>OX451736.1:1766275080-1767477815 GCA_948472305.1 Vicia faba | reverse complement strand
TCGGCTGAGCAGTTTCAGGAATGTGTGGCCAGTCTTACTGCTGATAATGGCCTTGGCTTTTCCGACGCTGACTTAACTCCCAAAGGAAGGAAACACAACGACGCGCTACATGTCTCAGTTGAATGCAGGGGAACCACCCTCGCCCATGTCTTAGTTGATACTGGTTCTTCCTTGAATGTGCTGCCAAAGAAAGCCTTAGACCGTTTGGACTGCGAAGGATTGACCCTAAAACCTAGTAACATCGTTGTTAGGGCTTTTGATGGTTCCAAAAGAATGGTTCATGGAGAGGTTGATATTCCTATCAAAGTAGGCACAAAAGTTTTCAACTCCACCTTTTATGTGATGGACATTCATCCGTCATATTCATGTTTGTTAGGGAGATAGTGGATCCATTATGTCGGGGCAGTTACCTCCTCTTTGCACCAAATGCTGAAATATCCTGTTAAGGGTAAGATTATAACAGTGCACGGCGAGGAAGAGTACATGATAAGTCATCTCAATTCCTTCCGCTATGTGGAGTTGGATGGCGAGTTCATCGAAACGCCTTTCCAACATTTTGAGGAAGTTTCTCCTGAGGTAGCAGTTGCGAAGACAATGGTTGAGGTGCCTATCGTTCCCAAGCATGTATCTAGAATGGCATCTCTCAAGGACGCATAGGCTGTAATTAAAGAGGGGAAGTGCACAATGTGGGGGCAATTGCCTGATTTTCCCCATAAGACAGACAAGTTTGGATTAGGGTTCACTACCGCGGGACAAAAGGCTATGCGTCGCTCCAAGGTTGGAGGACCACCCGTCAAGATCTCTCACCATGGAATCAATGATGTAGAAGATGAAGATGAAGAGAGCCACTTTGAAGATTGGATCTTTCCGACCGTCGAAGGGGGTTTAAGCAACTTGGAAGCAAAGGATTTTATTCCCATCACCTTTATCAACAAGTAATTTTATCTTTGAACAATTTCCCATTTATGGTCTATAATAACTAAACAATTTGCACACTATTTTCACCTCATGCCTTGCCCGGGGCATGTAGGTCCATTTGTAAGGGCTTGATCTTCTTCATTATCATATGCCATGTTTTAATGAATCATTGGACGTTTTTCATCTATAAACTGCTGTGTTCATTTTCTTTCCTTTTGCATTTTGTTTGTTTAAGGATGGTTATCCCTTACACACACCCACGCTCACAAATGCAGGTACCCATCCACTCCGGATTCCATGGGTGACTATTCTGCTTTAGCCTTCGATAACTCCGAAGATTTGGTCAATCACGCTGAGTACGAAGTTGACAAAGATTGTGAAGTGTCGGGAGAGTTAGCCAGACTTCTGCAACAAGAAGAGAGGGCTATTCTGCCTCATGAAGAGTTGCTAGAAACCATCAACTTGGGGACAGAGGAGGACAGGAAAGAAGTAAAAGTGGGTGCCAACCTGGAACCAAGTGTCAAGAAGCGCTTAGTGTGGTTGTTGAACGAGTATGTTGAAATCTTCGCCTGGTGTTATGAAGACATGCCAGGGTTAGACACAGATATCGTGGTTCACCGTCTCCCTACAAGAGAAGATTGTCCATCGATCAAGCAAAAGGTCCGCCGAATGAGGCCTGACATGTCTGAGAAGATTAAAGCTGAAATAATGAAGCAATTCAACGCTGGCTTTCTGGCTGTTACTTCCTATCCATAATGGGTTGCTAACATTGTGCCTGTACCTAAGAAGGACGGAAAAGTCATAATGTGTATGGACTATCGGGATTTAAATAGGGTTAGCCCTAAAGACAATTTTCCACTGCCACATATCGACATTTTGGTTGACAACACAGCTCAATACAAGGTTTTTTCCTTCATGGATGGATTCTCGGGATATAACCAGATCAAAATGGCCCCTGAGGACATGGAGAAAACTACTTTTGTCATGCAATTGGGTACCTTCTGCTATAAAGTGATGCCATTCGGACTGAAGAATGCAGGGGCAACCTATCAACGCGCCATGGTAGCTTTGTTTCATGATATGATACATCATGAAATCGAAGTTTACGTAGACGACATGATAGCTCAATCACAGATGGAAGAAGAACACCTTGACCATTTGCAAAAGCTATTTTCCAAGTTGAAGGAGTATAAGCTCAGACTGAACCCAAGCAAGTGCACTTTTGGGGTTAGGTCTGGTAAACTTTTGGGATTTATTGTCAGCAACAAAGGCATCGAGGTTGATCCAGCTAAAGTGAAGGCTATACAAGAAATGCCTTCCCCCCGTACTGAAAAGGAGGTTAGAGGATTCTTGGGACGCTTAAACTATATTGCGAGGTTCATCTCTCACCTGACATCTACCTGTGAGCCGATTTTCAAACTGTTGAAGAAAGATCAGGTAGTTGAATGGAACAATGATTGTCAAGTTGCTTTTGATAAGATCAAGGAGTATTTGATAGAACCTCCTATTTTGATGCCACCCGTCGAAGGAAGGCCGTTAATCATGTATCTGACTATTTTGGATAACTCAATGGGGTGCGTGCTGGGCCAACATGACGAGTCTGGCCGAAAAGAGAATGCCATTTATTACCTTAGCAAACATTTTACCAACTTTGAGACTCGCTACTCACTGCTCGAGAAAACTTGTTGTGCTTTGGTATGGGCTGCTCTCCGGCTAAGGCAGTATATGTTGACCCACACCACTTTTCTGATTTCCAAAATGGATCCGATCAAGTATATCTTCGAGAAGCCTGCTTTATCTGGAAGAATCGCTAGATGGCAAATGATCCTGACTGAGTATGATATCTATTATACTACCCAAAAAGTTATAAAAGGGAGTGTACTAACTGACCATCTAGCTCATCAAGCCGTCGAAGATTACCAATCTATGAGATTCGACTTCCCTGACGAGGACATCATGACATTGGACAACATTGAAGGTAACAGACCGTATGACGGACCTGAACAAGGATCCCGATGGACCCTGTACTTTGATGGTGCTTCAAATGCACTTGGCAACGGTATCGGTGCGGTACTCATTTCTCCGGAAGGTTGTCATACACCCTTCACTGCCCGACTTTGCTTCAACTGTACCAACAACATGGCTGAATATGAAGCTTGCATCTTTGGTCTCAAGGCTGCTATAGACTTGGGAATTAAATCTTTGGTCGTATTTGGGGACTCGGATTTGGTTATCAGTTAAGTCAAAGGAGAGTGGGCAAATATCCTAATCTTATCCCATACAAGGAACATGTCTTGACGTTGTTGCCTCATTTCGAGCAGATTACTTTCGAGCACTTCTCGCGAGAAGAAAATCAGCTAGCAAATGCTCTGGCTACAATGTCTTCCATGTTTAAACTCAACTGGGATAACAAGGTTCCCCAAATTACCATCGAGCAAATGGACGAACCTGCACACTGTCATGAGATTAATACCGAAGAAGTAGTGGAACAACCCTGGTTTCATGAAATCAAAAGGTATCTTCAGACTAGAGAATACCCTGAAGGAGCTTCCGTCAATGACAAAAAGTTCTTAAGGAGATTTGCTGCCAAGTTCTTCCTAAACAATGGCATCCTTTATAAGCGCATCCATGATTGTGTTCTACTTCGTTGTATGGACAAAGCTGAAGCAGAGTTGATCATAACTGAAATACATAGTGGCACATTTGGCACCCACTTGAGCGGACATACGATGGCTAAGAAAATTCTAAGGGCAGGCTACTACTGGTCTACCATGGAAGGTGATTGTCATCAATATTCCCGTACCTTCCACAAATGCCAAGTCTATGCCGACAAGGTACATATTCCTCCTGTTCCTCTCAACGTTCTAATAGCTCCTTGGACATTCGCAATGTGAGGCATTGACATGATTGGAGAGATCAAGCCTACGGCATCCAATGGACATCGCTTCATCCTGGTGGCTATTGATTACTTTACCAAGTGGGTCGAAGCAGCTTCCTATGCCTTAGTTACAAAAAATGTGGTTGCCTGCTTCATCAAGCAGAACCTCATACGCTGGTATGGTGTCCCTGACAGGATCATCACAGACAACGGTACAAATTTGAACAACACTATGATCACCACTCTATGCGAACAGTTCAAAAATTTGTCATCATAATTCATCTCCCTATCGGCCAAAGATGAACGGTGTTGTTGAAGCCGCGAACAAAAATATTAAGAAGATCATTCAAAAGATGACAGTCACCGACAAGGACTGGTATGAGATGTTACAGTTTGCTCTGCATGGATATCATACCACGACACGTACTTCAACAGGAGCAACCCCATTTTCTTTGGTGTACGGCATGGAAGCTATTCTACCCATGGAAGTTCAGATTCCTTCCTTAAGGATTATGAAGGAAGCTGGTTTGAGTGAAGACGATTGGATTCAGACACGGCTTGATCAACTTAATTTGATCGACGAGAAGCGACTTACTGTTGTTTGTCATGGTCAGACGTATCAAAAACGGATGATCAAGGCTTTCAACAAGAAAGCCATGCGTCAGGTATATCAAGTCGGAGATCTTGTAATCAAGCGGATCATCTTACCGCAAAGTGATCCCAGGGGCAAGTGGACTCCTACCTACGAAGGACCATTTGTGATCAAGAGCATCTTTTCTGGTGGGGCAATGATTCTGACCACCATGGACGGCAACGATTTGCCGCACCCTGCGAATGCAGACATAGTTAAAAGATACTACGCATAAAAGGACCCGGCAAGTTGAAAACCTGAAAGGGCGACTTGGGAAAAAATGGGAATCCCGGTGAATCGAAAACCCGAAAGGGCGGTTCAGGCAAAAATTAGGGATAAAACAAAAATAATTCGTACACCTGGAAAGTTGAAAGCCCGAAAGGGCGACTTGGGCAAAAAAAGGGTTTCCCGGTGGATTGAAAACCCGAAAGTGCGGTCCAGGCAAAAATTAGGGAATTAAAGCGTATGACTATGTCTCGTCGGATCACTTTAAAGAACAATCTCTTCACCAACAAGCTCCAAGCTTTTGATCAATCCAGTCATCGGCGGATGAAGCAGCGAATGGACAAGATATTCAGAGTTGTGAAGGCTATAGCAGAATGGGAATCCCATGGAATTGTTACACATAGCCATCTTTCTTTTGTATAAAATTTTTCAATTTTTACGATAATATTCTCTTACTAGGATGTCTGTCTCCTTTGTACAAAGATACTCACAAAATTTAAATACAAATATACTTCAAAGTGCAAAAATTTGCTTGCCTTTCTTTTCTTTTTTACACTTATGTTTCATTTGAAAACGTCCAATGTTTTGTTGAATAGACATATGCATTTGAATATAATCACTGCTTACAAATAAAACGAAATTGAGAAAGGATAATTACTGATAGGTTGAAGGTGTAGGAAGATATCTTTATGCCATTCCAGAAGAAATCCCCTGCAATACATCATCCAGATCCTCAACAAAGCTAAAATTTGGAGTATATTTCCCCAGCGGAGTTAAGCTTCAAGATCCTCAGCGGAGCCCGTGCATTCCAAAACTTGATTCCCCAGCTGAGTTAAGTTTCAAAATTCCCATCATAGTTAAGCTTCAAGATCCCCAGTGGAGCCCGAAAACCATGAAAATCCTATCCCCAGCGGAGCCAGAATAGTGAACATTTCCCCCACAAAGTTATCTCCCAGCAAGATCGAAGATTCTCGGTCTCATTTCTCCAAGCAGAAGCCTCCTAGGTTTTAACTCCCCAATAGAGATTTTCAGAGTTTTCCCTATATCCTAAGAAAGTCAGGAAGGATTCTCATTCCCTGCAGAAGTTGTCAAAGGCTTTGTTAATCCCCACGAATCACCGAAGATTTTCAATCTCCAGCAGTGATCTAATGATTTCTACTTCTCAAGAAATCAGAGATCTTTAATCCTCAAGCATCCAGTAAGGAGTTCTCATCTTCAATATTCAAAGATTTTTGAAATCCCCAGCATCGGTCAAGGATTTACTTTCCCCGACAGCAGTCAAAGATTTCATTATATCCAGTTGTCAAGGATTTATTTTCCTCAGCAAGACAGCTACTCAGCTTACATGCACCTCCATTACATTCATATATCATAAACATTGATGAAACACAGTTCATTGCATCATACATATCATACAACATAACTTTGTGTTTTAGCTAACATTTTACCCTTTTCAGGATAAGATTAAAAGGCCATTGTTAACAATTATTCAAATACAGTACATATATACCCCAGACACGGCGGTCATTCTACTACTCATTCAGGCTTCAGTAACCCGATACAGACTAGATATGCTCCAGACATGGCGGCCATTCTATCTCTCATTCAGATTCAACTATCAAATTCAAGTTCAGATATGCTCCAAACACGGATGCCATTCTGACCTTTACACCAGCAGTTTGATTATCCCCAGTGCAGTCGCCACGGAAGTCATTCTGTCACTTATTCAGATCCCAGTTACAGTCTCAGATATACTCCAGACACGGAAGTCATTATACTACTCATACAGATCTCAACTCCAGTTACAGTCTCAGATATACTCCAGACACAGAAGTCATTATGCTACTCATACAGATCTCAACTTCAGATACAGTCCAGATACACTCTGGACATGGTTGCCATTCTGTCACTCATTTGGAATTTATCCCCAGTCCAGAGATGCTCCATACACAGATGTTTCTCTGTCGCCCATTCAGAATTCAGATACAATACAGATATACTCCAAACACAGCAGCCATTCTGATATTCATTCAAAGTTCAAATATAGTTACAGCTCAGATACGCTCCAGACACGGACGCCATTCTTTCGCCCATACAGACTCAGTCTCCAGATACAGTTCAAATGCATTCCAGACACGGATACCATTTTAAATGCTCATTCTTTTGGCCTACCACATTGCAATTCAACAAACATTCTTGGATGGCATCTTTAAGCCCATCTCCAGCAAGATTCTACCATCTTTAAATGGCATCTCTAAGCCCATTTCCTCAGCTATACTTTGATGAGTGGAAATTTACGGGCACTCTAGTGTCCAATCCTCTTTTACCTTCGAGTCGCGAAAGGCAAACTTGCCAATCTAACTCTTCAGGTTCAAGAAGATTGAACAGGGGCAATTTTTGCACCCCAAATTTTGCCCTCTCATTTCATCAACATTACTCATCACAAGACTCTTGGAATTCAAGATCAAGCTAGGGTTTGCTCTGCTCAAGACACCTCCTTGCATTGTTGACCTAAATTAGGGTTTGAGTTTGCACAGGGATGTTTTGACCTACAATTCCCAAAGTGACTTTCATACTCCATGTTGGACTCACAAGTTTTTCCATACCAAGTTTCAACCCTTGATTCAAATTTTTGCCCAGTCAATTGGACAGTTGACCTAGAAACCAGTTGTATTGGGAAAAAGTCAAATGTGGCCAATTGACAGTCAAACCTCATGAAATTTGATTCACATCAACATTATGAACTCATATGAACCATTTGAACAAGTTTGGATAACAATTCCATAAGAAATTTGATCAGATCACCAAAAGGGCAAAATGGTCATTTTTAGGGTTTTGACTGTACAGAGGCAATTTTTGATTGTTTGACCTAGCCAATGGCAAATCAAGTTCAACCATGGACTCAAGGACTCAATGATATTGTATTGACCCATTCAACAAGTTCAAAAGATCTCAAAAATTAGGGTTTAAAATGGAAAATTTTCATAACTTAGAAATTTTCTAAGTTATAAAATTTTGTTATTTTTTCCTAACTTTGTCCCATTTTTTCACCAAGATGCAAATGGATTCAAACAAAACTTAAAACATGAAAGTTGTAGTCCATCACAAAGTCTACAACTTTTATTCACAAAGTTTTCTCAAAAGAAGCTTGGATCTCAAGTTATGATTTTTGGAACAAGGGTATCTAAAACTTTTAACTTAGAGAAATTTTGCCCTAGTTTAGGCAGGATTTTGACCCATCTTCTTGGCCATTTTTCACATAGTTCCACTTGGAGTTTCAAGTTTCATTTCAAAGATGGATTATATTACATGTTTGATGATTTCAAAATTGTCCAAGAAATCCTCAAACACCTTTGTGGTTAGGGAGAATCGAATGCTTGAAGTTGGCAAAAACTCACTTTGATCCATGGCCAATACATGTTCATACCAAGTTGCAAATCTGACCAAGATAGCTTTGTACAAAATTACAGGCCTCAAAACCAGTTTGTACTCCATAATTTAACGCAAATCCATTGAGCTAATGTATTGTCTTGGTCATTAGGGTATTGTACACAAGTTTAATCCCTAAATGGTAAAAGGCATAGTTCCATTTTTGAAAAGTTATACTTTATGTCAAACCAAGATCTTTGAAGCATGGGGGCCATATCTCTGAGGCAAGATCAAATCCATAAATTGCAAGTCTCAAGGGCAAAGTATGCAGCTTACAAGATAGAGTGTACATGCCTGTATTGAGTAGTTACACATTCTTGCTTCAAAAAGAAGAAATGGGTCCAAATCTTGCAAAACAGAAAAACCAGCCATAGTCAGCTTACACAAACATTGCAAACACATTTCACACAACCCTTTGAGTCATAAACACGAGTTCTTCACCACTCAAACCTCCTTGTAAACAAAATCACCATTTTTCTGCAAAACAGGCAAGCCCTGCAGAACCACCTCCATCTCCACTTTCCCTCGTGCGTTTTGCCTCAAACTTGTTCCAATACCTTACATTCAACTCACCTGAACTATTCCAGACCTCCATTGCCAGCTGTAACACCATTAACACACATTGCCATTTTTGTTTGAAAGCTTTGCAGGTTGAGTTCTGTAGCACGATTCAGGCTACTTCAAAACAAACTAAGCATTGGGAAAGCTTCATTGGACATCAGGCAAGCTCAAAAGAACCTCAAGCACCCTTGGAAGTTGCTGCATTGTCCAGCTCGAAGTCAACTGAAACAGGTATTTCATGCACTTCTATCTCTCTATTTAGGAATAGTTAGACTTAGGTTTGTCAATGAAAGATGTTGTATTCATAGCCCTGAAACCATACATGTGCTTAGTTTTTATTTATATTAATCGTGCTAGGAGAATTTCATCCATGAACTTTCTGAAAAAACTAGGTTAAGAATTAGGGCCAGAGAAATTCTCTCTGGTCTTTGAGAGTTAGCTTGAGTTTTTTATATGGTTAGATTCGTTGTTTGATGCTCTACAAGTTTCATGTTATGAGTTTGGTCAAAAAAGCACAGAATCAGGAGATAGCATTTTGTACATAGAGCGCGCGCGTTTCTGTTCAAAGGAAGAAGATGAAGTTGGTTTTGGGCTGGGCCTGGACAGGCCTGCTTTTGGCACCCCCCACTTTTCTTTTTGCACCCCCATGGCCCTTTTCTTGTATATTTATCATTTTTGCATTTTTATTTTATTTCTGACCTTGATATTTTATTCTCAAATATAAAAAATACTTAAAAAATATTTTCATAAAATTTTATATTTATTTGGTATTTATTTCAATTGTTTCTAGTTAATACATTAAATACTTTATATTTACTTTTGTTTAAATATAAAAATAATGTAAAAAAATACTTTTATTTTTATTTATTATTTTTATACACATTTGAAAATATTTTCTTGAAATATATACATTTTCTTTGTAAATAATTTAATTTATTTTTATACACTTAATATATTTAATATATATATACATATATATATATATATATATATATATATATATATATATATATATATATATATATATATATATATATATATATATATATATATATATATATATATATATATATATATATATATATATATATATATATATATATATATATATATATATATATATATATATATATATATATATATATATATATATATATATATATATATATATATATATACAATATTTTATTAAATAATTAGAACAAAAAAATACAAAAATAATACATTTTTATTTTTATTAATATTTTATACTAAAAATACTTTTTTTCAATATACTTTTTATTTTTTAGTACAAATTGATACATTATTGTATATAAATAATAAATAATACTATTTATTTAAGAAATTAGGGTTTTTGCCCTAAAAACAAAAATATTTAAAATTAACTTTTTATTTATTTACATTTCACATTAAAAAATCCTTTTTTACATACATAAAAACTTTTTTTTGTATAATACATTTTATTTAATATTTATTTATTGTATTTATTTAAATATTGTACATTTAATTATTATGCCTTATACATTCAATTTGGTTGTAATAATTTAGGATTTAATTTCTTGCAAAATAATCCCCAATTCAAATTTGTACCCCCCTCCCTATATCATGTTGTAATAGTGTAGAGTTTAAATTCTCGCACCTTTAAGCTTTCAATTATGCCATGATTAGACTTAGGGTTTTGTATGCAAAAATCAAATTAACAAATAGTTTGACCTAATCCAAGATAAAAGTGCATGAAAAACAAACACAATGCACACTTGCACCCCTAGGGTTACAATCTACTTGTTGCCTTCAAAAATGGGCCATGATATGCATGTCAAGTACTTTGGCAAAACAAAAACAAACAAAAGATCATAGTCCCTCGATGACGCTATCTGAGTTGCCTAAACAAAATGATCAAGTCCCTCAAGAAAATTGCCAAAAATACTTGACACAATTGCTATCATGGTCTATACGATGACTCATGCCTGTCCCGTTTAACATCCTAACACAAGGTTGTTCACCAAATACAATGGTGAAGCAACACTGTTGAAAGGGTTAAAATCATAAGAAAGATCTTTGAGTAAAATAGGGTAGACGACTCTTAGTTACTTGATCAAAACTTGCAAAAACATCCTTGCTATCTTCAAAACACACTTCACAACACAATTTCAAAACCCTACTTTCAAACATTGAAAACTTTTCAAAAGACAAAAACACCTTTGTATACATTCAAACAAGAATCATTACAAAGTTTGCCACAACGATGGCCTCTTTTCAAAACATCTTTCAAAACCACACACAAAGCACCATTTCAAACAATTGAAAAGAAAAGCAAGTGATCTAAGCAAGTAGCTAAGAGCCCATGGATAACCATGGATATAAAGGGTGCTAATACCTTCCCTTTCTATAATCTACTCCCCGAACCCAAGAAAACATCTCAAAGGTCTTTCCTGTGCTTTTTGACCTTTCCTTAGGATAAAATAAAAAGTTGGTGGCGACTCTTGCTAATCCGAAACATTTGTGAACACAAACGCAAAATCCCAAGTCAGTTCTCCCACCGTATCACAATGGGCCCATCATAACTTTGTACAAAAGTTTGCTTTTCAAGGACAACAATGGTATTTCTATGGTACACGTGGGGAAATACTTTGGATAAAGACTCAAAAGTGGGTGTGAGCATTAAATGATGATGAGACTTATCAAAATAGAAAACCTGCAATATGAGATTATGCATCATAGCTTAAATATGGATCAGAAGTTCAGCATCAATGTAACTTTAGAACAAATATCCAACTTCTGATCTTTGAATCGCCCCGCTCCAGCATGTTATGGAGGAGTTCCCAGACTTTCCAGAAAGCTTGTAACATGCTTTGCAACCTTCTTTGAATCTCTTGCAAACTCTGACTGAACCTACGTGAAAACTAGCATAGAATTTCTAACTAAATTATGTCTTGAAAATTCCCATAATTTACTGAGTGCTTCAGTTTCATGGACGTGTCTTCAAGGATTCATAACTTGAAATCCCAACATTTCTAGGAGAAGTTATGTTCTGCAATGTCTTAGATCTCATTGAAATATACAACTCTTGTGCCATAAGTTCTTCCAGAATCAGCTTGCATCATGATGAAAATCTGGCCAAAAGTTCTGATATTATCATCTTTTCTTAGCACTTAGAAAAATTTCTAAGTGTTTGGAATTTTGACTTTTTCCAAAGTAATTTTGACTTTCGATTTTCTTAATGAACCAAACTCCACATTCTAAAATGTCTTGATGGAACATGATTCTTGAAACTTAGTTTTGTTCCAAAAGTCAAAGTTTGACATTCAGTGTGCAATAGACCATTTTGCCCTTGTGCCAATTCAAACCCAAATTGATATATCAGTACTGCAAACTTGATGTCAAGGGGGATTTTGGGAGGAAATTCTTGAGAAATGAGAGGGGAAATTTTGGATTACAACACAAATCAAATACAAAACTTAGTTAAGACTCTTGACTAAGAACAATACTTGGTGTTTCTTAAAAGCTTTATCCAAGAACAATACTTCACTCATTACCTAAAGGCTTCTGAGTGAGAATATTATGTCTACCACAAGTATCAAAAGATACAAGGGTGACTTACAAATATACAAGAGACTCTCAAAACCTAAGATTCTAAGCTTACCTTAATTTACAAATTATGAAAGACTCGATTGAAAGAATTGATACATTAGGTTTAGGTATTTTCTTTAAATACGCCTCTGCAGTCCATGGGCTTCGAAATCTGAATCAAAATATTTCTTGATCCACAAGTTGAGTGATGCACCAACTGTGCAGCAAAATCTCTCTAAATGTTGGAACAAATAATACCAAGTTTCATAAATTGTCTCAAGGCCCAATTTAGTAACTTATGTATAAATGAATATACAAAGCTTGTTCCAGATTAAATCTTCTTTACCTGCAAAATTTACTGAGACATATCTAAAAGGAATATCATAGAATCCAATTAAATTTGTCAAGATTTAAAATATCTTGTACATGTTCTGGTACATCATGTTACAACATCTGCCAGAACATCTTCCTTAAAATGAACCTGACCAAGATGTTAGAATATCTTCCATAACATCCTTGTTATATACCATATTTTAGCAAAATTGTTGCCAATCCCAAAACCATGGTACTAACAGTCTTCCCCTTTGGCAAATTTTGGCTAAAACAACCAAAACCCAATGAAACTAGAGAGAGGAATAAAACCATAAGGAATAAGACCATAGAGGAATAAAACCACAAAGAAAATTATATCAAATATATTGAATTTACACAAAAAAAAACCTACATGTTTACCATGTGTTTCTTTGGCTCAATCAACTCTAAAGCATACATTCTATAAGGATCCATCTACATTGAACTAGTACTAGATACACAATCTATGGTAAACTCAACCTCGGGGTTCTGGAGATAAATCACAAATATCTTCTAGAAACACGTTAGGAAATTCACACACCATTGAATATCACTAGCCGACACATTTTTCTCCACTCATAGAATCTAACATCATCAATACTTGATCATTCTCCCATAAAGACATCTCAACTCGATCGGTAGACAAGAATCTTGAATCCACATTCCCTTTGGTTTTGGGAATAACACAGACTCAACAATTCTTACATGAAGTTTCAACGAAACACAAGAAAGAGGGGAGGTTGAATTAGGTTTATAAAGATTAAAACTTTTCAAACACCCAAAATCCAAACAATTCTCATGCAGAAGGTAAACAACAATAATAAATAACATAAGTATTTTTATCCTGGTTCACCACTAACTAGGTTAGTCCAGCCCATCCACCAGAGTAATTTTTCTTTATCAATAAGGACTTAATTCATTAATTAATTCCATGATTACAACTGCAAAGACTATCTGTCAAAGTCTTCTCAAGGATCCTGACCAAACCTTTAGTCCCTCAAGAAAATACAACTCAAAGACAAACTGTCAATTACATCTCAAGTATTCTGAATAAACTTAGTTACTCAAGGAAATCCTCAACAACAACTGTTATTGATATCTTAAGGATTCTGACCTAACATGATCCCTCAAGGAAATCCGCAATAACACATGCTATTGATTTCTCAAGGATACTGACCAAACCTGGTCCCTTAAGGAAATTAACCAATTGGTTAAATACAAAGTTTATGTGTGTACATGATTGCTTCTACATAAAGATGATTACAAAAAATTAAGCTACAATTACAACACTTAAAATGATTTAGAGCGAGAAGCTCTAAGTGTTTTGTCTTGTTGTTTCTGAAGATCTTCTTAACACTTACTATTTTTTTCTTGCCAAATGTTATTTTTGCTTCCATTTTCAGTTTTTCAGTTTGCTTCTTTTTCTCCATGTAAATATTAAATGCAAATCTTCTTTGATCTTATTTAGAGCTTTCTCTTTCTTTAATAAGTTTTTACACAAGTTTTTCTTCTTCTTCTTCTTCTTCTTCTTCTTCTTCTGTTTGTGTTTTCTTCTTTATTGTGCAGCTTCTTTTTTTCCGTGTTTCACTCACTGGTGTGTATTGTATATATTGTTGTTACATACTCACACCATTTTACAATCTACTAAATTCTCTTTAAATACTTAAATAAAATAGATCCATTGGAAAATTATAGGTTGAGTATTCTCAAAGAAGATTGGTGTTTTTATTGGATCGCATTGCGATAGTTTCGTTGTTTTGAGTTTTGTAGATATCCTATATATGGTATATTTTCACATGTTTATATTGATACTTGTATATGTTCACCATATTTATGAATTTTACATGTTTTGTATACTTATAAAATTAGTGTATATGTTTGTTTCTCTTCACGTTTGCTAAGGTGTTTGGTTAGATTTCGCTATTGGTGAGCACTAACCGTGTAAAGAGGAAACTTAGACAAGTGTGTATAAATAAGAAGTGTCAAGATAATGACGTAAAGCAAACATGTTTTTATTGTTTTTCATTGTAGTAGTTTGAGTAGTTTGGTGAATGTTGATTAAACAAGTTGCAATTGGATCAGTTTTTAAAATTCTTAAATCTTCACTTTTTAACTTGTTTAATTCACTTTCACCCTATCGTTTAGTATATTTATAGTCATTTTTGTTAATGTGTTAATTTTTTTGTTTCTCCAAGAGCTTGACGTGTTTAGCTTAAGGAAATTTGTGTGTTATAAATATTGTAAGTTCTGTAAATTGAGACGTGTAGGTGTAGTGGAGGTTGGCATGAAAATGCAGCCGTTGTTCTATTTTCACTAGTGCAGAAATGACTTTTTACATCGGGTGAAACTGACTTTTTACATCGGTTCTGGGTCCGATGTAAAGTCAGGCGATATAGTAAATCAGGTACTTTTTCCATCGGTTCTGGGACCGATGTAAAAAGTCCCTTTTTTACATCGGTTATAATATAAGAATGATGTAAGAAACAGTTATGACAATATTTTAAAAAAATGATGTAATTTTTTACATCGGTTGGAAGTAATACCCGATGTTAAAAGTCCTTTTTTTACATCGGTTATAATATAAAAATGATGTAAGAAACAGTTATTATGCACATTTTTTAAAAAAATTGATCCAGTTTTTTACATCGGTTGGTAGTAATAACCGATGTAAAAAGTCCCTAGTGACGCAACTTTTTACATCGGTTATTACTCCCAACCGATGTAAAAAGTCCCTTTTTGAAAGTTTTTAGATCGGTTTTGAGTAATAACCGATGTAAAATGTATGAAATTTTTTGGGAATAGATTATTTATTTTCTGGTTGTTTCCCTGTACAAATATAATTTGTACCCATTTTTTCATATTTTCCAATATCAAACAGACTATATTTATGTCGCTATATAGATTTCATAGCTTTCCAACATCACACATACCACATCTAGGTCGATGTTTTCATATTTTTCATAATAAACTTACAAATTAAACAATTGTATTGCAAACTTGTATTGTATTACAACAAACAAACTCACAACAAACTTACAATTACAAAATCTTCACAAAATATACAACAATATTCAACTATTTATAAGTCTTTTTCAAAACTTACAATTACATATTATTCACAAAATATACAAAAATATTCAACTATTTCTAAGTTTCCAAACTTGAATTACCAATATAAAATCTTCGGTAGACAACACCAAAATCACATTGCCTGACAATAAATAATAACAATTAACATCAGCAAAAAAAATCAAGAAACTCAATACATGTGCAAAAACCACATGTATTGTGCAAAAACCACAACTTATATAATTCTATAAAATTCACCAAGATAAACTTAATTTTCATGTAACTCAAAGAAACATTTTGTCCAACGGAGTCGCAAATCATACAAATCATCTGGTGTTAATTATGTTGAGTCATCAAATACCTATAATACATAAATATAACAATATAGAGTTATTTTTAAAAAATTCATATTAAGTCGAAAAACAAAAAGTAAATAACAAAGTAAAGTTATTTTTAGTACCTGCATCCAATTCTCGGTTATATTAGCAGAGACAATATCCAACATATTTTTCATCACATAGTATCCACAATCATTAGAGTTATGTTGTTGCCTTGTCTACAATTGAATGACATAATTAGTGAATATTTATCATAAATTTAACTATAGAATTACAATTTACATCACACTTACATTGGGATGAAGCCACGTAGCCTTTTTTCTATTTCCATTTTCCATTTGATGAATCCCAAAAGAACTAATACAGAAAGATAAACATCACATAGCTAAATTTACTCGCCAATGAAAAATCACATAACTATTAGTTGTCAATGAAAGTCACATGAAAGATAAACTTACTTTGTAATAATTTTCTTCGTGTGATGGTCAATTTCCCGATGAAGTGAACAAAATACGACAACTAAATTGTCTCTTGGACACATGACTATTAATTTCCAACGCCTCCTGTACGTGTGTGTGGAAACAGAAAAGTCACATAAAATATATATGTTATCAAAATTAAATAATATAAAACACAATTTCATAAAAATTGTTATCCATGAATTAATGGTAGTAAGTAGCACACTCTGTTTTCATCACGTAACTTTTCTAGTACGTAATTTTTAACATCTTCTTGAGATTTAGCTACATTATCATTAAAATACACCTAGCAGGGTCCATAAATCCATATAATTCTGAAATGGAATTCTCAATACAAACACGATGAATATACCTGAATAATTTTAAAATAAACATTAGAATCAAAGTGATGAGAGATATAACATATTAATAGATATTGATTTTAATAAAACAATAAAATGTACTTACGTGCACCAAATTTGCAGAATAGACACGTCAAGCCAATGACCTAAACCCACCAATAACTCTCTGATACATTTAGCTGAAACATAAAAATTAGAGACACTCGCACAATGACTTAATTGTATTGCCAAATGGTTATCATCCATTTTCAAAACCATGAGTAACAATATATGAACATCATCAACTTCCACGTCTTTTGTGCTCTCTTTTGTGCTTCCCTTTGCAGCTGAACAACTTCCTTTTCCGCTTCCATCGATAATTTCCAATTTTGCAATGCATTTATTATCACATGTGCTTTGTGATAAACCCATAGACTTAAGTGTCTCCATTAATGATTGTTGAAACATCTTACGCTCTTCAACCAACTTTTCTTCAAGTTCAGCTCTAAGTTTTGTTTCCAATATTGCAAGTTGTTCATTTACGTCAATATGTTGACGTGATATTCCAAAGTAAGTGCTTTGTTTATGGTGTTTTCCAACACCACGAACACGACCTCCAAGCTCAGATGTTCCAATGGCTAATGATAAGATATCGTTACGTCCATTCGGAACAATTGCACCTTTTTCAGCTTCTTGAACTAGAGAATCCTACAAAATGCAAAAACATCAATTAATCAATCACAAATATAATGATACTTGAATAAATCAATTAATCAATCACAAAAACATCAATTCTTGAACTAGATATCGTTACTTACAATTTTTTCAGCAACCTCTTGTGTAGATTTTGATGTGTATTCTCCTCCTTTCTTTTGCCGTGCTCTCTTCCATAACTCATGGTGTGATCGTGGAGATGGACTATCATTATCATCTAATGTGGAATTATCTCTCGATGATGACTTTTCTTTCATAATTTTCTCTTCAAGCAAGCGATACCCTCCACGAGACAATACGTGTGGGTATACATTCTTGGCCACATTATCCTTACCCTTCTGACTTTTTTCCTATTATAAACTCAAACAAGTAATTAATCACTAAATATAATAAAAATGTTATGCACACAAAAACATATAACTCCTACTAACCTTAAATTCAGGGGTATCTCGAATCTTGAGAAACTCTTTCCATGCGTCTTCCGTAATAAAGTTATACTTGACATATGGAGGAGGATCATTTTCTATGGGATGATGAATATATCTATCTGTGAGTTGTGTCTTAAAACCTCTCCATCGCTCTCCCGCATATTTAATCCATTCTTTCTTCAACCTATCCTTCTTTGGATCTTTACATTCTGGAATAGTAAAATGAGCCTACAAATATAGTATATGTCATATGTTGTTAATTAGTATATGATTATAAAATATAATAAAGTATTGTATTTAAAATACCTGAATATCAGTCCAAATAGCATCTTTTACGCCTTCATCTACTTCTTTCCAATCATTTTTCACAATACTACAATATTGTCGAGCAAGAGATGCTATATAACTCTTGAAATGTGTAGCATTTTTACCAACACCAATACATTCATAGGTTCTTGCATTAAACTCGACCTTTATCTTTTCACCTGTTTGATGAACTTTGTCAATTTGTGTCATTAAAGTGGGACCTCTAACTCTTCTTTTATTGGGGTTTGAATCACCCATGTATCTGTTTACACAAAATAAAAATAATTAGAAATAATATTAAGCACAAAATAAAAACAATTAGAAATAAAATTAAGCACAAAATAAAAACAATTAGAAAATAAAGTAACGTGGAATTAACTTATACAAAAAATCTTACTAGTCCTCCCATATCCCTTCTTCATGTTCTATGCGAATAGCATGCACATCATCCCCTTCATTTTCTTCCATGAATGTAGTCACATTTGTTGAGAAAGGATGAGTTTCAGAAATATCAACATTCTCATCATGATTTTCATCACTATCATGGACCTTTCCTTGTAAAACCACTGACCACTTTTTATTAGAAGGATCTGTGACATAAAACACTTGTTTTGCTTGAGATGCCATGATGAGTGGTTCGTTCGCATAAGCTAACTTGCTAAGATCAACCAGTGTAACTCTAAATTCATCGATTCTGACACCACTGTTGATATCAATCCATTTGCATTTAAATACAAGAACTTTAAACACAACATAATTAACTTCCCAAATCTCTTCAATCACCCCAAAGTACGGTGTAGATGCCATAACCTGGTTTTCATCTTTAGCACTAGAGAAGTGCATGGACTCGGCCACAATCATTACCCCACTATTTTGCGTGGTACTACGGTCATCCTTTGACTTTGTATAAAAAGAGGTTTTATTAATATCATATCCACTCTAAGTTATTATGTTACATTTAGGCCCGTAAGACAACCACTTAATTGTATTAGAAACACTATCTTCATTAGCAATTCTTTCTTTAAACCACTCAGAGAAACTCTTATTATGCTCTTTTAACAACCCTCTTTCATTCATCTTGGGGTACTTTTTATTTATGATGCTTTTGTGAGCAGATAAGTAAGGTTAAACTTCATCTATGTTATTCGATATATACAAATGCGCTTGAACAACCACATCAATACTTAAGCTCTTGACTTTTAAACCTTGTATACCCACACCCTCATATCTTCCATCATGACGAGACTTAGGAACCCCTACAACATTCACTCCTGACAAATAGTTAGAACAAAACTCAATTGCTTCTTCTGCAATGTACCTCTCAATAATCGATGCTTCCGGACGGTGTGGGTTTTTTGTATACCCTTTTAGAATCTTCATGTATCGCTCTATTGGATACATCCACCGTAAAAAAACTGGACCACATAATCTAATCTCCCTTACTAGATGAACAATCAAGTGAACCATAATGTCAAAAAATGAAGGAGGAAAATACATCTCTAATTGGCACAAGATAACTGCAGCCTCATTTTCCAAATCGTCTAACTTTAATGGATCAATGGTTTTACAACAAATTGCATTGAAAAATAAGCACAACCAAGTTATAGTCTTCCTTACGTTGTTAGGAAATATCCCACGAATAGCCAATGGTAGTAGTTGTTGCATTAAGACATGACAGTCGTGAGATTTTAAGCCAACTAATTTAAAATCTTTAACTGATACAAGCCTCTTGACATTTGATGAGTAACCACGCGGCACTTTGATACTTTGTAAACACTCACAAAAACTTGTTTTCTCTTTTTTAGACAAAGTGTAGCAGGAAGGAGGCAAATATGTCTTGTTACCTATATATTGTGGAGATAAATCTTCTCGTATACCCATCAAACCCAAATCCAGACGAGCATTAATACCATCTTTTGTCTTGCCTTGAATGTTGAGAAGTGTTCCGATTACACTATCGCATACATTTTTCTCCACGTGCATCACATCAATACAATGTCTTACATCAAGATTAGACCAATATGGAAGATCGAAGAAAATCGATCTCTTTTTCAATAAATTTTTCATAGTAGATTGTTTTTGGTACTTTCAAAAGACAACATCAAGTCCCTGTTGTCGCTGATAAACTTCCTCTCAAGACAAGGGCTTTGGAGCAACACCATGCTCTTGTTCCCCATTCAAAGCTTTCCGCAATCTACGATATGGATGATAACGTTTTAGAAATTTTCGATGCCCGAGATAAACGGTCTTCTTTCCTTTTTCAAGCTGATGGTAACAAGTGTCTTTTTCACATATAGGACATGCATTATGCCCTTTAACTTTATACCCAGACAAATTACCATATGCTGGAAAATCGTTGATGGTGCAAAACAACATGGCACGCATATTGAATTGTTCGCCAGAATACGCATCAAAAACATCCACCACTTCCTCCCACAGCACTCTTAAATCATCAATCATTGGACTTAGATAAACGTCTATGTCATTTCCTGGTTGTTTTGGGCCCGATATCATCATCGATAACATAATATATTTACGCTTCATGCACAACCTAGGAGATAGGTTGTAAATCATCAAGAGAACAGGCCAAGAACTATGGTTAGTACTCAGATTACCAAACAGATTCATTCCATCAGTAGCAAGTCCAAGTCTAAGGTTTCTCGACTCTTTGCCAAAATTTGGAAACAAAGAATGTATTTTCTTCCATTGCAAAGAATCAGCTACATGACGAATTTTTCCATCATATTTTCTTTCTTCTGCATGCCATCTAAGATTCTTTGCGTTATCTGCGTTGGCGAATAATCTCTTGAACCTTGAAATTATTGGTAGGTACCATACCACTTTCGCAGGAGGACCCTTTTTGACCACCTCATCATCAATTGACTCACCATCTTTCTTTTTGTAGCGTGAAGCCTTGCACTTCGGACAATGATTATACTTTTCATACTCTTTTTTGTATAATATGCAATCATTAGGGCCTGCATGTATCTTTTCATACCCCAAATCCATCGGACACAATATTTTCTTCGCCTCGTAATAACGACTTGGCATTACATTACCTTCTGGAAGCATTTCAGTCAACAATTCAAGCAACTCGGTAAAACTTTTGTCAGTCCACCCATTCTTTGCCTTCAGATTAAATAATTTTATCACGGCTGACAGACGTGTAAATTTTTTGCATCCCGGGTACAATGGTTTATCCTTGTCATTGCATATAGTATCATATGTATGTGCCCTCTTAAATGAATCTTGTCCAATATCACGCATCATGTCTTCTAGACGATCATCCATTTCTACACTAACATCATCTCTTTGAGACACGTTTGACTTTGCTACTACTTCACCGGGCCATATCCATTTTGTATAACTTTGACAAATCCCTACACAAATTAGATGATCCATGATTTCTTTCTTACTATGTTTTGGTTCTTTATTTGCACAACGAACACATGGACAGAGAAAAAGCGTAGGAAGACTTTTTTCAGCATTACTTTCAGCAAACTGTAGAAATTTCATCACTCCATGTTCGTACTCATCACTTAATCGATTAGCTCTCATCCAACTACGATCCATAGCTATGTTCACACAGAGGAAGGTTTGACGAACGGTGTGCCCGCGGCTGCGCTACTTCACGGAGATTCCGAGATTGCTAGTTGCGCTGCTTTGCGGAGAAAGAAAAATAGAATCAAATTTCAATGGCAAGGTGATAACTCTATTAAGTTTGATAGGTTAAAGATAAACAGTGTGTTTCTGAGAGGACCTTAAGGCTCCAATGTGATAAGATTTCAAGATTCAGTTGCTAATTTGCTATGGTTGGTTGTTGGTTGGTGTTATTGACACTATATCAATTGCATTTTTAAGAGACATAAAAAAGAACGTGACAATAATGGTGGCTAGCTAGTAGCCACAAATTCTTCAAGCCGTTCCTTATTTATCTCTATCTATACAGTATTATATCTACATTATCAACATAATATATATATATATATATATATATATATATATATATATATATATATATATATATATATATATATATATATATATATATATATATATATATATATATATATATATATATATATATATATATATATATATATATATATATATATATATATATAACCAATTGCGGAAACTTTTTCTGAGATATCTATTCTAACACCTGATGTCAATGAATCATGTATTATATATATTGTTATAGATTATAAATTGTTTTTATAAATAATTTTGAAGAATTTCAAAAAATATTATAAATTGTTTTGATAAAATCAATTTAAATATCACGTGACAAAACTTATCTCGTAAAAATATTATAAGTTAAAATGAATTCAAACAAAAAATTTGTACATAATGTACTGTAGCATTATCTCCTCTAGCATGTTAACCATCCCTTAGAACTAGATATCTATATTCTCTAGGTATGTTTTCCAATATTTCTGATTATGGTTTCACAATGCATAACATCTTATCTTCTCTTAAAGATATTGTTGCTTTTTTAACTCAACTCTCATGAATCTATCATATCTTGTAATAAAACCTTCTGTTATTCTTAAAAAACTTAGAAATTTGGATAAGTAAAGTTTCTCAAAGAAAATTTTACAAGTTAAAGCGCTTGAAATGAATTTCTACCTAGTGTTAACATAAGGTATTGACTTAAATCAAGAGAACAAACATTGAATCAATAACACCACCAACACTTTGTTTCACACTCACTATGGCTTTCACATTATGAGTTTTACTTGTTGCCATCAAAATGATAAATATCAATCTTGTACTCCTCCTTAAACTTAGCAGCAAAATGATGGAACAAAGCCTCATCAAAATCCCTAACCTAACCTAACCCATAACTAACTAGTAAACCTAACCTATATTTTGAATAAGTCACATTATGGATCAAATAAGTGAAGAATGTGACTTACAGTTGAAACAGCGAGCGAGGAAGGGCGTGAATCGGCCGACGAGAAGTCGTGAACAGCGTAAACAGCGTGAACGGCGGCGAGGAGACGTGAAACGGCGGCAAGGAGATGTGAAATAGCGTGAAGTTATGAAACGGCGTATGCGTGAACAGGGATGGCGTCTGCGTGAGAGTATTGTTCAGTGGAAATAATGTGCATTTAGGAAATAAACTGAATAATATATGGAACCTATTACATCGGTGGAATCAATGGATCGATGTAGGGGTTTGGGCCTATGAAGTTTTTACATCGGTGGAAAAAGGCCTGATGCAAGCATGTGAGTTTTTACATCGGTGGATACAAGAACCGATACAAGCGTGTTATTATGATGTTTTTTACATCGGTTGGTTGGTGGACCGATGCAAGCGTGTTTTTATTGGTTTTTTACATCGGTTTTAAATATACCCCGATGTAATTTTTTTAATATATTTTATATAATAACAATCTGCCTGTGAACCTATTACATCGGTTTTCAGTTAAACCGATGTAATATCTTGCTTGTTTTTTATTTACATTTCTGCCACCTTGTTTCTTATTTACAAAAATGCTATCGTATTTTTATCTGAAAACCTTTTACATCGGTGGATGAGATTCCCCGATGTAATAGGTAGCGAAAAATATTTTTTTTCTTATTTTTTATGTCATTGCAAATAAATACCTGATGTAAAATGTTTTTAATTTTATTTTTTACATCATATATTTTGATACCCTATGTAAAAACCTTTTCTCAAATGTCTTTTTTTTAGTAGTGGGGAAACAACACACGATAGCAGATCAATATGCAATAGATATAAAACTCTTCAAACTTGTAAGAATCTATAAAGAACAACAACCAATATATTATATCAAATAGAACAAAGAACAACAACCAATATATTATATCAAATAGAACATATAAAGACACAAGAGAAAACATATATTTTAACAAGGAAAATCCTTTAATATAAGAGTAAAAAAATCATGGGTCGTCTAAACAAAGATATATTTCCACTATAATCAAATAAGGGTACAAGAGAGTCTCAAAGTGATTCACAAACTACTATTAACAATATCAAAATCCCATAGCAAACTAGTTTGCAAATAAGAAACAAGAAGCTAGAAAAAACCCAAATTTACAGGTGTTGTGGACCTTCCCTCCAAATTTAAGCTTGATCCAATGGTTAATGAATATGGAATTGTCGATTTAGTAAGACTGGTTGAAGAAAAATGGGAATAGGGTTTTCTCTTATTTTCTCTCATTTGTAACTGATTTTGTGCCTTTCTGGACATAGGAAGAGAGCCCAACCCAAACACTTTTAAATAAGGGAATTGTTTAATGCATCCTAAGATTTCTTCCCCACCATTGTGAAAAACTAAAATTACCCATAGAATTTTGAAATACGTCTCTAAACGCACCCTAAAATACGTCTCAAGATGTTTTTTAACTAAATGGGAGCCAAGCCCTTTCTCCTTCATCACTTCTCAATTCACGTTCTCTCAAACTCATTCAAATCACTTCAAAGATTCTTCCATCAACATCAAATTGATTAAAGAGCTCACTCAACATCAAACTAAACTCATATTTGGTAAGTTTTTTATTTTTCTAAACTTTATATATATATATATATATATATATATATATATATATATATATATATATATATATATATATATATATATATATATATATATATATATATATATATATATATATATATATATATATATATATATATATATATATATATATATATATATATATATATATATATATATATATATTGAAATTGAGCATTTTGTTATATAATAGGGATTTTAGATATGTTATTTAAATGATAAATGCATTATTTTGGATGTTAGCATGGACTGCATGTCCGCCATGGACATTCATCTGAGTTACAGAACCTCACAAAGTTGCATCTTTGATTTTTTCTAACATTTTGATTTCTAAAATTCGAAGATGCATCTCCAAAATTTATTAGTCTACATTTTTTGGCTTTACCTCGTTGGGCTACATATGTTTAATGAGAATGTGGTTTACTTATAGGCATTATGGCTGATTACCAAGATATATTAAGGCACGAGAGAGTTAAGCAACATGAATTAGTTCAAACAGAAAAAGCTCGATCATCGCAGGCATCAGTCTTTTCTATACTGATATGTGTCAACTTCTAACACTCGTGCATCTTCACCTTTGTCTTCCTATAGGATACATGTGTCAACTAATCATGCACCTGAGGCACCTCAGGCACCCGAGGCTCTCGAGGTAACTCAGGAACCCAAGGAATTATTAACAGAGATGACGCATTAGCGATTATGGTAGAATATATAGAAGCTAACTCATGGCATACACTGCAAGAGTTAAAAGCCACCTGAAGGGATCATGCTAGATTTCGATTCCTGGAGAGATTATATACACAACAATTGTTTGGTGCATAGTATACCTCTTATGATGATGAGTGGTTTGTGCATTATATAGCCTACACTATGAGAGAATATAAGTTGTATTTGGTTGGCACGTCCATTTCTGTGGACAAGAGTGCCACTTATATGGATGTGGTATACCTGTGATATTTCGCTGACTTGGAGCATATCCATGAGTACAATAAGGGGTCCGCTTGTTTGGTATACCATTACTCCAAGTTAGCTAAAGGTTGAATGTGGAAGACCAAATAGATGATAGGCAACATCACATTGTTGACAATAACGTTTCTGCATTTTTAGTGTTTGTGTGTCTTTTTCATAACACTTTTGAACGCTATTACTAATGATTCATATGTACCATTTTAAGGAATGGTTCCTACAAAGATTCCCATGCATATCGATATGGTCATGTGTTCCGACCTACATAGAGGATAAGTTATGTTCTTTTATATTCATCCCTCTCATAGGGAATCAGGCGGAGGGGACATACAAAGTGTAACTTAGTCACATGATAACAAAGAATATACACTTCCATACATATTTCGATCACCGTGAGATGCGTCCCTTTGACAGCATAGCCTTCTACTCTATATGGTTGGCTTACAGTTCACGTCTTATGTATCCTAGTCTATTTTAGTGTGCCATGAGATAGTTCAACTACATACAATTTATTCCCATATGCCCTTTTGATTATGCTTCTCCCATTATGACATATAAAGATATGGTAAAAATGTATGATGATTATCTTAAACATATAGTATCGAATGAGGCATAACTCCTAGTTGTTGGAGTGTTGTATACGGCTACATCCAGTGGTATTTCAACTTATCACATTCTTATATGACAACAAATGCTCTGAGAGTTCCACCTAGGATAGCTCATTATGAGATACTAGAGGAGGAGCAAGCTATGGCAGATCATGATGTTGATGTAATGCCTAGATTTTATCGTATCTTGGAGATTGGACAAGAAGATATAAATAGAGGAATCTTTCTGGATGGCTCTAAAGTGAGGGATGTTCTTGATGCAAAGATGGGGGGCCACATATGACTACAAAAAACACATTTTACCTCGGTTAAAAAGGGGATTTTACCTCGATTTCAAAGGCGAGGTAACAAAGAATTTCAAAAAAAGTTTCCATTTAAAAGTGTACTACACATGGATTCAAACCAGTGTTTTAAAACCCAGCCCGACCTAGTCGGTCTGACCGAGAACTGGTGGTCCAGGCGGTCCGATTAAGGGAGAAGACCTAAATTACATTTAGATCGGATGAAACCGGTGTTAACCGGTCGGATCACCGGTTAAACCAGTGAACCAGCAGTTTTTACTGAACAGGCGGGTTTAACTATTTATTTTATTTTTTAGGGCTTTTGAAAAAAAATTAACATAAACGCTTTGCCTCCTTGTTTCCCAAACCTAGGCATTTGAAAGGTTTTCTTTTTTATTTTGTCTTTTCTTTTTCTAATTGAAGTCATATTCTCAATTTTCTCTACCAACAAAAACTCCCACTTGCTGCTGTTATTTGATATTCCTTGTTTGCCGTCAAAAATTTCATCAAAACATCAAAAACAGGTTATTTCTTTTTTACTTGGTCTAATTTGCATTGATGTTTTTCAATATGAATATGATTGTTTCATTTTGTTGATTAATTGATATAGAAAATAAATGATTAAATTAGATCATTTTCTATAAAATTGGGTCATTTAGTTTAACAAATTGAGATAGAATTTGTATGAGTGAAGCAGTTTTATACTTTTATGAATTAACTTATTATAGACTGGTAATGAAGTTGTTGTATATTGGAGATAGAAATTGGGATAGATATATATTACTGTAATAGTCGTTGTATATATTATGGAGAAAGAAATTGGGTTTAAAACTATGTAATCTAAATTATATAGTAAGACAAAGTTTTCTGTTTTTTATTAATTTAAATTATATAACAAAGAAAAGTTTCAGGATTTTATTAATCTAAAATATATAGCAAAGGCTGGAAAGCAAAGTTTCTATTTTTTTAGTATATATGGTGATGCACAGTAACGATGCTTGGTAGCCTATATGTAATATACAACAACATATTCATATATTTTGGATTTAGATATGCTACATATTTAATGTTTCTTATAATGTTTTTATAAATTCAATAATTTTTGTTTAGAATTGTGTTTTGTTAATATTTTTGTAATATAGTTTTGTATTTTTAAATTTTGATTGATATTAAATATGGCATCACCCGCTGAAGTAATAACTTCGGAAGAAGTTACATCTCAAAATCCAACCCAACTCCAGAGTAGTAGGGGAAAAACTGATATAGCTTGGGGTCATTGTAAACAAATTGAAGAGAAAGAAAAACTTGTTAATTTGTGTATTTACTGTGATAAAATTATTAGAGGAGGGGGGATTAATAGGTTTAAATTCCATTTGGCTGGAATAAAAGGTAAAGTTGAAACATGTAAAAAGGTGCCTCCAGATGTTCAATATCAAATGAAACAAAATCTTGATGAAGGTGTAAATAAGACAAGAAAGACTCAAGCACAAAATTTTGATGTTGATCTTACTACTCAAGAGGGTGGTGTAGTAGAATTGGATGTAGAACAATCAAGATCAAATTCGGTGATTGTGTCTCAAAAGAGAAAGAATACTAGTCGTATTACTAATTATTTTATGCCTAGAACAACTCCTGGAGCTCAACCTTCTTTAAAAAGTGTGTTACAAAGTAAGGAATTGGTGGATAAGTGTGATCTAGCTATTGTAAGATGGTTCATTGATTCTTCTGTGCCATTCAATGCAGCTAATTCTGCGTATTTTCAATCTATGGCTGATGCACTTTGCAGCATGAGTCTGGGGTATAAAGTTCCAGCTATGCATAGTCTTCGTGGCTATTTATTAAATAAATGGGTTGAAGATGTGAACAAATTGATAGAGTATCGTGAGATTTGGAAGAAAACTGGTTGTACTCTAATGGTCGATGGATGGACTGATCGAAAAATAAGAACTCTTATAAACTTTCTAGTTTATTGTCCCAAAGGTACTATTTTTCTAAAATTCGTTGATGCTTCTCATGCTTCAAAAACTGCAGATATGTTGTATAAGCCTTTTAGAGTGGTGGTTTTATTTGTTTGGCCTGAAAATGTAGTTCACATAGTGACAGATAATGCTGCAAATTATGTTGTTGCTGGAAGGTTATTAGAAAATGAGTTTCCTACTTTATTTTGGTCTCCTTGTGCGGCACATTGCATTAACTTGATGTTGCAAGACATGGGAAAATTAGAGGAAGTAAGTGAGACAGTGTCACATGCTTCTAATGTTACCAAATATATTTATAATTATTGTTATGCATTGTATTTAATGAGAAAGCAAACAGGTGGAAGAGTAATCCTTCATCCTGCTCCAACTCGGTTTGCCACTAATTTCATTGCTTTACAAAGTATTTTGTCTCACAAAAACTCACTAACAGCCATGGTAACAACTAAAGAATGTACAAGCTCAACATATGCCAAAGAAGCAAAGGCAAAATAGTTTGTGGATCAAGTTTTAGATTCTGGATTTTGGAGTAAATGTGCTGATGTAGTTAAACTCACTGAACCACTTGTGCGTGTGTTGCGTATTGTTGATAGTGAAGATAAACCTGCTGTTGTACCCCAAAATTTGCCCTCCCATTTCTCAATGATTTCTCATCACAAAACCTTTGAAGCCCAAGATCCAGTTGGGGTTTCATCTGCTCAAGACCTCTCCTTGCACTGTTGACCCAAATTAGGGTTTGTGTTTGCACCAAGATGTTTGGACCCAAAATGCCTAAGATGACCTTCTTGCTTCATATTGGACTCCCAAGTTTATCCATATCAAGTTTCAAGTCTTGATTCCAAGTTTTGCCCAGTCAATTGGACAGTTGACCTAGAAATCAGTTGTATTAGGGAAAAAGTCAACTGTGGCCAATTGACAGTCAAACTTCATGAAAATTTACCCACATCAACATTATGAACTCCTATGAACCATTTGATCAAGTTTGGATCACAATTCCATAAGAAATTTGATCAGATCACCAAAAGGGCAAAATGGTCATTTTTAGGGTTTTGACTGCACAAAGGCAATTTTTGACTGTTTGACCCAACCAATGGCAAACCAAGCTCATATATGGACTCAAGGACCCCATGGAATTATCTTGACATTCTCAACAAACTCAAAAGATCCCAAGTACACAAGATTGACAGTTGAATTTCCCAGTCAATTGATCAATTTTGACTGTATACTAAAAAGTCAAACTTTGACTTTTTGGTCAAAATCAAGAGTCAAGATTCATTTTTCATCAAAACATGCCAAATCATGAAACTTGTTCACCAAGAAATCACAAAATGCAAATTAGGGTTAGAAATTAGAATTTTTCATAACTTAGAATTTTTCTAAGTTATAAAAAACCCTAATTTTTTCCTAACTTTGCCCCACTTTTTCACCAAGATCCATTTTGATTCAAACAAAAGTCAAAACATGAAAGTTGTAGCTTGTTGCATAATCTACAACTTTGTTACACAAAGTTTTCCCATTTGAGGCTTGTATCTCAAGTTACAAATTTTTGAATAAGGGCACTAAACCATTCTTAACTTAGTGAATTTTTGACCTATTTTGACAAGGTTTTGTACCCCACTTCAAGGCCATTTTACATACACTTACACTTGGAATTTCAATTTTCATTTCAAAGATGGATTGTATTACACATTCCAAGCTTTCCAAAATGTCCAAGAACTTCTCAAACAACCTCATAACTTGAGAGAATCGAATTTCACAATATGGCAAAAATCCACTTTTGAATGGTTCATAAACATGTTCATAACTTGGATCATTTTTAAATCAGCATAGTTTGTGCTACATTATAGGTCCTAAAACCCTTTGACACTCATAAATTTAATGCTAATCCATTGTGCCAAGATGTTATTCTTTGAGTTTGGTCATTGTACAAAGATTTAAGCCTTAATTAGAAAAAGTGGTTTATCCATTTTTGTAAAGTAGAACTTTATGTCAAGTTTGCAAATCAAATGGTACAATGCATATCTTTGGACACAAGATTCATAGACATAACACACTGATCAATACTAAAAGATACAACATAGTGTGAGGGCCTGTACAGGCTAGAATGATCAAGTGGCCTTTGTTTGCTTCAAGTTCAAGAAAGAGAGCATAACTTGTACCAACTTCCATCTCAGCTTACAAACACTTAGACAAACTGATAAAACACATTCCACACATCTCAACCAAGCCATTGCACGAGCCTTTTACCTCCAATCTCTCCCAAAACTCAGAATCACCTTGAAACTGCTCAAACAGAGCAACCTCTGCAGATTGAGTTCCAACTCTCAATCCTTTCAAGCATTCTTGCCCAAACCAGTTCACGTACATTCCCTAACATCTATGCAAGCTAACCAAAAGCAAAAACACGACCTGTAATCCCTCTAACTGGTTCCACCATTTTCACATTTCTGACTTGCAGGTGGAGTGCTCTAGCTCGATTCAGAAGCTTTCAAGACAAAGTAAACATTGGAATAGCATCCCTGGACCTCAAGGAAGCTTTTCCAATCATCACCTTGCACTGAAAGTTTCTACATTTCCAGATAGAACTTCAACTGAACAGGTAAGTTTTTGAATTCGTATCTCTCTTATTAGGCATCATTAGCTTTAAGTTTGTGAATAAACAATGTTCTACTCATGCCACTGAACATGTACATGTTTTTACTTTTCATTTCTTTTGCTTGAGCTGTGAGAATTTAAGGTTTGAAAATGGCAGAAAATCTAGGTTAGAATTTGGGGGAGAAGAAATTCTCCCTCATCTTAGAGAGTTAGATCAAGTTCTGCATATGGTTGGATTCGTCTCTTCATGCTGAATATTTTTTATGTTATGAGTTTTCATTGAAAAGCCAGGAATCAGGAGTTAGAAGTTTGAGAAGAAGGGCGCACGTTTTTGAACGTTTCTGGCTGGAGGTTGAAGACAGTGGCTTCTTGGGCTGGGCCTGAGTGTTTTTCTTATTCACACCACTTTTCTTGTTTTACACCCCCTGAGCCCATTTCATTTATTTTTAATGATTTCTGACTTTTTCTTTTTTTGATTGATTCATTTATTTTTTCTCATGTTATTAAAAATATAAAAATCTTTTTTCTCACTATTTTTTAATTTATTAGGTATTTATGTGATTTTCTTTTGATTAATACATAAATAAATGAATATATACATTTCATTAAAATATTGAGAAATATGTAAAAATACTTTTATTTTCATTTTTATTTTATTTTACCTTCTGAAAACATTTTACATAAAAAATACCTTTTTTTTTACAAATATTAAAAATCATTATTATTTATATATATATATATATATATATAACATATATTTAAAATAATACATATATACATATATTTATTAATATATTTAGGGTAAATACAAAATATATACACTTTTGTTTTTTTTATTTATTATTATTAAAATTTAATATAAAAATACATTTTTGACAAATACTTCACTTTATTTTATTTTTGTACATAATAAATAAATACTTGTATTAAATTAAATAATAATACATTTTATTTAATAGAATTTAGGGTTTTACCCTAAATATGAAAATACTCCAAAAATAATACCTTTTTATTTTCTTTTACATAAATAATACATTTTTTATACATATAAAAATTCTTTTTGCATTCTTGCATTTTTTTTTTTATTTCTATTTTATTTGTATTGTAAATATTCAAAGCAAATGATGTAATAGCTTAGATTCAATTTCTTGTCTAAATATCCCCCCATTTGAACATTTGTACCCCCCTCCCCATATTATTGTGTTGTAATAGCGTAGGAATTTAAATTTCGCACTTTAAATGCTTTCTAAACATACTATGCTAGAATTAGGGTTTGTGCGCGAATAAAACGAACAAAATAGTTGAACATAATCTCAAGATAAATAAGCATGAAAATGGACAACACATTTCACACTTGCACCCCTAGGGTATTCCACTTTGTTGCCTTCAAATAATTGGGCCATATTGTATGTTGAATTTCTTTGGGTAAAACAAACAATCAAATGATCATAGTCCCTCAAAATGTTGCCTAATGAATGATCAAGTCCCTTTTAAAGAAAAAATGCACAAAGACATTTAACACTATTGCAATTATGGTCCAAATGATGACCCGCGTCTGTCCCTTTCACCTCCTAAGACAAGATTGTCCACCAAATGCAATGGTGGAACAAAATTGTCAAAAGGTTTAAAACATGACAAAAATCTTTGAGAAAACTTTAGGGTAGATAAACTCTTAAGTACTTGCCAATTTGCAAAGAAAACAATTGCCTAATTTCAAACTACACTTCACAAACACTTTCAAAACCAACTTTCAAAAACCTTGAAACATCTTTTTAAAAGACAAAACACCTTTTGTAAAACATTCGAGTAAAGAATTGTTACAAGGGTAGCCTATACAAGGCATCTTTTCAAAAACATTTTCAAAACCACACACTAAGCACCATTTAAAACAATTGAAAGCCAAGGCAAGTTGATCTAAGCAAGTACCTAAGAGCCCATGGATAACCATGGATAGAAAGGGTGCTAATACCTTCCCTTTCTATAATCTACTCCCCGAACCCAAGAAAAATCTCAAAGGTTTTTGCTGTGCTTTTTAAACCTTTCCTTAGGATAAAATAAAAAGTCGGTGGCAACTCTTGCTCAACCGAAACATTTGCGAAAACAAACGCAAAACCCTAGTCAGTTCTCCCACCGTATCACAGAACTGGCGACTCTGCTGGGGACGATTTTAAAAGTGGAGTAACCTTAGGGCTTAGATCACCCTCTTGCATGACTAATTGCTTGATTTGTTTGCTTTATGCTTTGGCTCTAATGTTTGGGTTTACAATCCTACACCCGGATTTTGGGAAACATTCATAGATAGCAATACGTTGTGGAAACTGTGCGGGGTATACCGACACGGTCTAAGCAATAGCTATATTAGTGCGACATATTTGTGAGTACCGGTAACCCTTGAGTTCAATCAAGGAGAGTACGGGGCCGCTGAGTGATGTCACTAAGCACTAATGACCTAGAACCTTACTTGACCATCTTGGCCTTTTATTAGGGGTAGTGAGATGACCGGCTTTGGTGCAGTCTGAAGTTGGTAGATACTCGATACTACACTCATTGAGGGTTGTTTTCTTGGAATATTTTGGTCGCTAGTTAAGTGGCTAAACCAAAACAATGAACGATGAAAACAATCCCGTGATATTGAGCTCCTTAGAACCCGGTTACTATCTATAGGACAGGTTTTTAAGCCAACTACACTCAAGAGGGTACTCACCTATGAAACCCCATGCAAGCCTGAAGCTAGGATTTGGTGTGATTTGCTTGTACATATGTTTTGTGCATACATCATAAACATCATGAAGCATCATATGCATTTACTAACCATTTCAAGAGTTTGGATCTTCATCTTTGTTATGTTTTGTAGGTCATGGAAATTCCTCGCAGAAATACCATTCAAGTCAACCTTGTGAGAATCTCTCCTCAACTCAAGGAGATCACCTCAAGAATTCCGGAAAATTCATCCTTCAGTGAAAGTCATGGTAGACTTCTCAGCCTAGTCAACACCAACATTGAAGAAGACATGATGAAAGTGCTATTCCAGTTCTTTGACCCTCTTCACCACTGCTTCACTTTCCCTGATTATCAGTTGGTACCCACTTTGGAGGAGTTTTCTCAACTCCTAAGAATCCTTATCCTTAATCAACTACCCTTCAACGATACGGAAAAGGAACCAAAGCCGGAAGATGTTGCTCGAGCATTACATCTACAACCATCCGACATCAAGGGGCATTGGGAAACCAGAAGTGGCGTCAAAGGATTCTTAGCAAAGTTCTTGTTTGAGAAGGCACAAGAGTGTTGGAACTCATTGGACCTACAAGCCTTTGAAGAGATTGTGGCACTCCTTATCTACGGGTTGGTCTTGTTCCCAAATCCTGACCAATTGGTAGATGTCAACGCCGTCAAAATCTTCTTGTCCAGAAATCCAATACCAACATTGCTTGGGGACATTCTTCACTCATTTTACACACGAACAATGAGAAAGAGGGGTGTTCTCATGTGCTGTACTCCTATCCTTGCAAGGTGGTTTATTTCGCACCTTCCACAATCTATACTAAAGAATGACCAAGGCTCAAGGTGGTCCCAACGGTTGATGACTCTTACTCATTCCGATGTGCATTGGTGTTCTCGGTCCAGAGAAAATGTCATCATTGTCGATCGTTGCGGAGAATTTCCTAATGTTCCTTTACTTGGAATCAGAGGAGGTATCACCTACAACCCTTGCCTAGCTTTGAGGCAATTTGGATATGCACGGAGGGATGGCCCTAATGACATGTTGATTCCTGATCTAGTTTTTGACTTCGACAACGATGCGCAAGGACTTCGCCAAAGATTCATCAGAGCTTGGGGAAAACTCAACAAGGTTGATAGCAAGACTCAGAACTCCATCCCTCTTGAGCCTTATCTCAAGTGGGTACAAGCCCGAGCCCAAAGTCTAATGATGCCTTATCCTCATGTACTCCCAGTGATTAAAGAGCCCGTCAATGAAGGAGAGGTTCCCTACACCATCCTACATCCAGACATGCCTACATCGTGGGAGGAAATGCAGAAAAGTTGGATTCAGCTCAAGGAGGAACGGAATACTTTTGAAGCTAGCTACTACGCCAGTGAAAAGAAGGTTCTAGAGCTCACCCGCCGACTCCACGAGCAAGAGGCCCTCAATACCTACATCGCACCAAAGAGGATGCGCAATGTCTTTCTGCCTTAAGAAGTTTATTTTGTAATATTTGGCCCATGGGGCATTTATGTACTAACAAATTTCTTCTTATTAATATGACGTGCGTTCTTCTTTGTCTAAAACAATTTTGAATGTTCCAAATCCTTGAATGCATTGCATACATAAGCATACCATTCATCATGTGCATAAGCAGGTCTCACTCCAGGTTTCCTTATCTGTCTGCTGTTTATTACAGTAGGATGGATCTCGAGCAAACAGTCAAAGACCTACAAGCTCAGAATGCACAGTTCCAGCAACTCCTGATGACTTTGGTTAAAAGTCAGGAGGATATCAAGACTCAATTGGGGAATAAGGACCCAGTGAAGAAGAAGAAAAAGAGGATTGGGGTGGCTACTTTGGGGAGAAGATTTGACAGAGAAGCTCGGAGAGTGCTTGAATTTCCTCCTACTTCTGATGAAGGGACTAGTAAAAGAGATGGAGTTGCGGTGCCTTCCGAGTCTGATGCAGAGGAAGAAGAGGTTGAAGAGGATGAAGATTATTCTGACCAGCAATATCCTCCAGCTGATGATAAATACAAGGGTTTAGAAGATAGATTGGCTGCCATGGAATTACAAAGAGTACCGGGTTTGGATTTTGAAGACTTGGGTTTGGTTGCCGGGATTGTGATTCCTCCAAAATTCAAAGTGCCAGTGTTTGTGAGGTATGATGGGCTGTCCTGCCCAAAAATGCATCTCAGGTCCTACGTGAGAAAGATTCAACCCTATACGGCAGATAAAAACCTCTGGATTCATTTCTTTCAAGACAGCCTGTCAGGAGCTCAATTGGAGTGGTTTTATCAGCTAGAAGGAACCAGTGTCAGAAATTGAGAAGATTTGGCCACCGCTTTCTACAAACAATACCAGTATAATTCTGATCTTGCTCCTACTCGTACTCAACTTCAGGGTATGTCACTAGGAACAAGTGAGGGATTCAAAGAATATGCGCAAAAACGGAGGGATTTGGCTGGCAGGGTGCAGCCTCCTTTAACCGATCGTGAGCTCGTCGATATGTTTCTTGGGACCCTATCTGGGCCATTTTTCAATCACCTAATTGGTAACTCTTCCGCGGGGTTTACCGATTTGATCTTAACAGGCGAAAGAATAGAAGCTGGCATCAAGTCAGGAAAGATTCAGAAGGGTGTTGCTGCAAGTGTTGAGAAGAAGCCTTTTAAGAAGGAGACAGCTATGGTATATTCTCAGAGAAGAGCAGGGAAGATGGAGCGTCGGCCAACTGTAGGGGCCGTAATGATTCAAAACACTCCAAGTGAGCAGCCTCGCTATAACCAGTCCAGACCAAATCAGCAACGAGTAGAACGGCCACAACGGCAGTTCACCCGTATTAATATGACTCCAGCGCAAGTGCTTCCCCATCTATTGAAGTTGAATCTTGCCACCATCAAGGAGGCGCCAAAGAATGTGAATACGTCCTCTCCGCATTATCATGCTAATGCTAAATGCGCCTACCATTCAGATAGTGTTGGACACGACACCAATGATTGTTGGGCACTCAAGCATAAAATCCAAGACCTGATAGAGGCTAAGGAGGTAGAGTTTGACGCTCCAGAGAAGCCTAATGTGATATCTGCACCTATGCCGAAGCACGGCCGAAATGTCAATGCCATTGAAGAAGATTTGTATGTTGCTGATGTCAGTGATCTGACTACTCCACTGCTAACCATTAAGTTGAATTTGTTAAGGGTCGGGATCTTCCCGGGATGTAAAGAAGACTGCTATTGTTGCTACTCTCTGCCGTTTGATTGTCCGCTACTGAAGAAAGGCATCAAAGGCCTTATGGATAGTCGACAAATTTTGTTCGAAAAAGTTTCTGCTATTCCAGTTCATACTGAAGATGTCTCAATCATAACCATTCACGCCAATCTTTCCAAGGCCGTCAAAAAGCCTGTTAAGATTACACCAGCTGCAAAATCTGTTCCTTTGAAGATAACAATGCCAGGGCCTATTCCCTATGTTTCTGAGAAGTCGATACCTTGGAACTATGGCGGTGACATCTACTACCATGGTATCAAGCAAATCGAGGTAATTGAAGAAAGTTCGGATGATGAAGAAGCCAGCATTAGTAACATTGCGGGCACCAGCCAAATCACCAGGAGCGGGAGAATATTTTCTCCAGAGATTACCCCTCCAAGAGCAGTCTTTGGACCCTCATCAGCTGACAAGGTCGTCCCTGCACCAATCAAACTTTCTGCTAGAACTCCTTTGATTGAAGATGTTGTTGTTCCTAGTACCGTCCCTCCTACCGCTGCTGACAAAGGTAAGGGAACCCAAGATGAGCCCGTCAGGACGAGGGCTCAACCCTTGGTTATCCCGGAAACCTCCAAGAAGGAAATGGACGAGATTTTGAGGATAATCAAGAGAAGTGATTACGATGTGGTGGAACAGTTGGGGCAAACCCCCTCCAAGATCTCCATGCTGGCACTACTACTTTGCTCAGAAGCGCACGCTAAAGCCCTGATAAAATTCCTGAAGGCAGCTCATGTGCCCCAGGAAACCTCTGCGGATCAATTCCAAAATTGCGTGGCTAGCCTGACTGCGGACAATGGATTAGGTTTTTCTGATGCCGACCTAACCCCTAAAGGCAGAAACCACAATGATGCTTTGCATATTTCAATTGAGTGTCGCGGAACCACCCTTGCACATGTTTTGGTTGATACCGGTTCGTCGCTGAATGTTTTTCCTAAGAAGGCCTTGGACCGGCTAGATTGTGAAGGGTTGGAATTGAAGCCGAGTGATATTGTTGTCAGAGCTTTCGATGGGTCGAAGAGAATGGTCCATGGAGAGGTTGAAATTCCCATCAAGATAGGTACTGAGGTGTTTAAATCCACTTTCTATGTGATGGACATCCGTCCATCATACTCTTGCCTGCTGGGTAGACCTTGGATACACCATGCTGGGGCAGTCACCTCCTCCTTACATCAGATGTTGAAGTATCCTGTCAAGGGAAAGATCATCACTGTCCATGGCGAAGAAGAGTACATGATTAGCAACTTAAATTCTTTCCGGTATGTGGAGGTTGAAGGAGAATTCATTGAAACACCGTTTCAACATTTCGAAGAAGTCCTTTCTGAAATAGCAGTAGCAAAGTTGACGGCTGAGACACCGAGACGGATGGCTAGGATGGCATCTCTGGAGGATGCAAGGGCCGCAATAAAAGAAGGGAAGAATTCAGCATGGGGGCAGTTACCCGACTTTCCGCATAAGACTGACAAGTTTGGATTAGGGTTCACAGCCGCTGGCCAGAAAGCTATGCGTCGGTCGAAGATTGAAAGAGCGCCAGTCAAAATCTCTCCCTACGGAATTAACGCCCTGGAAGATGAAGACAAGGAGAGCAACATTGAAGAGTGGATTTATCCAACTGTCAAAGGAGGACTGAGCAATTGGGAGGCAAAGGACTTTGTCCCCATCACTTTTATTCATCAGTAATTTATCTGTTAAACATTTCCTATTTGGTCTGTAATATTTATTTTCAAACAATCCGTACACTACCTTTTCACCTCATGCCTTGCCCGGGGCATGTAGGTCCGTTTGTAAGGGTTTTGATTATTTTTCATATCCATATGCCATGTTTAATGATTCATTGGACGTTTTTCATTTGATAAACTGCTTATGTTCATTTTCTTTCCTTTTGCATTTTTTTCTTAAGGATGGCTATCCCTTACACACACCCACACTCACCAATGCAGGTACCCATCCACTCCGGATTCCATGGGTGACTATTCTGCTATATCTTTCAATAACTCTGAAGATCTGGTCAATCAAGCCGAGTATGAAGATGACGAAGGTTGTGAAGTACCCGGGGAACTAGCCAGACTTCTGCAACAAGAGGAAAGGGCCATCTTACCGCATGAAGAGCCATTGGAAACTGTTAACTTGGGAACCGAGGAGGACCGGAAGGAGGTGCAAGTGGGTGCCAATCTGGAACCGAGTGTCAAGGAACGCCTGATACAGTTGTTGAATGAGTATGTTGAAATCTTCGCTTGGTCCTATGAAGACATGCCGGGTTTAGATACAGACATCGTGGTTCACCGTCTCCCCACAAGAGAAGATTGTCCACCAATCAAGCAAAAAGTTCGCTGAATGAGGCCTGACATGTCCGAAAAGATCAAAGCGGAAGTAATGAAACAATTCAATGCTGGCTTTCTGGCTGTTACGTCCTATCCTCAATGGGTCGCTAACATCGTGCCAGTACCGAAGAAAGATGGCAAAGTCAGAATGTGTGTGGACTACCGGGATTTGAATAGGGCCAGCCCTAAAGATGATTTCCCGCTACCTCATATTGACATCTTAATCGACAATACAGCTCAGCATAAAGTGTTTTCCTTCATGGACGGATTCTCGGGCTACAATTAAATCAAAATGGCTCCCGAGGATATGGAGAAAACAACTTTTGTCACACAATGGGGCACTTTCTGTTACAAGGTGATGTCGTTCGGGCTGAAGAACGCAGGGGCAACTTACCAACGCGTCATGGTAGCTTTATTTCATGATATGATACACCATGAGATTGAAGTTTACGTAGACGATATGATAGCTCGGTCACAAACAGAGGAAGAGCACCTTGAACATCTGGAAAAGCTGTTTGCCACGTTAAAAGAATACAAGCTCAGGCTGAATCCAAGTAAGTGCACTTTTGGAGTTAGGTCTGGTAAACTCCTGGGATTCATTGTAAGCAACAAAGGCATTGAAGTCGATCCGGCAAAAGTAAAAGCAATACAAGAGATGCCTTCTCCCCGTACTGAAAAGGAGGTTAGAGGATTCTTGGGGCGCATAAACTATATTGCCAGATTCATCTCACATCTGACTTCTACCTGTGAGCCAATTTTCAAACTCTTGAAAAAAGCTCAGGTAGTATAATGGAACGACAATTGTCAAGCTGCTTTTGATAGAATCAAGGAGTATTTGCTAGAACCTCCCATTCTGATGCCACCCGTCGAAGGAAGACCATTGATCATGTACTTAACCGTCTTGGATAACTCAATGGGGTGTGTTTTGGGCCAGCATGACGAGTCTGGTCGAAAAGAGCATGCTATTTATTACCTTAGCAAAAAGTTTACCGACTGTGAGACTCGCTACTCACTGCTCGAGAAAACTTGCTGCGCTTTGGTATGGGCTGCTCGCCGACTAAGACAGTATATGCTGACTCATACTACCTTGTTGATATCCAAAATGGACCCTATCAAGTATATCTTCGATAAGCCCGCTTTATCTGGAAGGATAGCTAGATGGCAAATGATCTTAACCGAGTATGACATCCAGTACACCACCCAAAAAGCTATAAAAGGGAGTGTGCTAGCTGACCATCTGGCTCATCAGGCTATCGAAGACTATCAGCCCATGAGATTTGACTTCCCAGACGAGGACATCATGAATTTGGACAACGTTGAAGGTGACGGACCGTGTGACGGACCCGAAAAGGGATCCCGATGGACCCTGTACTTTGATGGTGCTTCAAATGTGCTTGGAAACGGTATTAGCGCAGTACTCATTTCTCCGGAAGGTTGTCACACGCCTTTCACGGCCCGACTTTGCTTCAGCTGCACAAACAACATGGATGAGTATGAAGCTTGCATCTTTGGTCTCAAGGCTGCTTTAGACTTGGGGATCAAATCTTTGATCGTATTTGGGGATTCGGCTTTAGTTATCAGTCAAATCAAAGGAGACTGGGATACCAAACATCCTAATCTTATCCCATACAAAGAACATGTCCTGACATTGTTGCCGCATTTCGAGAAAATTACCTTCGAGCATTTCCCGCGAGAAGAGAATCACCTAGCAGATGCTCTAGCCACAATGTCCTCCATGTTTAAACTCAACTGGGATAACGAGGCTCCCCAAATCACCATCGAGCGAATGGATGAACCAGCACATTGCCACGAGATTAATACCGAAGAATTAGTGGAACAACCTTGGTTCCATGAAATCAAAAGGTATCTCGAGGCCCGAGATTATCCTGAAGGAGCTTCCGTGAATGACAAGAAGTTCTTAAGGAAATTCGCTGCTAAGTTCTTCCTGAGCAACAACATCCTTTACAAATGAAGCCATGATTGTGTATTACTCCGATGTGTGGACAAAGCTGAAGCAGAGTTGATCATGACTGATATACACAGCGGCACATTTGGCACTCACTTGAGCGGGCATACAATGGCTAAGAAGATCCTAAGGGCAGGCTATTATTGGTCGACCATGGAAGCTGACTGCCATCAACATTCACGTACTTGCCACAAGTGTCAAGTCTATGCTGACAAAGTTCATATTCCTCCGGTTCCCCTCAACGTCCTGACTGCTCCGTGGCCCTTCGCAATGTGGGGCATTGATATGATTGGAGAGATCAAGCCCACGGCTTCCAACAGACATCGCTTCATCCTGGTTGCCATTGACTACTTCACTAAATGGGTCGAAGCAGCTTCCTTCGCCTCTGTCACCAAAAATGTGGTTGCCCGCTTTATCAAGCAAAATCTCATATGTCGGTATGGTGTTCCAGACAGGATCATAACAGACAACGGCACAAATCTGAATAACACAATGATCACCGCTTTGTGCGAACAGTTTAAGATTTATCATCACAATTCATCTCCCTATCGGCCGAAGATGAACGGTGCTGTTGAAGCTGCGAACAAAAACATTAAGAAGATCATTCAGAAAATGACGGTCACTTACAAAGACTGGCATGAGATGTTACCGTTTGCTCTGCATGGATATCGTACGACGACACGTACTTCAACTGGGGCAACCCCATTTTCTCTGGTTTATGGCATGGAAGTTGTTTTGCCTATGGAAGTCCAGATCCCTTCTCTAAGGATTATGAAGGATGCAGGTTTGAATGAAGATGATTGGATGCAGACCGGACTTGATCAACTCAATCTGATCGACGAAAAGCGACTTGCTGCTATATGCCATGGTCAGACGTATCAAAAACGGATGATCAAGGCCTTCAATAAGAAAGTCAGACGTCAGGTGTATCAAGTCGGAGATCTCGTAATCAAGCGGATTATCTTGCCGCAAAGTGATCCCAGGGGCAAATGGACTCCTACATATGAAGGACCATTTGTGATCAAGAGCATATTTTCTGGTGGTGCAATGATTCTGACCACCATGGACGGCGACGATTTGCCGCATCCTGCGAACGCAGACATAGTCAAAAGATACTACGCATAAAATAATCCGATAAGTCGAAAACCCGAAAGGGCGGCTTGGGCAAAAATGGGCATCCCGGTGGATCGAAAACCCGAAAGGGCGATTCAGGCAAAAATTAGGGATAAAAACAAAAAATCTGTACACCCGGCAAGTTGAAAACCCGAAAGGGCGGCTTGGGCAAAAAGGGGTTTCCCGGTGGATCGAAAACCCGAAAGGGCGATTCAGGCAAAAGTTATGGAATTAAAGCGTACGACTATGTCTCGTCAGATCACTTCAAAAGACAATCTCTTCATCAACCGATTCCAGGCTTCAGATCAACCCAGTCATCGTCAAACGAAGCATTGAATGGACAGATATTCAGAGTTGTGAAGGCTGTAACAGAATGGAATCCCATGGAATTATTTCACATAGCCATCCTTATTTTGTATAAATCTTTCAATATTTACGACAGAATCCTCTTACTAGGATGATTGTCTCCTTTGTACAAATATACTCATAGAAAATCAATACAAATACTTTTCCCAGAAATTTGTGTCATTTCCTTTTCCGTTCTCTTGCACTATTTGTTTATTTTGAGAAACGTCCAATGTTTTGTTAAATAGGCATATGCATTTGAAACATAATCATTTCCTTATAAACCAAGAAGGAGGATTACCGATAAGTCGAAAGTACAGTTGGATACCCGATACCCTTTCAAAGGAAACCCCCGGGAGATTTGGAATCCATATCCCTAGCAAGTCTTGAAGCTCATCCCCAGTAGACTCTGGAAGCGTATTCCCTGCAGAGTATGGACGTCTCTCCCGAGTTTTATTCAAAGTTATTCCTCACAAGGTCTTATAACTGGGTTATCCTCAGCTAACAACCACAGAAGATCGCACTCGCCAAAATTCTTCCCATCCCCAGCGGAGTTCATCAAAATTCCCCAGCAGTAACTTATCTTTGCAAATCCCCAGCCAGAGAATCCTCCGGAATTCAATTCCCCTCAGAGTTTAAGTTTCAGTGTCCCCAGCCGAGCTGAAGCTTCAAATTATCAATCCCCAGCGGAGCCAGACTAATGAACCTTCTCCCCACAGAGTTTTAGGAGAATAAATCTTGAGTTCCCCGGTGAAGTCACCAGAGACACTTCCCACCGAACTAAAGATTCCCGGTCTTATATCCCCAGCATAAGTCTGCTAGATTGGTGCTCCCCAGTAGAAGTCATCAGGAATTCCCCAGAGGTCTGGTATACAACCCAAGCTCCTTGTTCCCCAGTCACAGCCAAGGATTTATTCTTCCCAGCAGCAGTCACGATGCTTTTATCTTCAGCCATCCAGGATTCATCTATCCCCAACAAGACAGCTCATCGGCTTACATGCGCATTCATTACATTCATATCATACCATTGATAACACATATTGCATCATACATTTCATGCAACATAATTTTGTGTTCAGCTGACATTTTGTCCTTTTCAGGATAAGAATAAAAAGCTATCCTTAACAGTTTCAGATGCAGTTTTGCACGGATTCATCATCAAGCAACCCTACACCGGTTCTTATTCAAATCCAAGATTTCTGAAAACAGTTCACAGGTTCTCCAAGTAACGGATGTTAACCTACCACTTGTTCAGATTCTTCTCAAGACCTCTGAAAACAGTTCATGGATTCCTCCCAACAACGGATGTTAATCTATCACTTGTTCAGATGCAACTTTCTGAAAACAGCTTACGGACGCTTCCCAACAACGGACGCTGCTCTATTGCTTATTCAGACTTCAAAATTTCTGAAAACAGTTCACAGGTTCTCCAAGTAACGGATGTTAACCTATCACTTGTTCAGATTCTTCTCAAGACCTCTGAAAACAGTTTATGGATTCTTCCCAACAACGGATGTTAATCTATCGACTTGTTCAGATGCAACTTTCTGAAAACAGTTTACGGACGCTTCCCAACAACGGATGCTGCTCTATTGCTTATCAACTTCAAGATTTCTGAAAACAGTTTACGGGTTCTCCAAGTAACGGATGTTAACCTATCGCTTGTTCAGTTTCTTCTCCAAATTTCTGAAAACAATTTACGGATTCCTCCCAACAACGGATGTCAATCTATTGCTTGTTCAGACCCCCAGTTCAAAGATGGTCCAAAGCTTGGACACCTTCCTGATATTCCCTTCCAGATGGCATCTCTAATCCCATCCCCGACAGGATCTCTGTTACCCTCTCAGGATGGCATCTCTAAGCCCATCTCCAAATGGCATCTCTAAGCCCATTCCCCCATTCATTGCTTTGACGAGTGCAAATTTCCGGGCACTCTAGTGTCCAATCTCCTTTTACCCTCGAGTCACGAAAGGCAAACTTGCCAATCTAACTCTTCGGATTCAAGAAGATTGAACAGGGGCAACTGTTGTACCCCAAAATTTTCCCTCCCATTTCTCAATGATTTCTCATCACAAAACCTTTGAAGCCCAAGATCCAGTTGGGGTTTCATTTGCTCAAGACCTCTCCTTGCACTGTTGACCCAAATTAGGGTTTGTGTTTGCACCAAGATGTTTGGACCCAAAATGCCTAAGATGACCTTCTTGCTTCATATTGGACTCCCAAGTTTATCCATATCAAGTTTCAAGTCTTGATTCCAAGTTTTGCCCAGTCAATTGGACAGTTGACCTAGAAATCAGCTGTATTAGGGAAAAAGTCAACTGTGGCCAATTGACAGTCAAACCTCCTGAAAATTGATCCACATCAACATTATGAACTCCTATGAACCATTTGATCAAGTTTGGATCACAATTCCATAAGAAATTTGATCAGATCACCAAAAGGGCAAAATGGTCATTTTTAGGGTTTTGACTGCACAAAGGTAATTTTTGACTGTTTGACCCAACCAATGGCAAACCAAGCTCATATATGGACTCAAGGACCCCATGGAATTATCTTGACATGCTCAAAAAACTCAAAAGATCCCAAGTACACAAGATTGACAGTTGAATTTCCCAGTCAATTGATCAATTTTGACTGCATACTAAAAAGTCAAACTTTGACTTTTTGGTCAAAATCAAGAGTCAAGATTCATTTTTCATCAAAACATGCCAAATCATGAAACTTGTTCACCAAGAAATCACAAAATGCAAATTAGGGTTAGAAATTAGAATTTTTCATAACTTAGAATTTTTCTAAGTTATAAAAAACCCTAATTTTTTCCTAACTTTGCCCCACTTTTCCACCAAGATACATTTTGATTCAAACAAAAGTCAAAACATGAAGGTTGTAGCTTGTTGCATAATCTACAACTTTGTTTCACAAAGTTTTCCCATTTGAGGCTTGTATCTCAAGTTACAAATTTTTGAATAAGGGCACTAAACCATTCTTAACTTAGTGAATTTTTGACCTATTTTGACAAGGTTTTCTACCCCACTTCAAGGCCATTTTACATACACTTACACTTGGAATTTCAATTTGCATTTCAAAGATGGATTGTAGTACAAATTCCAAGCTTTCCAAAATGTCCAAGAACTTCTCAAACAACCTCATAACTTGAGAGAATCGAATTTCACAATATGGCAAAAATCCACTTTTGAATGGTTCATAAACATGTTCATAACTTGGATCATTTTCAAATCAGCATAGTTTGTGCTACATTACAGGTCCTAAAACCCTTTGACACTCATAAATTTAATGCTAATCCATTGTGCCAAGATGTTATTCTTTGAGTTTGGTCATTGTACAAAGATTTAAGCCTTAATTAGAAAAAGTGGTTTATCCATTTTTGTAAAGTAGAACTTTATGTCAAGTTTGCAAATCAAATGGTACAATGCATATCTTTGGACACAAGATTCATGGACATAACACACTGATCAAGACTAAAAGATGCAGCATAGTGTGAGGGCCTGTACAGGCTAGAATGATCAAGTGGCCTTTGTTTGCTTCAAGTTCAAGAAAGAGAGCATAACTTGTACCAACTTCCATCTCAGCTTACAAACACTTAGACAAACTGATAAAACACATTCCACACATCTCAACCAAGCCATTGCACGAGCCTTTTACCTCCAATCTCTCCCAAAACTCAGAATCACCTTGAAACTGCTCAAACAGAGCAACCTCTGCAGATTGAGTTCCAACTCTCAATCCTTTCAAGCATTCTTGCCCAAACCAGTTCACATACATTCCCTAACATCTATGCAAGCTAACCAAAAGTAAAAACACGACCTGTAATCCCTCTAACTGGTTCCACCATTTTCACATTTCTGACTTGCAGGTGGAGTGCTCTAGATCGATTCAGAAGCTTTCAAGACAAAGTAAACATTGGAATAGCATCCCTGGACCTCAAGGAAGCTTTTCCAACCATCACCTTGCACTGAAAGTTTCTACATTTCCAGATAGAACTTCAACTGAACAGGTAAGTTTTTGAATTCGTATCTCTCTTATTAGGCATCATTAGCTTTAAGTTTGTGAATAAACAATGTTCTACTCATGCCACTGAACATGTACATGTTTTTACTTTTCATTTCTTTTGCTTGAGCTGTGAGAATTTAAGGTTTGAAAATGGCAGAAAATCTAGGTTAGAATTTGGGGGAGAAGAAATTCTCCCTCATCTTAGAGAGTTAGATCAAGTTCTGCATATGGTTGGATTCGTCTCTTCATGCTGAATATTTTTTATGTTATGAGTTTTCATTGAAAAGCCAGGAATCAGGAGTTCGAAGTTTGAGAAGAAGGGCGCGCGTTTTTGAACGTTTCTGACTGGAGGTTGAAGACAGTGGCTTCTTGGGCTGGGCCTGAGTGTTTTTCTTATTCACACCACTTTTCTTGTTTTACACCCCCTGAGCCCATTTTATTTATTTTTAATGATTTCTGACTTTTTCTTTTTTTGATTGATTCATTTATTTTTTCTCATGTTATTAAAAATATAAAAATCTTTTTTCTCACCATTTTTTAATTTATTAGGTATTTATGTGATTTTCTTTTGATTAATACATAAATAAATGAATATATACATTTCATTAAAATATTGAGAAATATGTAAAAATACTTTTATTTTCATTTTTATTTTATTTTACCTTCTGAAAACATTTTACATAAAAAATACCTTTTTTTTTACAAATATTAAAAATCATTATTATTTATATATATATATATATATATATATATATATATATATATATATATATATATATATATATATATATATATATATATATATATATATATATATATATATATATATATATATATATATATATATATATATATATATATATATATATATATATATATATATATATATATATATATATATATATATATATATATATATATATATAACATATATTTAAAATAATACATATATACATATATTTATTAATATATTTAGGGTAAATACAAAATATATACACTTTTGTTTTTTTTATTTATTATTATTAATATTTAATATAAAAATACATTTTTGACAAATACTTCACTTTATTTTATTTTTGTACATAATAAATAAATACTTGTATTAAATTAAATAATAATACATTTTATTTAATAGAATTTAGGGTTTTACCCTAAATATGAAAATACTCCAAAAATAATACCTTTTTATTTTCTTTTACATAAATAATACATTTTTTATACATATAAAAATTCTTTTTGCATTCTTGCATATTTTTTTTATTATTATTTCTATTTTATTTGTATTGTAAATATTCAAAGCAAATGATGTAATAGCTTAGATTCAATTTCTTGTCTAAATATCCCCCCATTTGAACATTTGTACCCCCTCCCCATATTATTGTGTTGTAATAGCGTAGGAATTTAAATTTCGCACTTTAAATGCTTTCTAAACATACTATGCTAGAATTAGGGTTTGTGCGCGAATAAAACGAACAAAATAGTTGAACATAATCTCAAGATAAATAAGCATGAAAATGGACAACACATTTCACACTTGCACCCCTAGGGTATTCCACTTTGTTGCCTTCAAATAATTGGGCCATATTGTATGTTGAATTTCTTTGGGTAAAACAAACAATCAAATGAACATAGTCCCTCAAAATGTTGCCTAATGAATGATCAAGTCCCTTTTAAAGAAAAAATGCCCAAAGACATTTAACATTATTGCAATTATGGTCCAAACGATGACCCGCGTCCGTCCCTTTCACCTCCTAAGACAAGATTGTCCACCAAATGCAATGGTGGAACAAAATTGTCAAAAGGTTTAAAACATGACAAAAATCTTTGAGAAAACTTTAGGGTAGATAAACTCTTAAGTACTTGCCAATTTGCAAAGAAAACACTTGCCTAATTTCAAACTACACTTCACAAACACTTTCAAAACCAACTTTCAAAAACCTTGAAACATCTTTTTAAAAGACAAAACACCTTTTGTAAAACATTCGAGTAAAGAATTGTTACAAGGGTAGCCTATACAAGGCATCTTTTCAAAAACATTTTCAAAACCACACACTAAGCACCATTTAAAACAATTGAAAGCCAAGGCAAGTTGATCTAAGCAAGTACCTAAGAGCCCATGGATAACCATGGATAGAAAGGGTGCTAATACCTTCCCTTTCTATAATCTACTCCCCGAACCCAAGAAAAATCTCAAAGGTTTTTGCTGTGCTTTTTAAACCTTTCCTTAGGATAAAATAAAAAGTCGGTGGCGACTCTTGCTCAACCGAAACATTTGCGAAAACAAACGCAAAACCCTAGTCAGTTCTCCCACCATATCACACCTGCTATGGGCATTCTATACAAATCTATAGTCAAAGCTAGAGAGGAGATGGTGAGGAGGTTTCAAAGAAATAAGAAGAAAGTGGATCCTTACTTGAAAATCTTAGATAAACGTTGGGATTCACAGCTCCACAAAAATCTTCATGCTGCCAGTTATTGGTTGAATCCAGCTTGTAGATATAATGATGTAAAATTTGAAAAACATGCATCCACAACATCAGGACTTTTAGATGTCATTGAAAAGCATGCTAATGGAAATTCTGAACTTCGATTGAAGTTAACAGATGAGATGAGAATATTCAAAGACGATGAATTAGATTTTGGAAGGAAATCAGCCGTGGATGAACGATGTATTGTGAGGGCACGTAATTTCATAACTTCTAACTCTTGATATATATTTTATTTTATATTTCAATATGTTTATAAATTTATTTAATCACATGGTATAAACAGATCAATGGTGGGAAACTTATGGCACTTGTACACCAACTTTACAAAGGTTGGCTATTCGTATTTTAAGCCAAACTTGTAGTGCTTCGGGTTGTGAACGCAATTGGAGTATATTTGAGCATATTCATTCCAAAAAAAGAAATAGATTGGAGCACCAAAAGCTTAATAATTTAGTGTTTGTTTGTTACAACTTGAGACTTCAAAATAGGTACTATTATAGTTATTTTTATCTTATCATTATATTTTTATATTTAAATACATATACTTAGATTTAATTCATGTGTGCTTAGGAAAATAAGAAATAGGAGTTATGATCCTATCAATATTGAAACAATTGCCGACCATTCTAGTTGGATATTAGAGGATTCACCACCTCTCTTAACCAATGAAGAGTTGGAAGCATTGCGGAATGACCTTGCAAATATGACCATCCAACCAATTTCAAGTGATATTGGTATGTTCTAATATGAGCATAATATAGTTTGTGGTTGTGAATCAATTTAATGTCTCATATTTACCATCTCTAAATTTTTTTGTTAATTATTTTTTAAAATATTGTTATAGATCAAATAGATTTAGATGAGGATGAAGATGGAGATATGGATAATGCACAAGATATTATTGTTGATACTGTGAATCAAGAAAAAAGCAACACCAGAGAAGATGAAGTTGGTGGAGAAGACCATGAAGTTGAAGATGGATATGAATATCAAGATTATGACAATTTGACTTCATGGATATAAAAAATTATGGATCGTTGAGTATGAATTTTTGTGACTTATTATAATACTATAACTTATGAATTGTTAAGTTTATATCACTTCTTTGAATTTATAATTTGCTACATTAAGTTTCTATCACTTATTTTGATTGTTACTAATACTTTTGTTTATTTTAAATTATTTGAATTTATAATTTTCTATATTATTATAGTTACAAATTTCAGGTAATAAATATATTTTTTATAGAAACCGGGTCAAAAGTCATGCGGTCTGATCAGTGACCCAGTAACTTTACCGAGTCGATCACCGGTCTGGGTTTTAAAACATTGCTTTTAATAGTTTTTATAAGGTAATAAAACAAATAATAATTAAAGATAATTATAGTAATACTACTATTAATATACTATAATTTTAAGAAATGAATTATAAAATACATTTTTTAGCATAAATTTTTTATCACGTGCCTCACACAGGTATAAACACTAGCGTGTGTGTGTATATATATATATATGAACCATGATGAAATATAAGGACAAGTCATTTTTGTAACAAAAAAAATAGAAAATTGTTGGTGCTGAGATTCAAACCCTAACACTCAAGGTACATTTCACCATGGTTGTTAATGTTAATCGTAGTGAAATGTATTTTAGTAAATAGCAAAAAAAACGCATTCAAAATGAGTTATTATTACGATTAATAGAACATTCATAGTAATATAGTGTTACAAAGAGTACAGTTTATAGTAGTGATAGTCACGCCGTCCAACTCAATATTGCTTGTCGTTTTTCAATTGTGACTTGTTTATCGTCATTCAATTCACATTCATTTGTTGTTGCTCAATTAAGTAATATCGTTTTATGTATTTTTAATAATTCAATTCTATTTAATTTGGGTATTGTAAGCCATTTGAATTTTAATTTAGGTATTATGTTATTTTAATTTTACCCAAGTGAATACTAAGCCTTAATCTATAATTTCTAGAATGAAAACTCAATAGATGTTCATCCTAAATTCGGATTCGACCCGTCCATTTTTGCAACAACGCAAATCCAAAATCAAGAAAGCAATCATCAATATTGATTTGTAAAATGAGTTTCATACAACACCATGAGCAATAAATATACATATAATCAAGGTAAATATACATAAAAACTCCAACAAATAAGGAATACAAAGAGAAGAGAGGAAGAGGAACCAAACATTTCTTGGTTTATCAATACCAATCGATGAGAAATTTGATTGTTGTTTTCTAAACTCTAAACTATCAAAGAATGAAGTTGATGGAATTTGGAGCTCTAAAATTCCCCAAAACCATAACCTAACACTGACTGTACAGAAAAAATTATAAAACAAAAATTTGTAGACTATGCTAAGCGGGATGAGACGGCTAAGCGAGCTCACTAAAATAACTAAAATATCTCGCTGGCTCAGGGGATCCCGCTAAGCGGGCTCAAAAATTTAGCCAAAATCCTGAAGCAGAAGTGGTAGTGGGCTACAAGGTGGCTAAGGGGATTAAACTTTGAAATCTTAATATTCCTTCAAAAACGTGTATTTGAAGTCGTGCCTTCAAAAATTTATTGATCATGCTCTAAATATACACCAATACTTACAAAAAGACATTAAAACTATCAAACAGTACACTAATTACATAAAATACAATTATACATAAACTAAACGTATTTACAAACAAAGCGGGAAATTATTCAAAGAATATTAACAAAAGAACTGATATGCGCCACAAAACATATATACAAAATAACTACACTTTGACACTTAAACTCTTCCCAACTTGAACTTGTTTGTCCACAAACAAGGCTAAACAACTTAAAGAACAAAAGTAATCATCAAAGAATCATGAATCAACAGGTTTTAAAAAAGGAAAAAAAATGTATGGTTCAAATTAAAAAGGCACATGCAGAGTAAATACTTACCACTAAACTACAACGATAGCATGAAAACAAAATAACTCCTACATACAAAACACATGTCAAAGATTCTAAAACAATATAAAATTAAAAAATGAATCACACCTAACACACAATTCATTGGTATATGAATACAAAAACATTGGGGGTTGTGATCGGTGGATCTGGAACTGACTGTTTAACGCTGGTTCGCGAAATGTCGCGGAAGCAAGAGTCGCCACCGTCTTTTATTTTCTCCAAATGGAAAGGACAAAAGCACAGAAAAATTCCTTAAAGAGATTACTCTCGGTTCGGGAGGTAGGTTATAGAAAGGGAAGGTGTTAGCACCCTTTCTATCAATGGTTATCCATGGGCTCTTAGGTACTTGCTCATTTGTGTTTTCAAAATGGTTTGTTTGCTTTTCAACTGTGGGTTTTAAAAAATTTCAGTTCGACTCTTGTATCGGTCCTCAAGAGTGTTTGAAAAATTGCTTTCGAAAGCTTTTTGAAAAGGTGTCGGTGTGAAAAGTATTTTTTGATTTGTTTTTTGAGATTAGAGCAAGTATCTAGAGTCGTCTACCTACCCTAAGGAATTCGTCTGTGTAAATTTCCTTTACAGTAGTGCCATCCCACCATTTAGAGGTAGGTAGCACCACCATTGGAGGTGTTCGGGTCAATTCGAAGTTCGGGACATGGTGATCACCGGAGCAATAGGAAGATACCTTAGAAGCTACCCTCATGCCAGGTTCCCGGATCATGAGGACTTACTAAGACATCCTCTACTCGACGATCACCTTTCAAGGCAAGGCAACAGTGAGGCGTACCCTAGGGGTGGTGTGTGATTTGTGTGTCATGTTCATTTGCATTTATCTTGTTCATGTCATGGGTGATCTACGCGTTATTTTTATTTTAACATTCATTCTTGCATGCATTTATTAACAGTTAAAAAGTTGCGGAAATTAAAAGTTCTAAACTATTACAAAGGCGCGGGTCCACACCGTCAAATTAAAATCCAGGACCCGATTTGACATAAAATAAAGAAATAAAGTTCGAAAGATAAGTATCAAATTTACACGGCTTTGGGAGAATTACATAAATATTTAAAAGAAAAGAAATAAATGCGCGAATTGGAATTATTAGCGAATGCGAGGGCGTTGGACCCTTTTTAATGAAATTAAAATATGATTAACAAATTAATTAAATTAAAGAAAAAGAAAAGATTTTTGAGGTTTTTTATATTTATGAATTTTTAATAAGAGAATTAAATGAAATTAAGAAGTTAATTAACCCTAATTCTAGTTATTTTTTAATTTATTAAGAAAATATGAAAATTACCTAAAATTAAACCTAATCGATTAATGCAATTTGATTTATAAAAATAAATAATTAATTATTAGTGATGAGAAAATAAAAGAAAAAGTAATTAAAGTAATTAAAACCTAATTCTACAAGTTTTTAATTTATTAAGAAAAGATATTAAAATTAACCCTAGAATTGAAAACTAAATTAAATGATATTATTTATTTACAAAAAAATACTAAATCAAATATATTTATTTTTTTGTCTTTTCTGATTTTTTACTATTTTTATATTTTTTGAAAATAAATTAAATTAAAGAATTTAAAGGAAATTAATTAAAACAAATAAAAATAGCAAAATATAAATAAAAAAAAGAATAAAAGCAAACCATGGGGGGTTCTTCTGACTTTTTCAGGAAGCATGTAATATGCTTGACCAACGTCCAGGGTGTTCTTCCAATCAGTACCCTTGGATTGAGGTTACAGGCCATGTGGCGCGTGGAGATTGTGGAGTGTACGCTGGAACTCAGGAAGCGAACTACACATAAGCGTGATTAGAAAAATAATATGGAAAGGGAAGGGGACCTGGGATTCGAACCCAGGTCCCAGAGGTTACCAGTGCTACGCTTGACCAGTGGAGCTATTGATGCGCTTTGAATATATAATAACAAATAAATAACATAAGATAAAACAAGCGTTAGTGGCTGATTTTAGCGCGAAATTCAAATGCTCCAACCAGATGGTGCCACCTACTCTTCTTCCTCCTTGTTTGAATTTTCCCTGAAACATAAAAAGAGTTAACGGGGGTTTTAAACCCCCCCCCCCCCCAAAATGCAACCTTTTTAGAAATAGCGATTAGCCCATATTGACACATAAATTAGGCGCGAGGGGTGCATTATATTCGTCCAAGCTTCCTGATTTCAACCATGGCATTGAGAAGTCCCAATTTTACAGTATTCAAGAATGCCCAATTTAGAGCTTGAAGAACCATAGCTGGCTTTAATGGTGAAATCACGCACGATGCATGAAAACTTAATTAACACACATGGTTAGCTTCGTAATGAGTCAAATAGCACAAATCAATCATTAAAAATAACAAACAAGGCATGAATCATGATGCAAGAACATGGAAAAAAGCATGAACAGGACGAAGCGGTTCTACCAATTCTGGGCGTTAGGGATAATGATTTTGATTCAGACACGTTCCTTGAAGCCTCAGGAACACAATGGAATGATTATTTGGCCTTGAATCGCACTGGAAGGTGGTTTTCAGTTTTAGATTTTTTTCACAAAATCTTAAACTTGGTTATGGTGTTCTTGCGCAGCGTAGAGGTTATGAGCACTAGGGTTTGCATTAGGCTTATGTATGGAACGATTAGGGTAAGGTTTTTGGTCCAAAGAATCAATGAATTGATGTAGAGAATATTTGATTTTCATGCCATGATTTTTCAATATTTTTCATGCTAATTTGATACCAATCATGTCCAATCAACTTGATTCTTTCCCTATCTGATTATGCACGAAATCTTGAGACTATTTCATGCACAAAAAGATTTGATTGTATTGGTTTGGTATTTTCCACATATTTATTTTAATTAAATGAATTATTAGCAATTTAAAAATTCAAATAAATAAATAAAAATGATGAATAACTTCCCTTTGGGCCAAATGGTCGTGCACATGTTTTGGATGATGGATTTTGGAAGAAAAAGAGGCCCATTAGCAATTTTAAGACATTTGAAGTAAAGTTGACTTTTCAAAATATCCAAAAATTTCCCAACTTCCACAAGGCATATCTTGCTCAATTTTTAAGATTTGATCATGTTCTTGGACATTTTGGAAAGGTATTGAAGTCCTCTAACCAATGCCTTTGGTCCCATGTCATTTTGATTTACCAATCTCAAGTTATGGCCTTTGACTTAAAGTCCCTTTTTGTTGAATTTTGAAAATGACCTATAATGTTGAAATTGATAACTTTTTGTGAGAGCATTTCTTGGACTTGAAGTGTGAAGAGGATTTGTAGGAAATGTCTTTCTCTTAAAAATGAGCTTTGGATGGAATTTTTCTGATAACCCATGTGAAAGTTATGCCTTGGTCAAGTTACAGTTGACTTTTTCAACTGTCCAAATATGGAAACTTTTGCATCTTGAGACTTTTTGAGCCATGCCTTGAAAATCATGATCAAGAATTGATCAAATGATGTTTGTGGCCTCAAAATGAGATGTTGACCAAAAATTTGAACTTTTGACTGTCAAATGACCATTTTGCCCCTACAGTTGACTGTAGTGCAATTAGGGTTTTTGACTGTGCAATTTTGTGCTGTAAGTCTTGAAACTTGGTATGAGGATGCTTGACCATGTTTATAGGCATGTGGGACTTTATTGGACCCTTGGAAAATTCATTTTCTTTGTCAGAACCAAAACCCTAATTTTTTACTGTTAGGAGGCCCTTGAACTGTGCAACCCTTGGGGAGATTTTGAAGCTTTGCTTTTGGAAAATCTTGAAGAATATGGGAGGGCAAATTTTGGGGTACAACAGGGGTTCTTTTCTCTCACCTAACAATCAAGTTAACAACAAGTTAAATTATGCATTCATCGAGAAAAAACTCATATTGGACAATACGAAAGCAAGAATCAAGAGGACTTTCAAGGGTTGTAATTGGGCTTGGTTAAGAAAAAAGACCAATCCTAAGGCTAACGAAATTGCCTAAACCTATGAGAGCATTTAATCACACACATTCAAGCAATCAAAAATTATTTATTCATCCAGTCACTTTGCTCATTTGTAACGATCTTGATTTTATTCAAACACACACTTTTTTTCTTCTTTTTTTCTCTTCCTTTTTCTTTCTCTTTCTTTTTCTTTTATTTTCATTTTTCATATTTTTTTCTTTCATTTTTTTCCAGCCACTTATTTCTTTTTAATCCCAAAAATAACTTAACAAATAAGCAACCAACAAATGCTCTCTCCAACTTGAATACAACCTAACAAGTAATGTGAATGCTCTCTAACTTTCTAAGGCAAGGAAAACAAAACAAGCCACATATTAAAGTTGAATTTCAAGAAACAAATTCAAGACCCATACAAAAATAAATGAAGAAATAGTTAGTTATTTACAAGTTTAACATTTTCTATACCAATATGGATCATGACATTAAGGCTCAAAGGGGCTAAAAAATGCTCGCAAACTCACGGGGTAAAATACTTTTGGAAGGTGGTTATGCTCATATTAAAAAAATGCCTCGATTCTTTTCATGCTTTCATACACATTCAATATAAATATACGATTAAACATAATAAAATCGAGTTGCCAAAAAAGTTGATATCCTACATATAGTAAACAATTGAAGAAACCTCACAAAAAGGATTTGTCCTAAAGTGATTCAAGAATGAACAAGTATGATAAATATTATATGTTATTAGAAGCGATAAACGAGTACCTTTCATGTACTAACTTCAAAATAATATCATTACCATACATCCCCAAGTTGAAACGATCAAACTCAGAAAATCACCAAATGCGACTTCAAGTGGACGGACCAAAATTTGAGTCCAAACAACAATAAAATAATTAGTAAAACAACTGTTATGTATCCTAAAAAGCCTTGGTGGAAGTGGGATAAAGGAAGGTAAGTGAAACAAAAAAAAATTAATTGGCGCATCACAGCTAAGCGCACTAAGCAAACTAGACCACGCTTAGCGGTAGCAGAAAAATGCAAAAAAATAGAACAACAACTGCATTTTCATGCCAACCTTCACTACACCTACACGTCTCAATTTACAGAACTTACAATATTTATAACACACAAATTTTCTTAAGCTAAACACCTCAAGCTCTTGGAGAAACACAAAAATTAACACATTAACAAAAATGACTATAAATATACTAAACGACAGGGTGAAAGTGAATTAAACAAATTAAAAAGTGAAGATTTGAATATTTTAAGAACTGATCCAATTGCAACTGGTTTAATCAACATTCACCACACTACTCAAACTACTACAATGAAAAACAATAAAACATGTTTGATTTACGTCATTATCTTAACGCTTGTTATTTATACACACTTGTCTAAGTTTCCTCTTTACACGGTTAGTGCTCACCAATAGCGAAATCTAACCAAACACCTTAGCAAACGTGAAGAGAAACAAACATATACACTAATTTTACAAGTATACAAAACATGTAAAATTCATAAATATGGTGAACATATACAAGTATCAATATAAACATGTGAAAATAGACCATATATACCATATCTACAAAACTCAAAACAAAGAAACTATCGCAATGCGATCCAATAAAAACACCAATCTGCTTTGAGAATACTCAATCTATAATTCTCCAATGGATCTATTTTATTTAAGTATTTAAAGAGAATTTAGTAGATTGTAAAATGGTGTGAGTATGTAACAACAATATAGACAATACACACCAGAGAGTGAAACACGAGAAAAAAAAGAAGTTGCACAATAAAGAAGAAAACACAGACAGAAGAAGAAGAAGAAGAAGAAGAAGAAGAAGAAGAAGAAAAACTTGTGTAAAAACTTCTTAAAGAAAGAGAAATCTCTAAATAAGATCAAATAAGATTTGCATTGAATATTTACATGGAGAAAAAGAAGCAAACTGAAAAACTGAAAATGGAAGCAAAAATAAGATTTGGCAAGAAAAAAATAGTAAGTGTTAAAAAGATCTTCGGAAACAATAAGACAAAACACTTAGAGCTTCTCGCTCTAAATCATTTTAAGTGTTGTACTTTTAGCTTAATTTTTTGTAATCATCTTTAAGTAGAAGCAATCATGTACACACATAAACTTTGTATTTAACCTATTGGTTAATTTCCTTAAGGGACCAGGTTTGGTCAGTATCCTTGAGAAGTCAATAACATGTATTATTGAGGATTTCCTTGAGGGATCATGTTAGGTCAGAATCCTTAAGATATCAATAATAGTTGTTATTGAGGATTTCCTTTAGTAACTAAGTTTAGTCAGAATACTTGAGATGTAATTGACAGTTTGTCTTTGAGTTTTATTTTCTTGAGGGACTAAAGGTTTGGTCAGGATCCTTGAGAAGACATTGACAGATAGCCTATGTAGTTGTAATCATGGAATTAATTAATTAATTAAGTCCTTATTGATAAAGAAAAATTACTCTGGTGGATGGGCTGGACTAACCTAGTTAGTGGTGAACCAGGATAAAAATACTTATGTTATTTATTATTGTTGTTTACCTTCTGCATGAGAATTGTTTGGATTTTGGGTGTTTGAAAAGTTTTAATCTCTATAAACCTAATTCAACCTCCCCTCTTTCTTGTGTTTCGTTGAAACTTCATGTAAGAATGATTGAGTCTGTGTTATTTCCAAAACCAAAGGGAATATGGATTTAAGATTCTTGTCTACCGATCGAGTTGAGATGTCTTTATGGGATAATGATCAAGTATTGATGATGTTAGATTCTATGAGTGGAGAAAAATGTGTCGGCTAGTGATATTCAATGGTGTGTGAATTTCCTAACGTGTTTCTAGAAGATATTTGTGATTTATCGCGAGAACCCCGAGGTTGAGTTTACCATAGACTGTGTATCTAGTACTAGTTCAATGTAGATGGATCCTTATAGAATGTATGCTTTAGAGTTGATTGAGCCAAAGAAACACATGGTTAACATGTAGCTTATTTTTGTGTAACTTCAATATATTTGATACAATTTTCTTTGTGGTTTTATTCCTCTATGGTCTTATTCCTTGTGGTTTTATTCCTCTCTCTAGTTTTATTGGGTTTTGGTTGTTTTGGCCAAAATTTTCCAAAGGGGAAGATTGTTAGTACCATGGTTTTGGGATTGGCAACAATTTTTCTAAAATATGGTTTATAACAAGGATGTTATGGAAGATATTCTAACATCTTGGTCAGGTTCATTTGAAGGAAGATGTTCTGGCAGATGTTGTAACATGATGTACCAGAAAATGTACAAGATATTTTAAATCTTGACAAATTTAATTGGATTCTATGATATTCCTTTTAGATATGTCTCAGTAAATTTTGCAGGTAAAGAAGATTTAATCTGGAACAAGCTTTGTATATACATCTATACATAAGTTACTAAATTGGGCCTTGAGACAATTTATGAAACTTGGTATTATTTTTTCCAACATTTAAAGATATTTTGTTGCACAATTGGTGCATCACTCAACTTGTGGATCAAGAAATATCTGGATGCAGATTTCAAAGCCCATGGACTGCATAGGCGTATTTAAAGAAAAGACCTAAACCTAATGTATCAATACTTTCAATCAAGTCTTTCATAATTTGTAAATTAAGGGAAGCTTAGAGTCTTAGGTTTTTAGAGACTCTTGCATATTTGTAAGTCACCCTTGTATCTTTTGATACTTGTGGTAGACATAATATTCTCACTCAGAAGCCTTTAGGTAATGAGTGAAGTATTGTTCTTGGATAAAGCATTTAAGAAATACCAAGTATTGTTCTTAGTCAAGAGTCTTAACTAAGTTTTGTATTTGATGTGTGTTGTAACCCAAAATTTCCCCTCTCATTTCTCAAGAATTTCCTCCCAAAATCCCCCTTGACATCAATTTTGCAGTACTGATACATCAATTTGGGTTTGAATTGGCACAAGGGAAAAATGGTCTATTGCACACTGAATGTCAAAGTTTGACTTTTGGATCAAAACAAAGTTTCAAGAATCATGTTCCATCAAGACATTTTAGAATGTGTAGTTTGTTTCATTAAGAAAATCGAAAGTCAAAATTACTTTGGAAAAAGTCAAAATTCCAAACACTTCGAAATTTTTCTAAGTGCTAAGAAAAGATGATAAAATCAGAACTTCTGGCCAGATTTTCATCATGATGCAAGTTGATTCTGGAAGAACATCTGGCACAAGAGTTGTAGATTTAAATGAGATCTAAGACATTGCAGAACATAACTTCTCCTAGAAATGTTGGGATTTCAAGTTATAAATCCTTGAAGACACGTCCATGAAACTAAAGCACTCAGTAAATTCTGGGCATTTTCAAGACAAAATTTGGTTAGAAATTTTGTGCCAGTTTTCACGTAGGTTCAGTCAGAGTTTGCAAGAGATTCAAAGAAGGTTGCAAAGCATGTTACAAGCTTTCTAGAAAGTCTGAGAACTCCTCCAGAACATGCTGGAGCGGGGAGATTCAAAGATTAGAAGTTGGATATTTGTTCTAAAGTTACGTTGATGTTGAACTTCTGATCCATATTTAAGCTATGATGCATAATCTCATATTGCAGGTTTTCTATTTTGATAAGTCTCATCATCATTTAATGCTCACACCCACTTTTGAGTCTTTATCCAAAGGATTTCCCCACGTGTGACATAGAAATACCATTGTTGTCCTTGAAAAGCAAACTTTTGTACAAAGTTATGCTGGGCCCATGATTTACAGTTGCTTCTGAGGGTACTTTTCCATAAATCATGCTTACAAATTCAGACTAGGCGCGACTAAACCTGCTAACCACTCTACTTTTCTTTGAACCATACTTGTCTAAACTTGCTTCAAGAACAAGTCAGCGCCATAACACATGATGGTTGTACTCTTGACTTCTCCAAAGCTCCAAAATCCTTGCCTATAAATTGAACTTCATTTACAACTATTAAAGGGGCGAGAATTTGAAAAAAAAAGCCTTGAAACTTTGCTGAAATTTCAAAGAACTTGAAACTGCAAACATAAACACAAAAACTTACTAATTTCTAGTTTTTACAGACAAAGTCTAATTTTTATTGCACATTTCTTGGACAAATCACTCACGTAGTTTCTGATATACATTTACAAACCGTCCTAACTTCTGTTTTCAGACTGTAACACAATCTTCACCAATCTTTATTTCAAAAAATCAGAACTTTGCTCCTTTCAGAAACAGTACAACAGAAACTGGTATCATGGAAGTAGTAACCCCATGATCATTTGCACTCATATCATATCATATTTATTTTTCAAAAGAAATGTTAGAAAAATAAAACTATATACTAACCCTGCATATGCACGTCCATTCCGGGTTACTTCACGATGTTATAATTTCCGTCAGTGACGTCTAGCAACAGTGATGTTCTCAAGAGGATCAGGAGGGACGATTGTACTTATCTGTGCTACCCAAGCCTTCCGCTCAAGTTCCTGGATTTTTTTTTGAAGAATTTAAAAGACCATTTAGTCTACCCTAATGCAAAAAGATCTTATCGGAAAACAGGATGGTGCTCTGACCCCGCTTCAGTTTTACAACCACGAGTTACACTGTTTCACCTTCCAGGACCATCAGATTGTTCCAACTCCTGAAAAATACTCTCGTTTGTTCAATATTGTCGAGCATACACTTGTTGCTAGTCCGAGCGGGCATGATTTTGAAACTATCACTGAGGCACTTTATTTGGGCCTTGATGATATGGGATAGAAGATAGAAATGGAAGAAGAATGGTAGCTTGCATTCAGACTAATTATTATATTGTAGAAGTATAGTTGTTTGCATCACTACAAGGATTGACAAGAGTCTAATCTTTTGAGAAAAGTTTAAAGATAAAAGCCAAAGTGGCAAAAATGGTTTGGATTGAGATTGATTGACTTTTAGTCTTCTCATAAAAAATGTCAAGGTATTATTAAATTGATTGAAGTTTATTGATGAAAATGTTTTGAAAATGCATGAACATAGTCCAAGTTTATTATGAAAGTGTTTCAAGTTTAGAAACAAGAAGAGTTTAAAAAGGAGGGAGAAGATTTTTGAAATTAAAGAAGATGGGAGGAGAAGAAGAGACTATCCTAGAGCATAAGGTAAAAGCTAAGGATAAGGACCATCTAACCAACAAGAAGCCAAAAACTTGACATTATAAGCCAAGATAGAATTCCAATTATTTGGATTTAAACCAAGCAAGCAAAGATACTAGACCTCTTCAAGTGTATTAAGTCTTCACAAAAATTGGGCAGAGTAACGGCTGTATGCGAGTGAATTTCAGATTACAAACAAAGGATGTAATCACAAAAACCTGCACACAAAAACAAACAAGCAACCCAATATCTTGAGGTAAACCTCAAGAGCTCCAGACAAAATAATCAGATAATATCACAAGGTCTCCAAGATAGTCCAAGGTTTCTAATCCTAAGTACAAGAAATAGTCCACTGCTCCATAATGCCAAGGATAGTAACCAAATAGTCCAAGTACCATTAAGAGTTTTTTTAGGGTTTATGTTGATTATTAAGTGTCTTAGGAAAAGAAAAAGAAAAAAGCTCAAGTGAGCAAAGTAGAAATGACAAGAATATAAATGCTCAAATGAGCAAAGATGAAAATGGCATGAAATAAAAAATGCTAAAAAATAAATAGTGCATAAAGCATAAAAGAATAAAAGCATAAAATAAAAGAAGTCAATAATTAGTGGTTAGTTGGATGACCATCTTGAAACTTGCATTTGGAACTCCTTAGAGGATTGGCAGAACCAAAGCCTCCACACAACAAGTTGCATTTGCTTTTTGTCAAGTATATCATCCATTTGGAATTCTCACAAGTACCATTTAATGATCAACGATGTTTAAGTGATCCGCATTGACCAAAGGTGTTGTAGATCCATTAGAGGATTGGTAGAACTAAAGCCTCCACACAATGAATCTCAAGGTTATTGGATCAAAGAGATCAAATTAACATACTTGGGCTTGCAATCATAAGTTTGGGCCATGAATGATCATTTATTCGAATCGGGACAAAATTTAGCGCTATGTTAAGTAATCGTAAGTGGACTTATATAGAAGTCACACCTATTTTGAGGCCGGTCAATAGCAATCTATGCACCATTTGTCTTGAGACATGATATAGAGATCATGCTCTAACAACATTTAGTGCAATGAGAAGAGGATGAGATAAAGAGGATTAGGGCAAAAGTTGAATAAACCACTTTTGAATTAAAAATTTAATCAAACTATTATTAAAAGCATTCATCCATTTTTATGGAGTTAAACTCAACACCATGGATCCAATGATGTTAATAAAGTCATGATCAAAAAATCAACCCAAGACAGCCAGAAAATAATCACAAAAATAATAATATATTTAATATATACATTAAAGGGGTTAAAAAATGTTTAAAAAATGGAAAATAATGAGGAAAATATCAATTATGTTCAAATTAATCAAGAAATGAAAAATAAGGCCATAGAAAAATCAGAAATAGGTCCAAATATTTTTATAAAAATTTTGGTAATTTTTAAAAGTCAGAAACTATTTTTAAAATTAAATTAAATGGGTAAATTAAACAAAAATAGTAAAAAAATAGTAAAGTCAGAAACAAAAATAAAATAAGGTCACCAGTATTTGTCACAATATCATTGGATCATTCCATAATTTTTTTCAGAATTTAAAAATATGTAGAAGTATTTTTAAACATTTTAAACAAATAAAATAAGTGTAAAATTCATAAAAAATACCAAAGCACAAAATTAAATATTGAAAAAATAAAAAACATCAAGAGAATAATCAAAAATATTTTTCATAATTGTTTCAGATTTTTTGGACTAAAAATGAATTTTCTATGATTTTTTGAAATTTAAGACAATTAAAATATAAAAATCAGAAAAAGAAAATAAAATAAAAAGATGTGGACCATTGGATGAGAGTTAAAACGCCTTAGTAATCAAATCCAAAGGATCTAGCACGCTGTGCATATCATGGTCTTTAATGAATAATGTACAGAATCATTAATAAAATCAGAATTTGAAAATAACAAATGTCACGCTTTCATTGGTTAGAAGATGACACGTTGGTCATCTTTAACCTCCAGCCTTCATGAATTGCAGGTCTCTCAAACTGTAAAATCAGAAGCTCAGGCTTATGCCATTCGCTTCGTCTCTTCAATACGAAGACAACCACACCCTCGCGTCAAATTTATATAAATTGTAACTCAAGCAATTTGGAAAGAAATTTTTGAAAAGGGATTTGAAAATTCATGGTCAAAACGTGCTTCGAGATGAAAGTAAGTGTTGCGACTAGAACCAGGACAATGAGAGCAACACAATGATACCAAAGTTTTGAAGAATTGATGAAGGAATCTACCTATTGAAGTTGAGTTGCAGAGCTCTGAAACTGGACTTCTATGGAGGAATATAGGGCACAATTCTTGAATGTGATTATATGGTTAGCTTCAGGAAAGATCAAGGAAAGTGAATTGATGAAAAAAATGGATTGAAAAAGGCTTGAGAATAGGATTCAAAGTAGATGAATTCTGAGTTGTGAAGAAAGTTTGGCAGGGTGATTCTGGCTATCTAAGCTTCGGAAATTGAATGGGGGATGACCCTCTATTTATAGGGAATCAAATGGAATGTTCAAGCGTGTGGAATGATGCAAATTGGAGGGAAATCGTGTGAACCTGATGCACGAGCAAAGTGCGATCTGATTTGCATCAAAACTCATCTAATCCTTGCGTTTCAAGGCTCTAATCCACTTTGGCAACTTGGTTAAACATGTTTAGATCACAAACGCGTTCTGATTTGATGTTTAAAGGCCAAAACATGAATTTCAAATTCTGACTTATGGAGAAACTTCAGTTCCAAGTTACTAAGTTCAATCCAATGGTATTTCCACCTCAAGGGGTCTTAGGGAAAAATTCTTGATGCTTTGGAAAGATGAGGTAACAAGATTTGCAATGGAAAAAGAATGGAATCAAATGGATGCTTGAGCTGAAAGTTACATGGAGTCAAAGTTGAAGAAAAATAGTTGACTTCTTATACTGAGAAATATTTCAAATTCTTTTTTAAAAATAATCTATAATCTCTTGCATCCAAACATGGTCTTCCACTTAGAATTTGCTCTTGACCAAAAAAGATGGAATTAAGTAGACCTCTTGAATGACATTTTTCAATTTGACCCATTCAAAATATCAAAAAATTGAGCAAGTTATGACTTGTTGAAGTTGGCCAAAAATCATGAAATGACCTATAATCTTTTGCATTCTTAAGGCAACTTCCATCCAATTTTTCACTTTGCACATAAAAGAAGGCATGAAGTACATATCCTTAGGATCATCATGAAAAAATAATGGGCTCAAAGTGATAAAAATTGACCAAGTTATGACCATTTAAAGCCACATATGAAAAATTGGGGATTCATCTAGATGACTTGTAATCTTCCTTCTTCACCAAGTTCCTTCCACATGAAAACTCCTTGGAACTTTTGAAGTGATTTTTTGGTAATTCTTTTAAGAGAAGAATGTTTTTGGAATCATTCAAAAATACCAAAAGATGAGCAAGATATGCCCCTTTGAAGTCCAAAACCCTAGCCTCTAGATCAAGAGAATGCTTGGTGGAACTTTGCCAAGTTTGAACAAACTTTTTGTGCCAATATTCTTCCTTTGTGAATAGAAATTGTTGAGGATGATGATGAGGACTCATGGCCACCAAAACCACTTCCATACCAACTTCAAAACAACTTCAATGGTGAGGTTTGAATTTCTCAAGCTTTTGACTAGGGCATGGAAATAAACTCATGAACCCATGAAGCAACTTGCTAAACCTCATTGCCTTTACCTACATTATTAACAAGTAAGACAAACCAATATTGCATTTCGTTAATTAGAGAAAAATATCCATGATCACAAAAGAAAACAAGTTAAGGTGCTTGGTAATTCCTCAGAAGAGCAAGGCTAAAGATAGAGAGAAGAACTAAAAGCCCTAATGTGATCTTGTTGTGATTAAAACAAAATGGCATGATGAAGGGATCTTAGGGGCAAAAATTGGGGTACAACACAATGCAAGTATATTCCTTTAGCTTGAGTATTATAATGTCTAGCACAATGTTGAGACATTAAGATTGACTTCCTTGGCCCAACTTTCCTTTTGATAAAAACAATCTTTTGTCACTTTAGTTCTCTCTTTCTTAGTTATAGCTTGAAAACCATATCCTCCTTAGACTTCCAATCATCTTTACACTAGAAGAAACCTCTCCAATTTGTTATGAACCACCCTTACATACTTGATCAAGATATCAAGTTTTAGGATTAATAGTGTCATTTCACCTTGCAATTCATAGATAGTTGGCAATCCTTCATTATCTTCAGAATAACATCAGAAATAAATCACCATCTATTTATTCATGGTTGGCAACCCTTTTTTTTATTCTAGATACACATATCTTTTAATAAAACAGCCAACACATCATGAGATAATTCTTCAAAATAGAAATCCATCTTCCAGTTAAACCAGTAAGATCCTTGAAAAATTCATAATAAGGATCACTTTCCTAATCAAGCCAAGAAATAGAAAACCCATACAGTTGCCCTTGAGATAAGTAGGGCATTCTGCTCTAGAAAGATCCAAAGTCTTCACACTCATATGAATGCTTTCACATTGATTGATATATACTCCAGTTCCAGCCTTTTCTTGAGCATCATAGACTTATTGAAGTCAATACATATGTTTTGGACATTTGGTCTAGTCATTATGTCCAATCTCTTCAACACCTGATTGGATTGGCTTCTAAGGAACACAATAAAATGTATTAACCATTATTTACACTCTATTAATCAACTTTATTTTACTATTTAAGATTTTTTATGTCTTAGAACTCATTAACTAAATTATGAACTATATTCCTTATACACATTATTAATCAAAGTTGATTTAATATACACGATTATTTTTTGATGTGAGAACACTCAATAACCAAATTATAAACTATATTGACTAATTTTCCACGCTCAATTAACCAATTTTATTTTACTGTCTTTTTATAAACAATGAATGTATTAATGAGAGTAGTAGGGATACTCTAATCATAATACAAGAGAAGAAATAAAACAACTTCAGTTACAAGCATTTAATACATTCAATAGGGTTTTGACACCACTCATAAAAGTTGCATAAAATCTTCCCCTTTAAACTAATAGCAAGTCACTTCCAAGTAAACACCTTAACTTTGACTAACACTTCACCAACATCATCAATGCAACCTTTGAAGATAATATTGTTGCGGCTCTTCCAAATGCACCAACGAACGGCTAACCAGAAAGCCCATGCTCTATGTTTTTTCACTCTTATCTTTAACATATTATCTCTCACCCTCAAGAAGTGGCTACAACAATCTGATTCATCCGAAGTTTCTACTTGAGTCTACAATTGAATTTTATCCCAAACATGTCTCATCATAGTACAATGGATCATGGCATGAGCGATGTCATCTTCTTCCCTAAAATAAAAAAACACAAATTGTGTCCGACAGATTGAGAAATATACCTCTATTGGCCAGCTGAGATCTTGTTTCCAATCTATCTTGCAAGAGCCTCCACCCAAACACCTTAACTTTGATAGGAACCAGAGTGTTTCACGTAGCCTTCAGTGCTAAACTACACATCACATTTATTGACCTCACTTTAGAAAATTGCATCCATTTACTATAACAAGAACTAACTGAAAAACCACATACATAAGGCCAGACAACAACATCACTCTGCTGCATAAAGTGATTAACTTCCAACAGAAGACTTTGTAAAGCCTCCAGCTGAACCTGCACTTCCGAGACTACAAAATTAACAGTACTTGCAACATTCCACGACCAAAACTCCCCTAATCAAAAACTCGTGCTCAACCACATACCCTTCTTTGAGCTCACTAGCATGATATAGTTCTGGAAATTGTTTTGATAAAATCATCGAACTCAGCCATTTAACATGTCAGAATGGGATATCTTTCCCATTCCCCAACTTGAAAGTCATCCACTAATTTACCCCTTCAGCCACTGTAGAACCCATAATTTTCAATAGATCCCTCTATCACAGTGAGTCCCTGTTATTCACCTTGTAAGTATCCTTACACCACAAACTTTTTACAAGCATTCTCGTATCTAAATGAGATGATACCGACCCAAATTGCATCATTGTAACTTAATATTCTCCAAACCTGTTTACCCAACAGTGCCTTATTGAAGCTTGTGATGTCTTTAATACCCAAACCACTAGCCTCTCTTGGTCTACATATCGAATCCCAGCTAAACCAACACACCCTTCTATTCTCCGGCTTACCATACCATAGGAAATTTCGTTAGAGCCTACGGATTTCATTAATAACTTCCACATGTATTTTGAAAAGAGAAAAATTAAAAATCGGTAAATTGGATAACACCAAGTTGATAAGAGTAATTCTACCACTAATGGACAACAACATTCCCTTCCAATCTGAAAATTTGGATTTCACCATGTTCACCATCGGTTTCCAGAAATGGATGTTTTTATGGTTACCTCCCACAGTTAATCTTAAGAATGTGAATGAGATCTTATCCACCTTATAAGACATAAATACTACTGCTGTCTACAAAAGCTGATCAACAACCTTAACTTATTCTTTTTCATATTAATTCTCAATCCTAATAACATTTTAAAACTCTTAGTATTGCTTTCAAGGCCCAAATGTTATCTCAAGTGCTTCCCTCCACAAATTTAAATAAGCTGTAGGATACTTGATCACTAAGACATAATTCATTGTACATACTTTTTGATGTCAAAATATTTATTAATCAAAGTCTGAATTATATTAACCAAATTTTTATATATTATTAACCAAAATAGTCAAAATAGTCAAAATAAAAAAGGGAAGCCAAATGATGTTTATTAAAATAATGTACTGAGTATATCTATAATCACATGGATAGAAAGCTAATTGAAAAACTAGTAGTTATTATTCATGGCTCTCATTCTACAACCCCATGAAGATGCACCGCCCTTACTTTTTTGAGATCTTCTATTCAATTCATCAACTTGTTCCATCCATTTACTTCTTCTCAAATTACCCAAACCAAACAACTCTGAATCATACTTTTCTTTAAGCTTTGGATTCGACAGAGTCTTATAAGCTTCATTAACTTGTACAAATATCCTCGTTGATTCCTCTTTCTTCGTTCCATCATGACAAACATCAGGATGATACTGAAGAGCCATTCTTCTATATGCTCTTTTTATCTCACCTGTTGTTGCTGTTTTGGAACTCAAACATAGTATCTTGTACAAGTTTCCATCATCTACTTTATGATTCATTGGAACACTTTTTGTGGCTCTGCATGAAACAGAAAACTGTACTGTGCGAGGTTTTGTTTGATGATTATTTGAGAGATGAAGGTTATGATGATGTTTGTATGGTTTTGAAATGTTGATTAGGCTTGAGCTTGAGTTTAAGAATAATAAAACATCCATTTTGTTTCTTGTTTTTCTCTTTGTTTTTGTGAATCTTGGTATGTGGGTGCTCTCTTATTTATAGATAAAAGAATGTCATTTCAACTTGTCCTATGTTAATTGTGTTTTTTTTTTTGGTTAACATATAGATAATAGATACATATTCCGTTTAATAAATTAATTAATTTAAAATAATATCATTCTTAATTTTTTAATATATAATTATTTTTCTTAATTAATATTGTATGCATGGCCCGTTTTATGTTTATGATAGTGAAAATTTATTGATACTAAACAAACTAAACATGTTAAAATAGTCCTCCCTGTATTTTTTTTATGTTGTCATTTTTTTTTTAAATTATTTTTTTTAAGTGTTATATTTCAAAGTTTAAGATAATATTGGTTATAGTTTTGTCAAAATTATCCCTAATCATTATTAGAGAGAGAAAGAAAAAGTTAAATAAATTATTAAAAAGTTAAGAGTGTTATAAGAAAAAAATAATCATTATTTAAAAAATAACAGTAATCATTAGTTGCGAAAATTAGAAATCACCCTAAAATTAGAATGAGGTTAGTGGCAGAGCTAACACGGTGCCAAAGACCGAGGCTAACAATAAATAGTCAAACTCGCCGGTTCAGTAAAAACTACTGGTTCACTGATTTAATCGGTGATCCGATCGGTTCACACCGATTTCATCCGATCTAAATGTAATTCCGGTCTTATCCCTTAATCAGACCATCTGGCCTACCGATTCTCGGTCAGACCGATCCGACCGATCGGGTCGGGCTGAGTTTTAAAACACTGCACGAGGAATATAAGAAGACCATTATTCAAACAATTATTCAAACAATTGATATCGGAATAATAGCTGGAATGGAGAGACACATGCACCTAAAATTTACAATATGATTGCTTTACTAGTACATACTTTATTTAAAAGTGCTAACTTTATTGCTTTGTTCTCCCTTTAGTCATTAGGCAAGACCTAGTTTAAAAAAAGTTAGATCTCCCTCATTTTAGGTTTTTGTTAATTTCTGTTTTCTAAAATCAACTTATTCGTGGATAATGTAGGATGTTGAGTGTTAACTTTTTTATTAAACGATAACTTTATTTAAAAGTGCCAACTTTACTGTCCAACTCAATAACTTGGGTAACCCTATTATTCCTGAATAGATTGGTTCAAAAATATGTCATTTGACATGTCATTGAGAATATGATAATTATTAATTGTAGCATTATATTTTTAAATAATTAAAATTCATCCTTTATTACTAAGATGATATTTGATAGTTGTCAATACACAATTTCAACTTATGAGTAGCACCACAAATTGATTAGTATGTATAAGGTAGTGAAATTAGAGTGAATGGAATAGTGAAGATATATAAGTTGTTAAAGTGGTTCCGAGTTTCTGATACAATGAAGAAATGATTGATCTATAAGAATATCACTTTAATACTTAAGTTAGGGAGTGAATTCTCTCCCGTAAAATTACTATGCAGTTAAATCTATACCACTCAATTAAAATATTAAATAAAAAAAATTAGCTCAATTGTAGAACTAATAATTTTATGATTTAATTTTAATAGTGAGGCATGTAATCTTGCATTGTTTAAAGCAAGGAGAAGTAGTGACATTGAGGAAATATTTATAGCTTGTTTCACTTTTGCAACTATATTTGAGCATCAATGTCATCTTGCACGAGTCACCTTCACAATCAACTCACTGGCAAGCTAAAAGAACATATGACTAAAATGCTATTATAGCAAAAAAAAAACAAAAATTTGAGATCCTTGTCATATCTTTGAGTTACCATCAAATATTGACTCATTAAATTTGAGTCCCAACACTTGCTGTAACCGACATATTTGTATAGCTACCATCATTTCTCTATCTCTAACGATGATTTTGTTTGTTCTATGTATCTCTTTTTCCGATGACATATATGATTTATATGATATTATGTTTATATAGAATCATTTTGAATAGAAATGAGAGTAATTTCATGGACTGTAATGTCTGAGGTACACCACGATCCCCTTCAAATTCGTCAGTTAAAAAACCATTATTATATTTTGCATGAAGAATAAAGAAGTTATAAATTTTTGTAATTTTCAATTACTTGATTCTTGTTAGGTTGATGTTCACAAAGATAGTTTAAATGGGACACATTTTCGTCATACCGTAGTGAAACAGAAATTACTTGAACAAGAAAATATTAAGGTGTGGAATATAATAGTGGAATAACCAGAAGATTTCATTATTACTCAATTGTGGCTTACGGCTAATATTGGAGTGTTTGAAGTGTTTCGCATATTTAATACAATTTGAAACTCTAGAATAATTCAATACTGCTCAACGATTCTTTACACTTATATTATAGGATCTGTCTGTCTATACTGGTGTTAATAATAATACAACTTTCGAATAAGAATATAGAAACTCTCTTTCTTCTATGTTTCAAGTTCAAAATATTTAATTTAGTTTAGAATTTATAGAATCTTTTAAATTTTTGTATAATTAATCTCACTATATTTTAATATATTTTATTTATTTGGTGTGACAAATATTTGACAAATCACTTCAATAATTCAATTTCTTAACATTTTATGCTTTTAATAGTTTTTATAAGGTACTAAAACAAATAAGAATTAAAGATAATTATAGTAATACTACTATTAATATACTATATACTACTATAAGTTGATAATAAGAATAGTGATGAAATGTTAGCTCCTTACACTACCATTGATAATACGAACCATGATGGAATATAAGGACAAGTCATTTTTGTAACAAAAAAATAAAAAATTGTTGGTGCTGAGATTCAAACCCTAACACTCAAGGTACATTATTTCACCACGGTTGTTAATGTTAATCGTAGTGAAATGTCTTTTAGTAAATAGCAAAAAAAAAAAAGCATTCAAAATGAGTTATTATTACGATTAATAGAACAGTCGTAGTAATATAGTGTTACAAAGAGTATATTTTATAGTAGTGATAGTCACGCCGTCCAACTCAATATTGCTTGTCGTTTTTCAATTGTGACTTGTTTATCGTCATTCAATTCACATTCATTTGTTGTTGTTCAATTAAGTAATATCGTTTTATTTATTTTTAATAATTCAATTCTATTTAATTTAGGTACTGTAAGCCATTTGAATTTTAATTTAGGTATTATGTTATTTTAATTTTACCCAAGTGAATACTAAGCCTTAATCTATAATTTCTAGAATCAAAACTCAATAGATGTTCATCATAAATTCGGATTCGACCCGTCCATTTTTGCAACAATGCAAATCCAAAATCAAGAAAGCAATCATCAATATTAATTTGTAAAATGAGTTTCATACAACACCATGAGCAATAAATATATATATATATATATATATATATATATATATATATATATATATATATAATCAAGATAAATATACATAAAAACTCCAACAAATAAGGATTACAAAGAGAAGAGAGGAAGAGGAACCAAACATTTCTTGGTTTATCAATACCAATCGATGAGAAATTTGACTCCAAATCATCCGGATGAAAGCTCCATTCTTGTTTTCTAAGCTCTAAACTATCAAAGAATGAAGTTGATGGAGTTTGGAGCTCTAAAATTCCCCAAAACCATAACCTAACACTGACTGTACGGAAAAAATTATAAAATAAAAATTTGTAGACCCCGCTATGCGGGATGAGCCGGCTAAGCGTGCTTACTAAAATAACTAAAATATCTCGCTGACTCAGGGGATCCCGCTAAGCGGGCTCAAAAATTTAGCCAAAATCCTGAAGCAGAAGTGGTAGTGGGCTACAAGGTGGCTAAGGGACTTAAACTTTGAAATCTTAATTTTTCTTCAAAAACGTGTATTTGAAGTCGTGCCTTCGACAATTTATTGCTCATGCTCTAAATATACACCAATACTTACAAAAAGACATTAAAACTATGAAACAGTACACTAATTACATAAAATACAATTATACATAAACTAAACGTATTTACAAACAAAGCGGGAAATTATTCAAAGAATATTAACAAAAGAACTTATATGTGTCACAAAACATATATAAAAAATAACTACACTTTGACACTTATCAAACTCTTCCCAACTTGAACTTGTTTGTCCACAAACAAGGCTAAACAACTTAAAAAACAAAAGTAATCATCAAAGAATCATGAATCAACAGGTATTAAAAAAGGAAAAAAAAGTATGGTTCAAATTAAAAAGGCACAGGCAGAGTAAATACTTACCACTAAACTACAACGATAGCATGAAAACAAAATAACTCCTACATACAAAACACATGTCAAAGATTCTAAAACAATATAAAATTCAAAAATGAATCACACCTAACACACAATTCATTGGTATAAGAATACAAAAACATTGGGGGTTCTTTTCTCTCACCTAACAATCAAGTTAACAACAAGTTAAATTATGCATTCATCGAGAAAAAACTCATATTGGACAATACGAAAGCAAGAATCAAGAGGACTTTCAAGGGTTGTAATTGGGTTTGGTTAAGAAAAAAAGATCAATCCTAAGGCTAACGAAATTTCCTAAACCTATGAGAGCATTTAATCACACACATTCAAGCAATCAAAAATTATTTATTCACCCAGTCACTTTGCTCATTTGTAACAATCTTGATTTTATTCAAACACACGATTTTTTTCTTATTTTTTTCTCTTCCTTTTTCTTTCTCTTTCTTTTTCTTTTCTTTTCATTTTTCATATTTTTTTATTTTGTTTTTTTCCAGCCACTTATTTCTTTTTAATCCAAAAAATAACTTAACAAATAAGAAACCAACAAATGTTCTCTCCAACTTGAATACAACCTAACAAGTAATGTGAATGCTCTCTAACTTTCTAAGGCAAGGAAAACAAAACAAGCCACAAATAAAAGTTGAATTTCAAGAAACAAATTCAAGACCCATACAAAAATAAATGAAAAAATAGTTATTTATTTACAAGTTGAACATTTTCTATACCAATATGGATCATGACATTAAGGCTCAAAGGGGCTAAAAAATGCTCGCAAACTCACGGGGTAAAATACTTTTGGAAGGTGGTTATGGTCATATTAAAAAAATGTCTCGATTCTTTTCATGCTTTCATACACATTCAATATAAATAATACGATTAAACATAATAAAACCGAGTTACCAAAAAAGTTGATATCCTACATATAGTAAACAATTGAAGCAACCTCACAAAAAGGATTTGTCCTAAAGTGATTCAAGAATGAACAAGTATGATAAAAGATTAAATGACATGAAATTTTGTACAAAATAAAAGTCTCCTAAACATGCTATGTTATTAAAAGCGATAAACGAGTACCTTTCATGTACTAACTTCAAAATAATATCGTTACCATACATCCCCAAGTTGAAACGATCAAACTCGGAAAATCACCAAATGCGACTTCAAGCGAACGGACCAAAATTTGAGTCCAAACAATAATAAAAGAATTAGTAAAACAACTGTTATGTATCCTAAAAAGCCTTGGTTGAAGTGGGGAAAAGGAAGGTAAGTGAAACAAAAAAAAATAATTGGCGCATCACAGCTAAGCGCACTAAGCAAACTAGACCACGCTTAGCGGTAGCAGAAAAATGCAAAAAACACTACTAAAAAAAGACATTTGAGAAAAGGTTTTTACATCGGGTATCAAAATATATGATGTAAAAAATACAATTAACAAACTTTTTACATCAGGTATTTATTTGCAATGATATAAAAAATAAGAAAAAAATATATTTCGCTACCTATTACATCGGGCAATCTCATCCACCGATGTAAAAGGTTTTCAGAAAAAATACGGTGGCATTTTTGTAAATAAGAAACAAGGTGGCAGAAATGTAAATAAAAAACAAGCAAGATATTACATCGGTTTAACTAAAAACCGATGTAATAGGTTTACAGGCAGATTGTTAATATATAACATATATTAAAAAAATTACATCGGGGCGTATTTTAAACCAATGTAAAAAACTAATAAAAAGACGCTTGCATCGGTCCACCAAATAACCGATGTAAAAAACTACTTAGGCTCAAACCCTTACATCGGGTAATAGGTTCCACCGATGTAATAGGTTCCAAACCCTTACATCGGGTAATAGGTTCCACCGATGTAATATGTTCCAAACCCTTAATTCCTAAATTCACAATATTTCCACTATACAACCCCTTACATCGGGTAATAGGTTCCACCGATGTAATATATTCCAAACCCTTAATTCCTAAATTCACAATATTTCCAATGTGCAATACTCTCACATCTCCTTGCCGCTATTTCACGCATACGCCTCACTGTACGGCGACGACTCGATCTTCACATTCTCATTCGTCTGTGGATGCACGCCGTTTCCCAGCCACCATCATCAACATTTTCGTTCACGACTTTGAAGTTATTTGACCGTTGTTTCTGTTCATCGTCGTTCGAAGCTCTGTCTCAATTCGAACTCAATTCTTCTTCTTCTTCTCTCTTCTTGCGTTTTTTTGCGATTTGAAGTTGTTACCGACGCGATATTGATGATGATGTTTGTTGTGAATTTGCAGATTTGTTTGATGAACACAGATAATTAACACAGTTGATGCGGTTTGTTGAAATTTGATTACGTCTCCTTGTCGCCGTTTCACATCTCCTTGCCGATGTTTCACGTCTCCTCGCAACCGTTCACGCCGTTCACGCCATTCACGCCGTTCACGACTTTTCACCGGCCGATTCACGCCCTTCCTCGCTCTCCGTTTCAACTGTAAGTCACATTCTTCACTTATTTGATCCATAATGTGACTTATTCAAAATATAGGTTAGGTTTGCTAGTTAGTTATGGGTTACGTTAGGTTAGGGATTTTGATGAGGCTTTGTTCCATCATTTTGCTTCTAAGTTTAAGGAGGAGTACAAGATTGATGTTTATCATTTTGATGGCAACAAGTAAAACTCATAATGTGGAAGCCATAGTGAGTGTGAAACAAAGTGTTGGTGGTGTTATTGATTCAATGTTTTTTCTCTTGATTTAAGTCAATACCTTATGTTAACACTAGGTAGAAATTAATTTCAAGCGCTTTAACTTGTAAAATTTTCTTTGAGAAACTTTATTTATCCAAATTTCTAAGTTTTTTAAGAATAACAGAAGGTTTTATTACAAGATATGATAGATTCATGAGATTTGAGTTAAAAAAGCAACAATATCTTTAAGAGAAGATAAGGTGTTATGCATTGTGAAACCATAATCGAAAATATTGGAAAACATACCTAGAGAATAGAGATATCTTGTTCTAAGGGATGATTAACATGCTAGAGGAGATAATGCTACAGTACATTATGTATAAATTTTTTGTTTGAATTCATTTTAACTTATAATATTTTTAACGAGATAAGTTTTGTCACGTGATATTTAAATTGATTTTATCAAAATAATTTATAATATTTTTTGAAATTCTTCAAAATTATTTATAAAAACAATTTATAATCTATAACAATATATATAATACATGATTCATTAACATCAGGTGTTAGAATAGATATCTCAGAAAAAGTTTCCGCAATTGGTTTTATATATATATATATATATATATATATATATATATATATATATATATATATATATATATATATATATATATATATATATATATATATATATATATATATATATATATATATATATATATATATATATATATATATATTGTTGATAATGTAGATATAATACTGTATAGATAGAGATAGATAAGGAACGGCTTGAAGAATTTGAGGCTACTAGCTAGCCACCATTATTGTCACGTTCTTTTTTATGTCTCTTAAAAATGAATTAATATAGTGTCAATAATACCAACCAACAACCAACCATAGCAAATTAGCACTTGAATCTTGAAATCTTATCACATTGGAGCCTTAAGGTCCTCTCAGAAACACACTGTTTATCTTTAACCTATCAAACTTAATAGAGTTATCACCTTGCCATTGAAATTTGATTCTATTTTTCTTTCTCCGCGAAGCAGCGTAACTTGCAATCTCGGAATCTCCGTGAAGTAGCGCAGCCTCGGGCACACCGTTCGTCAAACCTTCCTTCGTGTGAACATAGTTATGGATCGTAGTTGGATGAGAGCTAATCGATTAAGTGACGAGTACGAACATGGAGTGATGGAATTTCTACAGTTTGCTGAAAGTAATGCTGACAAAAGTCTTCTTATGTTTTTTCTCTGTCCATGTGTTTGTTGTGCAAATAAAGAACCAAAACATAGTAAGAAAGAAATCATGGATCATCTAATTTGTGTAGGGATTTGTCAAAGTTATACAAAATGGATATGGCACGGTGAAGTAGTAGCAAAGTCAAACGTGTCTCAAAGAGATGATGTTAGTGTAGAAATGGATGATCGTCTAGAAGACATGATGCGTGATATTGGATAAGATTCGTTTAAGAGGGCACATCCGTATGATACTATATACAATGACAAGGATAAACCATTGTACCCGAGATGCAAAAAATTTACACGTCTGTCAGCTGTGTTAAAATTATTTAATCTGAAGGCAAAGAATGGGTGGACTTACAAAAGTTTTACCGAGTTTCTTGAATTGTTGACCGAAATGCTTCCAGAAGGTAATGTAATGCCAAGTCGTTATTACGAGGTGAAGAAAATATTGTGTCCGATGGGTTTGGAGTATGAAAAGATACATGCATGCCATAATGATTGCATATTATACAGAAAAGAGTATGAAAAGTATAATCATTGTCCAAAGTGCAAGGCTTCACGCTATAAAAATGTCTAATTGTTTTTATTTTGTGCTTAATTTTATTTCTAATTGTTTTTATTTTGTGCTTAATTTTATTTCTAATTATTTTTATTAAGTGCATGGCCTAGTACTTAAGCAACAAAATATTAAGTGCATAACATGTGGAATCTTTATCTTCATTAAGAAGAAAATCCATCACATGAGTACTTTGCTAATTGTTCAGATCAATCTGACGTCTGGCCGTAATTTACGTCTAGTCTCACACATTCAGTTGTCAACAGTCTCTTCTATTTAAAGAAAGAAATGCGACATTTCTCAGGTGTTCAAACCATTTCTCACTCAAACACTATTTTTTACTCTCATACTAACTTAAGGGGAAAGGATTCTGTCTAATGGAGTTTTCACTGGTTAGGATGCATTGGATATCTGTACCCTTCAAACTTCATACTTCATATTTTTTGTTTATTTAATATTTTAATTGAGTAGTATAGATTTAACTGCATAGTAATTTTACGGGAGAGATTGCACTCCCTAACTTAAGTATTAAAGTGACTCCCTAACTTAAGTATTAAAGTGATATTCTTATAGATCAATCATTTCTCCATTGTATCAGAAACTCGGAACCACTTTAACAACTTATATATCTTCACTATTCCATTCACTCTAATTTCACTACCTTATACATACTAATCAATTTGTGGTGCTACTCATAAGTTGAAATTGTGTATTGACAACTATCAAATATCATTTTAGTAATAAAGGATGAATTTTAATTATTTAAAAATATAATGCTACAATTAATAATTATCATATTCTCAATGACATGTCAAATGACATATTTTTGAACCAATCTATTCAGGAATAATAGGGGTACCCAAGTTATTGAGTTGGACAGTAAAGTTGGCACTTTTAAATAAAGTTATCGTTTAATAGAAAAGTTAACACTCAACATCTACATTATCCACGAATAAGATTGATTTTAGAAAACAGAAATTAACAAAAACCTAAAATGAGGGAGATCTAACTTTTTTTAAACTAGGTCTTGCCTAATGACTAAAGGGAGAACAAAGCAATAAAGTTAGCACTTTTAAATAAAGTATGTACTAGTAAAGCAATCATATTGTAAATTTTAGCTGCATGTGTCTCTCCATTCCAGCTATTATTCCGATATCAATTGTTTGAATAATGGTCTTCTTATATTAAACAAACTTTGATACGGTAGATGTCAATTTCAGCACCTTTTTAAGTTGGAGTTTTAAATCCTCACGTAGTGTTTTAAAACTCAGCCCGATTCGGTCGGTCGAATCGGTCTGACCGAAAATCGGTAGGCTAGGTGGTCTGATTAAGAGATAAGACCAGAATTACATTTAGATCGGATGAAACCGGTGTGAACCAGTCGGATCACCAGTTAAACCAGTGAATCAGTAGTTTTTACTGAACCGACGGGTTTGACTATTTATTTTATTTTTTAGGGATTTTGAAAAAAAATTAACATAAACGCTTTGCCTCCTCGTTTCCCAAACCTAGGCATTTGAAAGGTTTTCTTTTTTATTCTGTCTTTTCTTTTTCTAATTGAAGTCATATTCTCAATTTTCTCTACCAACAAAAACTCTCACTTGCTGCTGTTATTTGATATTCCTTGTTTGTCGTCAACAATTTCATCAAAACATCAAAAACAGGTTATTTCTTTTTTACTTGGTCTAATTTGCATTTATGTTTTTCAATATGAATATTATTGTTTCATTTTGTTGATTAATTGATATAGAAAATAAATGATTAAATTTGATCATTTTCTATAAAATTGGGTCTTTTAGTTTAACAAATTGAGATAGAATTTGTATGAATGAAGCAGTTTTATACTTTTATGAATTAACTTATTATAGACTGGTAATGAAGTTGTTGTATATTGGAGATAGAAATTGGGATAGATATATATTACTGTAATAGTCGTTGTATATATTATGGAGATAGAAATTGGGTTTAAAACTATGTAATCTAAATTATATAGTAAGACAAAGTTTTCTGTTTTTTTATTAATTTAAATTATATCACAAAGAAAAGTTTCAGGATTTTATTAATCTAAAATATATAGCAAAGACTGGAAAGCAAAGTTTCTATTTTTTTTATTATATATGGTGATGCACAGTAACGATGTTTGGTAGCCTATATGTAATATACAACAACATATTCATATATTTTGGATTTAGATATGCTACATGTTAGAAATTTATGGTGTGATAATCCTGGATAACTTCGATGAATCGTGTTCGTACACTTTCCGAACAAAGTATTTCGACCCTATTCTTGTCTGGGTTCACGAAATCTTTGTGGGGATAATTCTCGAAGAAATTCTGTTTCCGACAAAAGAAACGAATTGTAATTTTAGAGAGAAGGATGCGTTTTTCTGTATGCGAGACCGAGGCCGAACGACTCCTTATATAGGAGAACAGTAATTGAAACGAAGAGACACATTTGTTCGAAACGAATATGTCCGTTGGGAAACAGTTATGTCTGTTGGGAAACAGTTATGTCAGTTGGGGAACAGTTATGTCCGTTGGGGAAAGGATTCAAAAATTTTGCAGCGGGACCCCAGCCAGGGGCTTCCGCCCCTTGGACCCCGCGGGGCGCTGCCCCGCACCCCGCCAGTGGCTTCGCCCCTTGGAACCCCAACGGGGCGCTGCCCCGCACCCTGCCAGGGGCTTCGCCCCTTGGAACCCCGTTTCAATTATTCGTATTCAATTATGTATTGGCTCGACGAGCGTGCACTCCGCACTTCCCTAACTCGTCTCCGAACTTAACGCATAATTGCATCGGCCTTTAGAAATCACATTACTACTAAAATACATTGGTGATACAAAATCGCCAACACTACATATTTAATGTTTCTTATAATGTTTTTATAAATTCAATAATTTTTGTTTAGAATTGTGTTTTGTTAATATTTTTGTAATATAGTTTTGTATTTTTAAAGTTTGATTGATATTAGATATGGCATCACCCGCTGAAGTAATAACTTCGGAAGAAGTTACATCTCAAAATCCAACCCAACTCCAGAGCAGTAGGGGAAACACTGATATAGCTTGGGGTCATTGTAAACAAATTGAAGAGAAAGGAAAACTTGTTAATTTGTGTATTTACTGTGATAAAATTATTAGAGGAGGGGGGAATAATAGGTTCAAATTCCATTTGGATGGAATAAAAGTTCAAGTTGAAACATGTAAAAAGGTGCCTCCAGATATTCAATATCAAATGAAACAAAATCTTGATGAAGGTTCAAATAAGAGAAGAAAGACTCAAGCACAAAATTTTGATGTCGATCTTACTACTCAAGAGGGTGGTGTAGTAGAAATGGATGTAGAACAATCAAGATCATATTCGGTGATTGTGTCTAAAAAGAGAAAGAATACTAGTCGTATTAATAATTATTTTATGCCTAGAACAACTCCTGGAGCTCAACCTTTTTTAAAAAGTGTGTTACAAAGTAAGGAATTGGTGGAGAAGTGTGATCTAGCTATTGCAAGATGGTTCATTGATTCTTCTGTGTCATTCAATGCAGCTAATTCTGTGTATTTTCAATCTATGGCTGATGCACTTTGCAGCATGAGTCCGGGGTATAAAGTTCCAACTATGCATAGTCTTCGTGGCTATTTGTTAAATAAATGGGTTGAAGATGTGAACAAATTGATAGAGGAGTATCGTGAGATTTGAGAGAAAACTGATTGTACTCTAATGGCCGATGGATGGACTGATCGAAAAAGAAGAACTCTTATAAACTTTCTAGTTTATTGTCCCAAAGGTACTATTTTTATAAAATCCATTGATGCTTCTCATGCTTCAAAAACTGCAGATATGTTGTATAAGCTTTTTAGAGAGGTGGTTTTATTTGTTGGGCCTGAAAATGTAGTTCACATAATGACAGATAATGCTGCAAATTATGTTGCTATTGGAAGGTTATTAGAAAATGAGTTTCCTACTTTATTTTGGTCTCCTTGTGCGGCACATTGCATTAACTTGATGTTGCAAGACATGGGAAAATTAGAGGAAGTAAGTGAGACAATGTCACATGCTTCTAATGTTACCAAATATATTTATAACCATTGTTATGCATTGTATTTAATGAGAAAGAGAACAGGTGGAAGAGAAATCCTCCGTCTTAAATATATTTTGATACTTATTTACTTTTTATTAGTATGACATGTTATGTGAATTTATTATTAGATAATAATAATTTTTTTAATAATATTTATTAGTTTGGTATAATCTATTTATTTTTATTATTTCAAGCATAATCAATCACTCTCATTTTGTAATATTAACTTTTAATATACTATATGTTATATATTATATCAAATCTATGATTTATTAGTAGTTTTATAATATTAATAAAAATATAATGTGTAATTTGGATAACCAAAAATCGATCCAAATTAAACCGCATAAAATTAGATCTCGAAACCAAAGGCTCATGATACCTTTGTGAGAGACCCTTTGTGAGAGTCACACCACTTGTCCATCTAAAACCTTAAGGTGATAGATGAGTGGGTTCTCTCACTTATAAGTGTTCAATCTTCCCTTTTATAATCAATGTGGGACTTCTTCCTCACACTTGATTCTCAACAAAAATTAAGGAGATCTAATTTTTTTAAAACTATATCTTGCCTAATGACTAAAGGGAGAACAACAATAAAGTTAGCACTTTTAAATAAAGTAAACACTTTTAACATTTTACATGATCACCGAAAACATGTGAAAGAATAGTTGTGAAATTTATGCATTTTATATAGATTAGGTCAACGTACAATTACTACTAGTATGTACTAGTAAAGCAATCATAATGTCAATTGTTTGAATAATGGTCTTCTTATATTTAACAAACTTTGATACGGTAGATGTCAATTTCAGTACCTTTTTAAGTTGGAGTTTTAAATCCTCACGTCTTTACCGTTAAATTATGGATATGTTCGGTGTCACCCAAACTATCCCAATAATTTAATTATGCATTAAAAAAATTTATCACTTAAACTAATCTATTATATATTAGCAGTAATGTAAATATTATTTATAAGCAACTTAATATATAGATCAATAAAAATTGTTTAATAAGAGTTGAATTTCTTAACCCACCTATGATCTTTTTATGCACCACGTAAAATTTTGTAAGTATTATTCAAAATCGAAAATATATTTCTGGTTCGCATCATACTATATATGAATTACGTTGGAAGGATTGGGTGTAAACCGGAAGTTTACTTCATATTTCAAATCAAAAGTATATTTCTGGTTCCTGAACATACTAAATAGCGTCATGCCTCTTCCCCTCCTATTATAGTAACCATTTTCAAAACAAAACATAAAACTCTCTCAAACCCTTATGGCATCCTTTACATATTTGATCAAAATATCATTAGAAATCATCAAGCATTGGTTAAATATAGCATTTTAATGCAATCAATCAAGAAAAATTAACATCAATCATTCAAGTAAGTTGCAATTTCAAATTTTTAGAGTTTATGTAATTTCTAATCAAATTAGTGAATTAGGGTTTAAATTGTGATATTGCAGTTTGTTATCAACATTAGGAGTCATTAGAAATGTGTTTCTAAAGTTAATTTCGTGATCAATGCCATTTTTATGAGCTCATTGAGGGGACTAGGACGCCATTTTAGTTGCTTCTGTTATCGCAGCAGAAACTAGAATTAAATTTCCGCTTTTGTCTAGAACAAAACCGGAAGTATACTTCTGATTTATGTTTGTGTCTGTTTTAAGGCTTATTTTGCACACTAGAATTTATGTAAACATTTTTTTGTACCTCTACAGGAGATATGGATGAGAGACCGTCACGATTGAGGCACGGTAGGGTTGCACAACATACTTCTGTGCAGAGAGAAAGAAGTCAGACTACCCAGCCTCTTCCTGCCTCTGCACCACCAGTACCAGATGCACCACCTAAAGCTTCACCCTTTGGTGTGCCTTCTTCTACTCCTTCAGCCTCGACCTCCCGCAGCAGGCGAGATTCTCTTGTTCATCCTTTGCCACCCTCGTCCTCCCGCACGCATTTCCTCACCTAACGTATTTGAGGCGGGATCCACATTCGGTACCCAGGAGACACCTGAGGCCCATGCATCATCACAGCCTCAATCCAAGACGCCACCTGAGGCGGTTCCTCAGTCATTCCAAGTACCTGAGGTGACACCCCAGGCTGCACCTGAGGCTACACCAGCGGCACCTGAGAATGTCTAATTTATCACTTCTGCCTTTATCCCAAACATGTTGCTAGATATATCTAGGACGGACATGTATGAATTTTGCATTTTTATTTCTATTGTGAATTTTTTTGTGAATTTTATTATGAATTTTGACTTAAATGTTATTATGCAGGAATATGATACGCTTAAGGTCATTAGCCATGGGCGGAAGATCAGTAAAATTATGATGCATGTTGAGCTATGGTTTGATAAGATTTTGCGGCTAACAGGGTTGAAAGATTTGGCCCTGTGGGATTCTATCAATTGCTCAACTATGAATTTGTTATCTACTATTCAAAATGAGTAAAGTTGTTGTTCAAGACAAAACTTGTGAGTCAAAGTCTTGGTTATAGATAATGATTTAAGTTTTTCCCACATCAAATTTGCAGTCTTCTGTAACACCCCTTCTAAAATAACCCGAATAATATTAATTATATCAATGATTAAAGACATATTCCATCAGAGTTAACACGGAACAAGGGATGTCACAATTATGAAATAAATAAAACTTTCAATAAAACAGTAGTCATGCTACACTGAGGGTCATTATTCAAATAATTCAATCAACTTAAGACCATGTCTTACACAGCGGAAAAATACCATAACCAAAATGGAATAAACGAAAACATAATTATTCCCAATGAAATTCAAAGAAACAATTGAATAATAACTAATTCCTCAACTAAACGTTCCCCAGTGTTACAACCTATCAGAGAACGACATTGACACGCGGACTTAAAGTAACATAGCTCTAGAGCCATCCTCACCAACTCCTGAGCTGCTAACTTTAATCTGAAATTGTTAAAGTAAGGGTGAGATTTCTCATAATTAACATGCATTATAAGCTTCTCAATCAACATTATATCACAAGTGTGAACGGTGGAAATAGAACTGACTGTTTTTAATGCTGGTTTCGCGAAATGTCGCGGTAAGCAAGAGTCGCCACCGTCTTTTATTTTCTCCAACATGGAAAGGACAAAAGCACAACAAAATTCCTTATTGAGAACGTTTCTCGGTTCGAGAGGTAGATTTATAGAAAGGGAAGGTGTTAGCACCCTTTCTATCCATGGTTATACATGGGCTCTTAGGTACTTGCTCTTATGTTTTCAAAATGTTTGCTTTTCAAAATGTGAGTGGGTTTGAAAAAGTTTCATTGAAAGATTTCTGAGTGACTCTTGTATCTGTCCTCAAGAGTGTTTGAAAAATTTGTTTTGAAAGCTTTTGAAAGTGTCAGTGTGAAAAGATTTTTGATTTGTTTTTGAAGAGAGCAAGTACCCATGAGTCATCTACCTACCCTAAGGAATTAGGCTGTCTAAAAGTCCTTAAGGTAATGCCATCCCACCATTGAGAGGTAGGTAGCACCACCGTTGGAGGTGTTCGGGTCAATTCGATTGTAGGGACAGTGTGGTCACCGAAGCAACAGTTAGGACACCTTAGAAGTAACCCTAATATCCTAGATCCTTTTTAATTCGAGGAAACTGTTTTGAGGCAACTGGATCTTGGACATAAGAGCGACCGCTAAAACGTCCTACACTTGACGACCACGTTTCGAAGGCAACGAGTGAGGCGTACCCTAGAAGTGGTGTGTGCATTTGTGTGTTATTTTCATGTTAACATTTATCTTGGATCATGGCATTGTGAGCTACGAGTCGTTTTTAATTACCATACATTCTTTCATGCAATTTTAGCAGTTAGGAGTGCGAAAATAAAATACGGAAAGGTAAAAGCTACGCTATTACAAGGCGCGGGTCTATACATCGCCAAAATACAAAGACCCGTTTTTGATAAATATGCGGAAAGTAAAAAAGCAATAAACCTAATTACTATTACATCCGGAAGCAGTTACATAATAATCAAATAGAAATAACTCGCGAATACATTAAAATCAGGACGTCCTCGGGTTTTGACCCTTTGCTTGAAATTAAATTAAATTAAGACCTAATTATTTAATTAAAGAAAAGAAAGTGTTTTTTATGTTTTTTGTGTTTATTATGGAAATAAAGAAGTTAAAATTAAAAGGAAACTCTAGATCTAAGTTTATTTTACTTATTAATGAAAAAGGTCAAAATTAGGCTAATTAACTAAATTATTTAATTTACATGTTTATTTACAAAAATAATAATTAACAAATAGTAATAATGATGATTAATAAAATATGATTAAAAAATTATCAAAACCTAATTCTATGTAATTTTTATTTGTTAAGAAAAAAGATTAAAATATAAACCTAAATTAAACTAAGGTAATTGTTAGTTATTTATTTACAAAAATATGTTAATGGAAAATTTAATAAATAATTAAAAAAACATTTTTGAGTTTCTGATTTTATTAGGAAAAATTATTTGTGGTGAATTAATTATAATTAAAACAATTAAAAGTATTAAAAAGAAAAGAAAATGAAATTAAATATGCAAACCAAGGGGTGTGATGGCCCAAAGTGGAGGTTTGTTTTGAGCAATTCTGGCCCATTAAGACAAAGCAAGCCTCGTTGACTTTCTGGTTGTGTGCATGTTGGTTGACTGAAGTGCATCATGGACTCCATTCTGTGGCCACTGGATTAAGCATCATGGCCACTTGGCAAGCTAGCGCGTGAAGGTGCATGATGGACCATTGAACGAATGCTGCATGTGAACGTTTTGTGAAAAAATAGAAAGAATTATATGGGGGACCTGGGAATCAAACCCAGGTCCCAGTACCTGCAAGCCACGTCCTTTTCCAGTTGAGCTACCAAGCGCGTTTGTTAAACTAATAGACAACAAATATTATATAAAAAAAACAAACATTAATGGTATAGAACAAAAGAAAGCGCGCCAGATTTGAACTCCCCAATCACATGATGCCACGCCCGTCTTCTTCTTCGTTTACCTGCAATAACATGAACAAGATAGCGGGGGTTTTAAACCCCCACAAAGTAAAAGTCCCAATAATAGCGATTAGAGCTATGGGTCACATAAAAAGGGCGCGAGGGTCTGGTTGAATTCGTCTAGCCTTGACGAATTCAACCATGCTTGTCTCAAGGTCCAATTTTCCCTTATGCCTAAAGCCCTAATTGAAAGCTTCAGAAACCCTAGATTTTGTTCATGGTGGATTTTGATTCAGGCAGTTATAACTCAATTGGATTATACCAATTGCTTCAGAGGGTACCTATTAGCATAAATCAAACAAGAAAATAGATTAAAAACGCATGAATCGTGTTATGCAATTTTGAAAAACAAGACAAACCGAATGACTCGTGTTCTTTGATTCTTTGCGTGTTAGGATTGGTTTTTGATGGAAAATGCTTCCTGGAGACTCAGGCAATACGTTTGAATTAAAGGGAAGCTTTGAATTGTGCTGCAAATAGGAAATCAGTTTCACACTTTTTCTCAATTTTTTGTAACTTTGCTAAGGAGTTCTATGGCAGCTTTTTCGTGCCCAGCTTTAGGGTTTCCTTCAGCACATATATGTGAATGAATTTAGGTTAGAATAAGGCCCATGAATCCATTGCATTATGACTTGAATATGTGATTGCCAATCATATCTTTTTCAATCTTTTCTTTCATGAAACCTTGCCAATCATGGACATTTTTGAGGTCTTGGAAGTGTACACGAGTTGCCAGCTTGCCCTAGTCATATTTGCTGCACAAAAAGATTTAAAAAGCATATCTTTGAATTTTCCTATAATTAAAACCAATTAAATGAATTAATATTAATATAAATTCAATTAATTAATTAAAAAGAAGAAAATAAATTATTTTGAGCTCAATGGGTCGTGCATAACTTTGGGTAAAGATTCAAGAAAGAATTTGAGGCCAATTAGCAAAAATGAAGTGTTTTAGGCAAAGTTGACTTTTGAAAGTTCCCAAAAATTTCCCAACTTCTCCAATGCATATCTTGCTCAATTTTGAAGCTATGAACATGTTCTTGGACATTTTGGAAAGATCTTGGAGTCCTCTAACCAATGCCTTTGGTCCCATGTCATTTTGATTTACCAATCTCAAGTTATGGTCTTTGACTTAAAGTGCCTTTTTGTTGACTTTTGAAAATGACCTATAATGTTGAAATTTATAACTTCTTGTGAGAGCATTTCTTGGACTTCGAGTGTGAAGATGAGTTGTAGGAAATGTAATCCCATTCAAAATGAGAATTGGATGGGATTTTTCTGATGAACCATGAAAAAGTTATGCCTTGGTCAATTTGCAGTTGACTTTTCAGCTGTCTAAAAATAGAAACTTTTGCATCTTGAGACTTTTTGAGCCATGCTTGAGGAATCATGATCAAGAATTGATCCAATGATGATTGTGGCTTCAAAATAAGATGTTGATAAAAAATTTTAACTTTTGACTGTCAAATGACCATTTTGCCCCTGTAGTTGACTGTGAAGCAATTAGGGCTTTTGACTGGGCAACTTGATGCTGTGAGTCTTGAAACTTGACATATGGATGCTTGACAATGTATATAGGCATATGGGATTTGATTGGATCCTTGGAAACCTCAATTTCTTTGCAAGAACCAAAACCCTAATTTTGACTGTGTTAGGAGGCAATTGGACTGTGCAACCCTTGAGAGATTTTGAACCATTTGGAGATTGATCTTGGAAAATCTTGAAGAATATGGGAGAGCAAATTTTGAGGTACAACAGTTTCCCCTGTTCAATCTTCTTAGACCTGAGGATATAGATTGGCTAGCGTGCCTTTCGTAATCCGAAGGTGGAAGATGATTGAACACTAGAGTGCCCAGAAATTTGCACTAACATAGTAGAATGTTAGCAGTATGATGGAGGCAATGGGCTTACAGATGCCATTTGGAGAGATGATGGATAGGAGGATGGGCTTATAGATGCCATCTGGAGCTGTGACGGAGTCTTGTTGGGAATGGGCTTATAGATGCCATTTGGAGACTGTTGGTATATGGATGGGCTTATAGATACCATCTGGAGGTGGTCTGTTGAACTGTAATTTTTTGTAGATTGAAAGAGGGAACCTGTGTAGGGTTGCCTGATGATGAGCTCGTGTAAAACTGCATCTCGGAAAGAAGGACACCTGTGTAGGGTTGACTGATGATGAGCTCGTGTAAAACTGCATCTTTGGAGGAAGGAAACATATGTTGGGTTTATTGATAATGAGTCCGTATAAGACTGCATCTGAAATGGAGAAGGAACTTGTGTAGGGTTACTTTGATGACGAGTCCGTGTAAAACCGCATCTAGAGCTAAGAAGGAAACCTGTGTAGGGCTTACTGATGACGAGTCCGTGTAAAACTACGTCTGGAGTTTGAGGAGGGAACCTGTGTGGGGTTTCTTAATGACGAGTCCGTGTAAAACTTCATCTTGGGAAAGAGAGAACCAGTGTAGGGTTTCTGATGACGAGTTCGTGTAAAACTGCATCTTTGGGAAGAGAGAACTTGTGTAGGGTTTCTTTGACGACGAGCCCGTGTAAAACTACGTCTGGAGAGAGAGAACCTATGTAGGGTTTCTTCGGGGTAAGTTCGTGTAAAACTTCGGGATGAACCGAGGTAAGGTCATCTTGAGATAAGTCCGTGTAAGACTTCTGGAGGGACCGGGGTAAGGTTATTGCAGGATAAGTTCATGTAAAACTTCTGGATGAACCGGGGTAGGGTCATCTTGAGATAAGTCCGTGTAAGAATTCTGGAGGAACCGGGGTAAGGTTACTGCAGGATAAGTTCGTGTAAAACTTCTAGATGAACCGGGGTAGGGTCATCTTGAGATAAGTCCGTGTAAGACTTCGTTTTGAAAATTGAGAGGGAACCGGTGTAGGGTTGCCTGTTGATGAGCCTGTGTAAGACTTCTTCTGAAAGACAAGGAACCGGTGTAGGGTTACTTTGATGATAATTCCGTGTAAGACTTCGTCTGAAAATTGAGAAGGAACCGGTGTGGGGTTACTTCATGATTGTCAAGTAGATAATTGTCCTGTCTGGTTTCAGGTATTAACCCACGATCAGTCGTCCACAGAATTTTCCTGGCTTGTTACCGGTGTTGATCTGGAACTGTAAAGGTAGATGGTAATCATCTTTTGATTGACTTTTTTTTCTGAAAAGGCAAAGTATTAGTCATATGCAATGTCATGATGCATGAACTGCATGATTTTAAGATGTTCTCAAAAATAAATGAGATTTGTGTTGTATGATGCGTATGCATGTCATAATGTATGAAGATGTGATGTTTATGAATGCATCTTCGTCTGGGAAGATAAATCCTTGACGATTACCGGGAAGTTTGTTGAATCCTGGGTTGATGTTGAAGAGTAGAGTTCTTCGTTTCCGCTGGGGATGATGGTTGCAAGGATAAACCGGTAGGAGAAGATGACTCCGTTGGGGAATAAACTTGTTGAAGAGATTACTCTGCGGGGAATTACTCTGTGGGGAGAGATACTTCGCTGAGGTTTTGATGATAACTCCGCTGGGGATTTCTGTTGATAAGCTCTGTTGGAAGATTTGATGAACTTCGCTGGGGGATAGGAAGAACTTCGCCGAGGAAGATCTTTCCGTGGTTTTCAGCTGAGGATAACCCAGTTATAAGCTCTGGTGGGGAAATAACCTTTGAATATGGTCGGGGAGAGACGTATGTGCTCTGCGGGAGACCAGCTTCCAGAATCTACTGGGGATAAGCTTCCAGAATCTACTGGGGATATTGATTCAACTCTCCTGGGGAAACTTTTGGACTGCACCGGGGAATGGCTCCACTGGGGTGTCTGTATTCCACCGGGGAACAATCTTATATTAAGACTGCCGGGGATGCTTGCTCAGGAACGTCCGTATACTCCGCTGGGGAATGTTGAGATCTTCTGGGGATAATCCAACTTCCTTAAGGCTGACAGTAGACTAACTCTGCTCGGGGAGAGTGTTGTTGACTTGCTGGAGATATTGTGCCTTCTCTGCTCGGGTGAGAGTATGGCTGCATCTTATCTTACTCTGCGGGGAGTGAAGGTATCTTAGTCAGTTCTTCAGCTGAACCTACCTTTGTACCTTGGTGGACAGAGCATCTTGTACAGTTCGGACAATTCTTATTGCCCCAGTTTCTGCGGGAGAAGAAGGCCTATGAGGTGTTTGATAACTGCCGATCGATAAATCTTCTTCTGGTAGGAAAGTGACAAGATGACGGGACATAGTTGTACGCTTTGATCCCTAACTTTTTCCTGGACTGCCCTTTCGGGTTTTCAGTCCACCGGGATACCCATTTTTGCCCAAGCCGCCTTTTCAGGTTTTCGACTTGCCGGGTGTACAAATTTTTATTTTCATCCCTTATTTTTGCCCGAACCCTTTTGGTTCGCCGGGAAGCCCTCATTTTTGCCTAGGTGTGTCAACCTAGCGGGTCTTTGATTGTGCGTAGTATTTTTTCGACTATGTCCATGCTCTCAGAATACAGGGAGTTGCCCCTGTCAAAAGTGTTTTGCCATGCCACCAGAAGATGTTTGATCAGGCAAGATTTGTTGCTGGAATTCATGTCCAATGCCCCAAGCGACTCAGACGGAGATTTGCCCCTGGCTATTTGACATTTTGAGAGATTCCCTGAATCTTGATTTAACTGCCCCAGATGATGATCAATGGTCATGTCTGCCCCTTGGTTGGAAGTGCTTTTGTTCATCAGATATTCTTCGTGCGAATTTCTCTGCTGTTATATGCAAACAATGTTATTTTAAGAATGCAAAGCTTATGTCTGTTTTGAAGCTTTGAAAATGAAGTTTTCAATAAAACAAGTGAATTTTGTAAAACGTGATGTCAACTCGTTATTTTACCGCAAGCCTTAAGGAGTCAGGATACCTTTCGCAACAGTATGCTTTCGAACTAACCCATGCTTCAGCTAGGACTTTTGAGGGTTATAACGTGGCCTGGTTCACGGTTTAAGAAACAAAGGATAAAGGCTCAAATTATATTTGTACCCACATGCTCTTCGTGATGTTCTTCAAACCTAAACTCAGTTGATCGCGCGTTAGACCTTGTTTGAGTCTTTGTCCTGATATTATGGTGATGGTTCAGATGTTGACAACTTATTTTGAACAGGCAGTCCTTTCTTTTTTTGTTGTTGAGGGTTTGTATGGCCTCTTTCTTTTTTGATTTTGTTATCCCTGTTTTTTGCCTGAACTGTTTCTTTTGATTACAGTTAGCGGGATGCCCCAGTTTTGTAAGTCTCCTTCATAGGTTTTGACTTATTGGGCTTTTATTTTGAGGAATGACTGCATGTCTTTATGATTATTCAGAACCATCATCGTCTTTTGTTTTGAAGGACTTATTTTGATGCCATTTGTTGTGCACTCGGATCAACTGAGAGAACTACCCTGCCCCAGGTTATGATTAAGGGTTTTAATTTTCGAAAAGAAAAACTCCTACTTCTTTGGCTCAAAGGGGTTGACGAGGGATTATCTTCCTTATAACTCCAGTGTTTAGGGATTGAAACAATGCCTGTACCTCATCAGCGGGGTCTGTTCAAAAGCATACTGTAAAGATCGTGGTATCGTTTTCGTCATCCTCCCTCAAGAGGCTTAGAATTTTAAAATCGAGAGTTGAACATCAAAAATAAAAGCAATTTTGAATATAGTGAACATAAGTACTTCAAAACAGACACGTGTAATGCATTAATGAAATAACCAAGTTTGACATGAAATAAAATGTTTGAACAATCAAAGAAAATTACAATTTGAACATTCGAATGAACACAAGTTTTTCAATCCTAGCCATGTTTTGGCAAGGGAGCAGTGATCACATTAGGAGTCTCAACAGGCTCGAATTCGATCTCCTTAGCATCGATCATATTCTGGATCTTGTATTTCAGCGCCCAACAATCCTCAGTATCGTGCCCCGGGCTACCGGAATGATAAGCACACCTCGCATCCGGATTGTAGCTTGGAGAAGAAGTCTTTGGATTTGCAGGAGGGTTTATCACCGCAATCAGATTCATTTTCAACATGTGCTGCAATGCTTGTGACAATGGCATGTTGATGTTGGTGAATTGTCTTTTAGGCTCGTCCGGACTTCGCTGATTCCCATTTTGCTGTTGTCGGCATGGTGTAGAACCAGAGATCCTGACTGCCCCCACGTGTTGGTCACGATGACTCTTTTGACTGTATGCAGCATTAGACTCTTTCTTCCCCATGTAAGGCTTTTTGTGAGTATTGGAAGGTGTGGCCTCTTGAATCTTCCCCTCCTTGATACCAGCTTCAATTCTTTCCCCAGTCAAGATCAAATCTGTGAACCCAGCAGAAGAATTCCCAATCAGATGGTTGAAGAAAGGCCCAGACAGGGTCCCCAAGAACATGTCCACAAGCTCACGGTCAGTTAGAGGTGGTTGTACCCTTCCAGCAAGGTCCCTCCATTTTTGAGCATATTCTTTAAAACCTTCTCCCGATCCTAGCGACATACCCTGGAGTTGGGTACGTGTAGGAGCGAGGTCGGCATTGTACTGATACTTCTTATAAAAAGAAGTAGCCAAGTCCTCCCAGTTACGAACCTTGGTTCCATCCAGCTGATAGAACCATTCGAGATGAGTCCCTGAAAGACTCTCCTGGAAGAAATGGATCCATAAGTTCTTGTCCACAGTACATGGTTGGATCTTCCGCACATAAGATCTGAGATGTAGATTAGGGCAGGACGCCCCGTCATACTTTGCGAAAGATGGTGCCTTGAACTTATGTGGGATTACCACCCCAGAAGATAGACCCAGGTCTCCAAAATCCAACCCAGGCACTTGTTGAATTTCCGTGGCATTCAGGCGATCCTCTAACTGCTTGTACTTGTCTTCAGCGGGAGGGTACTGCTCTTCATTGAAATCAGTCTCGTTGTCAGAGACCACAGGACTAGGAACCCTTCCCCCTTGGGGACTGCCTTTCCCTACAGAAGAACCAGCTTGGTCAGCCTCATTTTGCAGTGTGTTGCCAAACCTCCGGCCAGTGTTGAATAGTATAGTCCTCTTCTTCTTCTTCTTGACCAGCAGAGCCTTCAATTCCTCTTGCCCTTGGGCTAAACTCGTGATCAAATCTTGGAACTCGGCGTTTTGGGCCTGGAGGGCCTTGATGGATTGCTCAGTAGATGATTCAGGATTCATGATGAGGCGAGCTGAAATAAACAGCGAAGAAGATTAAACCACCTGTAAAAAAGAGTACCTGTTATGCACATGATGCATGATATGCTGTTTATGCAATGCATTCAAGGGTTCAAAAGTTCAAATTTGTTGTAGACAGAAAGGAACACACGTTATCATTTAAGAAATAATTGTTCAGTACATCAAGGCCTCATGGGCCAAACATTACAAAGTAAATTAATCCCAAAAGACACTGCACATCCTCTTTGGAGCGATGTAAGTGTTGAGAGTCTTTTCCTCGTGCAGTAGGCGGGTGAGCTCTAAGACCTTCTTCTCACTAGCATGTAGACTGGCTTCAAGAGAATTCCGTTCTTCCTTAAGCTGGATCCAGCTCTTCTGCATTTCTTCCCAGGATGTAGGCATGTCAGGATGTTGAATGGTGTATGAGACCTCTCCTTCCAACATTGGCTCTTTGATCACAGGGAGAACATGAGGGTATGGCATCACCAGCTTCTGGGAGCGGGCTCGTACCCACTTGAGATAAGGCTCCAACGGGATGGAGTTCTTGTGCCCCAGTGTCTTGTTGTCTACCTTGTTGGGCATCCTCCAAGCTCTGATAAATCTCTGGCGAAGTCCTTGTGCATTGTTGTCGAAGTCAAAAACTATGTCAGGAAGCAACATGTCATGAGGGCCATCCCTCCGAGCATATCTGAACTGTCTCAGAGCCAGACACGGGTTGTAAGTAATACCTCCTCTGATTCCAAGTAAAGGAACATTAGGAAACTCCCCGCAATGATCAATGATAGTGACGTCTTCTCTGGACCGAGAACACCAATGTATATCAGCATGCGTAAGAGTCATTAATCGTTGTGACCATCTCAAACCCCGCTCGTTCTTCAAAACTGATTGTGGAAGGTGCGAAATAAACCACCTTGCCAGGAGAGGAGTGCAGCACATGAGAACACCTCTTTTTCTCATGGTTCGAGTGTAACATGAGTGAAGGATGTCCCCAAGCAACGTAGGTATAGGATTCCTGGACATGAAGATCTTGACAGCATTGATATCTATAAGCTGATCGGGATTCGGGAACAACACCAATCCATAGACAAGGAGTGCCACAACTTCTTCAAAAGCTTGTAGGTCAAGGGAATTCCAACATTCTTGGGCCTTCTCAAACAGAAACTTTGCCAAGAATCCTTTAATACCACTTCTAACTTCCCAATGTCCCTTGATGTCAGATGGTTGTAGGCGTAATGCTTTAGCAACCTCTTCAAGTTTGGGTTCTCTTTCTGTACCGTTGTAGGGTAGTTGACTAAGGATAGGGATCTTCAGAAGCTGGGAGAACTCTTCCAAGGTAGGCACCAGTTGATAATCCGGGAAAGTAAAACAGTGGTGCAACGGGTCAAAGAACTGGAAGAGGACCTTTATCATATCTTCCTCAATGTTGGTGTTGACCAAGCTGATGAGTCTTCCATGTTTCTCACTGAAAGAAGATCTCTCGGGAATCCTGGATGTAAGCTTCTTAAGCTGAGGAGGGACCCTTACAAGGTTGATCTGAATTGTCTTTCTGCGGATAGTTTCCATGTCCTACAAAACAAGAACAAAGATGAAGATTCGAACCCCTGAAGTGGTTAGTGGATGCATATGATGCTGTATGATGTTATGACATTATGATAAAACACACCACAAGTATCCACAAAAAGCAAACATGGTAAGGCACACAAGTCACACAAGACAACCCTTAGAGTTTAGGCCAGTATGGGGTCTAGGTATTACCCTCTTGAAGTTGGTGGGCTAAAAACCTGTCCTATCAGAAGTAACCTGGTTCTAAGGATCTCAATATCATTGGATTGTATTCTGTGTTCATTGTTTCGATTTAGCCACTGAACTGGCGATCAAAATATTCCAAGAAAACAACCCTCAATGAGTGTAGTATCGAGTATCAACCAACTTCGGACTGCACCAAAGTCAGTCATCTCACTACCCTAAAGAGGCCAGGATGGTCAAGTAAGGTTCCTAAGGTCAGTTGATGCTTCACGACACCACGCGGCGGCCCCGTACTCTCCTTGACTTGACTCAAGGGTTACCGGTGCTCACCAAAGTGCCACATCAATGTAGCAGACTGCTTCAACCGTGTCAGTATACCCCGCATTGTTCCCTCATAGTCTTGTTGCTACTTTCTAAGAGGTATCCCCCAGATCCGGGTTAGGATCTATAGAACTCCCAAGACAGGCCCAATAATATTAAAGCAATCAAATCAGGCAATTGAAAACATAAGTATGATCTATCCTAAGGTACACCTCACTTTAAAAGTTTCCCCAGCAGAGTCGCCAGTTCTATGATCGGTGGAAATAGAACTGACTGTTTTTAATGCTGGTTTCGTGAAATGTCGCGGTAAGCAAGAGTCACCACCGTCTTTTATTTTCTCCAACATAGAAAGGACAAAAGCACAGCAAAATTCCTTATTGAGAACGTTTCTCTGTTCGGGAGGTAGATTTATAGAAAGGGAAGGTGTTAGCACCCTTTCTATCCATGGTTATCCATGGGCTCTTAGGTACTTGCTCTTATGTTTTCAAAATGTTTGCTTTTCAAAATGTGAGTGGGTTTGAAAAATTTTCATTGAAAGATTTCTGAGTGACTCTTGTATCTGTCCTCAAGAGTGTTTGAAAATTTTGTTTTGAAAGCTTTTGAAAGTGTCAGTGTGAAAAGATTTTTGATTTGTTTTTGAAGAGAGCAAGTACCCATGAGTCATCTACCTACCCTAAGGAATTAGGCTGTGTAAAAGTCCTTAAGGTAATGCCATCCCACCATTGAGAGGTAGGTAGCACCACCGTTGGAGGTGTTCAGGTCAATTCGATTGTAGGGACAGTGTGGTCACTGAAGCAACAATTAGGACACCTTAGAAGTAACCCTAATGTCCTAGATCCTTTTTAATCCGAGGCAACTGTTTCGAGGCAACTGGATCTTGGACATAAGAGCGACCGCTAAAACGTCCTATACTTGACGACCACGTTTCGAAGGCAACGAGTGAGGCGTACCCTAGAAGTGGTGTGTGCGTTTGTGTGTTATTTTCATGTTAACATTTATCTTGGATCATGGCATTGTGAGCTACGAGTCGTTTTTAATTACCATACATTCTTTCATGCAATTTTAGCAGTTAGGAGTGCGAAAATAAAATACGGAAAGGTAAAAGCTACGCTATTACAAGGCGCGGATCTATACATCGCCAAAATACAAAGACCCATTTTTGATAAAGATGCGGAAAGTAAAAAAGCAATAAACCTAATTACTATTACATCCGGAAGCAGTTACATAATAATCAAATAGAAATAACTCGCGAATACATTAAAATCAGGACGTCCTCGGGTTTTGACCCTTTGCTTGAAATTAAATTAAATTAAGACCTAATTATTTAATTAAAGAAAAGAAACTGTTTTTTATGTTTTTTGTGTTTATTATGGAAATAAAGAAGTTAAAATTAAAAGGAAACCCTAGATCTAAGTTTATTTTACTTATTAATGAAAAAGGTCAAAATTAGGCTAATTAACTAAATTATTTAATTTACATGTTTATTTACAAAAATAATAATTAACAAATAGCAATAATGATGATTAATAAAATATGATTAAAAAATTATCAAAACCTAATTCTTTGTAATTTTTATTTGTTAAGAAAAAAGATTAAAATATAAACCTAAATTAAACTAAGGTAATTGTTAGTTATTTATTTACAAAAATATGTTAATGGCAAATTTAATAAATAATTAAAAAAACATTTTTGAGTTTCTGATTTTTATTAGGAAAAATTATTTGTGGTGAATTAATTATAATTAAAACAATTAAAAGTATTAAAAAGAAAAGAAAATGAAATTAAATATGCAAACCAAGGGGTGTGATGGCCTAAAGTGGAGGTTTGTTTTGAGTAATTCCGGCCCATTAAGACAAAGCAAGCCTTGTTGACTTTCTGGTTGTGTGCATGTTGGTTGACTGGAGTGCATCATGGACTCCATTCTGTGGCCACTGGATTGGGCATCATGGCCACTTGGCAAGCTAGCGCGTGAAGGTGCATGATGGACCATTGAACGAATGCCGCATGTGAACGTTTTGTGAAAAAATAGAAAGAATAATATGGGGGACCAGGGAATCGAACCTAGGTCCCAGTACCTGCAAGCCACGTCCTTTGCCAGTTGAGCTACCAAGCGCGTTTGTTAAACTAATAGACAACAAATATTATATAAAAAAACAAACATTAATGGTATAGAACAAAAGAAAGCGCGCCAGATTTGAACTCCCCAATCACATGATGCCACGCCCGTCTTCTTCTTCGTTTACCTGCAATAACATGAACAAGATAGAGGGGGTTTTAAACCCCCATAAAGTAGAAGTCCCAATAATAGCGATTAGAGTTATGGGTCACATAAAAAGGGCGCGAGGGTCTGGTTGAATTCGTCTGGCCTTGACGAATTCAACCATGCTTTTCTCAAGGTCCAATTTTCCCTTATGCCTAAAGCCCTAATTGAAAGCTTCAGAAACCCTAGATTTTGTTCATGGTGGATTTTGATTCAGGCAGTTATAACTCAATTGGATTATACCAATCGCTTCAGAAGGTACCTATTAGCATAAATCAAACAAGAAAATAGATTAAAAACGCATGAATCGTGTTATGCAATTTTGAAAAACAAGACAAACCGAATGACTCGTGTTCTTTGATTCTTTGCGTGTTAGGATTGGTTTTTGATGGAAAATGCTTCCTGGAGACTCAGGCAATACGTTTGAATCAAAGGGAAGCTTTGAATTGTGCTGCAAATAGGAAATCAGTTTCACACTTTTTCTCAATTTTTTGTAACTTTGCTAAGGAGTTCTATGGCAGCTTTTTCGTGTCCAGCTTTAGGGTTTCCTTCAGCACATATATGTGAATGAATTTAGGTTAGAATAAGGCCCATGAATCCATTGCATTATGACTTGAATATGTGATTGCCAATCATATCTTTTTCAATCTTTTCTTTCATGAAACCTTGCCAATCATGGACATTTTTGAGGTCTTGGAAGTGTACACGAGTTGCCAGCTTGCCCTAGTCATATTTGCTGCACAAAAAGATTTAAAAAACATATCTTTGAATTTTCCTATAATTAAAACCAATTAAATGAATTAATATTAATATACATTCAATTAATTAATTAAAAATAATAAAATAAATTATTTTTAGCTCAATGGGTCGTGCATAGACTTTGGGTAAAGATTCAAGAATGAATTTGAGGCCCATTAGCAAAAATGAAGTGTTTTAGGCAAAGTTGACTTTTGAAAGTTCCCAAAAATTTCCCAACTTCTCCAATGCATATATTGCTCAATTTTGAAGTTATGAACATGTTCTTGGACATTTTGGAAAGGTCTTGAAGTCCTCTAACCAATGCCTTTGGTCCCATGTCATTTTGATTTACCAATCTCATGTTATGGTCTTTGACTTAAAGTGCCTTTTTGTTGATTTTTGAAAATGACCTATAATGTTGAAATTGATAACTTCTTGTGAGAGCATTTATTGGACTTGGAGTGTGAATATGAGTTGTAGGAAATGTCATCCCCTTCAAAATGAGCATTGGATGGGATTTTTCTGATGAACCATGAAAAAGTTATGCCTTGGTCAATTTGCAGTTGACTTTTCAACTGTCCAAAAATAGAAACTTTTGCATCTTGAGACTTTTTGAGCCATGCTTGAGGAATCATGATCAAGAATTGATACAATGATGATTGTGGCTTCAAAATAAGATGTTGACCAAAAATTTTGACTTTTGACTGTCAAATGACCATTTTGCCCCTGCAGTTGACTGTGAAGCAATTAGGGCTTTTGACTGGGCAACTTGATGCTGTGAGTCTTGAAACTTGACATATGGATGCTTGACAATGTATATAGGCATATGGGATTTGATTGGATCCTTGGAAACCTCAATTTCTTTGCAAGAACCAAAACCCTAATTTTGACTGTGTTAGGAGGCAATTGGACTGTGCAACCCTTGAGAGATTTTGAACCATTTGGAGATTGATCTTGGCAAATCTTGAAGAATATGGGAGGGAAAATTTTGCGGTACAACTACAAGCATATTATTTCACCCATTTTAGCATAAATTCAGATTCAACATGCAGTTCCAATCATACAAGTCATTATGCACAAATCAATAGTCAACCAAAGAATTGTAACACTGGAAGACATCCTAACATGATACAATTCCATGCAAACACAAATGCAGACACAATGCATGTGGTACCAACACGTGACCAAGTCACCCAACACTGATCCATCATCAACCGGATACAACAACCATCGATTCGTCACTAAACACCCGGACACGAATCCAGCCTAACCACCCATCATCACCCGGGTATCGGTTAACGGCAATACAAGTCAAATTCCACACAATGGGAATTAACTTCACCAAAACAATGCATATGCACGCACATCACTAGCATGCAACATCAAATCAGTCTATGAAATACATCAATTTATCATAACTGAACCAAAACCAAAAACATGATATCTCACCGATCATGCACACCATCATCAGCAACATAAACATGCCTTTCATTCACACAATACTAATACATCCATCCATCACAAGTTCACTACTACATACACACCCATGTGCGTTAGCCAATAATCACTTATTCCGGGATTTGACTCATTTCTGAAGTAATTTCAGGTTTTAGGAAATCTTTTCATTTTATAAAATAGAGCATTAAATTTAAGAAATAACGTCCAAAACGGCACTCAAAACGGACTTACGGTTTGAAAGTTATGAATTTTCAAAGTTTAATATTTTGCAAAAGTTACAGCAGAACCTGATTCCTACATATGCAGGAACCGGTTCCTGAGAAGTTCAAAAATCACGCTTCTGGAAAAATGTATGGGAACCCGGTTCCTACCTATACAGGAACCGGTTCCTCCCCACTGGGAACCGGTTCCCACGACCTGCAGAGTCAAATTCTGCACTTTTGATAGCATTTATTCATTCTAAACCAATTCCAAACATACCCATACGAATTGCAATATGAGAAACACCAAAACACATCCATTTTGCACCATTATAACATCAAACAACATTATTTCATCATTCCTTTTTATCATCTGACACCCTAATGGTTTTCAACCTACAATTCGATGCAATAGGGACAATTCTACGGAACCCTAGAATTCCAAACCGGGATTCCCTAACATACTATGATCCATACTATTGAATATCTAAACCGATAATACGAATTAACTAATCGAAATCACCCCTTACCTTGTGGGTTCTTCGAATTCTGACGCTTCCGGTTTTCTCCTTCTTTTTCCTCTTCTCAAATGCACGTATGATGAATATTCCAAAATAACTCTCTTTCTCTTCTTTTTCCTTTTAATACTCATTTTATTATTCCAATAGAATAATTAAATTAGTAATTAGTAAGAGTAGAGTATTTTATCCCTCACACCCTCTAATCACTCTTCACACCACCAATACTTCTTTCCTTTAATTAATTAAATTAATTCCAATAATCCAAAAATAACAATAATTAAATTTCCAATTAAATTAATAATTAAAAATTCTAATTATTTAATAATCGGATTATTTGGGGTGTCACAACTCTCCCCAACTAAAAGAGTTTTCGTCCTCGAAAACATACCTTAGACGAACAGTTCGGGATACGAGTCCTTCATCTGACTCTCCAGCTCCCAAGTGACATTTCCATATGCTGGTCCTCCCCAAGCCACTCTTACCAACGCGATCTCCTTGCCTCGCAACTGTTTCAACTTCCGATCCTCAATTCTCACAGGTACCGCTTCCACACTCAAATTCTCTCGTACCTGTATATCGTCTACCCGAATCTCATGAGACGGATCAGCAATGTACTTCCTTAGCTGAGATACATGAAAAACATCATGCAAATTTGCAAGTGACGGCGGCAAAGCAATCTGATAAGCAACTTTTCCAACTCTCTTGGTAATCTGAAACGGACCAATAAAACATGGAGTCAACTTCTTTGACTTCAAAGCTCGACCAATACCAGTCATCCGAGTAACTCGCATAAAAACATGTTATCCTTCGCTAAACTAAAGATCATTCCTCCTCTTATCGTGATAACTTTTCTGACGACTCTGAGAAGTCCTCATCTTCTCCTGAATCATCTTAATCTTTTCCGAAGTCTGTTGGACAATTTCCGGTCCAATCACAGCACTCTCTCCAGATTCATACCAACACAACGGTGTTCGACACCTCCTACCATACAATGCCTCAAACGGAGCCATACCAATGCTCGAATGAAAACTATTGTTGTAGGTAAACTCAATCAATGGTAGATAATTATCCCAAGCTCCACCTTTCTCCAACACACAAGCTCTTAACAAATCTTCCAACGACTGAATCGTTCTCTCCGTCTGACCATCTGTCTGTGGATGATAAGTGGAACTCAAACGCAACTTAGTACCCAAAGCTTCTTGCAATCCCGTCCAGAATTTAGATGTAAACCTCGGATCTCAATCCGACACAATACTAGAAGGAATACCGTGCAAACTCACAATCTTCTCATCATACAATCCTGCCAACCTTTCCATCGAATAATCCATTCTTATCGGAATAAAGTGCGCAGATTTCGTCAACCGATCAACAATAACCCAGATAAAATCACAATTCTTCGATGTCCTTGGCAAACCAGACACAAAATCCATAGAGATTCCATCCCATTTCCATTCCGGAACAAACAACGGTTCCATCAATCCTCACGGTTTCTGATGCTCAATCTTCGACTTCTGACAAACCAAACAAGCATACACAAACTCAGCAATTTCCTTTTTCATTCCCGGCCACCAAAACAACTTCTTCAAATCATGGTACATTTTAGTAGCACCAAGATGAATACTCAATCCACTACGATGTCCTTCTTCCAAAATACTCTTCCTAATCTCTGCAACATCCGGAACACACACCCTATTACCAAATCTCATAACACCATTCTCATCAATCCAGAACTCACCTCCTTGACCTTGGTTGATCAATGTCAATTTATCAACTAACCCAACATCGAAATTCTGTCAATTCTGAATTTCTTCCAGAATACCACTAGTCAGTTTCAACATACCCAATTTCACACTATTCGGAATAGTTTCCCATACCAAACTTAAATCTCTGAACTGCTCAACCAAATCTAACTCACGGACCATTAACATCGACATATGCAAGGACTTCCTACTCAAGGCATCCGCAACAACGTTTGCCTTACCAGGATGGTAATTCAAACCGAAATCATAATTCTTTAGAAATTCTAACCATCTCCTCTGCCTCATATTCAACTCTTTCTGATCAAAGAGATACCTCAGACTTTTATGATCACTGAACACCTCAAACCGAGAACCATATAAATAATTCCTCCACAACTTCAAAACAAACACAACAGCTGCCAACTCCAAATCATGAGTCGGATAATTCCTTTCATGTACTTTCAATTGTCTCGAAGCATAAGCCACCACTTGCTTATCTTGCATCAACACACCACCTAATCCCATTAATGATGCGTCACAATACATAACAAAAGACTTAGTCGGATTTGGCAAAATCAAGATCGGAGCACTTGTCAACCTCCTCTTCAGCTCTTGAAATCCTTTCTCACATTCAACATCCCAAACAAACATCTGACCCTTCCTGGTCAACTTAGTCAACGGTAACGCTAATTTGGAAAATCCTTCTATAAACTTCCTGTAATAACCTGCAAGACCCAGAAAACTACGAATCTCAGAAGCATTCTTCGGTGATTCCCACTGAGATACTGCTTCTACCTTCATAGGATCCACAACAATTCCATTCTTGGAAATTACATGGCCAAGAAAACTTACTTCACTTAACCAGAATTCACACTTGGACAACTTCGCATAAAGCTTCTTCTCTTTCAACAATTCCAACACAACTCTGAGATGTTCTGCATGCTCTTCATCGCTCTTCGAATAAATTAGAATATCATCAATGAACACCACCACAAACTTATCAAGATACGGATGAAATATCCTGTTCATATACTCCATGAAAACACCAGGTGCATTAGTAACTCCAAACGGAATAACAGAATACTCGTAATGTCCATACCTCATTCTAAATGCAGTTTTCTGAATATCTTTCGACTTCACAAGAATCTGATGATATCCAGATCTCAGATCAATCTTACTAAATACACAAGCTCCAACTAGTTGATCCATCAAATCATCGATCCTCAGAAAAGGATACTGATTCTTGATTGTAACTTTATTCAGCTGTCTGTAATCAACACATAATCTCATTGAACCTTCTTTCTTCTTAACCAACAACACCGGAGCACCCCACGGCGAAACACTCGGACGAATAAACTTCTTCTCAAGTAACTCCTCCAACTGTTTCTTTAACTTCTCTAATTCAGATGCCGACATACGGTAAGGCACCATCGACACCGGACTAGTTCCAGGAATCAAATCTATAGTAAATTCTACCTCCCTCTCAGGTGGAAATTCACTAACGTGTTCCGGAAACACCTCTGGAAATTCATTCACCACTGGAAATCCATCACTCTTTGCTTTTCCCTCCGCTTCTATTGCAGAATACAACATAAATACCACAGCACCATCTTTCACAGCTAGGTTCATCTGTTTAACCGACATAGTCACATCTTCGACACCAACCTCTTCAGGAAAAATAACCGTCTTCGCAAAACAGTTGATATGAACCTGGTTGAATTCCAACCAGTTCATTCCAAGGATGATATCAAGTTGTTCTAACGGTAGGCACACTAAATCCATACCGAAACCCCTACCAAAAATCACAATAGGACAATTCCTACAAACATACGAAGTAGTCACTGAACCCGACGCAGGAGTATCAATAACCATACTTCCATCCATATTAGAAATTTCCAAATTCAATCTTTTAGCACAATCCAAAGCAATAAAAGAATGCGTAGCTCCAGTATCAATAATCGCAATCAAAGGTATGTCATTAATAAAACATGTACCTTTAATCAGCCGATCATCTGGCTTAGTCTCTGACACAGACAATGCAAACACTTTACCACCAGCTTGCTCCTTCTTGGGTTTTGTACACTGAGGACGAGTATGACCTTCTTCACCACAGTTGTAACAAGTCACCACTCTTACTCTGCAATCATTGGCCACATGGTCGAGTTTCCCACACTTGAAACACTTCTTATCATTACTTTTGCAATCCACCATACGATGTCTTGTCTCACCACACTTGTAGCACTTAATGGAAGAACTAGAATCTCCTCCACCAAACTTCTTCCAACCACCGGGTCTCTGATTACTTCTATCATAAGGCTTACCACGATCCATCTGTTGCTTACCCTTCCTATCAACATACCCTCGAGCATTCGACTTAGTGCTAGCAAGATCCTCCTCTAAAATCCTACTACAGTCAACCAGATCAGGAAATCTTCGGATACGCTGATACCGAATACCCTGCTTAATCTCATCACGAAGACCATTCTCAAACTTGATACATTTGGAAAATTCTCCATCTGCATCGTTAGTATAATGAGCATAATACTTCGCTAACTCAGTAAACTTCGAAGCATACTCACTGACAGTCTTGTTACCCTGCTTGAGTTCCAGAAACTCAATCTCCTTCTTGCCTCTGATGTCCTCAGGAAAGTACCTCCTCAGAAAAGCCCTCCTGAACACAGCCCAAGTCAACGCAATACCATCTTCTTCCATTTCAGTTCTGGTAGCAACCCACCAGTCATCAGCTTCCTCTGCTAACATGTGAGTTCCGTATCTCACCTTCAACCCTTCAGCACAGTTAATTACTCTGAAGATCCTCTCGATCTCCTTCAACCACTTCTGAGCACCTTCGGGATCATGTGCACCCTTGAACAACGGAGGATTATTCCTCTGAAAATTCCCCAATTGTCGGGCAGCACCAATCACAGCTCCCTGTTGGTTCCCTCCGAGTACTCCAGCCAACATTCCCAATGCTTCAGCAATAGCATCGTCGTTTCTTCCGTTACCTCTTCTGGACATTGTTCGGTAACATTACAAAATAACCTCATCAACACACAAGTATCGACAGTGTCATCTTACACTAGTCGCATACAAAAGGGATAACGACACAAGACAAGACCGACTATACTCTGATACCACTATTGTAACACCCCTTCTAAAATACCCCGATTAATATTAATTATATCAATGATTAAAGACATATTCCATCAGAGTTAACACGGAACAAGGGATGTCACAATTATGAAATAAATAAAACTTCCAATAAAACAGTAGTCATGCTACACTGAGGGTCATTATTCAAATAATTCAATCAACTTAAGACCATGTCTTACACAGCGGAAAAATACCATAACCAAAACGGAATAAACCAAAACATAATTATTCCCAATGAAATTCAAAGAAACAATTGAGTAATAACTAATTCCTCAACTAAACGTTCCCCAGTGTTACAACCTATCAGAGCACGACACTAACACGCGAACTTAAAGTGACATAGCTCTAGAGCCATCCTCACCAACTCCTGAGCTGCTAACTTTAATCTGAAATTGTTAAAGTAAGGGTGAGATTTCTCATAATTAACGTGCATTATAAGCTTCTCAATCAACATTATATCACAAGCATATTATTTCACCCATTTTAGCATAAATTCAGATTCAACACGCAGTTCCAATCATACAAGTCAATATGCATAAATGAATAGTCAACCAAAGAATTGTAACACTGGAAGACATCCTAACATGCTACAATTCCATGCAAACACAAATGCAGACACAATGCATGTGGTACCAACACGTGACCAAGTCACCCAACACTGATCCATCATCAACCGGATACAGCAACCATCGATTCGTCTATAAACACCCAGACACGAATCCAGCCTAACCACCCATCATCACCCGGGTATCAGTTAACGGCAATACAAGTCAAATTCCACACAATGGTAATTAACTTCACCAAAACAATGCATATGCACGCACATCACTAGCATGCAACATCAAATCAGTCTATGAAATACATTAATTTATCATAACTGAACCAAAACCAAAAACATGATAACTCAACGATCATGCACACCATCATCAGCAACATAAACATGCCTTTCATTCACACAATACTAATACATCCATCCATCATAGGTTCACTGCTACATACACACCCATGTGTGTTAGCCAATAATCACTTATTCCGGGATTTGACTCATTTCTGAAGTAATTTCAGGTTTTAGGAAATCTTTTCATTTTATAAAATAGAGCATTAAATTTAAGAAATAACGTCCAAAACGGCACTCAAAACGGACTTACGGTTTGAAAGTTATGAATTTTCAAAGTTTAATATTTTTCAAAAGTTATAGCAGAACCCGGTTCCTACATATGCAGGAACCGGTTCCTGAGAAGTTCAAAAATCATGCTTCTGGAAAAATGTATGGGAACCCGGTTCCTACCTATACAGGAACCGGTTCCTACGTGCATTTTTGCCAGTTTTTATAAATTCACACAGTGGAACCCGGTTCCTCCCCACTGGGAACCGGTTCCCACGACCTGCAGAGTCAAATTCTACACTTTTGACAGCATTTATTCATTCTAAACCAATTTCAAACATACCCATACGAATTGCAAAATGAGAAACACCAAAACACATCCATTTTGCACCATTATAACATCAAACAACATTATTTCATCATTCCTTTTTATCATCTGACACCCTAATGGTTTTCAACCTACAATTCGACGCAATAGGGACAATTCTACGGAACCCTAGAATTCCAAATCGGGATTCCCTAACATACTATGATCCATACTATTGAATATCTAAACCGATAATACGAATTAACTAATCGAAATCACCCCTTACCTTGTGGGTTCTTCGAATTCTGACGCTTCCGGTTTTCTTCTTCTTTTTCCTCTTCTTAAATGCATGTATGATGAATATTCCAAAATGACTCTCTTTCTCTTCTTTTTCCTTTTAATACTCCTTTTATTATTCCAATAAAATAATTAAATTAGTAATTAGTAAGAGTAGAGTATTTTAGCCCTCACACCCTCTAATCACTCTTCACACCACCAATACTTCTTTCCTTTAATTAATTAAATTAATTCCAATAATCCAAAAATACAAATAATTAAATTTTTAATTAAATTAATAATTAAAAATTCTAATTATTTAATAATCGGATTATTTGGGGTGTCACAACTCTCCCCAACTAAAAGAGTTTTCGTCCTCGAAAACATACCTTAGACGAACAGTTCGGGATACGAGTCCTTCATCTGACTCTCCAGCTCCCAAGTGACATTTCCATCTGCTGGTCCTCCCCAAGCCACTCTTACCAACGCGATATCCTTGCCTCGCAACTGTTTCAACTTCCGATCCTCAATTCTCGCAGGTACCGCTTCCACAGTCAATTTCTCTCGTACCTGTATATCGTCTACCCGAATCTCATGAGACGGATCAACAATGTACTTCCTTAGCTGAGATACATGAAAAACATCATGCAAATTTGCAAGTGACGGAGGCAAAGCAATCTGATAAGCAACTTTCCCAACTCTCTTGGTAATCTGAAACGGACCAATAAAACGTGGAGTCAACTTCTTTGACTTCAAAGCTCGACCAATACCAGTCATCGAAGTAACTCGCATAAGAACATGTTCTCCTTCGCTAAACTCAAGATCTTTCCTCCTCTTATCGTGATAACTTTTCTGACGACTCTGGGAAGTCTTCATCTTCTCCTGAATCATCTTAATCTTTTCCGAAGTCTGTTGGACAATTTCCGGTCCAATCACAGCACTCTCTCCAGATTCATACCAACACAGCGGTGTCCGACACCTCCTACCATACAATGCCTCAAACGAAGCCATACCAATGCTCGAATGAAAACTATTGTTGTAGGTAAACTCAATCAATGGTAGATAACTATCCCAAGCTCCACCTTTCTCCAACACACAAGCTCTTAACAAATCTTCCAACGACTGAATCGTTCTCTCCGTCTGACCATCTGTCTGTGGATGATAAGCGAAACTCAAACGCAACTTAGTACCCAAAGCTTCTTGCAATCCCGTCCAGAATTTTGACAAAACTATAACCAATATTATCTTGAACTTTGAAATATAACACTTAAAAAAAATAATTTAAAAAAAAAAATGACAACATAAAAAAAATACAGGGAGGACTATTTTAACATGTTTAGTTTGTTTAGTATCAATAAATTTTCACTATCATAAACATAAAACGGGCCATGCATACAATATTAATTAAGAAAAATAATTATATATTAAAAAATTAAGAATGATATTATTTTAAATTAATTAATTTATTAAACGGAATATGTATCTATTATCTATATGTTAACCAAAAAAAAAAAACACAATTAACATAGGACAAGTTGAAATGACATTCTTTTATCTATAAATAAGAGAGCACCCACATACCAAGATTCACAAAAACAAAGATTAAAACAAGAAACAAAATGGATGTTTTATTATCCTTAAACTCAAGCTCAAGCCTAATCAACATTTCAAAACCATACAGACATCATCATAACCTTCATCTCTCAAATAATCATCAAACAAAACCTCGCACAGTACAGTTTTCTGTTTCATGCAGAGCCACAAAAAGTGTTCCTATGAATCATAAACTAGATGATGGAAACTTGTACAAGATACTATGTTTGAGTTCCAAAACAGCAACAACAGATGAGATAAAAAAAGCATATAGAAGAATGGCTCTTCAGTATCATCCTGATGTTTGTCGTGATGGAACGAAGAAAGAGGAATCAACGAGGATATTTGTACAAGTTAATGAAGCTTATAAGACTCTGTCGAATCCAAAGCTTAAAGAAAAGTATGATTCAGAGTTGTTTGGTTTGGGTAATTTGAGAAGAAGTAAATGGATGGAACAAGTTGATGAATTGAATAGAAGATCTCAAAAAAGTAAGGGCGGTGCATCTTCATGGGGTTGTAGAATGAGAGCCATGAATAATAACTACTAGTTTTTCAATTAGCTTTCTATCCATGTGATTATAGATATACTCAGTACATTATTTTAATAAACATCATTTGGCTTCCCTTTTTTATTTTGACTATTTTGACTATTTTGGTTAATAATATATAAAAATTTGGTTAATATAATTCAGACTTTGATTAATAAATATTTTGACATCAAAAAGTATGTACAATGAATTATGTCTTAGTGATCAAGTATCCTACAGCTTATTTAAATTTGTGGAGGGAAGCACTTGAGATAACATTTGGGCCTTGAAAGCAATACTAAGAGTTTTAAAATGTTATTAGGATTGAGAATTAATATGAAAAAGAATAAGTTAAGGTTGTTGATCAGCTTTTGTAGACAGCAGTAGTATTTATGTCTTATAAGGTGGATAAGATCTCATTCACATTCTTAAGATTAACTGTGGGAGGTAACCATAAAAACATCCATTTCTGGAAACCGATGGTGAACATGGTGAAATCCAAATTTTCAGATTGGAAGGGAATGTTGTTGTCCATTAGTGGTAGAATTACTCTTATCAACTTGGTGTTATCTAATTTACCGATTTTTAATTTTTCTCTTTTCAAAATACATGTGGAAGTTATTAATGAAATTCGTAGGCTCTAACGAAATTTCCTATGGTATGGTAAGCCGGAGAATAGAAGGGTGTGTTGGTTTAGCTGGGATTCGATCTGTAGACCAAGAGAGGCTAGTGGTTTGGGTATTAAAGACATCACAAGCTTCAATAAGGCACTGTTGGGTAAATGGGTTTAGAGAATATTAAGTGACAATGATGCAATTTGGGTAGGTATCATCTTATTTAGATACGAGAATGCTTGTAAAAAGTTTGTGGTGTAAGGATACTCACAAGGTGAATAACGGGGATTCACTGTGATAGAGGGATCTATTGAAAATTATGGATTCTACCGTGGCTGAAGGGGTAAATTAGTGGATGACTTTCAAGTTGGGAAATGGGAAAGATATCCCATTCTGGCATGTTAAATGGTTGAGTTCGATGACTTTATCAAAACAACTTCCAAAACTATATCATGCTAGTGAGCTCAAAAAAGGGTCCGTGGCTGAGCACGCGTTTTTGATTAGGGGAGTTTTGGTCGTGGAATGTTGCAAGTACTGCCAATTTTGTAGTCTCGGAAGTGCAGGTTCAGCTGGAGGCTTTACAAAGTCTTCTGTTGGAAGTTAATCACTTTATGCAGCAGAGTGATGTTGTTGTCTGGCCTTATGTATATGGTTTTTCAGTTAGTTCTTGTTATAGTAAATGGATGCAATTTTATAAAGTGCGGTCATTAAATGTGATGTGTAGTTTAGCACTGAAGGCTACGTGAAACACTCTGGTTCCTATCAAAGTTAAGGTGTTTGGGTGGAGGCTCTTGCAAATAGATTGGCAACAAGATCTCAGCTGGCCAATAGAGGTATCTTTCTCAATCTGTCGGACAAAGTTTGTGTTTTTTTATTTTAGGGAAGAAGAAGATATCGCTCATGCCATGATCCATTGTACTATGATGAGACATGTTTGGGATAAAACTCAATTGTAGACTCAAGTAGAAACTTCGGATGAATCAAATTGTTGTAGCCACTTCTTGAAGGTGAGAGATAATATGTTCAAGACAGGAGTGAAAAAACATAGAGCATGAGCTTTCTGGTTAGCCATTTGTTGGTGCACTTGGAAGATCCGCAACAAATTTATCTTCAAAGGTTTCATTGATGATGTTGGTGAAGTGTTAGTCAAAGTTAAGGTGTTTACTTGGAAGTGACTTGCTATTAGTTTAAAGGGGAAGGTTTTATGCAACTTCTATGAGTGGTGTCAAAACCCTATTGAATGTATTAAATGCTTGTAACTGAAGTTGTTTTATTTCTTGTCTTGTATTATGATTAGAGTATCCCTAGTACTCTCATTAATACATTCATTGTTTATAAAAGGCAGTAAAATAAAATTGGTTAATTGAGCGTGAAAAAATAGTTAATATAGTTTATAATTTGGTTATTGGGTGTTCTCACATCAAAGAATAATCGTGTATATTGAATCAACTTTGATTAATAATGTGTATAAGGAATATAGTTCATAATTTAGTTAATGAGTTCTAAGACATAAAAAATCTTAAATAGTAAAATAAAGTTGATTAATAGAGTGTAAATAATGGTTAATACATTTTATTGTGTTCCTTGGAAGACAATCCAATCAGGTGTTGAAGATATTTGACAGAATGTCTAGACCAAATGTCCAAAACATATGTATTGACTTCAATAAGTCTATGATGCTCAAGAAAAGACTGGAACTGGAGTATATATCAATCAATGTCAAAGCATTCATATGAGTGTGAAGACTTTGGATCTTTCTGGAGCAGAATGTCCTACTTATCTCAAGGACAACTGTATGGGTTTTCTATTTCTTGGCTTGATTAGGAAAGTGATCCTGATTATGAATTTTTCAAGGATCTTACTGGTTTGACTGGAAGATGGATTTCTATTTTGAAGAATTATCCCATGATGTGTTGGCTGTTTTATTAAAAGATATGTGTATCGAGAATAAAAAAAGGGTTGTCAACCATGAATAAATAGATGGTGATTTATTTCTGATGTTATTCTTAAAAGAATGAAGGATTGTCAACCATCTATGAATTTCATGGTGAAGTCACACTATTAATCCTAAAAATTGATATCTTGATCAAGTATGTAAGGATGGTTCATAACAAATTGGAGAGGTTGCTTCTGGTGGAAAGATGATTGGAAGTCTAAGGAGGATATGGTTTTAAAGCAATAATTATCAAAGAGAGAACTAAAGTGACAAACGATTGTTTTTATCAAAAGGCAAGTTGGGTTAAGGAAGTCAATCTTAATGTCTCAACATTGTTCTAGACATTATAATACTCAAGTTAAAGGAATATACTTGCACTGAAGATGTCTCTTTTGTAAAAAGTTTATCTTAATAGGTTTGTTTACTTCCCCAAAGGTCAAGTTCAGCATGGGTTAACCAAGCAGTGTTTAAAACTCGGGGAAGGTGTTAACTACCTTATTTTTCATACCTTTATTAGAAATTCAACTAAGAGGATTGATATTCTGGTATTGATTGCTCCTGACACTTGACTGCAGTAAGGGTATTTCTAGTGGTTTGTTTAATCTCATTATTTCAATTCCTACTTTTGTTGTTGCTGCTAAAAGGGGAGTTTAAAGGCATTGGGTATCTAAATAATACAAGATGGAGTATCTAAGTTTTGTTAAGTGGTCTTCTTACTAAATGACTGATGACTATTGTGTTAAACATAAGTCATTTATGTGATCTAGGTCTGATGGTATATGTCATCAATGGAGAATTTTTTGTTTCTAATGAGATGTATGGATTTCTTAAAAAGATTTAAAAATAATTGCTATTTGTGGACTCCATAAGTATTTAATTTCTTATCCTTTTGCTTGATATTCAAGGAAGATGGAGATGTCACACCAGAAGGTGCAACATCAGACAGTTGCAAAAGCTTTAGAACATGTTCTATAGATCTGTTTAGTCCAATGCAAGGTGAGTGTTCTGAAGGATAGAGACATATGTGTATGTTTTTTTTTCTATCTTTTGTGATCTATAGAAAAGAAAAATCTATTATCTGTGAAGTCTTTAGAGGCTCTTATTTGGTCTTTGAATGAGAGCAAGGTATGTTTCTATGTTTCGCTACTGAGAGAAGTACTTTTAGTGATGTTAACTTCAGGATCAAAAACAGTGATGTGTTAATTGAGAAAGGTACTGAAGTTCAACCAAATGTTGGAACATCATAGAAACAATTTGATAATCCAAACATTGTGGAAGACTCTAAAGGGATGGCAATCACTGAATGAGAAAGCTCTCAAGAAAAAAAAACATTTTCTTTAAAAATGGAGTTTATTATTTGGAGTTTATTTTAGTGTGAAATCATCAGTTGTTTCAGAGATGAAATATATAATGATGGTAAATCTTGGAGTAAAAAGCTATTGGCTAAGTCAGAAGAAGATAATATTTTTAGAGGATATTATGTTCTCTTAGATTAGAATTAATTGAATCCTGGTATATCCTTAAAATTAGGTTCGTTGCTGAAGTAAGATGTATTCTCAATTGGGTTGATTACTAAAAGAGTATAATGTCTAATTGAATGTCATGACATTGCAGTGTGACATGCTACTACAATCAAGGTACAAGGATTTCATTCTTCTTGCAGAATAAAGTCATTAATTATGTCATCATCATGTCAGGGATCTTGCTACTAGCATATATTGACATTTTAAAGCTTGGTATGGCTGAGAAGCTTTAGAAAGTATTTTCATCATAACGTGAGGTACAAGTTACATTGAGAATATGAAGGGTAATTATGGAATTTCACTGTTGAAGAACTATAGTAGTAACTGTTTGGATGGCTTGCCAACTATATTTTTTCATCTAGAGGTGTGTGAAATCTCAAAAGAATCGTTTTCAATGGCATGGAGAATGTCATTTCAAATGTTATAACATTTTCTAGCAGTCAAATCTTAGAAAGAGAGAAAGTTGAACAAGAACGTGTCTCTCTCATATGGTTAGTGGTGCATTGTTAATAAAAAATATTTTATCTTCTCTCAATAATGCTTTCATTGACTGGTTTGTCGTTATAAGCAAGGTTTTGTTACAAACTAGGTAACTTTCTTTGTATTTAAAGACCTTACAGCCTCACCGTCCTCACAAGCTGCATTTCAACATGAACAAATATTTCAAAACCGCTAAAGCAAAGAAGGCTCTTATGCTGGAAACCGAGAAGGAAGTGTGTTCGGTTTCAAAAAAATTAGTGTCCAATACTACAACAAATGTTGGAACATCTACTGGAACATCCAGAACACGGAAAACATATGTAACACAAATGAAGTCCCTCAAGAAAAAAAGCATGGTCAAATACTTGATTCAAACTCAAATGTTGATGAAGATTGGGTCAATGCCATTGACTCCGGAGGTTGTGTTGGATATTTAATAGATGTTATCTATTATTATTAAAAAAGGTGTGTTTTTTTGTTTTTTGTCTATTGAGTTAATCTTTCTTAGGTCTGTTTTATCTCGTTAGTTTTTGTCTCTTGGGTCAAGTCTTTTTTTTTGTTTCAATTTTGTATTTCTTCTTTCTGTCTTCAGTTTAGTCAGTCTTGCTTGGGTGAGTTTGTTTTCCTTAGTCAATTTGGTTCTAATAGTCCTACATAATGTTTTTAGAGTCAATTTTGTTTTTATCTTGAACCAATTCTTCCCTTTGTTGATTTATTTTGTGTCGTTTCTATTCATTATGTTTTTGTCAATTTTTGGCTAAAAAGGGGAGAAAAGTGTCATTGAGTCTAGTCTGGTGTTGTTTCTTGTTGTATGCAACACTTTAAGGGGAGCATGACTATCTGTCATAAGAGTCTTGAATTTTCCTGTCTTGTTTCTACTTGCTTTTGTTTGTAGGATGTCATATTGGATGTTCTTACATCATATTTGTTGTGTCTTTTCTGTTTGAATCATGTATGTTGTGTCATGTGTTCTGAATTATGAGCGTTGTTATGTCTTATGCTCTGAGTTATGTGTGCTTCTTCTGCTACATGTTCTTACAATATATTGAGTTCATGAGGGGGATATTTATCTCTTTGTTGACAAGAATTGGTTATGTGTTTTTAGGGGAGTAACTTGGATGGTTTTGAAGATGCATGTTATCTTCTTCCTCATGTACAAAGTCTACCCCAATATAGACTTGATTAAAATGCATTTTTTTCAAAGTTGTCTGTGGTGACGAGCTGGGGACGGGGAGACAATGGCCTCCTCTAAAGGTCCCCCGCCTGTCAACGACGCCCATGGCCGAGATGAAGCGATGGACTATGGGGGGTCTTAAGTCCCTCAGCCGGGGAATATTGTTGAGGAGGTGATGACCCAGGAAGAAGATTGATGTTTTGGTTATTTCTTGACCCTCAGTGGGCCTTGTATTTCTTTTCCCCTTTGGGGATTTTTTGTTCTACTTCTCTACCCTTTTAGAGGCTTTTATAATTTTACTAAAAAATGGTGCCCTTTTAGAGGATTTTTATTATTTTTTTGATTATTTGCATGGTTTTAACTCTTTAGTGTTTGCCTAGGAGCGTCTGTCGTCGTCTCTTCTTGCAATAATTTAATTTACCTAAAAAGAGACTAAAAAAGGATATTGTTTTAAGTATCTAGTGTTGTGGTTGTCTCTAAGGATGGCGAACTCCCTCCTTAAAGAACATATTAGATGATCAATGGCCGATAAATATTACACTATTGGCGATCCAGCACTTTTGATCGCCTCTATTGATGATCTTCTCTTGAACTTTTAATTTTCCTACAAAGAAAAGGATAGCCAAACATACAGACTCTAACGTAATAAAAAGTGAGGTCTCTCATTAGGAACCATCCCCTTATGTAAAAGCACAAAGGGGAAAGAGTGAACCCCATTAAATAACTTATTATTTACAATCGGTTGAGATGCAATACGGACCTATAAAAGTTTTCAATAAAGTAATCAAACAGTACTAAAGAAAAAATAATAATAGCTATGTAGACGTCTCCAGATGGTATCTCTCCTGGAACTTTATCCTATAATCTCCTTAGAGGCTAGGGAGGAGGTTTCCTCGCCTTTGTGGAATTCCTTTAGCGGTTTATTCCCAAACTCATCCTCCTAGCCTTTCCACCTGGAGTGCGGATCCTCTTCAACCTGATGCTTTCTGCATAACACTTCCTGGCGATCTCTTTATCTCCTTGGATAACCCCTAATCACCCATTGGGGAATAGGTCCTTCATGCATAAATATGGAGCACACAAAGTGGTTCCCAGTCGGTTAAAGTATGGTCTCCCTATAATCATATTATATGGAGATGAGGCATCAATAACCAAATAACTAATCTTTATTTCTTTAGCTTTATCTTCCTCTCCAAAAGTGATTCTCAGGGTGATATATCCTTCTAAAAGTATCTTTTCTCCAAAAAAATACAACCAACTACCCTTTAAAAGGATTCAGATCTTATGGGGTGAAGTCTTTCAAACACCTCTTAGTATAATGTGTCTATAGAACTCCCTTGGCCAGTGAGAAATATTTTAATCTCCAAGTCTTTGCGTTTGACAGTAATGACCATGGGATCATCATCATGAGGGTGGATTCCAGTTGGATTTTTCTCCGAGAAGACGATCATGGAATCTGGTACTAGATGCTCGCCCTTGTTCTTGACTTCTGGGAGATTTTCTATACTCTGAATCTGGCGATCATACCTTATTTAGGTGGATCTAGTTTCCCCGTATTTGAAAAACTCTTATGATATAGTGTTGAGCGTTTGAGGCACAAATTTACTATCCTCTCCTTGAGGCGTTTCTTTATCTTTATTGGGCTTGGTAATGTCTTGTCACTCACACGAGCTAGATTTTTCAGACGAACGAGAGGAGAAGAAGTCTCCCTTCACATATTTCTTGAGGTGTCCCTTCTGTATTAATATTTTTATTTCCTTCTTGTGATGGTATTAGTCCTCGGTGTGATGTCCCTTGACCCGATGGAACTTGTATCATCTTCCTAGTGTAGAACCCATCACAACGGCCTTATGAGTAAGTGGTGTATGTATGTTACGTAAGTGGAGAACTTCACAGACGGTATTCAAGGGCGTCAATTTATGTATCGCATTACATACCCTCTTGAACTTAGTTTTGTCCTTTATGGGAAAGGTGTAATTTTCCTTCCATTGGTGGTGCGTGCTTTTGGCATTAGGAATGTGCTCCTTGACATCGAGTTCCTTCTTTTATGCATTGCTTTCCTCGCCCTTTATGTAGCAGTTTTCTCTAGTGGCCACTTCCACCAATGAAAGTGCGGGCTTCAAGGCGAGTAACCCGCTGAAGTTTCCCACCTTGAGCATATTTGGTAACTCCCCATAAACATTTCTTGGTTCGGTGGGACGATCCTGATTATGGCTTTGTTGAAGTGGGAGAGATAGTCCCTTAGTGATTCTGATGGACCCTGACATATCTTAAACAAACTGGTCGTGGACATCTTCTTATGGCAGTTGGAGGAAAATCGGTGCACTAGCTTCTTTAGTAATTCCTGATAGCTGTTGATGGAGGCACAAGATAATCTATATACCATCTGAAAGTGGCGTCCCTGAAAGTAACAGATAGAAGCTTGCAACTCAGGGAGTTATGCATTCCTATGATGGCCATCTTTGTATTGATGAAGGTAATGTGCTTGTAAGGATCACCGCTCCCATTAAATTTGGTAGAGGGAGGATTGAAGCCCACTGAGACAGGCTCCCCATATCAAATCTGAGAGGTTAGGAGTCAAACAGGTCCATATCTTCCCGGGGATTAGACTCATGCTGGTGCTGTCTAATGTTATGGATATCATCCTCTAAAGTCTGGTTATGGAGTGTAACTCGTCCATGGTGGCACGCATCTTCGCTAGGGCATCGGCATCATTGTTATCGTTATTACCTTATAGTATATGGGATAAAGCTCTCTTGTTAACCATGGAAGAAATTTGTCGGGTGTGGTAGTGAAGGGTAACTGTGGATAAGGTAAAGATGAAGAAGGTGTGGCCTTTATTAGTTTTACTGGTGTCCCACGGTGGACGCCATAGTTCTGATAAAAAAGTAGATGTGTGCATGTCCCCCTACAAGGGCATGAAGAGTTATAGGTCTTAGCAAGTATATTACGTTGTATGATGGTTAGAGCTTATCCACGGCGCTGAGAACCCCCTGTACAATGGTGTTTTGCGGTGGTTTTAGAAGTCTTGTTTATGTGAGGTGAGAGACTCTCTAGTTAAGTGTTATGCTTTTAAGGGGTGTAATGATCTGTATGGCTTAAGATTTGTCCATCTCCCTTTTGAGGGGAGGAATATTTATAAAGAACTTTTAGGTTTACGGTTTGGGTAGCCAAAGGTGGTGACAATCGCTCCCTTCTGATTAGGAGGAATTATTAACCACCTAACTTTTCGGGATTGATGGTGGACTTCCTCTTCCTTTAGTAACGGCTTTACACATCATGTCTGCCGGAGCGAGTCCTTGGGTCATCGTCTAAGCAATATCACTTCGACGAGGACGTTCCAATACAAGACGCTCACAAATATAACACTACAAGTTTTATATTATATTTTTTATAATAAATTATACATGTATATTTATACACGCTTGTTTAAAAAAATTGTGATTTTTGATTATTTATTATAAAAACATAATTATGATATAATTAAATAAATATTTTATAAAAACAGATTTTTTTTAAAATTAAATTAATATTTTATAAACAAGTGTAATATATATTAAAACTAATTAAAGAAACACAAATACAATATGTTTTATTAAAATCATATTTTATTGCGATGGGTTACCCTAGCAAATGTTTGTAACTTTTCTGCATCCAACCTAATGCACCATACACTAGTCTGCTCTTGTTTCTGGCGTAATAGGGGGTTAAATCCCGGCAAGGTTTCCAGGCATGGTGATGGGGTCAAATCCTTGGTGAAAATTTTGCAACAAGTGTTTTGCCAAGGGTTCTTGCCCCTGGAAAATGTTATTATTGCGAGGGTTTTTTTTTTTTTTTTTTGCATAGTGAGGGATTTAATCCATGGTAAAATTCAATTTTTCTTGTAGTGATCATTCTTTGCATCGAAAATTAGGAAATTTGTAGGAATACGTTCATTGAGATGAAAAATATTTTCGTTCGCACATTAGGTGTTCGATCAACGAATCAGGCTCTGAATGTCAAATGTTTGATCAAAATCACAATCACAAGGTAAAATGATGTATCAGAGAATAATGGAGAGAGAGTCAGGGTGAAAATGATGGACTATCATTAACAACCCTACATAAAGTATATATACAACAATACACAAATCCACATCTTACCAACTAAAAGTAACAAAATTTTCAACCATGCAAGTCGTTACATCAAACATGGAACCGGTTACAGTCGCTACTATCTTCGAAGATATAAAATTGGAGGCTAGTAAACGACTATAACCTATAACCAATTACAAATTGCTTATGTTTGATATTTACACTCATGTTCTAACATGTTACACCCCTTTGAATTACATTTTTTTTTCACAAGAATCTTATGATATTTAAGTATTTACGAAAATAAGTTATGTACTGGATACAAATGGAATACATTTTTGCCATTAGAGCAAATTATAATGGATTGCATGCAAGTGACGTGGAATTATGAAGACCATATGGTAGTGTATGAAACCTAAAATAAATCTTTAGAATGATCTAAAACCAATTTTAAAAGGATTTTAAGCCAGCTTGCAAATGAACACCACCCTTATTTTGTAAGTAAAGAAAGCATCATGTCCTAACAAGTTCCCGTCAAAAAAAAAAGTCCTAACAAGTTGGCAAATTCAATAATTTTCTTCTAGAGATATTTTATTGGATCAATAGAATGAATGTAATATTAATTATATTGAAAATACAACAGAATAATCACAAACAAGATAAAGCTAATTGAAAAACTAGGTATTATGATCATCTTTGTTGATATTGTTCTTGGCTCTCATTCTAGAACCCCATGATTGACCAGCCTTACGTTGATGAGACCTTCTATTCAACTCAACAACTTGTTCCATCCATTTACTTCTTCTCAAATCACCCAAACCCAATAACTTACAATCATACTCTTCTTTAAGCTTTGGATTCGACAATATCTTATAAGCTTCATTCACTTTTACAAACATCCTCGTTGATTCCTCTTTCTTCAAACAATCATGACATAAATCAGGATGGTACTTCAGAGCCATTCTTCTATAAGCACTCTTGATCTCATCTGTTGTTGCGGTTTTAGTACTCAAACATAGTATTTTGTACAAGTTTCCATCATCATCCTCTAGTTTATGATTAATTGGAACACTTTTTGTGGCTCTGCATGAGACAGAAAAGTGTACTGTACGAGGCTGTCTTTGATGATTATTTAAGAGATGAAGGTTATGATGATGTTTGAATGGTTTTGAAATGTTGATAAGGCTGGAGCTTGAGTTTAAGGAAAATAAAACATCCATTTGGTTTCTTGTTTTTTTCGCTGTTTTTGAGAATGCATGTTGGTGTTTGCTTATTTATAGATAGAAGAATATTAATTGAACTCGTCTTATGTTAATTTATTTACATTAGACCATTGAGAATATTTATTAATTTTGTCAACAAAGAATATTTATTAATTCATCGCTTACGCGTTTTCTACATGGTAAGCGTCGGTTACTTTTATGTGCAATTTTGTTATTTTAATTTGGTTGAGTAATCTAGTGATTAGAACTCGTTTAATTAAATATAACAATTGCGATGTCGTAAGTTTAAAATTGGGCTCCACTATTTAAAGTTTTTATATAATTATCAACTGAACTGTTTGAATAGAAGTTAACGAGACGCAATTTAGATTATTTATCTACATATTTATTTTATTATATATATATATAAAATATTTTTTATTGGGTTTTAAGAGTTTAATCTCGGTTAGTTTCATACGACTTTGATAAATAAGACTTGAAATAAATTGCTTTGAATTTAAAAGTGGACGCAATCGTACATTTCTCAGAACTGACTTGTTTCTCTAGACATTGATGCTTTGAATGCTCTTTTACAATGTTATAAAATACGACTTCAAAATTGAATACAACAACTTGTTTAAATAGATGCTAAAATGTAACCGTCGACGGTTATTTGAACAACTCACGTTGAGAGTTCGTGTGGAACTGCTTCCACATTCTACTAATGACTATAGATGGCAACTGCTTTTGTCGCCACTTGCTCTTATTTTTGACTGGCCTATCCTTCGTTGACCTAGTTTCCGTTTTTAATACTATCTCGACTAACTTCCTGAGGATTTACTTCTTAAATCTTGTCGACAACCTCAACTTCTCAATTGTTGAGTAATTAGCATTTCTTTCTGACAAAATACCATCCAACTTGTGACCTAATCCTCCGAGTCAAAAATTCTTGTCAACAAATTCCCTCCAAAAAGCCAATTTCGATGAAGCTTCTGTCGACTGAGAACTTTGGCGTTTTTAGTTTTTTTAAAATTTTTGACTGCATGTCTTTTCAAATGACATCATGCGTCATGATTTCATCTTTCTGGGCCACTATTCCCCATGTCAATCCATCGTTTCTCATAATGACTCCTAGTTTCCATAATATAGGATTTCAACAAACTCTACTAACTCTTCCACTTCTGAGTTTAGTGACAATCATTACTATTCAAATGGGTGCCACTTTTCCACCATCGACGGCTTCAATGAGCCTATAAATATTCCTTTCCGCTTGTTGTCCCTTCTTCTTCTATCTCGTACCCATTTTTATCTACAAGCGCCGCTGATGGTTGATTCTTCCGCAATGGTTCTTGCTCTTTTTCCTTCTCTTTCACCACAATGGTTGATTCTTCCGCAGACCTGATGAACACTAACAACAACCCTGTGGCCTTCACTCTTTCTGAAGAAGAAATTTTGTCGGTGATTCCTCAACAACTATCTAAGGATGAACATAAAGTGATAAGATGGCAACAACAAATACTTATCCCATTTGTTATTGCGGAAAAACTCTTCGCATTCCACGCTCAACTCCTAACTCAACGGAATCATCCAAAGAAAGTTTTGAGGTACTTTCCTTGTTTCACCCATGCGAAGCCCTTAGCCTTCAACCATGAAACGCCAATTGACACTAGATTCATAGGTTCTAAGGTTTTTCGATGAATGTCCACTCCAGGTAACAAAGGTTATCTTTCTTTGTTAGGTAAAGTTCAAGGAAAAAGAAAGAAGCAATGGAAGGATGTTGCTATCTTTGATTCTATCCAGCTGTCGAGAAATACACATAAGATTGACCCCAATCTGATCCTAGCATCAATTTTCTTTTGGGAAGGTACTACTAATATTTTCCAATTTCCTCGTGGGATGTTAACACCCACTTTGTTCGATTTGGCAGCCATTACTGGCCTCTCTCCTTTGGGTGAAATTTTCGACCCAACTGCCCCGACCGAAAATTGCTTTTATTTTGAGCGCGCCAGTCTCAAACACTACATATTCGATCATCATATCAGTAACGACCAGGAAGTTTCTAACAAGGTGCATATCGCCTTCCTCACCCTTTGGCTTTCTTATTTCTTGTTTTGCCCAGGATCTCTACAGGTAGCCAAAGGCTTTGTCCCTTTCGCCATTCAAATCCATGAAGGTCGGAAAGTATCACTGGGAAAAGTTTTGTTGGCATACCTATACCACACTCTAGGTGGTGTTTCGTCCAAGATAAAGTCTCTCTCGGCTCATGAAAAAAGGCTAGCTCTCTCATGTCCCTTTTGGTTGCTACAACATTGGCTAAATGCCACGTTTATCCCACCTCTGAAGAAACTCTACATTTATCAGAGCCTCGAGTCACTAAGGGCCTAAGGTTGTCTTTGATGACCCCTCCAACAGGAACTCGACAGGATTGCCTTGATGAAGTATGTTAATTTTTCCATTGAAGTCGTCGTTTTTGTTCCGGCTATGGCTCATTTTATGGACCGACATGTTGGTGCAGACTGGTTCATGAATCCTTTCCCTTGTGTTTCTCCAAAGGCTGTTGCAGCGTCAAATGCGGTCTGGATAGCATTCTTGAACTCCACACTACTTTCCATTAGAATTGACACTGGGTCGATAGGTTATGGCTTCATAAGCTACCAACCATAATTAGCGGCCCGCCAATTTGGATTTAGTCAGATGTTGCATATGTCTCTTTTTTATCATCATATAAACATTGTCTTGGTTGGTCGACAATTTTCTGTTGGTGAGCATTTGGCGTGCCTTAAGTTCCATAAAAAGATGCATAATTTTGAACTCCTTGTGTTCCACTTTCAACCCTCCTTTTTTACTACTAAAGAATTCAACCGATGATGGTCTGAATTTCAAAAGAGGTAGTTCTCTGCACCCATCTTCCTACAGAAATTGAACAAAGCCTTCCATGCCTCTGAGACTACTCAAATATATGGAATACCGATAATAGAAACTAAGGCTGATAGAGTTCTGCGATCATCTACCACAGCTGCCAAAAAGATTCCTCTGAAAATGGCAATTCTTGGTTCTTTCGAATTTCTTAGGTTTACTCACGCACTTTCATTTATTAGGCTTAATCACCTAACATTAAACTCCTATGTTACCTTCCAAAAATGTCTTTCAACTGATGAGTATGCATCTCTCATTCAAAACAAGAGAACAAAGGTTTCAACCACCTCTCGACCTCAGGTATGGTATTTCCTTTCCTTTGATAAGTTAATCGTTGACTTGCCTCTAACTTCCTTGGCTCTCAGGTTTCTGAAGAGACACCTCATCTCTCAATTGAAAAATAAAACTCTGTCGCAGTGGGAACACTCATATTTTTCCTTCCTTTAAGGCTCCCACCCCAGTTAAACCCAAAGATACTAAAAAAGGCATAAAGATTATCCTAAAAAATTTGACCCCAAAAACTAATCCATCGACAACTACCAAATTTGGCGTTTCAACTACCAAGATCTCTGGCTTAGAAACATCCCAGCATCAGTCTGACAATCAGGAAGAAACTTCCCCCCTCGACAAGTAGCTAATGTCAGTTCACTTCCAACAGAAAAAGGTGTTCCGCTCTCAACTGTGTTTTTTTGTCTTCTTTTACTTCTTTTCATATATTGGATCCTCATACTAATTCGAAATTTATTTCCCAGGAACCACTTCATTTTGCAGTCACCGGCTCCAATAACTCCACCAAAACAAACCCTCTTGATAATACCAACACCCCTGAGCATTATGCTGAGGCTTCTTCCTCATTGAGCCCTCAGATCCAAGATGGCTTTGTAGAGGCCTTGACCGACAAGATTCCTTCGCCAAACAATTCTGATGATGCCGAGAACCAGGAGCCCTAACATACTGTTACAAGCCTCCTTTTCATCTCTAAAGTCTGGCACTTATTCTTCCAAGCCTCCTTTTCCTGTTGCATCCTGACTAGAGCAAGCTGAAGCTCTTCTACATCATCCAATAGGGTGAGAAGTGGTCTTCACAAACATATCAGGCATGGGTGCTTCACGAGAATACGACATCTTCAACTGGATGGATCTTGCTTGTACCCACTGAAGATAAGGCTCCAAAGAAACAACCCCTCTAGGTCTCAAGTCCTTCCTACCCTTTCTGTGAACATGACACATAGCCTTTGCAATTTCTTATCTAGCTTCCTTATGAACTTCTCCCTCTTTAAGGAAGAATCCACTCAGATGAGTTCTATTTGGCCTATCCCTCATTGGATATCCAAGCTGTCGTCGTGCAAGAACAGGGTTGTAGTTAATTCCTCCCTTTGTACCAAGAAGAGGTACATTGGGGAAACTACCACAGCTATCGATAATATCCACATCATAGTAAGCCTGATGATACTAAAAAATATTTTAATGACTGAGAGCCATAATATTTGGAGCCCAACGAGGTTCCTTCCTGACATCACAAAAAGCATCAGATTGAGGCAAGTGAGAAATAAACCACTGATACAACAAAGGCATGCAGTAAATGATCATCCCCCCATGATAAAAATTCTGAAGATAAATAGAGTAATAAGCATCACCCAATAATGTAGGGACTGGGTTCCTAATCATAAAGATCCTAATAGCATTGATATCCATAAATTTGTCGACATTGGGAAATAAGAACAACCCATAAGCAAGTAGAAAGATGGCTTCAAAAGCAACCATACTCTTCATCCTAGCAAAGTAGCGAGCTTTCTCCAATAAGAACTGAGCGGGTAATCCTCTAATCCATCCTTTTGTAGTCATATGGGATTTAACCTTATACTTCCCCAAATGGATCAAAGCAGCAATCTCATGAGATTTTGGCCCCCCCTCCAAACCAGTAAAAGGAACACGATTGGTAATAGGTAAACCCAGTAGATAAGAATATTCATCCAATGTAGGCATCAATTGATGATCAGGGAAAGTAAAGAATCATACATCGGATCATAGAACTAGACGAAAGTCGACAGAATACCCTCCTTCATCCTGAGCTTCATAAGAGAAATGATGGACCCAAACTTCCTCCAAAAATCTGTAGAACTCTCGATCTCGGGAATCAGACTCATCAACTCGTCTATCTTGGGATCTTTGAAACTGTACTTCCCAGTCTTTCTTTTTCCAGAATCCATGGTCAAAATATACTTGAGATATTCACAAAGAGTGAACTTTAAGTCCCTTGAAATAAAAGGTTTTAAAAAGATGCTCATGGGTGCATGAATGCATGATGCAACAATCACACACAAGATCACAAACATAGGGTTCATAGGTTTAACGTCACAAGCATGAGGTCGAAGGTACTACCCATAAGGTATGGTCTAAAAGTTTATCACCTACCGAACAAGGTTCTAAGAGGTTCCCAGAGTCTACATCCTTCCTTCGGATATTACCAATGTCCTGATTGACTCGATAATTAGAAATTCTCAGGAAAAACTCGTCCGAGCATAGTATCACGTGACAACCATTTCCGGATTACTCTATCGTAGCTTCCGAACTACACCTAAAAGGCCAAGATAGGTTAAAGGTTCTATGATCCTTAATGTCAGCAGGCTCCCATGTTGAAAGCAGCAACGTCTTCCTGATTACTCAGTAAATGAAACTACAATCAAAGGGGCCTCCACTGAGTGGGGGATCTCATGTCTCCTTTTTTGGGATTACTCCCTCAAAGTTAACATGACTATACCACCCACCCTATCTTAAGTTTTCCCAAGCCCGGGTGTAGGACTTATGAGAAATCACCAAGCATCCTGAAAACCAGAAAAGTCCAGACAAACATATATACAACAATCAAAATCATATACACAAATGAACAAATATAGGCTAAACCCACTTAGGGATGGACCAGTACTAGGTCGATCTTTCCCCAATGAATTTGCCATTTTTTCTGAGCAGTAGAAATATTGAGACTAAGCCATTGGATTGACTTAACTCGCACAAATAAAATAAAAATATCGCCACCGCGCTTTATTGTTTCCAAAGGAATGGGAGAAGAGTGAATAACCCAAAAGAAGGGGAGAGAATCTAAGTTCGGGGGTTGGTTATGCAAAGGGAAGGTATTAGCACCCTAAACATCTACGGTACTCCGCAGGAACCTCTTTGAAAATTTGTGTATTTTGGATATAAATGTTGTACAAAAATAGATTATGGGGATGAGAAAATAAGTATATATTTTTTATAATTTTTTTGCACCCGCCGCAGTTGCGAATGTTTAGTGCCTACGTACCACCTTCTGTGCAATAGGGGATCATGGTACTCGTAGTTCACCTTTAAAAAATTCAAAACACAAGTGTGCTGGTTAATTTTAAGAGACAGGACATCATCGTCTTATCCAAGTGGAAGAACATACTTACTACCTACAATTATGATAAAGGAGAATTTACGTCATCTTAAAGTGGAGGATATGGCTTGGATTTTAAAATCAACAAGAGCCTCACTCAACACCCAAGTGGAAAATATCTCACTTCACTACATATCATAGAAGTATAGTAGCTCACATCACTACAAGGATTGACAAGAGTCTAATCTTTTGAGAAAATTTTAAAGTAAAAGGGAAAAATGGAAAAATAGTTTGAATGAGATTGATTGACTTTTAGTCTTCTCACAAAAATGTCAAGGTATTATTAAGTTGATTAAAGTTTGATTAAAAAAATATTTTTGAAAGCGCATGGACCTAAGTCCAAGTTTATTATGAAAGTAGTTCAAGTTTTTAAAAACAAGAAGAATTTTCAAAAGGAGGGAGAAGATTTTTTAAATTAAAGAAGATGAGAGGAGATGAAGGGACTATCCTAAAGCATAAGGTAAAAGCTAGGGAAAAGAACTGTCTAACCAACAAGAAGCCAACTGTTGTACCCCAAAATTTTCCCTCCCATATTTCTCAAAACATTGCAAGAAAAATCTCCAAGTTGCTCAAGGTTGCTCAAGAGTTGGTCAGACAATCTCTCTCCTAAGGCAGTCTACCCCAAATTAGGGTTTTGTGTTGCATCAAGATCCTTGAGTCCAAATGACCTCAAGTGCTCACCAATGTCCTAATATGTTCTCAAAATCATCCATGTCAAATTTCAAGCCTTGAAGAGAAAGTTTGCTCAGTCAATTGCTCAAAGGTCCAAAAATCGACTGTGCTAGGGAAAAAGTCAACTGTGACCTACAAACAGTCAAACTTCAAGATTTTTTGTCAACAATCTCATTTTGAAGGACATTTCATCATTTTATCAATGGTTGATCATGATTCATCAAGGATTGCTCAAAATTCATCAAGATTCAAAAGTTGCTAAATTAGGGTTTTGTAGGAAAAGTCAACTCAACTTTGACCAAGCATAACTTTCTCATAATTTATGGTAAATGACCCATCCAAAGATCATTTTGAAGAGAATGAAATTCCCTACAATCCATCTTAATACCCCAAAATCAAAAAATGCATTCACAAGAAGTTATGAATTTTGACATTATAGGTCATTTTTGAAAGTTAATAAAAACACCTTTTTTGCCAAAGCTCCTAACTTGAGCATGGATATCAAAATGATATGAGGCCAAAAGGGTTGGTTAGAGGACATCTCAAGATTTATAAAAAGTCCAAGAACACCTCCAAAAGTTCAAAATTGAAGAAGTTATGCATTGTTTAAGTTGGACTTTTTTGCAAAATTGCCAAAAGTCAACTATCCCCAAAACTTCAAATTTTGCAAAATGGGCCCATTCTTTTCCACTTGTTTTGAGTTTGTACTGTTACCAACGTGCCCTAGCCTTGGACATGGGTCCATATCTCATTTTTATTATTTAATTTGATTTTTATTTGAATTAATTCATTTTAAATCAAATAAAATCACATAAAATCTAAGGCATTGATAACTAATGATTTTCTGGTTGTTTTAGGCTCCGACTATAGCTAGCATTGCATTCAAATTCGAATCAAGGCTTGTATGCATAAAAAGATCCAAATCAAATCAAATTTGGAAGGTTTTAATGGAAGAATCAAATTAAATTCAAGAGCATTAATAGGGAAAGATTTGGACAAAGTTTGTTACCCTAATACAATGCACATTACATAAGAAAGCAAAAGGCACGAAAATCAGGGTTGGAGATCACTTGTGGAGGCAGAACAAAAGTTGCAAAAATCACAAAAAAGCTTGATATCAAAATCAAGGTTGGAGACATTTTCAGGGCTTGAGTCTTGTCCCAATCGATTGCTGGCCATCTCCAGAAGCTAACCCAATCCAAACCACGTGTTTTTAAGCATTATAAAGCACTGTAAGTAGTCCACAAATCCGCTATGTTCTTGATTTCGTATTTCCAGATTCTTGCATCCATTGAATGAAATAACTGCATATTCTTAACCCTCACATCATTTGCAAACTGTTTGTAATAACCAATTTGATTTATATGCTTTGTATCGTGAAACGCCATTGCTAGGGTTTTGCGTTTAGTTTTAGGGGTTTTCGTTTCAGGTACAATTGATCTTCATGATGGACATGGTTGTGTTCAAAAGAAGATGATGAATCAAACCATGGTCCTGGAATTCGTTTATATTGCCTAGGGACGATTTTGGAATGAAGCTGCGTTTTTAGATGCGGATAGAAATCCGTAGGTAAAGTTACAGTGTTGGGAGGACAGGGACGATGAGGTGTCATCCCTCCATTTGCCCATTCAAATATTACGCGCTTTTTTTTCCTGGCATTTGATTTGTTTTCATATATTATGTTTCATTTGCGTTATAATAACAAAAGCAACAACTTGGCCTAGTGATGGCCACATAGGCGTTCAAAGACCAAAAGGCTGGAGGTCAGGGGTTCGATCCCTGCCTCCAGCAACTTGCATTTTTCCAATATTTTTCAGGAGATCAAGTGCACGCATGGACCAGATTCACACCATACTCCCTCACCAATCCAAGCGCCAGATGGCCAAAGGGCCAGATCCGGTGGTCAAATATTGAAGGTCCACCAAAGAGCTAGTCAACGCATGAGCACTGGATCAGAGAAAGTCAATTGGATCAGCTGCTATTGGGCCAACAAAAATGCTCTCCACACCTCCAAAAAGGCCCAATTCTCTCCTTTTCTTTATATTTTATTTATTTAATTTAATTGCTTTATTTTTATTTTATTAATTTCTAACCAATAACAATTCTTCTTTTTTTATCAAAAAAATCATCAAAAAATATTTTTATCCAATAAAATTTTAGAATTATTTTTTTAATAAATACTAACTAATTAATTAGATTTAATTCTAGAATAACTTTAATTTGTTTTTTTGTAAATAAATAAAATTAATTAGATTTTATTTCATTTAATTATTTTTAGTTTCTTTCTTAAAATAACAAAAACCCAAAAATATGTCATTAATTATTTTTCATTTAATTAATTTATTTAATTTCTAAATTTAGTATTTAATTTAGGATTTAATTTCTTTTCATAAAATAAAAACAACAAAAAAACATTTTCTTTTAAAAGGGTCAAAACCCTAAATTTCGTATTCGATATAATTTGACTCGCGCAATTTATTCTTCTTTATTTAATTATTGATGTATCTGCTCCCGGTTTGTAATAATTAAATAGGACATTTATTTATTTTATCGTTTTATTTTATTTTCAAAGGGTTGCTTTTGGCGATGTAAATACCCGACGTCTTGTAATTTAATTTCCGCACTTTAATTTCTGCTAATTATAACTGCTAGATGTTTGATAATAGGGTTTGCATGACAAGACTGAATGCCTAATTTAAAATCAAATTAGATCACCCTTAACATGTGCAAAGATAAAAATAACTGAAAACGACACACTCACATATGCGCACTCCTAGGGTACACTCCCACTTGGTTGACTTCGTAAATGGTCATTGAGTATAGGTCGTTTTAGAGGTCGTCCTCTTGTCTAAAAGATCATAGTTTCCTCGAAACGGTTGCCTCGGATATTGTTGCCTCGAACAAATGATCTAAGATATTAGAGTTACCGCTAAGGCATCCTAACATTGCTTTAGTGACCATATGTCCCGCATTCAAATTGACCCTCAAACTCCAACGACGGTGCTGCCTACTCACTAATAGTGGGATAGCATTGTCTAAAGGAAATTAGCATAGAACGATTCCTTTTTCAAGTAGGTAGATAGTTCTTAGATACTTGCTCATCCAAACAAAACAAATTTTTCACACTTACACTTTTACAAACAAAGTTTTCAAAACACTTCATTACACTCTTGAGGACAGAAGCAAGAGTTAAATCAAAGTTAAAAACAAACTTTTCAAAACCTACAAGCACAAAGAAAACAATTTTTAAAATGATGAGCAAGTACCTAAGAGCCCGTAGATAACTACGAATAGAAAGGGTGCTAATACCTTCCCTTTCTATAATCTACCCCCCGTACTCAGAGATAATCTCGAAAAAGGAATTTTTCTGTGCTTTTTTCCTTTCCTTGTTGGATAAAATAAAAGACGGCGGCGACTCTTGCTTACCGCGACATTTTGCAAAAACAAACGCAAAACGCAAACCAGCATTCCAAAAAATAGTCAGTTCTTCCCACCGTATCACGGAACTGGCGAATCTACTGGGGACGAAATAAGTGGGGTGTACCTTAGGAATAGTTCATCATAATGTTTTCAATTGCTTCATTTGTATGCTTTATCTTTGTGGGTTTGAATCGGAGTTACTATAGATCCTAACCCGGATCTGGGGAACACCCTTTAGGTAAGTAGCAATAAATTGTGAGGGAACTGTACAGCGTAGACCGATATGGTTGAAGCAATAGCTACGTTGGTGTGGCACTTTAGTTTGTACCGATATCCCTTGTGGTGGAAGAAGGAGAATATGGGTCTTCTAAGGGGTCATTAAGCACCAAATGACCTTAGAACCTATAATTGACCAACTTGGCCATAGAATAGTAGCAATATGCTACACTCATTGAGACCAAACTCTCGCGATGATTCTGGCCGCAAGAAAAGGTTGCCAAACTGGAATTATGACCGATCGATGGTGGTCAGTGATATTGAGATCCTCTAGAACCCGGTTACTATTACTAGGACAGGTTTGAACCAACTAAACTGAAAGAGGGTAATACCTAAACTCTGTGCCAACCTGAAATCTAAGGGTTATCTGTATGACTTGTTTGCCCTTACCATGTTTTCTATTTGTGAATACCTGTGGTGTGTTTCTATCATGACATCATGACATCATGACACTGCATGCATATTGCATTGGACTAACCCATTCCAAAGACAGAGGTGATTCATCTTTGTTCTGTTTTGTAGGTCATGGCACCTATGCGTAGAAACAATATTCACATCAGCTTTGTACAGATTCTTACTCAGCTTAGAGATTTGGTTGCAAAGGTTCCTGACACTTCCTCCTTTATCAGAAGACATGGTCACCTCCTGGGTTTGGTCACTTCCAAGATGGATGAGCAGATGTTGAGTGTCTTATTCCAGTTCTTTGATCCATTGTACCACTGCTTCACTTTCCCGGACTATCAGTTGGTTCCCACTCTGGAGGAATTCTCTGATCTACTTGGTATCTCTATTCTAGAGCAGACCCCGTTTACAGGTTGGGAGAAAGTTCTTAGGCCAGAAGAGATTGCTTCAGCCCTCCATCTGACAAAGGCTGAGGTAATGTCTAATTCGGACACTCGGAGTGGGACAAAAGGCTTCTTAGCTAAGTTCTTGGTTGATCGGGCTAATCAGTTTTGGGACAGTTTAGATTTCCAAGCATTCAAAGACATCCTGGCTCTTCTCATTTATGGTTTGGTGTTGTTTCTTAACTCAGATTCGTTCGTCGACGTGAATGCGGTGAAGATTTTCATATCCCATAATCCAGTGCCCACTCTCTTAGGGGATATCTTACATGCTCTTTATACCCGTACTGCTCGGAAACGGGGAACCCTTATGTGTTGTGCACCATTGCTGGCGAGGTGGTTTATTTGTCACCTCCCCAAATCAATTTTGAAGAACAAGGAAGGCATGGGTTGGGCCTACATAATTATGTCTCTCTCTCACAATGACATCATCTGGAGTACTAAGGACATGGAAGAAGTGGCTATTATTGATCGTTGTGGGGAATACCCCAATGTTCCACTACTTGGAGTTCTAGGAGGGATTACCTATAATCCTTGTTTGGCCTTACGTCAGTTTGGGAGAGCTAGGAGGGAAGGACCTCATGAGTTACTGATGCCAAGCATTGTCTTTGACTTCCAAGGGGATAGTGACGAGCATCGCCGCAGGTTCATACGAGCTTGGGACAGGGTGCACCGGTCTGATCCACACAAGTTAGGTATGAAGACCTCTCTTCCGATGGAACCGTATCTCCGATGGGTTCGTACACGTGCTCAAAAGCTGGGAATTCCGTACGAAGTTGTCTTACCTGTGATTGTTGAGATTGCTGATGAAGAAGGGGTTTCTCCTACCATCCTCCACCCACACATGCCTACTGACAATGGGGCATTAAAGAGGTCTTGGATGCAGCTAAGAGAAGAGCGGGATACTTACAGAGAAAAGTATCATGAGCAGGATCGGAAGATTCTAAAGCTTACAAGACAGCTGGAGAATGAGAGGGTGCTCAACGACCATGTCAGCACCAACGGGAAACGACCATGGGAGCGCTGATTTCTTTTGTTATTGCTAGCTTTGATTTACCTTTCAGTATTTCTTTTTGTAACACCTTAAGGACATTTGTCAAACATTGTTTCAAGTTTATCTAATAAAAGTGTGTTTCATTTTGGTTTACGAATTTGAATCTCTCGACGTCTTTGAAATCATATCATACGCATTTCATTCCATACACCTCATCACAGGTACCCATTACAGGTCTCTTATCTTCTTCGATGTTTATTTCAGCACATCATGTCTTCTGAAACGTCAACTGATCAAGCTATCAAGGCTCTGCAAGCTCAAAACGCTCAGTTCCAGGAAATGTTCATGAGTTTGGCCAAGGGTCAGCAAGATCTGAAGACCCTTATCTTGAAGGATAAGAAGAAGAAGAAGACGGTCCTACTGAATATGGGTCACAGATTCGGAAACAATTTGCGAGAAGAGGTTAATTTATCCCACTCATCTGGAGGGGGAGAAACCAAGAAGAAAGGAGGGCTCCTAGCCCTGTGGTTTCTGACAACGAGACTGACTTTGACGAAGACCAGTATCCTCCGGTAGAGGATAGGTACAAACAGCTTGAAGATCGGCTAAATGCGATGGAGATCCAGAAGGTACCTAGATTGGACTTTGGTGATTTAGGTTTGTCATCTGGGGTGGTGATTCCCCATAAGTTTAAAGCACCAATCTTTGCTAAATACGACGGGGTTTCTTGTCCAAAGCTGCACCTCCGCTCGTATGTTAGAAAGATCCATCCATACACTACTGATAAGAACCTCTGGATCCACTTCTTTCAAGATAGTCTCTCAGGGACTCAACTTGAATGGTTTTACCAGCTGGAAGGAGCTAGTATCCGTAATTGGGAAGACTTGGCTGCTGCTTTTTACAAGCAGTACCAATACAATTCCGACCTCGCTCCCACGCGTACCAAACTTCAGGGTATGTCTATGGGTGCGAGCGAAGGTTTCAAAGACTACGCTCAGAAATAGAGGGACCTTACTGGAAGAGTACAACCCCCACTGGCTGACAGGGAGTTAGTAGATATGTTTCTGGGGTCTTTGTCTGGTCCATATTTTAACCATCTGATTGGAAGTTCATCGTCCAGGTTTACTGAGCTGATTATGACCGGGGAAAGAATTGAGGCCGGTATTAAGAGCGGTAAGATACATAAGTGTGCTTCATCAAGTATCGAGAAGAAACCTTTTAAGAAGGAGTCCAGTGCTGTTTACAGTTCAAAGAGCCATAATAGACTTGAGCGCCGCCAAGTAGTCAATCCGGTTGTTATATCAAGACCTGATGTTGCCTCACAACGCCACAATCAGCCAAGAGCCGAGAGGCCACGAAGACAATTCACTCAGCTCCCTATGACGCTGTCTCAGATTCTGCCACAGTTGTTAAAGACCAACTTGGTGATTCCAAAGGAAGCCCCTAAGAATCCCAATACAACATCATTGATGTACAACCCGAACGCCCGATGTGCTTTTCATTCTGATAGCCCAGGGCATGATACGAATGATTGTTGGGTCCTGAAGAATAAGGTACAGGATTTGATCGATGCTAAGGAAATTGAGTTCGAAGCACCCGAAAAGCCTAATGTTGTGACTGCTCCTATGCCCAAGCATGAAGTTAATGCTGCAGATGAAGATTCGTTTGTGGTTTCTATGAAAGACATTACTACTCCATTGATGACTGTGAAGAAGAACCTTCTGTTAGCCGGTATATTTTCGGGTTGTGGCGAAGGTTGTCGTCTGTGTGTCGTCCTACCTACCGGCTGCCATCTTTTGATGTCAGGTGTCCAACGCCTGATGGATAATAAAGAAATTATGTTTGAGAAGACCGTTTTTCTTTTGGTTCCTATTGAAGAAGTTGCTATAATCACCATTTTCGACAATTCTTCCAAGGCTTCCTCGAGAAAGCCTGTTAGAATTACATCTGTTCCAAGAATCGCTCCTTTGATTATCATTGTTCCTGGGCTTATCCCATATACATCAGATAAAGCTGTCCCATGGCACTATGGGGCTGACGTATATTATCACAGGGTTAAGCAAGATTTGAGTGATACTGATGTCAGCAACATTGTGGGATCTAGTAAAGTCACCCGCAGCGGAAGGCTTTTCTCCCCTGAGATCTCTCCACCAACTTTTTGGAAGCCTGTTGTTATTACACCTGCCAGTACGTCTGCTACTGTCCCTGCTCAAGTTCCAATTATTACTCCTGTCACCGAGTCAACTGACACTCTGGGCAAAGGGACCACCGGTGAGCCTTCCCAGACGGAGGCACTGAAGAAGATTACCGTTGAAGCCTCTAGCCAAGAGATGGAGGAAATCCTAAATATCATCAAGAAAAGCGACTACAATATAGTCGAACAGCTGGGGCAGACTCCGTCTAAGATCTCTATGTTGTCTTTGTTGTTGTGTTCAGAGGCCCATGCTAAGGCTCTGATTTCTTTCCTGAAGACTACGCACGTGCCACAGGAGACATCTGCTGATCAGTTTAAAGATTGTGTGGCTAGTCTGACAGCAGATAATGGGTTGGGTTTCTCTGACACAGACTTGACTGCTAAGGGGAAGAATCACAATGATGCCCTACATATCTCCATTGAGTACAGGGGAACTACTCTAGCTCATGTATTGGTGGATATTGGGTCCTCGTTGAACGTTTTTCCTAAGAAAGCTTTAGACCGATTGGACTGTGAAGGTTTGGAGCTGAAGCCAAGTAACATTGTTGTTAGGGCCTTTGACGGGTCCAAGAGGATGGTACACGGAGAAGTGGATATTCTTATCAATGTTTGTTCTTAGATCTTCGCATCTACATTCTATGTGATGGACATTCGGCCATCTTATTCTTGTTTGTTGGGTCGCCCGTGGATCCACAAAGCTGGGGCAGTAACTTCTATGCTTCACCAGATGCTGAAATACCCAATGAAGGGGAAAATTGTTACGGTACGAGGAGAGGAGGAGTACATGGTGAGCCACCTCAACTCTTTCCGGTATGTAGAGATGGACGGGGAGTTCATTGAGACCCCGTTTCAACATTTTGAAGAAGTACCCCAGACATTGGCATCAACCGAAATTGTTACTGAAGATCCTCCAATGAAGATGGCTTCCCTCAAGGATGCCCGGGCTGTTGTTGAGAAAGGTGGGTGTGCAAATTGGGGCCAACTCCCTGATTTTGCACATAAGACTAACAAGTTTGGTTTGGGTTTCACTACAGAATCTCAAAGGGTTGTACGGCGTGCACGGATCGGAGGACGTCCCCTGTTTATCAACAATTCAGGAGTAAACGCCATTGAAGACGATGTTGAAGAATCTGAGTTTGACAGTTGGATCTACCCAACTACTGATAGCGGACTAAGCAATTGGACAGCAAAGGACTTTGTCCCAATTTCTTTTATTACCCAGTAATGAGACTTTTGTTTTGAATTTGTAACAGATAATTTTTAAAACTTTACGGCATGGTGCCTTACCCGAGACACCGTGGCTTTGTTTGTGAGGGCTTTATGTGTGTCATTTCCATATATCATTAATAAAAGCATTGGACGTTTTCTTGCATTTCAAATTTTGCGCTCCTTGTTTTCCTTTTTATCTTGCAAAACAGCTATTTTACACACACACACTCACATATCATGACCCACATCCACTCTGGATCCCATTGATAACGATTTTGCTACTGCCAATTATGACTTTGAAAGTCCGATCAACCAAGCCAAGGACGGAGGTGAGGATGATTGTGAAGTGCCTGGGGAGCTTGCTAGACGGGTACTACAGGAAGAAAGGGTCATACCACTTACAAAAGCCATCGATTCTGATGCCTCCAGTTGAAGGGAGACCTCTGATCCTATACTTGACAGTACTCGACAATTCAATGGGTTGCATGCTGGGACAACATGACGAGTCTGGCCAAAAAGAGTGTGCCATTTACTGCTTTAGAAAAAAGTTTACCGACTGTGAGACCCAATACTCATTTCTCGTGAGAACTTGTTGCGCTTTGGCATGGGCTGCTCGCCGGCTAAGACAGTACATGCTAGCTCATACTACTATTTTGTTACCAAAAGATATGAACGTCTTGACAGCTCCTTGGCCTTTTGCAATATGGGGCATCGACAGGATTGGTGAGATCAGACCTACTGCGTCCAACGGGCATGGTTTCATCCTGGTAGCTATTGATTACTTTATGAAGTGGGTTGAAGCAGCTTCCTTTGCTACTGTAACCAAGAACGTCGTGGAACGGTTCATTAGGCACAATCTGGTCTATCGATATGGTGTACCAGAGAGGATCATTACAGTCAATGGTACAAATCTCAACAATAAGATGATCACCAAGCTCTGCAAGCAGTTCAAGATACAACATCACAACTCTTCTCCTTACCGGCCGAAGATGAATGGGGCTGTAGAAGCGGCTAATAAAAACATTAAGAAGATTATGCAGAAGATGACAGTGACGTACAAAGATTGGCACAAGATGTTACCTTTTGCCCTTCATGGGTACCGTACCTCAGCGCGGACGTCAACAGGGGCAACACCCTATTCCTTGGTTTATGGCATGGAGGCCGTCTTGCCCATTGAAGTTTAGATACCCTCTCTTCGGATTATGAAGGACGCAGGTTTGAGCGAAGATGACTGGATCCAGACCCGGCTTGATCAGCTGAATTTAATCGATGAGAAGAGACTTACTGCTATTTGTCATGGTCAGAAGTATCAAAAACGGATGATGAAGGTGTTTAACAAGAAAGTCAGACGACAAGAGTATCAAGTTGGGAACCTGGTTATCAAGCGCATCATACTGCCACAAGGTGATCCCAGGGGTAAATGGACCCCTACTTACGAAGGGCCATTTGTGGTTAAGAACATTTTCTCAGGAGGAGCTATGATTCTAACCACCATGGATGGTGACGACCTTCCTCACCCCGTCAATGCAGACATAGTGAAAAATACTACGCATAATCAAAGACCCGCTAGGTTGACTGGCCTAGGCAAAAATAAGGGATTCTTGGCGAACCAAAAGGGTTCGGGAAAAAATAAGGGATGAAAATGGAAAAATCTGTACACCCGGCAAGTCGAAAACCTGAAAAGGCGGCTTGGGCAAAAAAGGGTATCCCGGTGGACTGAAATCCCGAAAGGGTGGTCCAGGCAAAAATTAGGGATCAAAGCGTAACACTATGTCTCATGGATCACCTTGCAACCAGACTTTAGTATCGACTATCAAGCTCGGACGACACTAATCAATCTGATCTACCTTCAACCAAGTAGCAAAGTGATGAGATGCTCGAAGACATAAGGGCAATAGCAGAGTTGGAACTCAGTGGGATTATTCACATAACTGTTTTTCCTTATTTTCACAAATTATATAAATTCTATTGTTCGGCGGCGTTCTCTTACTAGGACGTCAGCCTCTTGTACAAAAACACCTATTTACAGGCTAAACTTCAAAGTCAATACAATTCATTTTCAAAGAAATTTCAAATTGTTTTTCCTTTTTCTGTTTTGTTTTGCAAAGAACGTCCAATGTTCATTTTTGATATATGCATTTGACATTAATTGCTGCTCATGAATATTTACATGCGAAACAAAAGACGATTACTTGTAATATCAGAAACAGGGGAAAATAAGTTTGTCCAAGCTTTACAGTTGCTATATCCACCAGGTGCAAAGGTAGATTTAGCTGAAGAATTTGGCTGAAATACTTTCACTCCCCGCAGAGTAAGAAAAGACAGCAATGTTAACTCTCCCCAGCTGAGACTTGCAACTGTGAATGAATCGGTAATATTCTCCCCAAGCAGAGTTTATCTACCATCAGTGCTGAAAAGTCTTATTATCCCCGGCGGAGTATAAGATATCCTAGTGGAGTTTGGAAAGTTTCCCCAGCACAGTCTGAAAAAGTTTCCCCAGTGAAATTTGGAGAATCATCCCTAATAGACTCTGGCAGATTGTCCCCAGTAGAGCATAAAAGGTTATCCTCAGTAAGGTCGCTATTGAAAGAGTCATCCCCAGCGGAGTTCATTCCTTTCACAAACAGGAATTCAATCCCCAACAGAATTCAGTATCACCAGCAGCGGTAATTCATCCCCAGCGGAATTTATCAGTGGAATCCTCTACAAGAGCATCTCTTCCCCATAGAGTAATCTCCTTATCAGCTTATACCCCAGTGGAGTTATCCTCTCATCTTCGTGCGCCATCCCCAACAGAAACGAAGAATTCAACTTCTTTCTCCAGCAACTATCCGGGATTTATTTTCCCCAGCTACAAACATTACATTCCTATACATCATGACACATACATATACACATCATACAACACAATCTCATTTATTTTAAGAACATCATTGCTTGATACATATCATGCATTACATACAACTAACCTTTACCTTTCAGGAAGGATGCGGTTAAATTCTCATAAAATTCAAAGCTATGAAGCTTTTATCTCAGTCGAATTACTGACGAGTTCTTAAATCTCAACAGAGTTTTCCTCAGTTGAATTACAGACAAGGTCCTAAATCTCGACAAAGTTCCTCCGTCGAATTACAGACGAGTTCCTAAATCTCAGCAGAGTTTTCTCAGTTGAATTACGGGCGAGTTCTTAAATCTCGATGAAGATGTTTCCCTCCAGTCGAATTACTGACAAGTTCTTAAATCTCAACAGAGTTTTTCTCAGTTGAATTATAGACAAGGTCCTAAATCTCGACAAAGTTCCTCCGTCGAATTACAGACGAGTTCCTAAATCTCAACAGAGTTTTCTCAGTTGAATTACGGGCGAGTTCTTAAATCTCGATGAAGATGTTTCCCTCCAGTCGAATTACTAACAAGTTCTAAAATCTCAATAGAGTTTTTCTCAGTTGAATTACAGACAAGGTCTTAAATCTCGACAAAGTTCCTCCGTTGAATTACAGACGAGTTCCTAAATCTCAGCAGAGTTTTCTCAGTTGAATTACGAGCGAGTTCTTAAATCTCGATGAAGATGTTTCCCCAAGTCGAAGTACTGACAAGTTCTTAAATATCAACAGAGTTTTTCTCAGTTGAATTACAGACAAGGTCTTAAATCTCGACAAATTTCCTTCGTCGAATTACAGACGAGTTCCTAAATCTCAGCAGAGTTTTCTCAGTTGAATTACGGGCGAGTTCTTAAATCTCGATGAAGATTTTTCCCCAAGTCGAATTACTGACAAGTTCTTAAATCTCAACAGAGTTTTCCTCAGTTGAAGTACAGACAAGGTCCTAAATCTTGACAGTGTTCCTCCGTTGAATTACAGACGAGTTCCTAAATTTCAGCAAAATTTTCTCAGTTGAATTGCGGGCGAGTTCTTAAATCTCGATGAAGATGTTTCCCCAAGTCGAATTACTGACAAGTTCTTAAATCTCAACAGAGTTTTCCTCAGTTGAAGTACAGACAAGGTCCTAAATCTCGACAGTGTTCCTCCGTTGAATTACAGACGAGTTCCTAAATCTCAGCAGAGAAGTTTCTTAGTTGAATTACGGGCGATTTCTTAAATCTCGATGAAGATGTTTTCCTCCAATCGAATTACTGTTAAGTTCTTAAATCTCAACAGAGTTTTTCTCAGTTAAATTACAGACAAGGTCCTAAATCTCGACAAAGTTCCTCCGTCGAATTACAGACGAGTTCCTAAATATCAGCAGAGTTTTCTCAGTTGAATTACGGGCGAGTTCTTAAATCTCGATGAAGATGTTTCCCTCCAGTCGAATTACTGACAAGTTCTTAAATCTCAACGGAGTTTTTCTCAGTTGAATTACAGACAAGGTCCTAAATCTCGACAAAGTTCCTCCGTCGAATTACAGACAGGTTCTTAAATCTCAACAGAGAATTTTCTCAGTTGAATTACATGCAAGTTCTTAAATCTCGACGAAGATGTTTCCCCTAGTTGAATTACGGGCGAGTTCCTAAATCTCGAAACCTCAGTTGAATTACGGACAAGTTCCTAAATCTCAACAAAGATCAGACTTCCCCAGCGGAATCTTCCTCAAACGACAAATATACAAGCTCTCGCTAAGGAATCTCTTATGCGATCGAAACTCCTTCAGATGGCATCTCTAAGCCCATCCCCTCGTTACCAATCTCCAAATGGAATCTGTAAGCCCATTCCCGACAACACAAGGCTGATACCACTTCATGCGAGTGCAAATTTCTGGGCACTCTAGTGTTCAATCATCTTCCACCTTCGGATCTAGAAAGGCTCCAAAGCCAATCTACATCCTCAGGTTTAAGAAGATTGAACAGGGGCAGCTGTTGTACCCCAAAATTTTCCCTCCCATGTTTCTCAAAACATTGCAAGAAAAATCTCCAAGTTGCTCAAGGTTGCTCAAGAGTTGGTCAGACAATCTCTCTCCTAAGGCAGTCTACCCCAAATTAGGGTTTTGTGTTGCATCAAGATCCTTGAGTCCAAATGACCTCAAGTGCTCACCAATGTCCTAATATGTTCTCAAAATCATCCATGTCAAATTTCAAGCCTTGAAGAGAAAGTTTGCTCAGTCAATTGCTCAAAGGTCCAAAAATCGACTGTGCTAGGGCAAAAGTCAACTGTGCTAGGGCAAAAGTCAACTGTGACCTACAAACAGTAAAACTTCAATATTTTTTGTCAACATTCTCATTTTTAAGGATATTTAATCATTTGATTAAGGGTTGATCATGATTCATCAAGGATTTCTCAAAATTCATCAAGATTCAAAAGTTGCTAAATTAGGGTTTTGTAGGAAAAGTCAACTCAACTTTGACCAAGCATAACTTTCTCATACTTTATGGTAAATGACCCATAAAAAGCTCATTTTTAAGAGGATGAAATTCCCTACAATCCATCTTCATACCCCAAGATCAAAAAATGCACTCACAAGAAGTTATGAATTTTGACATTATAGGTCATTTTGGAAAGTCAATAAAAATACCTTTTTTGCCAAAGCACCTCCAAAAGTCCAAAATTGAAGAAATTATGCATTGTTGAAGTTGGACTTTTTTGCAAAATTGCCAAAAGTCAACTATCCCCAAAACATCAAATTTTGCCAAATGGGCCCATTCTTTTCCACTTGTTTTGAGTTTGCATTGTTACCCACGTGCTCTAGCCTTGGCCATGGGTCTATATCTCATTTTTATTATTTAATTTGATTTTTATTTGAATTAATTCATTTTAAATCAAATAAAATCACATAAAATCTAAGGCATTGATAACTAATGATTTTCTGATTATTTTAGGCTCCAACTACAGCTAGCATTGCAGTCAAATTCGAATCAAGGCTTGTATGCATAAAAAGATCCAAATCAAATCAAATTTGGAAGGTTTTAATAGAAGAATCAAATCAAATTCAAGAGCGTTAATAGGGTAAGATTTGGACAAAGTTTGTTACCCTAATACAATGCACATTACTTAAGCAAGCAAAAGGCACGAGAATCAGGGTTGGAGATCACTTGTGGAGGCAGAACAAAAGTTGCAAACAGGCCCAATAGATTGCTGGCCATCTCCAGAAGCTAACCCAATCCAAACCACGCGTTTCCAAGCATTATAAAGCACTATAAGTAGTCCACGAATCCGCTATGTTCTTGATTTCGTATTTCCAGATTCTTGCATCCATTGAATGAAATAACTTCATATTCTTAACCCTCACATCATTTGAAAACTGTTTGTAATAACCAATTTGATTTATATGCTTTGTATCGTGAAACGCCATTGCTAGGGTTTTGTGTTTGGTTTTAGGGGTTTTCATTTCAGGTATAATTGATCTTCATGATGGACATGGTTGTGTTCAGAAGAAGATGAAGAATCAAACCATGGTCCTGGAATTCGTTTATATTGCCTAGGGACGATTTTGGAACGAAGCTGCATTTTTAGCTGCAGATAGAAATCCGTAGGTAAAGATATAGTGCTGGGAGGACAGGGACGATGAGGTGTCATCCGTCCATTTTCCCATTCAAATATTACGCGCTTTTTTTTATTTTTTCTGGCATTTGATTTGTTTTCATATATTATGTTTCATTTGCGTTATAATAAAAAAAGCAACAACTTGACCTAGTGGTGGCCACATAGGCGTTCAAAGACCAAAAGGCTGGAGGTCAAGGGTTCGATCCCTGCCTCCAGCAACTTGCATTTTTCCAATATTTTTCAAGAGATCAAGTGCACGCATCTGCCAGATTCACACCATACTCCCTCACCAATCCAAGTGCCAGATGGCCAAAGGGCCAGATCTGGTGGTCAAATATTGAAGGTCCACCAAAGAGCTAGTCAACGCGTGAGCACTAGATCAGGGAAAGTCAATTGGATCAGCTGCTATTGGGCCAACAAAAATGCTCTCCACACCTCCAAAAAGGCCCAATTTTCTCCTTTTCTTTATATTTTATTTATTTTATTTTATTGCTTTATTTTTATTTTATTAATTTCTAACCAATAACAATTCTTCTTTTTTTTATCAAAAAAATCATCAAAAAATATTTTTATCCAATAAAATTTTAGAATTCTTTTTTTAATAAATACTAACTAATTAATTAGATTTAATTCTAGAATAACTTTAATTTGTTTATTTGTAAATAAATAAAATTAATTAGAATTAATTAGATTTTATATCATTTAATTATTTTTAGTTTCTTTCTTAAAATAACAAAAACCCAAAAATATGTCATTAATTATTTTTCATTTAATTTATTTATTTAATTTCTAAATTTAGTATTTAATTTAGGATTTAATTTCTTTTCTTAAAATAAAAACAACAAAAAAACATTTTCTTTTAAAAGGGTCAAAACCCTAAATTTCGTATTCGATATAATTTGACTCGCGCGATTTATTCTTCTTTATTTAATTATTGATGTATCTGCTCCCGGTTTGTAATATTTAAATAGGACATTTATTTATTTTATCGCTTTATTTTATTTTCAAAGGGTTGCTTTTGGCGATGTAAATACCTGACGCCTTGTAATTTAATTTCCGCACTTTAATTTCTGCTAATTATAACTGCTAGATGTTTGATAATAGGGTTTGCATGACAAGACTGAATGCCTAATTTAAAATCAAATTAGATCACCCTTAACATGTGCAAATATAAAAATAACTGAAAACGACACACTCGCATATGCGCACTCCTAGGGTACAATCCCACTTGGTTGCCTTCGTAAACTGTCATTGAGTATAGGTCGTTTTAGAGGTCGTCCTCTTATCTAAAAGATCATAGTTGCCTCGAAACGGTTGCCTCGAATATTGTTGCCTCGAACAAATGATCTAAGACATTAGGGTTACCGCTAAGGCATCCTAACATTGCTTTAGTGACTGTATGTCCCGCATTCGAATTGACCCTCAAACTCCAACGACGGTGCTACCTACTCAGTAATAGTGGGATAACATTGTCTAAAGGAAATTAGCATAGAACGATTCCTTTTTCGAGTAGGTAGATAGTTCTTAGATACTTGCTCATCCAAACAAAACAAATTTTTCACACTTACACTTTTACAAACAAAGTTTTCAAAACACTTCATTACACTCTTGAGGACAGAAGCAAGAGTTAAATCGAAGTTAAAAATAAACTTTTCAAAACCCACAAGCACAAAGAAAACAATTTTGAAAATGATGAGCAAGTACCTAAGAGCCCGTAGATAACTACGGATAGAAAGGGTGCTAATACCTTCCCTTTCTATAATCTACCCCCCGTACTCAGAGATAATCTTGAAAAAGGAATTTTTCTGTGCTTTTTTCCTTTCCTTGTTGGATAAAATAAAAGATGGTGATGACTCTTGCTTACCGCGACATTTTGCAAAAATAAACGCAAAACACAAACCAACATTCCAAAAAATAGTCAGTTCTTCCCACCGTATCACACCAACCCTTGACACAATGAGCCAATGTAGAATTCCCATCCTTTGGATTTGAAACCAAATAAGCAAAGATACTAAACCTCTTAAGAAAACCAAGCTTCAATTGCATTAAATCTTCATAAAAATTGGGAAAAGTAATGGCTGTATACAGATGAATTCCCGATCACAAACCAAGCATGTAATCACAATAACCTGCACACAAAGAAAACAAACAACCCAATTTCTTGGGGTAAACCCCAAGAGCTCCAATAACAGTTGAGATCACAAGGTCTCAAGGTAGGTCAAGGTCTCTAATCCTAAGTCCAAGAAGATCATCACTCCATAATGCTAAGGATAGTAACCAAGAAGTCCAAGTAACATTAAAGTTTTTTATGGTTCGAGTTGATTATTAAGTATCTTCAAAAAGAAATGAAAAGCTCAAATGAGCAAAGTAAAAATGACATAAAAGTAAATGCTCAAACGAGCAAAGATAAAAATAGCATGAAATGTAAATGCTAAAATAAATGTGCTTAAAGTAAAAGCATAAAGTAAAAGCACAAAATAAAGTCAATTGTTAGAAATTAGAGGTTAGTTGAATGACCATCTTGAAACTTGAATTTGAAACTCATTAGAAGATTGATAAAATCAAAGCCTCTCAACAACAAGTTTCATTTTATTTTTGTCAAGTATATCATCCATTTAAAATTCTTAAGGCAACAATAAATGATCAATGATGTTTAAGTGATTCACTTTGACCAAAATTTGTGAAGATTCATTAGAGGATTGATAAGACCAAAGCCTCCTAACAACAAATATCAAGGTTGTTGGATCAAAGGATTTAAGTTAACATACTTGGGCTTACAACATGGGTTTGGGCCACGAATGATCATTTCTCGAATCGGGACAAAATTTAGCCCTATGTTAAGCAATCGTAAGTGGACTTATATAGAAGTCACACTTATTTTGAGGCCGGTCAATAGCAATATATGTACTATTTGTTTTGAGAAATGATATGTAAATTATTCTCCAATAACATTTAGTACAATAAGAAGGGGATAAGATGAAGAAGGATGGTATAAGAATCAAACCACATTTGAACCAAAAATTTAATTAAGCTATTATTAAAATCATTCATCCAATTCTTGTGGAGTTAAACTCAACACCATAGATCCAATGATGTTAATAAAGCTCACAATCAAAATTTCATAGTCCAAGATCAACCAGAATATATACAAAATAAAATTGTATTTAATAATAAAGAAATTTTTTTTAAATGATTTTAAAATGAAAACAAGAGGAGAAAATATAAACTATATTCAAAACATCTAAGAAAAATTAAATAATACCATAGAAAAACAGAAATAAGTTCAAATTTTTTTACAAAATTTTTGGTAATTTATTAAAGTCAGAAACTATTTTTAAAATTAAAAGAAATAGGCAAAATAAACCAAAAATGATGAAAAATAGTAGAATTAGAAATAAAAATAAAATGAGGTCACCAATATTTGTCAAGAGGTCATTGGATCCTTCCATATTTTTTTCAGAATTTAAAAATTAAGAAAAGTATTTTTAAACATTTAAAAAATTCAAATAAAGTGAAAAATTATAAAAAATATCAAAACACAAAATAAAATTATGAAAAAATAATAATCAGAAAGAGAAAAGTCAAAAGTATTTTTCTTAATTTTTTAAGATTTTTTGAAGTTAAAATGAATTTTCTTTGATTTTTTGAAGTTTAAAACAATTTAAATATAAAAAATCAGAAATAAAAAATAAATTCAAAAAAATGTAGACCAACGGATGAGAGTTAAAACGCGTTAGTAAGTTAATCCAATGGATCAGACGCACTATGCATATCATGGTCTTTAGTGAATAAAACACAGAATCATTAATTAAATCAGATTTTTTTTAAAAAAATGTGTGGCACACTTTCATTGGCTGAGAGATGACATGTTGGTCATCTTCAACCTCCAGCCACACGAATTACAGGCCCCTGTAACAGTAAAATTAGAGCTTGAGACCGGTGTCATTCACTTCGTCTTTTCAAGACGATTCCAATGGCACCCTCGCAAAAAATTTATATAATGTGTAGCTCAGTCGTTTTGGAAGGAAATATTTGAAAAGGGATTTGAAATTTCATGGTCAAAACACACTTCCAGTTGAAAATAATTGTTGCTACTAGAATAAGAATGATGAGAGCTTAACAATAGTATCATAGTTTGAGAGAATTGGTGAAGGAATATACCTATTGAAGTTCAAATGCAGAGCTTTGATAGTTGACTTGGCTAACACGATTTAGGAAGTCTTAGAGCCTGGTTCTTCTTCTGTTAGCTTTAGTGAGGTTCAAGGATGAAGAATTGACAAAGAAAATGGATTGGGGGAAGCTGTAAGAGCAAATTCGAAGTTGCAGAAAATTGGGTTCAAGAGGAAGTTTGGCATGGTGAGTCTGGCTCTCTAAGCTTGAGAAAATGAATGAGGTATGACCCTTTATTTATAGGGAAGCTGATGGAATGCATAAGCGTGTGAAATGATGAAGTTTGGAGGGAAATCATGTGAAGTTGCAAACATGAAAAGTGTGACTTCTATTTTGCTCAAAACTCATCCAAACCTCACTCTTCAATGTGCTAATCACTTTGGGGGTTCATTAAACATGATTAGAAGCAAAAGCGCGCATTAATTTTTTGTTTAGAAGCCAAATCAAGGATTTCAAATTCCGATTTGGAGAAAACTTCATTTTCAAGGTACCATGTTCAAATCCATGGTGTGCACGATTTAGGGAACCTTAGGACTTGATTCTTGATGCATTGGAAAGATGAGATCACCAACTTTACAATGTGCAAAGAATGGAATCAAATGGATGCTTGAGATGAAAATTGTGATGAGTCAAAGTTGAGAAAAAGAGGATGACTTTTGTACTTAGAAAATTTCTAAGTTTTTTCTTCAAAAGTGACTTATAATGTCTTGCATCCAAACATGGCCTTCCATTTGAAATTTTCTCTTGACCAAAAAAGACAGCGTGAAGTAAATCTCTTTAATGACATTTTGAGACTTGAACCATTTAAAATCCCCAAAAAATGATAAAGTTATGACTTGTTGAAGTTGGTGAAAACTCATAAGATGACCTATAATCTTTTGCAACCTTAGGGCATCTTCCATTAATTTTTAAGCTTAGCTCATAAAAGAAAGGTTGAATTTCACATATTCAAGATAATTATAGAAAAATAATTGGCTCAAAGAGATAAAAATTGACCAAATTATGATCCTTGGAAGTCACATAAGGGAATTTGATGATTTATCTGGAGGACTTGTAATCTTTCTTCATCGTTAGGTATCTTCCACACAAAATTTTCTTGAAACTTTTGAAGTGATTGGTTGATAACCCTTTGAAGAGAAGCATGTTTTTGGAATCACTCAAAAATACCTCAGAAGTTGAAAACCCTTTTCAATTTTGACAAACTTTCTTGCACAAATACTCTTGTCATGTAGATAGAAGTTGTTGAGGATGATAATGAGGAACCAAAGCAACCATAACCACTTCCAAATATTGATAATTGAGGGAGATATGCACTTGTGATCAAGAAATCAAGTAATTATCCAATTAGGTCAAACTTCTTCAATCAACCCTTGCATTTTTGAACTATCTTAGCCAACTTGAGGCATGATGAATCATAATAGACTTTGTCATGATATTAATTCAAAGTATATTCAATGATGAAGCTTGAATCTCAATGAAGCTTTGTTGAAGAAGGCATGGAAATCAACTCATGATCCTATAGATCAACCTGAGGGAATGTGTTGTGCTTTCTCCTATGATATCAACAATTATGGAAAACATTCATTGTATTTGTTAGTTAAAAGTTAATCAATACAAAACATAGATGATCATAAAATACAAGTAAAGGTGCTTGGTGATTCCACATGAGCATAGCTAAAGATAAGGAGATGAACTAAACCCTAGTGTCATCTTATTGTAATTGAGTTGATATAATATGATAGAGGAATCTTAGGGGCAAAAATTGGGGTACAACAGTTATCACTGACAAAAGTACCAACCTCAATAATGCTATGATTACTAAACTATGCATGTAGTTGAAGATCAAGTATCACAATTATTCTCCATACGACCTAAGATGAATGGTGCGGTGGAAGCTGCCAGCAAAAATATAAAGAAGATTATGAAAAAGATGGTGGTGGCCTATAAAGACTGGCATGAAATGCTACCATTTTCTCTTCATGGAAACCATACCTCGGCACGAACGTCAACAGGGGCAACCCCATTCTCTTTAGTCTATGGCATGGAAGTTGTCCTTCATGTCAAAGTTCATATTCCTTCTTTAAGGATTATGAAAGATGCAGACTTAGGTGAAGACAAATGGATTTAGACAAGATTGGGTCAGTTGAATTTGATTAATGAAAAGAGACTGGCTACTATTTGTCATGGTCAAATGTATCAGAAGCGTATGATCAACGAATTTAACAAGAAGATGAAGCCTCAAGTATATCAGACTGGCGACTTGGTAATAAATTGCATCATTTTACCACAAGGAGATCCCAGGGGGAAATGGACTCCCACTTAAGAAGGGTCGTTTGTTTTCAAGAAAGTATTCTCTGGCGGTGTTATGATGCTAACCACTATGGATGGTGAATATTTCTCACACCCTGTGAATGCATACATAGTAAAAAATACTACGCATAAAAATGTCCCGCTAGGTTGACATACCTAGGAAAAAAAAGGGCATCCCGGCGAACCAAAAGGGTTCGGGAAAAAATTAGGGATATATACAAAAGATTGTACACCCGGCAAGTCGAAAACCTGAAAGGGAGACTTGGGAAAAAAAGGGTATCCTAGTGGACTGAAAACCCGAAAGGGCAGTCCAGGAAAAATTTAGGGATTAAAGAGTACGACTATGTCCTGTTGGATCACTACAACCAACTTTATTACCAAGGTCAAAAGTTCAAATGGTACAAGATTAGTTCAATCAACTTCTTTTGACAGCAAAGGATGAGATGTTCGAAGACATAGGGGTAATAGTAGAGTTGGAACCCAATGAGATCACTTCCACATGGTCATTTATATTTTTTTTCACTTTGTATTCTTTTCATTTCACGACGACTTCCTCTTACTAGGACTTCCATCTCTTTGTAAAAAAAAATAGTCTGTTTATAGGAAAATTATCAATAGAAATATACTTTGAAGTGCAAACTTTTTGTTTTTTCTCTTTTGATTGCAAAAACGTCCAATGACTAAAATTGAATGAACATATGCATATGAACATGATTAACTAAGAAATGTACGCATATGAACATGATTAACTAACAAATATACGCATAAGAACAAGAATCAATACTTACTCTAGCAGCCAACCGAGTTTGGCCTTCCAAAACTGAAAGAGAAACCTTGCCTAGTTCTTCCCCAGAAGAATTTGTTTCCCCAGTGAAATCTCCAGAATATCTTCCTCAACAGGGTTTATTTGCCCAACATAATACAATCTCCCCAACTTAAGTATATTCCTCAGACTACTACACATCACTGACAAAACTCCTCTTCTCCAGTAAAGTTGATACTATCCTCAGAAAGTTGCTGCAAAACCCGGAGTCTGACAAGAATATCAGTTAACTTTACTCTCCCCAGACAAATCAGAAGCTTAATCATCTCTTTTGTCCCCAGTTAGTGTATATGAGAATTAAATTCCCCAGTAGAGCAATGGAAAACCAAGGTTCTTGAATTCTACTCCCCAGGCAGAAATCAACATCCCCTGCAGAGTTTCCTCAAACAGAAAACAAGAATCTCCAGCGGAAGTATTCGAGACAAGGTTGAAGATACACATACTCTTCGTCCACAAGAATAGTCAGGGATTTATTTTCCTAGACAACGATACACTTCAATAAGATTTAACATTCATACATCATAGCATATATATGACAAATTCATAGAGCACAATCTCATTTATGTTGAGGAAATCATTACGCAATGCATGAGTCATGACATTGCATACAACTAATTCTTTACCTTTTCAGGAAAGATCAATCAAAAGACAAACACAAACCTTCTGCTGGCTCATATTAAACTCTGATACCTCTTTCAGTAGTCCTTTCTCTGGATTAGATTAAGTTATGATACTTTGTTCAGTTAAAGACATCAAGACCATCTGCTGGCTCAGATTAAATTCGGATACCTCTTTAAGTAGACCTTTCTCTGGCTCAAATTAAGTTCTGATACTTTGTTTGGTTAAAGACATAAGACCTTCTGCTGGCTCAGATTAAATTCTGATACCTCTTTCAGTAGACCTTTCTCCGGCTCAGATTAAGTTCTGATACTTCGTTAGGTTAAAGACATTAGACCTTCTACTGGCTCAGATTAAATTCTGATACTTCTTTCAGTTGACCTTTCTCTTGCTCAGATTAAGTTCTGATACTTCATTCGGTTAAAGACATCAAGACCTTATGTTGACTCAGATTAAGTTCTGATACCTCTTTCAGTAGACCTTTCTCCGGCTCAGATTAAGTTCTGATACTTCGTTCAGGTAAAGACATCAAGACTTTTTGCTGGCTCAGATTAAGTTCTGATACCTCTTTTGGTATACCTTTCTCTGACTTAGATTAAGTTCTGATACTTTGATCGATTAAAGATTTAAAGACTTTCTCTGGCTCAGATTAAGTTCTGATACTTCTTTCGGTTAAAGACAAAAAGACCTCTGCTGTTTCAGCATAAATCGACCAAAGATTTATTCCGATACTCCTTCCAGTCTCTCTCAACAGTTATTTTGGGTGGCATCTACAAGCCCACCTCCGACAACTCTTCATTACCTCTCGATGTGGCATCTTTAATCCCATTCCCGACACAATCAACCAATAGCATTACTTTGTGCATCAGTGAGTGCAAATTTATGGGCACTTTAGTGTTCAATCATCTTCCACCTTCAAGTTACGAATGGCGAACATACCAATCTAACTCTTCAGGTTTAAGAAGATTGAACAGGGGAAGCTGTTGTACCCTAAAATTTTCCCTCTCTTTTCATAAGACATTTCTCACAAAAAAATCATCAATGACTCAAGTTTGCACAAGTTTTGACCAGGTCAAACCATCTCCTAAGCATTGAGACCCCAAATTAGGGTTTTGATTTTCACAAAGAAAATTGGACTTCTAATGCCTCAAATTACTTTCATGGTTCATTATAGACCTCCAAGAATACTCATTCCATGTTTCAAGCCTTGGATCGCAATTTTGCTCAGTCAATTGATCAGATGACTGAAAATTAATTGTATTAGGTAAAAAAGTCAATTGTGGTCAACCTACAGTCAAAATTCAATATTTTTGGCCCATATCAATATTTTGAAGTCATACTCATCAATTGATCAAGGTTTGATCACAAATCTTCAAGAAAACCATTCAAATCATCAAAAGGGCAAAATGGTCAAAATTAGGGTTTTGGTTGGGGATGACCAGTCATTGAATTTTGACCTAACACATGACTTAATGTTTTGAGGTATGATCTGAAGGATTCAAGCATATTATTTTAACCTAATTGCATGACTCAAGTCATTTCCCAAGATCAATGGATTGATAGTTGAATTTTGGATCAACTGATGAAAAGTCAACTAATACACAAAAAGTCAAACTTTGACTTTTTGATCAACATTGATTTTTAAAGATCAAGATTCATCAAGATACTCAAAAATATCAAATTTTGTCAACAAGAATCAAGAAAGTCAAGAAAGTCCACAAAAAGTCAAAATTTCAAGACTTAGAAAATTTTCTAAGTATATTTTATACTTGATAAATTCATTATTTCATGACCTTTTTTCACCAAGATCCAAGATGATTCTAAGAAAACTTTCAACATGAAAGTTGTAGATTTTGATGAATTCTAAAACTTTGTATTATAGGGTTGATGTCCAAAAAATGCTTAGATTTGAAGATATAAGCCCATGAAGTCATGGCATTTTTTAAAAAACACTTGGTGAAAATTTTGACAAGTTTTGGCAGATGTTTTACCTAACTTCTTGACCAATTTTCACCTAGATCCAAGATAATTTAGCCAAAGTGGTCAACATGAAAGTTGTAGATAATATTTCAAGCTTTCCAAAATGTCCAAGAACTTGAATAGATCATGCTTAAGTTAAGATAATCGAAAGCAATAAGTTGGGTATCCATTCTTAAATTATAAGTCATTTTGATGATGAACACATAACTAAAACCCTAACCTATGTTGTACGATCTCACTTTGCAGGCCTTATAACTTGCAAGTCTATCAATGATAAGATGTTTAAATAACTCATTGGGCCATTGTCTAAGTGTTTGAACCATTATCCAAGTTGGTTTTCCATTTATGGCACAAAGCCACCATTGCCATTCTTGAAAAGTTGCTTTAATCACAAAGTCAACTTGTCTTGAGCTTTTCACTTGTTTATTCTTCACACACTTCATATAAGTGATAAGAACAAACATGTTTAAAGCTTCTAGCCATCCTATAAGCTTTGTACCTTGCCTTGAAACCATGTTTATCAAGATTACTTCAAAAACAAGTCAAAAATCCATAACTTGTGATCTTGTGATTCTAATCACTCCAGGCCTCCAAACCTTTTCCTATAAATATATGCACTATTTTGCAAGATAGGAAACGAATTCAGAAGCTCAAAAACTCTCCCAAACTCCCTCAAACAAGAAATTGCCTCAAAACACTATTTTTGTGCAGATTCTGACCTTGCACCCGAAACTCACATTCCACTCATGCGTTCTTCCTTAAAAACAATCACAAATCATCCAAATATCATTTAGAACCTAACCACACACCTGTTACACAACTGTAACACCTCCATCACCATCCTCCGTTTTCAAAAATAGTAACTTGCATCTTGACTTCTCCAGCACGATTCAGCCACTTTCAATTCAAAGTAATCTTTGCATTAGCTTCCTAGAGGTCCATTGAAGCTAACCAGATCATCACAATACCATGAAGAGGAATCAAAATCAAAACATGATCTCCATTTGCAAAGTGAGTTTTCTGAACTTCTAACTCTTCATACAAGCATCATTTGGCTTTAATTTTAAAAGATAAAATGTAGACATCATGCCCTGAAACTAACCATGTCCTTAGAATTCATTTATGTTGGCTGAGTGATGTGAATTTTGAGTTTGAACTTCCTGAAAAATGTTGTCAGATTTGGTACCAGTTAAAATTCGTGCTTATCTTTGATCCATAGTTCATGTTATTTATATATTTAAAATCTTGGTGAAATTTCTAACAAGTTTGATGTTTACAATTTCTGAAATGGTTGAGAGATAAGAAAGTTACAGAATTCAAAAATCTGGTCTGAATAGCTGGCGTGAGGAAGAAGATGAAGTTATCATAAGGACTTGGTTTACTTTATATTTATTAATTGTTAGTCTAATACCGAATGTACAAGCCACCCCAATAGCAAGGCGTGCGTGTATAAATAATTATTGTGTGAGGACCTGGGTTTGAGCCCCAGTGTCCCATTTTGTTTCTTTTTCTCACATTTTCTTGTTCTTTTTTTTTTGCTTCTAAACGCGCTTGGGCCTACAAGCTTTGGGCCTTTCATTTTTATTATCTCTCACCCCCTGATTTCTAACAGCAGCAAGCCCATTTCCATTTTTTTGTTTTATTTTTCTGATTCAATAAAAAAACCATGTTTGGGCCTAACCAAAATGATTATCTCACCCCCATTTTACTTTTAAAACACCACGCCCAGTCTTTATTTTCTTTTACATTACATATATATATATATATATATATATATATATATATATATATATATATATATATATATATATATATATATATATATATATATATATATATATATATATATATATATATATATATATATATATATATATATATATATATATATATATATATATATATATATATATATATATATATATATATATATATATATATATATATATATATATATATATATATATATATATATATATATATATATATATATATATATATATATATATATATTCTTTATTTATTTTGTTTAATAATAATATAAAATATATTTTCTTAAATAATTAAATTAAAACTTTTTAACTTTTATTTTTATTTTTCACCTTATTTATTTTTATAAATAAAAACCCCAAAAATTTCCTTAACTAATTAATATTTCTTTTTAAAATTAAATATAAATAGACTTAGGTTTTATTTAATTCTATTTTTGATCAAATTAGATTTTAGGTTTTGTTAGATAAATTAATTAGTTTCTCTTGCAAAATTCATTAGTTTAATTAGGTTAATTAAAACCCCTTCTATCAAAAACCCATAAAAACATTATTTTTTATACTATCTTTATATTCTTGTACATTTCATTGTTATGTATTGTTCAATTAGGTTGTAATAGTAATTAGGTTTTAATTGCTTTCATCCCCATTTGTAAACTTGTATCCCCATCCCCAAAAGTATTCTAATAACGTAGGATATTTAATTTCTGCAATTTATCACTTTCGTTATTATTGCTAGTAATTAAGATTTGTATGGCAAGACTCAAAACCAAACAATAGACAACCCTAATTCAAGATAAAATATTTGAATCAAACACACTTTGCACACTTGTACCTCTAGGGTAACCCACACTTGTTGCCTCATATGAAATAGTCATGTCTCTCGAATGTGGGATGTTTTAGGAAAGACCCTCGATTACAAGATCGTAGTCCCTCCATGACTCTTCCATGTTGCCTTCAGTAAACGATCTTAGTCCCTTACGACAATTGCTAAAACATTTTACAAGTTTCCTTCTATGACTATACGAAGACCCACACATGTCCCTTCACATCCAACGATAAGGCTTTCTACTAACTAATGGTATAATAGCACTATCTAGAGGAGGAGGAAAAGAACAACGACTTTCTTTTGAGTAGGTAGAACACTCGTAGTTGCTTGCTCATAAACATTTAAAAACAAACATCTTTCAACACACCAACACTTTTTTGAAATATTTTCAAAGTCAACACTTTGTATGCATTCTTATAGAGACAAGAATCATTAAAAAGTTTGCCCAACGACGACACTTTTTCAAAATATTTTCAAACAAACACATTCACAAAAGCATTTAAAAAGTGAGCTAGAAACTAAGAGCCCGTAGATAACTATGGATAAAAAGGGTGCTAATACCTTCCCTTTTCATAACCTACCCCTCGAACTCAAGAAAATTCTCAAAAGGTCTTTCCTGTTCTTTTCACCCTTTCCTTTATTGGATAAAAAAAAAGTTGGTGGTGACTCTTGCTATCCACAACATTTGCAATAAAACACAAAACACCATGTCAGTTCTCCCACCGTATTACATCATGCAACCTTTCTTCATCCAAATCTAATGTTATATTTTGGTTCCAGTATTGTTCAAACGGAATTTTGTTTTGACGCTGCATCTTTACCGACTTCAGCTGTATTTCGACTGGAAAAACAATGTTATATCCAAATACCAATCGAAAAGGCGTTAAATTTGTCGGCTCCTTAGGGGACGTTCTACAAGACCACAATATATGGTCCAATGTTTTATGCCAATTTTTTGTCTTCTTGGAAACATGCTTTTTAATCAAACCAGTTATCACTTTATTCGCCGCTTAAACCTGGCCATTGGCCTAAGCATAATAAGTTATTGAGGTCATCAATTTGAATCCCGTTTCTGCATAAATTCTGGCATATTTCGACCGATACATACTGACCCTTGGTCTGTAGTTATAGTCTCAGGAATCCCAAACCTATAGATTTTGTGCTTTTTAATGAATTCAACCACCGTATCTTGATCTGCACTCACTAAAGGTATGACTTCTATCCATTTGGTAAAATAATCTATTCCCACCAGGATAAACTGCTGTTGTTTCGATGATGTAGGTCAATTTTTCCTATAATGTCTAAATCCCATCCTCGAAAGGGACATGGTTTAACAATTTCATTCAATTATCTCACTAGAACATGTTGAATACTTGTATTATTTTGGCACTCTTGTCAGCCTTTGTCGAAATCAATGTAGTCTTTTAACATGCTTGGACAATATGCGCCTTGTCGAAATAACCGTTTCATTTTATGGTAGGCTTGGTGAGCGCCACAAGCTCCATTGTGAACTTCCGACACTGTCACATATGCTTCAGTTTCTCCAAGGCATTTAAGCAACACACCTTCAGGAGTTTTCTTGAGTAATTCATTACCCGTGCGAAAGTAGCTTAATGCTCTATATTTTATCTTCATGTCAGTATTTCCAACTGGATTCTCTAGATATCCTATAATTGGCTTTCTCCAGCCTATATCTAGCAAATTGTCAACGACAAAAATTTCAAAATTTCCGTCCATATGACCTGCCCCTCAAGCTTTTGGCGTTGTCAACTTTTTGGGTGATGTCGAGATAACTTTCTCCCTTACTTCGACAAACTCACTCAGCTTGTCTGTCAACACCTTATACCCAGCCACAATCTGGGATAATTCATTAGCCTGTAGATTCTCTATCTTGGGCATGTGTGTAATGCTCGCTACTTCAAAGTCTTCCACTAACCAATTCATAATCGCAAAGTATATCAATAGATTCTCCTTGATACACTTATACACTCGTGTGATTTGTTTGATCACCAACTCCGAATGACCTTTTTCTTCGGTTTTGGTTGCACCCAAATCCCACAAGACTTCGAGTCTAATAATTAAGGCTTCATATTCTGCCTCATTATTGGAGCATTTTCCATCGACTCGACACTTGAATTTTGTTGGCGTTCCTTTTGGAGAAATTATTAAAATTCCGACGCCGATTCCAGTTTTATGGCTCGACCCATCAAAATAAAATTTCCAAAAGTCTGTGTCTACCATTTTTATGGATGGCTCAACTATTGCATGATCTACAGTATAGTTTGTCAAAATTTGGCCTTTTATGGCTTTTAAAGGCAAATAAGACAAAGAAAACTCAGTTAATGCTAATGTTCACTTCCCAATTCGACTATGTAATATGGGCTTCGATAGCGAATGCTTAATAACATCATAATGAGATGAAACATAAACATCAATTGGCTTAATATATTGCTTTAATTTCATACATGAGAAGTACAAACACGGGCACAATTTTACAATTGAACTATACCTAGTTTCTACATCTATTAACACTCGACTAAGGTAATAAATGGGTCTTTCAACACCATTATCATCCTCTTAAGCTAACATGCTTCCTATCATAAGGTGAGACACAATTATATATAATCTGATGTTTTTGTTTTGACTAGGTGGCAGTAAAACTGGAGGCTTTGTCAGACATTCTTTGATTGCGTCGAAAGCCTCTTGCCGCTCTTTCCCCCATAGGAATTCACTTTCTTTTTTATCTTAAGTAGTGGTGAGAACACCTTTGAAAGTCCCAAAGATTCGATATGAATCTTCTCAAGAAATTGATCTTCCCCAACAAAGATTGCAACTATTTTTTCGTCGAAGGAGGCTTGAGATCCAAAATTGTTTTGTTTTGTTTTGGTTGATCTCGATGCCTTTTTGTGTACCACAAAGCCAAAGAAGTCTCCTGCATGTACACCGAAAGCAGATTTTAGTGGATTTATTTCAATCCATATTTTCTCATCCTTTCAAATGATTTTCGAAGATGGTCTATATGACCATTATCAAATGAAGATTTAATTACAATATTGTCAATATAAATCTGCAGAAAATGCTCTATGAAATCGTGGAATGCAGTATTCATGGCCCTTTGATAGGTTGCTCCGGAATTTTTTAAACTGAATGGCATTACAACCCATTCAAAAGTCCTTAAGGCCCCTGGACATCGAAATGTCATTTTGGGCACATCCTCATCTTCTATAAAAATTTGGTTATATCTAAAATAACCATCCAACATGCTCAAATATTCAAAACCTGCAGCTGAATCAACTAACATTTCTGCCACGACCATCGAATATTCATCCTTTGGAGTCACTTTATTTAGATCCCAAAAATCTATGCAAACTCTAAGAGTTCCACTTTTCTTACTAACAGGAACAATATTTGCTAACCATTCGACGTACCTTGCAGTTCTGATGAACTTGCACTTGAGCAGTCTTTCGATCTCTTGTTTGATCTTCAACGTGATTTTTGGGGCGAACCTCCGAGGATGTTGCTTTACCAACTTTTTCCCTTGCTGGATAGGCAAATGATGCTCTACTATGCTTCGACTCAATACATGAATTTCACCATAGTCCCATGCAAAGCAATTTCTCTTAATAAATTTACCAATTGAACCTTCGCCTTTGACCCAACTTTTGTACTGATATAAGTTGGTTTATAATGAGAAATTGTATCGTATATTTAAGCTCATTGTGCGTATTAATTTTCCGCATTTTATCTTGTTTATTTGCATTTTACCTTATTTTCCTTTGTTTTGTAGTTACTAGGTTCATCTGGCACAAATTTGGAAGCATTTCGGAAAAAAAGGAGTGAAAGAAGAGCAAAGTGCACCAGAAAAGCCAAATTCTGCAGGTATGCCTGATATGGCGTTCTCCATAGGGAAAAGGAGTTCGCCATCCCCCCTTCCACGCATTTAATGAATCCAGGTAATGGCGTTCTCCATTGCCATGATGGCGATTGCCATGTATTCAAAGAAACAGTTTTTCAGTTTTTAAAGAGGAAGTTAATGGCAGTTTTTGGAGTTTGAATTTCCCACCTTCCAGTCACGACTAGAGGCGGTTATCATGCCTTGTTTCTCTATATATAGGCCCTTTGTGTAACTTCCAGCTATCCAAGTTTATGGGGAAGATCTAGCGATTTAGTTTTAAGCATAAAATTACCTGTAAAAAGTGACAATAACTCTCATCGAGGGATTGTCACACCTGTTTCTCTTTCTCTGTATTGTACTGTTGGATCGAAAACAACCTTGCCGTTATTTTCTTAATCAATTCATGTCTTGTTTCTTTAATTTCAGGTTTAATATTGTTTACTTAATTATAATTTCTATTGTTGTTATTATATTTCATAGTATGTTAGTCTTACGCATAGTTACCCTGAGCATGTTAACTTCAATCATAGTTATGTCTTGGTAATTTTGTTTGAGACCGGTGTGTGGGGACCTTCGTAACTAATGCGACTCAGTATAACACATTAGGTGTGGATTTATGAATACATGATTGTTTTTGTTTTAGTTTCCATATTGTATGTTTATTATTTCGACACAATAGTGAGGAATATGTTAAGGTTCAATCTGATAGCGCGGAGTGTGAGGAATGAACCGAATAGTGGAAATTAGGCATCGATCCTAAAAACAGCAAGAGCGCTTTAAGTATTGTTTAGAATTTTGTTAACTTTCAAAATATGTTTTCTGATTAACGGGAGAGTGAGAGAAATATCCCGTGGTTAGTAAGTGTGATTCTTGTCAATAGTGCGAGATTGTGAGACAGAGTCTTTGAGTCAACATTCTCTATGAAACTAAGTTTTATTCATAATTAACACCCGTATTCTACTCGTCCCTTAGGCACGCAAAATCCATACTCTGGACTCTACTTCTAATTATTTTCAAACCTTAAGTATTTTATTTTCTATTCTCTCCCTCACCGTTTTAACCTCTCATCCTTAGCTATGCATTGCAACATAAATAACATTAGTTTGATTATTAGTCTCTGTGGGTTTGATAATCTTTTAAAACTACGCGATAGACTGTATACTTGCCGTTACACATTTTGACAGATATATAAAGTCGTGGTCAAGTTTTTGGTGTCGTTGTCGGGGACAAATTTAGTCAATATTGTGAATCAACTGTTGTGCAGTATAGACTAAGGCAACTATTTTCCTTTTTACTCACCAATTGTATGCCAAGCACTCACTCACAAAGTGAAGAGTTAGAGCAGCCAATTGCCGAAATAGACCGTTTTGCTAACATAAGACACCGAATTAACGAATTTTGTATTAGATATAATCTTTCCAGTCCCATTATCCCAGTTCCAGAACTAGAACCAATCATGGCCGAAGGACCTCAAAAACGTCCTCTAAAGTATTATGATGTACCATCGCAAGAAGAACCATATAACAACATTGCTTCCCATGCTATTAACTTAAACGATTTCGAGTTGAAACCATCGTTGTTGTCAGCTGTTCAACAAAACCAATTTTTAGGAAGTCATATGGATGACCCAAACTTACATTTATCAATATTCGTACAATACGCAGACACGGTAAAAGCGATTGGTGTCAGTTAAGAAGCGATAAGAATGCATCTCTTCCCAGTTTCATTAAGAGATAGAGGTAGAGCTTGGCTCCAGTCTCTACCGTCAAATTCTGTCGCAACATAGGACGAACTAAAGAAAGTCTTCTTAGCGCAATATTTCCCACCAAGTAATACAACTATGCTAAGAGCTCAAATCAACGAATTTAAGAAGAAAGATAAAAAATATCTTTTTGAAGCTTGGGAAAGATACAAAGACATGATGAGGCTTTTCCCGCACCATGGACTTGAGAAATGGCTGATCATCCATACCTTCTACAATGGTCTATTGTACAATGCTAAGATGAATATGAACGCCGCAACTGGCGGAGCTCTTATGGATAAACCGTATGGCGAAGCCTATGAACTCATCGAGAAAATGGCTCAAAATCATTTCCAATGGGGAGGTGAACGAATTACTATAGAAAAACCAACTCCAAAAGGTGGAATTCACGAAGTTAATAGCATGGACCGTGTCAATGCTAAAGTGGATGCGCTTACTCAAAGGATTGAAAGCTTAGCCATAACACCACCTGCAACTACTGTAGCTGCTGTGACACCAAATTGTGAATTATGCAGAACCCCTGGGCACACTAATGCTGGTTGTCAGTTATTGACCGGTGTTCCTACCGACCAAGCAAACTATGCCCAAGAAAACCTGTATTCAAACACTTATAATCCTTGCTGGAGAAATCACCCAAATTTTTCATATAAGAGCAATAATGCTTTATATCCACCAAACCCAACACCCAATATTCAACCTGGATATAAAAAAGGAGCACCATCTTCTCCACAAGCACCTAGAAAGTCAAATCTGGAGATCATGATGGAAAATTTTATGAGTACTCAGGTCCAAAAAAACAAAGATTTTGCAAATCAAAATGCTCATACGAGTGAACTGATGAAGCAATTGTCAAGTAAACTTGATGTTATGGCTACACATAAAAAAATGTTAGAAACCCAAATTTCTCAAGTAGCCCAACAATAAGCAACAATAGCAACCCAAGCTGTAACATTTCTTAGTCAATCACAACCAAACCCAAGAGGACATTCTAATGCTATTCAGTTATGAAGTGGGACCGAAATAGATGGACCAGTTGGTCTGAGACTCAAAAGTCTGTCCATGTATAAAAACTATGGTAAGGAAACTGAAAAGGTGAACACATCTCAAAACGATGGAAAATAAGACAAAAGCGAAGAGTCTGTAGAGAAAGAACCACCTTATGTGCCTCTGCCACCATATAAACCACTTGTACCTTATCCTCAAAGATTAGCTAAAACAAAAAATGAAGGATAATTCAAGAGATTTGTAGAACTTCTGAAACAGCTGAACATCATCATACCATTCACATAAGCTATTTTGCAAATGCCTTCATATGCTAAGTTTCTTAAAGAAATCCTATCCAACAAGAAAAAACCCGAGGATAATGAAACATTTATGCTCACTGCTGAGTGTAGCACTATAATCCAAAACAACATGCCTCATAAGCTAAAAGATCCAGGTAGTTTCTCTGTAACCTGTGTAATTGGAAAATATATCATAGACAACGCACTATGCGACTTAAGAGCCATTGTCAGTTTAATGCCCTTATCCACATGTGTTATACCCCAAAATTTGCCCTCCCATATTCCTCAAGAAATTGCCAAGCCAAGCTAGAAAATTCCCCAAGGGTTGTGCAGTGCAACAGTCTCCTACACAGTCAAAACTAGGGTTTGAGTTCTGGTCAGGCAAATGAACTTTTCAAAGGCCCAATCAAGTCTCATATGCTTACAAAGAGGGTCAAGCATCCTCATATCAAGTTTCAAGGCATTCAGCTCAAGATTGCACAGTCAAAACCCTAGATTGCACTACAGTCAACTGTAGGGGCAAAATGGTCATTTGGCAGTCAAAAGTTCAAATTTTTGGTCAATATATCATTTTGAAGCCACAAACATCATTTGATCAATGCTTGATCATGATTCTCAAAATTTGGCTCAGAAATCATCAAAGATGCAAAAGTTGCTATATTTGGACAGCTGAAAAAGTCAACTGAAATTGACCAGGGCATAACTTTCACATGGATTATCAGAAAAATTCCATCCAAAGCTCATTTTGAAGAGAAAGACATTTCCTACAACTCATATTCATACTTCAAGTCCAAGAGATGCTCTCACAAAAAGTTATCAATTTCAACATTATAGGTCATTTTCAAAAGTCAACAAAAAGGGACTTTAAGTCAAAGGCCATAACTTGAGATTGGTAAATCAAAATGACATGGGACCAAAGGCATTGGTTAAAGGACTCAAAGACCTTTCCAAAATGTCCAAGAACATGAGAAAATCTTAAAAATTGAGCAAGTTATGCCTTGTAGAAGTTGGGAAATTTTTGTGAAATGGCAAAAGTCAACTATCCTTGAAAATCCAATTTTGACAAAAGGGCCTCATTTTTCTCACTTTGTCCATCCTTGTCATGCCACACACGTGTCCCATGGTTAATTTCAAGACCAAATATTGATTTTTTTTATTTTATTTAATTTTTGATGATTTAATTCATTTTAATTCTTTGAAAATTCAAATAAAATTTAAAAATCAATGAAATAGTGTCAAATGAATTTGGACAAGTTCTATGTATCATGAACTAACTCAAAAATCAGGCTAAGGTTCATTTGCACACTAGGTCTAGGTTTTGGCTAAAAAGAAGGAAAATGGTTAATGGAAGAAACCCTAATGCCAATTCTTTCTCAAGCATGGATTAAGGTCAAATAGCAAGCCAAGTCTATTCCATAAGGATCATTGAGTCAAACCCTAACCCTAGTGCAGCAAAAAACTCGTTCAAAAGCCATTGGACAATTTGAAAAATGAACCATAAAATGAAAATCTGATTTCAAAGCTAGGGATCTTCTCAAGCCTTAATTTTTGTACCAATAGCTTCCTGAGACAATTTTGAACGTATCCCAAATCATAACATCTTCCAAAACTCCTTGAACTGGTATCCACGAGTCCAACTGCATCTTCAAAATTTTGAAATCATATAGCACGATTCAAGCACATTCTTGCAGTTTTTTTTAGATATTCATACTCATGATGAAGTTTCTGAGCTAACCCTTGCATTTAATTTCATTTTTGTGCCATGAATAAGAAATTGCCATTTTCGAATCCTAGGGTTACAGCTTTCTCAAATTAGGGATTTTGCCTAGGGGAAAAATTAGGGTCCCTGACTACCATGGTTGAACTCAGTACACCCAGACGAAGAAGAAGATACCATCGCGAACAATTTATATAGCCTATATGGCTATTCGCTATTTTCTCATAGCATGTTTAAAACAACGTTTCAAAACCGTTGCCTTCTTTGTTTGTGTTTCAGGAAATTGGAAGGGACGATGGCGTGGCACAAGTGGATTGGATGAGTTTGAATTTGCGCGCGTTTTAAATGAGCACTAACCATTTTCTTTTATATATTTTATTGACTATTATATGTTAAATGAAATCAACATAGCTCAGCTGGCCAAGACACGCGCATGTAACCACAATGACCTGGGTTCAAGTCCCAGGTCCTGCAAAAATTCAATATTATTTTTCCTTTCCAGGTTCCATGCAACGCTCACATTGATGCTCACCATACTCCATCAGGATTCAACCTCCACGTGTCCCAGGGCCTCAGATCCATGGCCAAGATGAAGAGTGCACCATACATTCAGTCAAATGCATTACACTGGATCAAAAAAGTCAACAAATTCTCACAAATAACTGGGCCAGGCTTCTCAAAACTGCACCTCCAATTCTGGGGTCTACCCCCCCCCCCCCTGGTTCTATCTTTTTTTCTTTTTTTTTAATTTTCTTTATATTCTATTATTTTTAAATTTACTTGTGTTTTATTTTCTTATTTAATTAATTCTTACAAAAATGCAAAAACATTAAAAAATACAGAAAATACAAAAAAAACAATATAATTAATTTTGATTCTTTTTTTTAAATAAATTAAAATGTAACTCATTTAGTTTAATTAGGTTTTAATTTTAATTTTAATTCTTTTTTTCATAATAAAAATCCAAAAAAATGTAGAATTAGGTTAATTATTAATTTTTTATATCCTTTTTAATTTTTTCCTTTTTTCTCACAATATTATTATTTATTATTTATTTTCTATAAATCAAAAATTGTACATAAATTAGTTTAGAATTTAATTAGGTTAGAAATTAAATCTTTTTTCATAATAAACTTAAAAAATGATAGAACTAGGATTTTAATTTTAATTAACTTTTCTCTTTTTTCTTTTAAACCTAAAAAACAAAAAAACATTATTTTTCATTTAATTTTTAATTTCCTTGATTAATTTTAATTATTTGTAAAAGGGTCCAACGCCCTAATTTTGTTTAGTCTTTATTTCGCGCATTTATTTTACATTGTTTAAATACCTCTGTATATGCCCCAAAGCCTTGTAATAAGTTTAGATTTATTTCTCGCACTTTTATTTATTCGCTTTATTTATTTTCAGTCAAATCGGGTTCGGTTTTTTTTGGCGATGTGGACCCGCGCCGGTTGTAATAGTTTAGACTTATTTTCTCGCAAATATAACTGTTAATAAATATGCATGAAAGAATGAATGTCCAAAAAAATAAAATCAAATCGTTAGATCACCATTGCATGACAAGACAAACAATGAACTGAAAACGACACACAATTCGCACACACCACCCCTAGGGTACGCCTCACTGTTGCCTTTCGAAAGGTGATCGTCGAGTAGAGGACGTCTTAGTAAGTCCTCATGATCCGGGAACCTGGCATGAGGGTAGCTTCTAAGGTGTCTTCCCATTGCTCCGGTGATCACCATGTCCCTAAAACTCGAATTGACCCGAACACCTCCAACGGTGGTGCTACCTACCTCTCAATGGTGGGATGGCATTACTTTAAAGGACACTTACACAGACGAATTCCTTAGGGTAGGTAGGTTCTCAAGGGTACTTGCTCTCATTTCAAACAAATCAAAATACTTTTCACACCGACACACTTTCAAGAAACTTTCAAAACAAACTTTTCAACACTCTGACGTACGAGTTGAACTGAGACTTTTCAAAGGATATTTTTGAAACCCACATTGAAAAGCAAACAACAATTTTGAAAAACACATTGAGCAAGTACCTAAGAGCCCATGGATAACCATGGATAGAAAGGGTGCTAACACCTTCCCTTTCTATAACCTACCTCCCGAACCGAGAGCAATCTCTTTAAAGGAATTTTTCTGTGCTTTTGTCCTTTCCTATTGGAGAAAATAAAAGACGGTGGCGACTCTTGCTTACCGCGACATTTCGCGAACCAGCGTTAAAACAGTCAGTTCCAGATCCACCGATCACAGAACTGGCGACTCTGCTGGGGACTAACTTAAAGTGAGGTGTACCTTAGGACTAAGATCACTGTGTTTTCAATTGCTTTCCTTGTATGCTTTAGAATTGTGGGTTGCTTGGGAGTTCTATAGATCCTAACCCGGATCTGGGGGATACCTTTCTTAGAAAGTAGCAACAAGGCTGTGAGGGAACTGTGCGGGGTATACCGACATGGTTGAAACAGTCTGCTACGTTGATGTGGCACTTTGGTGTGTACCGGTAACCCTTGAGTCAGTCAAGGAGAGTACGGGGCCTCCATGTGGTGTCATGAAGCATCAACAGACCTTAGGAACCTTAATTGAACCATCTTGGCCTCTTTAGGGTAGTGAGATAACTGACTTTGGTGCAGTCCGAGGTTGGTTGATACTCGATACTACACTCAATTGAGGGTTGCTTTCCTGGAATATTTCGGTCGCCAGTTCAGTGGCTAAATCGAAACGATGAACAATGAAAGCAATCCCGTGATATTGGGAACCTTAGAACCCGGTTACTTTGATTAGGACAGGATGAACCCACCAACTTCAAGAGGGTACTACCCAGACCCCATGCTGGCCTTAAACCTTAAGGGCCTGTCTTGTGTGCCTTGTGTGCCTTACATGTTTGTCTTTGTAAATATCTGTGTTTAATCGTAGCATCATGACATCATCCAGCATCATATGCATTAACTAACCATTTCAGGGGTTCGAATTTTCATCTTTGTTCTTGTTTTGTAGGACATGGAAACTGTTCGTAGAAAGACAATTCCAATCAGTCTTGTAAGGATCCCTCCTCAGCTTAAGGAGCTTATATCCAGGATTCCCGAGAACTCTTCATTCAGTGAAAGGCATGGAAGCCTCATCAGCTTGGTCAACACCAACATTGAGGAAGATATGATAAAAGTCCTGTTCCAATTCTTTGACCCTCTGCATCACTGTTTCACCTTCTTGGACTATCAGTTGGTACCTACATTGGAGGAGTTCTCCCGACTCCTGAAGATCCCTATCCTTGATCAGCTACCCTTCAACGGTGCAGAAAAGGAACCTAAGCTTGAAGAGATTGCTAAAGCCTTGCACCTACAGTTATCTGACCTCAAGGGACATTGGGAAGTTAGAAGTGGTATCAAAGGGTTCTTAGCTAGGTTTCTGTTTGAAAAGGCCTATGATTGTTGGAACTCCCTTGACTTGCAAGCTTTTGAAGAGGTTGTGGCCCTCCTTGTTTATGGTTTGGTGTTGTTCCCTAACCCAGATCATCTCATTGATATCAGTGCTGTCCAGATCTTTATGTCCAGGAATCCTATACCTACGTTGCTGGGGGACCTCCTTCACTCATGTTACACTCGAACCATGAGAAAAAGAGGTGTCCTTATGTGTTGCACTCCTCTCCTGGGAAAGTGGTTTATTTCGCACCTTCCACAATCAGTCCTGAAGAACGAGCGGGGTTTGAGATGGTCACAACGGTTGATGACTCTTACACATGCAGATATACATTGGTGCCCTAGGTCCAGGGAAGATGTCACTATCATTGATCGTTGCGGGGAGTATCCTAATGTTCCTTTACTTGGAATCAGAGGGGGTATTACTTATAGTCCATGCCTGGCTTGGAGACAGTTTGGTTACGCTCGGAGGGATGGTCCTCATGACATGTTGATTCCTGACATAGTTTTTGACTTCGACAACGATACTCAAGGACTTCGCCAGAGATTTATCAGAGCTTGGAGGATGCCTAGTAGGATAGACAGCAAGACACTGGGGCACAGGAACTCCATCCCTTTGGAGCCTTACCTCAAATGGGTACGAGCCCGCTCTCAGAAGTTGGTAATGCCTTATCCTCACATGCTTCCAGTAATCAAAGAGCCTGCCTTGGAAGGAGAGGTGTCTCATGTTATTCAGCACCCTGATATGCCCACATCCTGGGAAGAGATGCAGAAGAGTTGGATCCAGCTTAAAGAAGAGAGGAATTCTCTTGAGACTAGTTTGCATGCCAGTGAAAAGAAGGTTTTGGAGCTCACTCGCCTGTTGCACGAGGAAAGGAATCTCAACACTTACATAGCTCCAGAGAAGATGCGCAACATATTTTGGATGTGACTTGATCTTTTTGTATTTTTGCCCATGAGGCTTTGATGTAGCAAAACAATGATTTTCTTAATAATAAAGCGTGTTCCTTTTGGTCTACAACAAATTTGAATTTTCGAACTCTTGAATGCATTGCATAAACACATATCATTCATCATGTGCATCATAAATACTCTTCTTTTCAGGTTGTTTACCGTTCTTCGCTGTTTATTTCAGCATCATGAATCCTCCTGAATCATCAACCGATGCGGCTATCAAGGCTCTTCAGGCGCAAAACGTCCAGTTTCAGGCGCAAAACGCCCAATTTCAGGAGCTGATCAAGGGCTTGTCTCAGGGTCAACAAGAGTTAAAGACCATGCTGTTGAAGAAGACTAAGAAGAAGAGGAGGACTGTGCTATTTAACACTGGGCGCAGACTCGGGAACACTTTGGTTGTTGAAGCTGAAAGGACTCCTCCATCTGTGACAGAAGGTAGTCACCATGAAAGGGAGGTCACTACTCCTGTGGGCTCTGATACTGAAACAGACTTCAACGACGACCAGTACCCTCCTGCTGAAGACCGGTACAAACAGCTGGAAGACAGATTAAAGGCTGTGGAAGTTCAACGAGTGCCTGGATTGGATTTCGGAGACTTGGGGTTATCTACTGGAGTGGTGATCCCCCACAAGTTCAAAACGCCTGCCTTCGTGAAGTATGATGGGGCTTCCTGTCCCAAGATGCACCTCCGTTCTTATGTAAGGAAGATCCAGCCTTACACAGCAGACAAGAACCTTTGGATCCACTTCTTCCAGGAGAGTCTTTCAGGGACTCACCTCGATTGGTTCTATCAGCTAGATGGAATCAGCATTCGTAACTGGGAGGATCTGGCCACTGCTTTTTACAAGCAGTATCAGTATAATGCCGACCTCGCTCCTACGCGTACCCAGCTCCAGGGTATGTCGCTAGGGTCGGGTGAAGGTTTTAAGGAGTACGCTCAGAAATGGAGAGACCTGGCTGGCAGGGTGCAGCCACCGTTGACGGATCGGGAGCTGGTAGATATGTTCTTGGGGACCCTATCTGGTCCATTTTTCAACCATCTCATTGGTAATTCCTCTGCTGGGTTTACCGATCTAATCCTGACTGGTGAAAGGATTGAGGCCGGTATAAAATCGGGGAAGATACAGAAAGTTGCCTCCTCCAGTACTGAGAAGAAGCCCTTCAAAAAGGAGGCTAGTGCTGTATATAACTCCCGGAGAACAGAGCGACCTGAACACCGCCAATCTGTCAGTGCGGTAATGATTGCCAAACCTGCTGCCGCTCCTCGGCCAACTAATCCTCAGAAGTTTGAAAGACCCCGGAGGGAGTTTACCCGGTTAAGCATGACCTTATCACAGATTCTGCCACAGTTGCTATCCACCAATTTAGTGACTGTCAAGGAGGCTCCAAAGTTTCCCAATACTGCATCCCCCAAGTTCAATCCAAATGCTCGCTGTGCTTATCACTCTGATAGCCCGGGGCATAACACAGATGACTGTTGGGCCCTAAGAAATAAGGTTCAAGATCTCATTGATGCAAAGGAGATACAGTTTGAGGCGCCCGAGGGGCCAAATGTTGTAAATGCTCCCTTGCCCCAGCATGGAGTGAATGCTGTTGAGGAAAATTTGTATGTAGCTTCGGTGGATGATGTTGCTACTCCGTTGCTGATGGTTAAGAGGAATCTGTTGCTAGCCGGTTTATTTCCGGGATGTAGCGAAAGTTGCCCTCTATGTGTTGCTTCCCCTGTTGGTTGTTCTCTGTTGAAGTCAGGCATCCAAAACCTGATAGATAATAGAGAGATTTTGTTTGAAAAGACTGTTGTTCCTGCTGCTCCTGTTGAAGAAGTGTCCATCGTTACCATCTTCAACAACTATTCCGAGGCTCCTTCAAAGAAGCCTATACAAGTTTTGTCAGTTCACAAGAATGTTCCCATCACCATTACTGTTCCGGGGCCTATACCCTACAAATCTGATAAGGCCGTCCCATGGCACTATGGGGCGGATGTTTATGTTCTGGGTGTGAAACAAGAGTGCAACATTGATACTGGTGTCTCCAACATCACCGGGCCTGCTAAGGTCACTCGTAGTGGAAGACTGTTCTCGCCAGACATTGCTCCTCCAGCAATTCATAGGCCTTTGATCTTCACACCTGCCAGAGTGCCTGTTTCTCCTTCTGACCAAGTATCCACCCCTGCTGCTGAGTCATCTGATACTCGGGGCAAGGGAACTGCTGCTGATGTGCCTGCCAGGACGGAGGCACCAAAGACCATTGTTGAGGCTTCCAAGCAGGAAATGGAAGAAATTCTCAAGATAATAAAGAAAAGTGATTTCAATGTTGTGGAACAGCTGGGGCACACCCCCTCTAAAATCTCCATGTTGTCACTGCTGCTGTGTTCAGAGGCCCATGCAAAGGCTCTAATTGCTTTCTTAAAGACTGCCCATGTACCCCAAGATACGACTGCTGACCAGTTCACCGATTGTGTGGCCAACCTAACTGCTGATAATGGCCTGGGTTTCTCTGATGCCGATCTGACAGCAAAGGGGAAGAACCATAATGATGCCCTGCATGTCTCCATTGAATGCAGGGGCACTACTCTTGCTCATGTGCTGGTTGATACAGGTTCTTCATTAAATGTGCTGCCCAAGAAGGCTCTGGATAGGCTGGATTGTGAGGGTCTAGAGCTCAAACCAAGTAGCATTGTTGTCCGGGCCTTTGACGGGTCCAAAAGAATGGTGCATGGTGAAGTGGACATCCCAATCAGGGTTGGGTCACAAGTATTTGATTCAAAATTTTATGTGATGGACATCCATCCGTCCTATTCTTGTTTGCTGGGTCGCCCATGGATCCACAAAGCTGGAGCTGTGACTTCTACATTGCATCAGAAGCTCAAATACCCGGTCAGGGGGAAGATCGTAACAGTGCAAGGGGAGGAGGAATACATGGTCAGCCACCTCAACTCTTTCAGATACGTAGAAATGGATGGGGAGTTCATTGAAACCCCCTTTCAGCATTTTGAGGAAGTACCACAAACCTTGGCAGCAGCAGAAGATGAAGAGGTTTCTCCTATGAAGATGGCCTCCTTAAAGGACGCCCGGGCTGTGATCGAAAAAGGTGAATGTGCAAATTGGGGCAAGCTCCCTGATCTTACTCCTAAGACTAACAAGTTTGGGCTGGGTTTCACCACAGAAGCTCAGAAAGCGGTGCGCAAGGCAAGAATTGGAAGACCTCCGTTGCTCATCACTCAGCATGGAGTGAATGCTATTGGAGAGGAAGATGAAGTGGGAGAGTCAGAGTTCGATAGCTGGATCTACCCAACGGCCGACGGTGGATTGACCAATTGGACTGCTAAAGATTTTACTCCAATAACTTTTGTCTCCCAGTAATGAGTTTCTTTGTTTTTGATTTGTAATAAACAATAATTTGAGACTATATGGCCCGGTGTCTTACCCGGGGCACCGTGGTTTTATTTATGAGGGCTTTTGTTTGTCACCATCATATATCATGAATAAAAGCATTGGACGTTTTTCACAATTCAAATTTTGCGCTCCTTTTCTTTCCTTTCTTTACATATTGCAAAACAGCTGTATTTACACACACACTCACTCGTACAGGTTTCAATCCACTCTGGATCTCACTGGTAACGACTCTGCTACTGCCAGTTATGACTTCGAAAATCCAATCAACTTGGCCGCAGACGAAGGTGAAGATGATTGCGAAGTGCCTGGTGAACTTGCAAGATTGTTACAACAGGAAGAGAGGGCAATTCAACCCCATGAAGAGCCAGTGGAAATAATAAACTTGGGTACTGAGGAAGACAAGAAAGAGGTGAAGATTGGTGCCAACCTAGAACTCAGCGTGAAGCAACGGTTGACTCAGATGCTGCATGACTATAAAGAAATCTTTGCCTGGTCCTACGAAGATATGCCCGGATTGGATACCGACATTGTGGTCCATCACTTACCAACTAAAGAAGATTTCCCTCCGGTTAAGCAAAAGGTCCGCCGTATGCGTCCAGAGATGTCTGAGAAGATTAAAGCCGAGGTGATGAAGCAATTTGATGCCGGGTTTCTTGCAGTAACTTCTTACCCTCAGTGGGTTGCTAATGTGGTGCCGGTACCTAAGAAGGACGGCAAGGTCAGGATGTGTGTTGATTACAGGGATCTGAACAGGGCCAGCCCCAAGGATGACTTCCCTCTACCCCACATTGATGTCCTTGTTGATAATACAGCTCAGCATAAAGTGTTCTCTTTCATGGATGGTTTTTCAGGCTACAATCAAATCAAGATGGCACCTGAAGACATGGAAAAGACTACCTTTGTTACTCAGTGGGGCACCTTCTGTTACAAGGTCATGCCGTTTGGGTTAAAGAATGCTGGGGCAACCTACCAACGTGCCATGGTTACCTTATTTCATGACATGATCCATCATGAGATAGAAGTATATGTGGACGACATGATCGCTAGGTCCCAGACTGAGGAAGAACACCTTGATCATCTGCAGAAATTGTTTGACCGGTTGAAACTGTACAAGCTGAGATTGAACCCGAACAAGTGCACCTTCGGGGTAAGATCTGGGAAGTTGCTAGGCTTTGTGGTCAGTGACAAGGGAATTCAAGTGGACCCTGCTAAGGTCAAAGCCATTCAAGAGATGCCAGTTCCTAAGACAGAGAAGGAAGTCAGAGGCTTTCTAGGACGTCTGAATTACATTGCTCGGTTCATCTCACATTTAACTGCTACCTGTGAACCAATCTTTAAGCTGTTGAAGAAAGATCAGGTAGTACGTTGGAACGATGAATGTCAGGCTGCTTTTGACAGAATCAAAGAATATCTCCAAGAACCACCCATCCTTATGCCACCAGTTGAAGGGAGACCTTTGATACTTTACCTGACAGTGCTTGACAACGCAATGGGGTGTGTGCTGGGGCAGCATGACGAGTCTGGCCGAAAAGAGCATGCCATTTATTACCTTAGCAAAAAGTTTACCGACTGTGAGACCCGATACTCACTGCTTGAGAAAACTTGCTGCGCTTTGGTATGGGCTGCTCGCCGGTTGAGACAGTATATGCTGACTCACACTACCTTGTTAATCTCAAAAATGGATCCTATAAAGTACATATTCGAAAAGCCTGCTCTGTCTGGGAGAATTGCAAGATGGCAGATGATCTTGACGGAATACGACATTCAGTACACGACCCAAAAAGCCATCAAGGGAAGTGTATTGGCAGACCACCTAGCACATCAAGCTGTGGATGACTACCAATCAATGAACTTCGAGTTTCCAGATGAAAGCATTATGATAGTAACTGACTGTGAAATACCTGGACCGGATGAAGGACCTGAACCGGGATCCCGATGGTCTATGCACTTTGACGGAGCCTCCAATGCTCTGGGAAATGGTATTGGCGCCATAATTGTATCTCCACAAGGCACTCATACTCCACTCACCGCCCGGCTGTGTTTCAACTGTACCAACAACATGGCGGAGTATGAAGCGTGTATTATGGGTCTTCAAGCTGCGATCGACCTGAGGATCAAATTTCTGAGTGTCTTCGGAGATTCCGCTCTTGTGATCAATCAGATCAAAGGAGAGTGGGATACGAAACATCCAAACTTGATTCCTTACAGAGAATGTGTGTTGGCCTTGATTCCCCACTTCACAGAGATAACATTTGAGCACTTTCCAAGAGAAGAAAATCAGCTGGCGGACGCGTTAGCTACAATGTCTTCAATGTTCAAGGTTAAATGGGATAATGAAGCACCCCGGATCACCATCTGGAAACTGGATGAGCCGGCATACTGCTGTGATCTCGAAACTGAATTGGTAACTGAGAAGCCTTGGTACCACGAAGTGAAGAGATATCTGGAAGCTCAGGAATACCCTGAAGGTGCCTCTGTCAATGATAAGAAATTTCTGAGGAGGTTTGCAGCCAAGTTCTTCCTTAGCAACGGCATCTTGTACAAGCGAAACCAGGATTCAACCCTACTGCGTTGTGTAGATAAGACTGAAGCAGATAGAATCATGGAAGAGCTACATGAAGGGACTTTTGGTACACACTCCAGCGGACATACCATGGCAAAGAAGATCCTACGGGCAGGGTATTACTGGTCTACCATGGAAGCTGATTGTTACCAACATTCCAGGACATGCCACAAATGCCAGGTTTATGCAGATAAGGTGCATGTTCCTCCGGTTCCCCTGAATGTTCTGACTGCGCCTTGGCCATTTGCAATGTGGGGCATAGACATGATCGGTGAGATTAAACCTACGGCATCTAATGGACATCGCTTCATCTTAGTGGCGATTGATTATTTTACGAAGTGGGTTGAGGCAGCATCCTACGCTACGGTAACTAAGACTGTTGTGGCACGGTTCATTCGGCACAATCTGATATGTCGGTACGGTGTCCCTGAGCGGATTATTACAGATAACGGCACTAATCTGAACAATAAGATGATTGCTGAGCTCTGCGAACAGTTCAAGATACAGCACCACAATTCTTCTCCTTACAGACCGAAGATGAATGGGGCTGTAGAAGCAGCTAATAAAAACATCAAGAAGATTGTGCAGAAGATGACAGTAACGTATAAAGATTGGCACGAGATGTTACCGTTCGCTCTGCATGGGTATCGTACTTCAGCTAGGACGTCAACTGGGGCAACTCCTTTCTCTCTGGTTTATGGCATGGAGGCAGTCTTGCCTATCGAAGTACAAATTCCTTCTCTCCGGATAATGAAGGATGCAAATCTGAATGAAGATGATTGGATCCAGACACGACTTGATCAGCTCAACCTTATTGACGAAAAGAGACTTGCTGCTATCTGTCATGGTCAGACGTATCAGAAACGAATGATCAGGGCATTTAACAAAAAGGTCAGACCACAGGAATATCAAGTCGGGGATCTGGTGATCAAGCGAATCATCCTTCCTCAGAGTGATCCAAGGGGCAAATGGACCCCTACGTACGAAGGGCCATTTGTGGTTAAGCATGTGTTCTCAGGAGGAGCAATGATATTAACCAACATGGATGGTGACGACCTTCCTCACCCCGCCAATGCAGACATAGTTAAAAAATACTACGCATGAAAAAAGGACCCGCTAGGCTGACATGCCTAGGCAAAAATAAGGGCTTCCCGTCGAACCAAAAGGGTTCGGGCAAAATGAAGGGATGAAAATGAAAAAAATCTGTACACCCGGCAAGTCGAAAACCTGAAAAGGCGGCTTGGGCAAAAATGGGTATCCCGGTGGACTGAAAACCCGAAAAGGCAGTCCAGGCAAAAGTTAGGGATAAAAGCGTAATACTATGGATCACTTTGCATCCAGAATCCGGTATCTACATCAAGACGGCATCAATCAGTCAGCTTCATCTTCAACCAAGGTCATCAAGTGATGAGACGTACGGAGTATAAAGGCGATAGCAGATTTGAAACCCAGTGGATCATTCATCTTTCACACAGCTGTTTTATTTTCTTTTGTACAAAACTTGTATAAACTCTTTTGTTCAGCGGCGTACCTCTTACTAGGACGTCAGCCTCTTGTACACAAAACGCCTATTCACAGGCTATTCAAAATCAATACAAATATACTTTTCAGTTAAACGTGCCAACTGTTTTTCTTTTCTGTTTTGTTTTGCGAAGAACGTCCAAGGCTCAATTTGTGATATATGCATTGACAATAATTTGCTAACTCATAAATATTTGCATATGAAACAAAGAATTAATTGCAGGTGACGCTAGAAACAGGGGCAATAAAGAGTTGTTTGAGCAGTCTAATTGTTCTATCCAAGGTACCAAAGTAGGTTCAGCTAAAAAACCTAACCAGACATCTTAAATTCCCCAGAGAGTGAGACAGCAAGTCAGTGCATTCTTCCCCAGCATATCAAAACTTCCCCAGGAGAGTCCCATCCAAGTTCCCCAGGAAAAGTGGAATTCATCTCCCCAAGCAGTAAGCTTATCCCCAGCAAATTCTGGAGGCTTATCCTTCGCAGAGCACGAACGTGTCGTCCGGCTTGATTTAAAGAGTTATTTCCTTAACAGGATATAACTGGGTTATCCTCAGCCAAAAGCCAAGGGAAGGTCGTCGTCAACGTAGTTCTTTCCCATCCCCAGCGAAGTCTATTCACACTTCCAATACAACAATGGTATCCCCAACAGAGTTACTATCAACATCCAGCAAAGCATCACTCTTCCCACAGAGTATTGCTTCCCAGCATGATCGCTAAAGTATCTTTTCTCCCCGCAGAATCTCCCATTCGCCAAGTTTATTCCGCAACGGAGTCATCTTCTCCTACCGGTATCCTTGCAGTTATCATCCCCAGCGGAAGCTAAATCTATCCTTCGACATCAGCCCAGGATACGATTTCCCGGCACCCGTCAAGGATTTACTTTCCTGGACGAAAACATACATAAACATCACATACATCATTATAGCATGCATAACGCACTGCATCATACAAATCTCATTTATGTTGAGAACATCATTGCTTGATCCATATCATGCATTGCACATGGCTGACTTTTATCTTTCAGGAAAAATTCAGTTAAGTTCTCAAGCTACATTTCAAGACCTAGACTGGTTCAGTCAAAGGCCTTCTCTGGTTCAGTTAAATCGTCCCAAGATTTTCCTGATGCTTATCCCTTTGAAGACATTTCAAGACCTAGACTGGTTCAGTCAAAGGCCTTCTCTGGTTCAGTTAAATCGTCCCAAGATTTTCCTGATGCTTATCCCTTTGAAGACATTTCAAGACCTAGACTGGTTCAGTCAAAGGCCTCCTCTGGTTCAGTTAAATCGTCCCAAGATTTTCCTGATTGCTTATCCAGTGGAAGACATTTCAAGACCTAGACCGGTTCAGTTAAATCGTCCCAAGATTTTCCTGATTGCTTATCCAGTCAAAGGCCTCCTCTGGTTCAGTTAAATCGTCCCAAGATTTTCCTGATTGCTTATCCAGTGGAAGACATTTCAAGACCTAGACTTATCCAGTCAAAGGCCTTCTCTGGTTCAGTTAAATCGTCCCAAGATTTTCCTGATTGCTTATCCCTTTGAAGACATTTCAAGACCTAGACCGGTTCAGTTAAGTCGTCCCAAGATTTTCCTGATTGCTTACCCAGTCAAAGGCCTCTCTGGTTCAGTCAGATCGACCTTAAGATCTCCCTGATTCTTATCCCAGTAGAAGACACCCAAGATTTTTCTCAACGAGCGTTGTTGAAGTTAAAGTCACCCAAGGCTCTCTTACCATCCATGCTAAGAAAGTAATTATCCCTGGTTCTTTCATCGCCATTTGAAGCTCCAGACTCAGCTCCTGTAACTAGTCAGGACACATCAATACCAAGCATCTGAAAATCAGCTCCTGCAACGTGTCAGGTACTCATTTTTCTGTTTTGCAGGTATGCAGGTTCTCGCTAAGGAGTCTCCTATGCGATCAACATCCAGATGGCATCTATAAGCCCATCGTCCAATCCAGCAATCTCCAAATGGCATCTATAAGCCCATTCCCCCATCATTGCTAACATGTGAGCGCAAATTTCCGGGCACTCTAGTGTCCAATCATCTTTTACCCTCGGATTACGAAAGGCACGTCAGCCAATCTGCATCCTCAGGTCTAAGAAGATTGAACAGGGGCAACTGTTATACCCCAAAATTTGCCCTCCCATATTCCTCAAGAAATTGCCAAGCCAAGCTAGAAAATTCCCCAAGGGTTGTGCAGTGCAACAGTCTCCTACACAGTCAAAACTAGGGTTTGAGTTCTGGTCAGGCAAATGAACTTTTCAAAGGCCCAATCAAGTCTCATATGCTTACAAAGAGGGTCAAGCATCCTCATATCAAGTTTCAAGGCATTCAGCTCAAGATTGCACAGTCAAAACCCTAGATTGCACTACAGTCAACTGTAGGGGCAAAATGGTCATTTGGCAGTCAAAAGTTCAAATTTTTGGTCAATATATCATTTTGAAGCCACAAACATCATTTGATCAATGCTTGATCATGATTCTCAAAATTTGGCTCAGAAATCATCAAAGATGCAAAAGTTGCTATATTTGGACAGCTGAAAAAGTCAACTGAAATTGACCAGGGCATAACTTTCACATGGATTATCAGAAAAATTCCATCCAAAGCTCATTTTGAAGAGAAAGACATTTCCTACAACTCATATTCATACTTCAAGTCCAAGAGATGCTCTCACAAAAAGTTATCAATTTCAACATTATAGGTCATTTTCAAAAGTCAACAAAAAGGGACTTTAAGTCAAAGGCCATAACTTGAGATTGGTAAATCAAAATGACATGGGACCAAAGGCATTGGTTAAAGGACTCAAAGACCTTTCCAAAATGTCCAAGAACATGAGAAAATCTTAAAAATTGAGCAAGTTATGCCTTGTAGAAGTTGGGAAATTTTTGTGAAATGGCAAAAGTCAACTATCCTTGAAAATCCAATTTTGACAAAAGGGCCTCATTTTTCTCACTTTGTCCATCCTTGTCATGCCACACACGTGTCCCATGGTTAATTTCAAGACCAAATATTGATTTTTTTTATTTTATTTAATTTTTGATGATTTAATTCATTTTAATTCTTTGAAAATTCAAATAAAATTTAAAAATCAATGAAATAGTGTCAAATGAATTTGGACAAGTTCTATGTATCATGAACTAACTCAAAAATCAGGCTAAGGTTCATTTGCACACTAGGTCTAGGTTTTGGCTAAAAAGAAGGAAAATGGTTAATGGAAGAAACCCTAATGCCAATTCTTTCTCAAGCATGGATTAAGGTCAAATAGCAAGCCAAGTCTATTCCATAAGGATCATTGAGTCAAACCCTAACCCTAGTGCAGCAAAAAACTCGTTCAAAAGCCATTGGACAATTTGAAAAATGAACCATAAAATGAAAATCTGATTTCAAAGTTAGGGATCTTCTCAAGCCTTAATTTTTGTACCAATAGCTTCCTGAGACAATTTTGAACGTATCCCAAATCATAACATCTTCCAAAACTCCTTGAACTGGTATCCACGAGTCCAACTGCATCTTCAAAATTTTGAAATCATATAGCACGATTCAAGCACATTCTTGCAGTTTTTTTTAGATATTCATACTCATGATGAAGTTTCTGAGCTAACCCTTGCATTTAATTTCATTTTTGTGCCATGAATAAGAAATTGCCATTTTCGAATCCTAGGGTTACAGCTTTCTCAAATTAGGGATTTTGCCTAGGGGAAAAATTAGGGTCCCTGACTACCATGGTTGAACTCAGTACACCCAGACGAAGAAGAAGATACCATCGCGAACAATTTATATAGCCTATATGGCTATTCGCTATTTTCTCATAGCATGTTTAAAACAACGTTTCAAAACCGTTGCCTTCTTTGTTTGTGTTTCAGGAAATTGGAAGGGACGATGGCGTGGCACAAGTGGATTGGATGAGTTTGAATTTGCGCGCGTTTTAAATGAGCACTAACCATTTTCTTTTATATATTTTATTGACTATTATATGTTAAATGAAATCAACATAGCTCAGCTGGCCAAGACACGCGCATGTAACCACAATGACCTGGGTTCAAGTCCCAGGTCCTGCAAAAATTCAATATTATTTTTCCTTTCCAGGTTCCATGCAACGCTCACATTGATGCTCACCATACTCCATCAGGATTCAACCTCCACGTGTCCCAGGGCCTCAGATCCATGGCCAAGATGAAGAGTGCACCATACATTCAGTCAAATGCATTACACTGGATCAAAAAAGTCAACAAATTCTCACAAATAACTGGGCCAGGCTTCTCAAAACTGCACCTCCAATTCTGGGGTCTACCCCCCCCCTGGTTCTATCTTTTTTTCTTTTTTTTTAATTTTCTTTATATTCTATTATTTTTAAATTTACTTGTGTTTTATTTTCTTATTTAATTAATTCTTACAAAAATGCAAAAACATTAAAAAATACAGAAAATACAAAAAAAACAATATAATTAATTTTGATTCTTTTTTTTAAATAAATTAAAATGTAACTCATTTAGTTTAATTAGGTTTTAATTTTAATTTTAATTCTTTTTTTCATAATAAAAATCCAAAAAAATGTAGAATTAGGTTAATTATTAATTTTTTATATCCTTTTTAATTTTTTCCTTTTTTCTCACAATATTATTATTTATTATTTATTTTCTATAAATCAAAAATTGTACATAAATTAGTTTAGAATTTAATTAGGTTAGAAATTAAATCTTTTTTCATAATAAACTTAAAAAATGATAGAACTAGGATTTTAATTTTAATTAACTTTTCTCTTTTTTCTTTTAAACCTAAAAAACACAAAAACATTATTTTTCATTTAATTTTTAATTTCCTTGATTAATTTTAATTATTTGTAAAAGGGTCCAACGCCCTAATTTTGTTTAGTCTTTATTTCGCGCATTTATTTTACATTGTTTAAATACCTCTGTATATGCCCCAAAGCCTTGTAATAAGTTTAGATTTATTTCTCGCACTTTTATTTATTCGCTTTATTTATTTTCAGTCAAATCGGGTTCGGTTTTTTTTGGCGATGTGGACCCGCGCCGGTTGTAATAGTTTAGACTTATTTTCTCGCAAATATAACTGTTAATAAATATGCATGAAAGAATGAATGTCCAAAAAAATAAAATCAAATCGTTAGATCACCATTGCATGACAAGACAAACAATGAACTGAAAACGACACACAATTCGCACACACCACCCCTAGGGTACGCCTCACTGTTGCCTTTCGAAAGGTGATCGTCGAGTAGAGGACGTCTTAGTAAGTCCTCATGATCCGGGAACCTGGCATGAGGGTAGCTTCTAAGGTGTCTTCCCATTGCTCCGGTGATCACCATGTCCCTAAAACTCGAATTGACCCGAACACCTCCAACGGTGGTGCTACCTACCTCTCAATGGTGGGATGGCATTACTTTAAAGGACACTTACACAGACGAATTCCTTAGGGTAGGTAGGTTCTCAAGGGTACTTGCTCTCATTTCAAACAAATCAAAATACTTTTCACACCGACACACTTTCAAGAAACTTTCAAAACAAACTTTTCAACACTCTGACGTACGAGTTGAACTGAGACTTTTCAAAGGATATTTTTGAAACCCACATTGAAAAGCAAACAACAATTTTAAAAAACACATTGAGCAAGTACCTAAGAGCCCATGGATAACCATGGATAGAAAGGGTGCTAACACCTTCCCTTTCTATAACCTACCTCCCGAACCGAGAGCAATCTCTTTAAAGGAATTTTTCTGTGCTTTTGTCCTTTCCTATTGGAGAAAATAAAAGACGGTGGCGACTCTTGCTTACCGCGACATTTCGCGAACCAGCGTTAAAACAGTCAGTTCCAGATCCACCGATCACAACATGCAAGGAACTTAATTTAGGGGAACCTAGACCGACAGAGATGTCTCTACAACTAGAGGATAATTCTGTTCAATATCTTGTAGGTATGCTAGAGAACATTCTTGTGCGTATATGTCAATTTTATATCCCTACTGATTTTGTAATAATGGAAATAAAAGATGATTCCAACATACCCATTTTTAGGAAGAACTTTAGCCATAGTCTGAGCTATCGTAGATGTGAAGAAAGGAAAGATAACTTTTGAAGTTGGTGAAGAGAAGGTCGAATTTATTTTGGCTCAATTCCTGAAAGCTCCAGATATAGAAGATACATGTTGCTTCCTAGATGTCATTGGCGAATGCGTTAAAGAAATGGAGATGGAACCATCCAAGTACACCGAAGTACTAAAGATTCCAGTACCTCCTATATTCAAAGACGATAATTAACGTGAGCCATACATAAATGACACTCTGAGAGAATTTCTAGCACTAACACCAGATCCAATGCCCTACCCAAAGAAACCTTCAGTAAAACTTAAAACACTGCCAAAAAACCTAAGTTACAAATTTCTAGATATAGAGCTTGAAAGACCAGTAATAGTCAATGCTGATTTGGGACAAATAGAAACTGAAAAGTTACTACATGTCCTGAGAAAGTATCCTACAACTCTAGGGTATAACATCTCATATCTAAGAGGATTAAGTCCCTCTATATGTATGCATCTTATTATGTTAGAGGATGACTGTAAAACCTCTAGAGAGCATCAACGAAGGATAAATCCCATTATAAGTGATGCAGTCAAAAAGGAGGTGCAAAAGTTATTGAAGCAGGAATCATATATCTAATATCTGATAGTATTTGGGTTAGCCCAGTGCATGTTGTACCAAATAATGGAGGTGTTAAGGTTGTTAGTAATGAAAAATGTGAGACCGTGGCAAAGCGAATTCACACTGGATGGAGGATGTGCATAGACTATAGAAAGCTGAATAAAGCCACTCGAAAGGATCATTTTCCTCTACCATACATTGACCAAATGCTTGAACGACAGGTTAAACATTCTCACTTCTTCTATTTAGACAGATACTCAGGATTCTTCAGAATTACCATTCATCCTGATGACCAAGAAAAGGCCACCTTTACATGCCCTTATGGTACATTCTCCTATCGGCGAATGCCCTTTGGACTATGTAACGCTCTCGCAACTTTTCAGAGATGCATGATGGCCATATTTGCTGATTTTATAGATAACATAATGGAAGTATTTGTGGACAACTTCTCTGTTTATGGACAAAGTCTTGAAGGATTTCTTTCGAACATGGAAATTGTATTAGAATGATGTGTTAAAGTTAACTTAGTGGTTAACTGGGAAAAATTCCATTTCATGGTCCAAGAAGGGATTATACTTGGACATATTGTATCCAATAGAGGAACTGAAGTGGATAAAGCAAAAATAGAAATCATAGAAAATCTTCAACCTCCGAAATTTTTTAGAGAAGTTCGTAGTTTTCTAGGACATGCTGGTTTTTACCGGTGATTCATTAAAGATTTCTCTAAGATAACCAAACCACTGACTGGTTTACTGATGAAAGATGCTGAATTTATATTTGATGAGTACTGCTTGGAAGTGTTTGAACATTTTAAAAATTCTCTCATTACCGCACCCATTAAGCAACCACCTGATTGGAGTAAACCATTTGAAATAATGTGTGATGCTAGTGACTATGTTGTAGGCGTTGTCTTAGGACAAAGAGAAGATAAAAAGCTTCATGTGATCTATTATGCAAGTAGAACCTTGGACAGTGCGCGGATGAACTATGCTACCACAGAGAAATAACTCATTTCTCATGTGTTCGCTTTAGATAAGTTTCACTCTTATTTAGTAGGGGCCAAAATAATTGTCTATACTGATCATGCTACAATTAGGTACTTGTTGAATAAGAAGGATGCTAAGCCCATACTTTTAAGATGGATTCTGCTATTGCAATAATTTGATTTAGAAATCATAGACAAGAAAGGTACCGAAAATGTAGTAGCAGATCATATTTCTAGAATCGAGTATTTATGACTCGAACAAGTCCCCATCAATGATGATTTTCCTTACGATTGACTTATATCCCAATTAGAAAATGAGATTCAAACAAGTGAATTCTCTTTAATTTATCATGACGTAGAGACTAATGAAATAGTAGAGTCAATTTACACCAAAACCACTTTTCCATGTTATGTTGACTTTGTTAACTACCTAGCAGCTAAGGTACTTCCGCCAGACTTAACATACCAGCAAAAGAAGAAATTATTCCATGATCTTAAACACTATTATTGGGATAAGTCCATGCTTTTAAAAAGATGAGTAGATGGTATTTTTTGTAGATGTTTCCCTGAATCAGAAGTAATGATATCATATATCATTACCATTCTGCACCTTATGGAGGGCATGCAATCACTTCAAAGACTTGTGCAAAAATATTGAAATTTGGCCTCTTTTGGCCTACTCTATGGAAGGATGTCCATTCAACAGTTATAAATTGCGACCAATGTCAACGCACTAGTAATATCTCCAGAAGGGACGAGATGCCATTAAAGGTATATTAGAAGTGGAGGTCTTTGATGTATGGGGTGTAGATTTCATGGGGCCATTCCCATCTTCTTTTGGCAATAAATAAATACTCGTTGCAGTTGATTACATATCTAAGTGGATCGAGGAAGTAGCTTCTCCTACTAATGATGCACGAGTAGTCATCAAACTCTTCAAGAATATAATTTTTCCTAGATTCGGTGTACCAAGGATTTTCATTAGCGGCGGTGGATTGCATTTCATTAAACTTCTTGAGAAATTATTATTTAAATATGGAGTCCATCACCGAGTGGTGACACCTTATCATTCTCAAACAAGTGGACAAGTTAGACTTTCCAATATAGAAATTAAGCCGATCTTGGAGAAAGCTCTTGCGAATTCTAGGAAAGATTGGTCTGCAAAACTTCATAAAGCTCTATGGGCTTATAGGACAACCTACAAAACTCCAATAGGAACCACTCCATTCAAACTAGTTTATGGCAAATCATGTCACTTGCCTGTAGAGCTAGAACATAAGCATATTGGGCCATTAAAACTCTAAACATGAACTACATAGTAGCAGGTGAGAAAAGAATTTTAGATGTCCATGAACTGGAAAAACTTAGACTAGATGTAGATGAAAATGCCCGAATCTACAAGGAAAGAACCAAGAGATGGCATGACAAAAGGATAATGAGGCAAAAATTTAATGAGGGTGACATAGTTTTACTCTTTAATTATCGACTTAAACTATTTCCGAGAAAACTTCATTCTAGATGGTCTGGTTCTTTCAAGGTTTTAAGAGTTTTCTAAAGCCGAGCAATGGAAATAAAAGGAAAATCTAATGAGACTTTTATTGTGAACAGACAGAGACTTAAGCATTACCATAGTGTAGAAAACCAAGATTTCTGCATGAGCTACAAGTTAGAAGAGTTTCCCGCTCTTCCATCCGATTAGCCCTTTTCTAAACTTATGTCAAGCCCTGACATTAAACAAGGCGCTGCATGGGAGATTACCCACGATCTTCATTATATTATATTTCTATTATTACTTTTACTATTGTTATTTTTCTTTTCCTGCTTATTTTATTTTTCATCTATACTATTTTACTTTACTATTATTACTATTATATTATCTCTTGTGTTAGACTTCTCCTACTTTATTTTAATTGGATTTTATTTTTCTATTATTACAATTATTATTATCTAATTCTAACTGCCCTAAGCGGTAATAACTAATTCATAGCATAATATTGTCTAATTTCAGACTAGCTTAGCTTAAGATAGCTTATCACCACCTTAGGAGAATGGAGAAAGTTGATGACAAGGAGATTGTTTTTAGGAACAAATCCCAGAGGCACCGTTTTGATGTTTTAGCTCAGAGGGAGATGACATTGCCTATTTACCCTGACAGACTCACTTTGACCATCTTAGGCCTTCGTGACGGTGTGATGTACTTGCTTAACCAAATTGGTTGTGATAAATTTGTTGTGAGGAAGAAGTATACACCTTTCCATGGTTTCACTCTTGAGTTTCTGAGTTCCTTGTATTATGGTCCTAATCGAGGTTTTAGATTTGGCCGATGCTTAGCTACCTTTAGATTGTTGAGACTAGAGCACAGTTTCACTCACCATGAGATGGGAGACATTTTAGGATTTCCAAACGATCCATATGCTTATATCATGACACTTGTTGATGCCTTTACCCAGCTTGACCTTGACTATTTTTGGGGACAAATAACTGGAAACTATCATCCTGCGCCTCACACTATGTTTTCTAAGAATATCCACAACCCTATTATGCGGTATTTCCATAAGATTTTAGCCCATACATTATTTGGTAAGGAAGATAACATCACATCTGCATCCAAAGTTGAACTATTTATCATGTACTTTGCCTCCCAAGGTAGGCCAGTGAATCTTGCTACCTTTATGTTTGCCAACCTTGACAGGCTTGCTCGAGAGACCCATGGCACCATTTTTATAGGAAGTCATGTCACTATAGTCGCTGATGTGTTTGGCTTAAGATACCAGCTTAATCGTACTAATGCTTTTGGAGGCATCTGACCCATGCACTTGCAATTTTGCGTTAATAGAGGCATGATTGCTAATTTAGGACCTGTAGTATTTAAATTTTTGATTGATAACAGGGTAGTCCTGAACTTTACACTGCCAAACCATGAGAAAAGAAATGTTCATAATAGGGATAACTGGTTTTACGTCCTAGAGGATAAAAATAAATCACCTATTCCACCTGATAGTCCTCAACCTTATGTAATTTTAGAGACTGGCCTCCCTGATGCTATGTCTCAAGTCCCGGGGGCTAATAAGTTTAACCCTCCTATCGATTTTTCTACTGCTATCCTTGCCCTTCAAACAGAAGTTGAGTACCTTAGAGGAGAGGCTACTTCCCTGCGACTGGATTTCCCCGGCTTCATGGACATTGTGACTGAGCAATTTGATAATGTATTTCAGCGTGTCTATTTTGTGAGGCATGGTGATGAGATCGACGCAGCACGCCGTAATGTGTTTCCGTTATGTACTTTCTAGTTGTATTCTATTTTTCATTCTTATTTATATTTTCATGAACAAATATTTGTATTTCAGTTAATTCTATTAATGAAATTTCGAGTTTGGTTGCTTGTTTATAGTTCTCTTGTATAGAATTATCGTGGTATCATACTTCTATGTCGTTGTATTAAAAATTTGTATGAAAAATAATTCACAACAGTGGCCTTAAGACGTTAGAAATCCTTTTCCATGCTTTTTGCGCTCAATTCTATTAAAATTTATGTTTTTAACACTAATGGCGTTTGCCATTACGTCAATTGCGTTCACCATTGACCTATTTTAAAAATACGAATGTTTAATGAAAATGGCGTTCGCCATTTGCTTAATGGCATTCACCATGGCAGTAAGACAGCCAGTAGCTCCCTTTTGAATTTCCCTTTAGCACTTTTTCCAATAGCTTCTTTCTCAAAACCCTTTGGTCTCTCTCATAACCACTCACATAAACATATCTTTATTCCCATTTATTTCTATCATAACCCCTAACCATATACATTCTCCTAACAACTATAAATCATCATAATATTTCTCTCTTCTCCACCACCATCTCTCTTAATATCTTGTATCTCTTCACCATATTCTTCATTTTCTTCCTTTTTCTCATCCTAACTTTATCATGCCTCCAAGCGAGATTGATTACACGGGTATCGAATTCCCTGGAGGAATCGATGGGGAGAATCAAACAACTAGATTGAACAAGCTTATCAGGAGAAAGGTTCTACCCACTAGATATCGTGACAACACTGCCCTACACGCTCTAGGACTGTTCGACAGCGTCGATTGGATGATTAAGAACCTAGGTATGTATCACTTCAACCTCATGACAAGTCCGACTTACCCTAGGCTCACTTATGAATTTATAAGTTCTTTTAGGTATGTCTACCCATTAGGAGGTTCACATACCCAAGGAACTGTCACCTTTAGAATGTTCGGCTAGAACTACACCTACAACCAAGATCAAATGTCTAATATTTTTTCAGTTTCCTCATGGAGACGATTTTGCTTGTGAAACTCCTTTTGATAATGATTGGCAGTCTGAAGCATTTACTTTCTGGAACCAACTCACCGGTAAAACCACAACCACATGGGAAGGTCTTAGGGCCACTACTACTCATAACCCGACCATTAGGTAATTGCAGCATATTTTTTCTAACACCATTTTTGGCCGGGAAAACACTACAAATGTGAATTCTAAAGAGATTTTCCTCATCCAGTGTGCCTTGTTAGAGACAAAAGTTAACACAACACCATTTTTGTTATCCCATCTTAAGTCTGTTAAAGATAGAGTAGGAGGTCCTATTTGTGTTGGAGGGATGATCACAACCATAGCCCTTGCGTTGAACCTAGGCTCTAATTTGGTCCCACTTAGACCACTCGAGACAACATTTGTGTATTTGACTTATTGACATAACATGTGCCTTTATAAGAATAAAAATGATGGAAAATACTTGCTTATGGTTAATAGTAGACATGTTAACGTCACTTTGCCTTCTATTGAGTTCACAAATGTGCGAGATAGAGATAATTAGCTCTATAACGTTACCACCCATGCACCTGCTGCTAATGTTAGATCTGATCCTATGTAGCAAGATGCTCCTAATACTAGTACCCATGCACATACATCACATGCTTTTTTTACTCTTTTGCAGGTACCTAAGCCGGACAATGGTCCCATGTGGAGTATCACTACACCTCTATGAGAATAGTCCTTGACGATGTCTTGATTGAGCTGAGGCATCAAAATGATATTGATGCAGAGTGTGATGTGATGCTTAGAAGTATACAGTGTCAGCAAGCAGAGATGCAAGTTACCATTGATGAGATTATAGGTTACCATCTTGACTAAGAAAACAAAAATGAACACAAAATTGGTAACCTCCTTGAGAAAATGGTAGGTTTGTGTATGACTGTGGCAGATGTGGCTGAGCTTATGCACCATGTCCCTAATCCTAGAGCAGGTGGAGGTGATCATGGATGACACAGATTTCGTGGCTGCTATAACTGAAATTTATACCAGGTTCTATCTACTCCTTCTTTCACCTTGCACTGAAACATTAGGGACAATGTTTGGTTCAAGTGTGGGGGAGGAGCTTTACCGCTTTATTTTTACTTGCTTTATTTTTTACTTTGTTCTTTCTTTTCGGTTTTTCCTTATTTTGATTTTTTAATTTTTCGAGTCATACTCGCAGTTGAGTCTTATTATATGTCACTTTTTATTTTCGTTTGAAAACTCCCTTAGGTTATTCTCCAATTGAAATTTTTTTAATTTTCTCTGATTCAATGGCATGACACTGATTGCATAGGTTGTTTTAGGCTATGTTATTTAGACTTGGGAAAGTCTTGCTAATATCGGCACCGTCCTAACACCCTTGACTCCCTAAATATAAAGCATCTATTTGAATATTTATTATGCCTAGACTCAACTCTCTAAGTTTTTAAAGTAGCCTCTGGAGTATTTTATACTAGCTGACAACACCATCTAAGCACAAACTATGTAGGAAATCGATGAAAATAAGTGAATGATCCTAAAATGAATTAATTGCAAATGCCTGTTGTTGGTCGGTCCAGAGGTATTTGGTATTGGGTTTGGTAGGACGGTGTTGTAACCAAAATTTTCCCTCTCATTTATCAAGAATTTGCTCACAAGATCTCTTTTGGCTCAAGACTGCACTAGGGTTGATCAGCTCAAGACACCTCCTTAAGCACTGATGACCAAAATTAGGGTTTGAGATTGCACAGGGATATTTGAACTTCCAATGCCCCATATTAATTTCATGGATCATTATGTACCCTCAAGATTACTCATGTCAAGTTTCAAGCTTTGGATCACACTTTTGCTAAGTCAATTGAGCAGTTGACCTAAAAATCAGTTGTATTGGGGAAAAATTCAACTGTGGTGAATTTACAGTCAAACTTCATAATTTTTTATCCACATCAACATTTTAAACTCATATGTACCATTTGATCAAGTTTGGACCACAATTCCTCAAGAAATTTGATCAAGTCCTCAAAAGGGAAAAATGGTCAAAATTAGGGTTTTGACTAGAAAAGGGCAATTTCTGATTTTTGACCTAGCAAATGATCAATTGGTTTAAGGCATGATCTCAAGAGTCCAATTGCATCATTTTTACCTAATTACATGGCTCAAAACATTGCTCAAGTCCAATGGATTGACAGATGAATTTTTCAATCAACGGATCAAAAGTCAACTGTATACTGAAAAGTCAAACTTTGACTTTTTGGTCAAAATCAAATGTCAAAGATCACAATTCATCAAAGCATGTCAAAATATGAAACTTATTCATCAAGAAATCAAAAATTCAAGATTTCATTTTGAAAAGTTAAAATTTCTAAACTTAGATATTTTTCTAAGTGTTGGAAATTTCTTATTTTTTCACAACTTTGAGCAAAATGTTCACCATGATGCAAGATGATTCAAAAGAAACTTCCAAAATGAAATTTGTATATCTCCATGAAATATACAACATTTCTTTACACAACTCCTTCCAAAAGTGCTTGGATCTCAAGTTATAATTTTAAGAACACATGGTCATGAAACAAAACACTTAGTGAAATTTTGCCCTAATTTGGTCAGGATTTTGACCTAACTTCATGGCACTTTTTCATATAGTTCCAAGGGGAATTTTAGAAAGTTATTCAAAGAGCGGTTTTATAGCACATTACAAGCTTTCCAAAATGTAAAAGAACTCCTTGAGATCATTTCTGAGTAGGGAGAAACGAAGAGATGAAGTTAGGGTTTTCACACTTGAATTACAAGTCATTTTGTGATGAACAAGATTCAAAATTCAAACTTATGCTGCATAACCTCTACTTTGCAGGCCTCAAACTTGTTAGGAACTCCATAATTAATTGCTTGCACAGCTGTTGGAGGTCTCAATTCAAGCATTCAATGCAAGGCCATGCTTTATATCCATTATGGGAAGAAAGTGCACAATGCCATTTTGATAAAGTGGCTTTTTGCACAAAACTTGTTCTTGAACCTTGCAATTGCTTTCTTCTGATCTTACAAGTCCCATAACTCAAGATAAACTTGTTTAGACACTTAAAATCTCCCAACCCATGCTTGTACTACACTTTGAAACTTGTTTTCCCACTTTTCTTTAAAATCAAGTAACCTAGCAATTAGCTTGTAACTTGTACTTCTGACTCTCCAAAGCACTCAAACCTCTTGGCTTATACATACATAAGTTATTTTCCACAAATCACACGCATGCTTAGGCCTTGAAAACACCAAGAACACAGAATCACCAAAAACACCTCAAAACTTGTCATTTCTGAGTTTTGAATCCAATCTCCAAATTTTCTCGTGCGTTTCTTGGCCTTTCACTTTCAAAAGCTTTTAAATAACATACACAAACAATCCTAACACCTGCAACACCACTGTAACACCTCCTCCATCATCCACCATTTTCAAAAACAACACCTTGCACCTTGACTTCTCCAGAACTCCCCAGGCATTTTCAGCTCAGGCTAAGCATCACATTAGCTTCCTGGGAACTTGAGGAAGCTAATCCAATCATTGGAACTCACTGAAAGCAAATCAAACTCCTAACACGATACCCTCTTCCAAGGTAAGTTTTCTGACTTTTTAACTCTTCATACAGGCATCATTAATAGTTTATTTGTGAATGAAAAATGTAGATATCATTTCCCTAAAGATAACCATGTTCATAGTTTTCATTTATTTTGTTTGAGCTTAGAGAATTTTAAGATTGAAGTTTCTGAAATTTTTAGGGTTCAGATTAGGGCCATTAAAATTCATGCTTATCTTTTATCTATAATTTTATTGCTTTGCATTTCTAAAATTGTGAGGAAATTTGCTACAAGTTTCCTGTTTACACTTTTAATTTTTGTTGAGAATTGAATAAGATACAGAGGTTCTGGCTGGGCGTGAGGTTGAAGATGAAGTTGGCCTCAGGAACATGTTTAACATATATATTTATGGTTTAATTTATATAAATGGATGTATAGCCACCCCAGTGGTAGAAGCGCGCGCCTGTGACTATAGGGACCTGGGTTCGAGCCCTAGTTGTACCCTTTTGGATTTTTTCATATTTTTCACATTCTGACTTTTCTTTTTGGCAGTGCTGGGCCTCTTTCCTTGGGCCTTATGTTTTTTTTTTCTGACCCCCTTGCTAGCTATTCGCACCCCTGGCCCATTTTATTTTATTTTTTTCATTTTAATTTATTTGTTTTCTTAAATATTTTATCTAATACTAAAAAAATCAGAAAAAATATAAAAACATTAGATTTATATTTTGATATAATTTATTTATTTTTTACACAAAAAAATTATTTTATTTAATCATACTTTATTTTATTTCACTAATTGATTTGTAAATTTAATTAGAAACTAGGTTTTTTTAGTTATTTTCTTTTACATAATTTAAATATATTATTTTAAAATATAAAAAGACCAAAAATATTTTATAATACTATAAATTATTTTTAAGACAAAAATACCAAAAAATATTCTTCTTATAAACTTAATTTCTTTTTTAATCAATTAATAGATTAGGTTTTCATTTAATGGACCTTTTACTAATTTAATTAATTTTTTTTCTTTTAGTTAATTAGGTTAAAACAAAATCCCTTTTCCCTAAAAATCCAAATAAACATCCATTTGCTTTAAATATTACATTCTTGTATACTTATTCATTTTGTACATTATTTATTCAATTTTTTGTACAAATTCAATATGGTTGTAATAGATCATTAAGCTTTATTTTCTTGCAATCCCCATTTATAAATTGTACACCCCCTCCCACAAGTATTGTAATAGCGTAGTAATTTTAAATTTCGTAATTTATCGCTTTATATACAAATGCTAGTAATTAGGGTTTGCATGGAAAGAATAAAACCAATCAATTAGAAAACCCTAATCAAACACAAAATCAAGCATGAAAAACAATACACTTGCACACAAGCACCCCTAGGGTGAAATCCACTTGGTTTCCTTACAAAATGGTCATATTACGCATGTGAGGTATCTTAGCAAAAACAACAAAGTATAAGATCATAGTCCCTCGATGACGCTATCTATGTTGCCTTTCAAATGATCTTAGTTCCTAAAAGAGAATGCTAAGATACCTTGTAACATTTCTAATCACGGTTATACGATGACCCACGCCCGTCCCGTTTACATCCAAAGATAGGGTTACTTACCAAATCAATGGTAAGATAACAATGTCAAAGGAAAAGGAAATGAACAAGAAAGAATTTTGAGTAGGTAGATGTTCCTAGTTACTTTCTCAATTTCAATACAAAACATCCTTGCTATTTTCAAAAACAAACACCTACACTCTCAAAACATCTCACAACCTTTAAAACATTTTCAAAAGATCAACATCTTTGTATACATTCTTACGAACGAGAATCATTACAAAGTTTGCCTAAACAATGGCCTCTTTACAAAATACTTTCAAAAACCACACAAAGCATAATTTCAAACAAAAGCAAGTGATCTAGCAAGTAACTAAGAGCCCATGGAAAACCATGGATGAAAAGGGTGCTAATACCTTCCCTTTTCATAATCTACCCCCCGAACTCAAGAAATAATTTCAAAGGTCTTTCCTGTGCTTTTTCACCTTTCCTTTTAGATAAAAGAAAACTCTGTGGAAACTCTTGCTAACCGCAACATTTGTGATAAAACGTAAAATACCCAAGTCAGTTCTCCCACCGTATCACAGAACTGGCGACTCTGCTGGGGAAAATTCCAAAAAGTGGGGTTACCTTAGGGTTAGATCACATTTACTTGCTTTCATTGTTTGACTTGTATGCTTTACATTTTGGTTCTTTGTTTGGGTTTGAATCCTCTACCCAGATTTGGGATACCTTAAAGGTAAGTATCAATACATTGTGGAAACTGTGCGGGGTATACCGAGACGGTCTAAGCAATATCTACGTTAGTGCGACATATTTGTGGGTACCGGTAGCCCTTGAGTTAATCAAGGAGAATACGGGGCCGCTGAGTGATGTCATGAAGCACTAATAAACTTTTAGAACCTTTACTTGACCAACTTGACCATTAGGATGTAGTGAGATGACCGACTTTGGTGTTGTCCGAAGTTGGTAGATACTCGATACTACACTCATTGAGGTTTGGTTTTTTGGGATATTTCGGTCTCCATTAAAGAGGCTTGTGCTGAAACAATGACCAAGGAAACAAACCAGTGATATTGAGCTCCTTAGAACCCGGTTACTATTGCTAGGACAGGTTTTAAGCCAACTAAAATTCAAGATGGTACTTACCTATAAAACTCCATGCAAGCCTAAACCTAAGGACTTGTTTGCTTTGTTTATACATAACATCATGAACATCATAACATCATAACATCATACTCATACTTACTAACCATTTCAAGGATTTATGGGATTTATCTTTGTTTTCTGTTTTGTAGGACATGGATTCTATTCGCAGGAAAACCATTCAAGTCAACCTCGTAAGGATTCCTCCTCAACTCAAAGAGTTAGCATCAAGGATTCCTGAGAATTCTCCATTCACCAAAATACATGGTCGCCTCCTAAGCTTTGTTACCTCCAAAACTGATGAAGATATGATGAAGGTGCTCTTCCAATTCTTTGATCCTCTACACCATTGCTTCACATTTCTCGATTATCAACTTGTGCCAACTTTGGAAGAATTCTCCCAACTCTTGAGGATTCCCATTCTCAATCAACTACCTTTCAAAGGTACGGAAAGAGATCCAAAGCCAGAAGAGATTGCTCAAGCTCTACACTTGCAACCATCAGATATCACAACTAATTGGGAAACAAGGAGTGGTGTCAAAGGTTTCCTAGCAAAGTTCTTGTTTGAGAAAGCCCAAAACTGTTAGAACTCTTTGGATTTGCAAGCTTTTGAAGAAATTGTGGCTCTCCTCATCTATGGGATGGTTTTGTTTCCAAATCTTGACCAACTTATAGATATGAACACCGTCAAAATCTTCATGTCTCGCAACCCGGTGCCTACTTTGCTAGGGGATATCCTACATTCTTTTCACACTCGCACTATGAGGAAAAGAGGTATCCTTATGTGTTGCACTCCTCTCTTGGAAAGATGGTTTATTTCGCATCTTCCTCAATCTGTATTGAAGAACGAGAAAGGTTCAAGGTGGTTACAAAGGTTGATGATGCTCAAAAATTCAAACATCCATTGGTGTTCCCGGTCTATAGAGAATGTTATCATCGTCGATCGTTGTGGAGAATTCCCTAATGTCCCCTTGCTTAGCATTAGGGGAGGTATCCCCTACAACGCCTGTTTAGCTTTAAGACAGTTTGGTTATGCCCTAAGGGATGGCCCATATGAAATGCTCATTCAAGGTTTGGTATTTGACTACGAGAACGACGATCAAGGTCATCGCCAGAGATTTATCCGAGCTTGAAGGATGTTGAACAATGTAGATAGTTAGACATTGGGGCATAATAATTCCTTCCCTCTTGAGCCTTACCTCAAATGGGTATGAACTCGTGCTCAGAGTCTTATGATGCCTTATCCTTCCATTCTCCCGGTAATCACTGAGCCTGTCATGGAAGGATATGTTCCATACACTATCCTGTATCCTGACATGCCCACCTCTCTTGAAGACTTACAAAGAGATTGGATACAACTCAAGGGGGAGCGAGACACCTTCGAAGCCAAATTCTACGCTAGCGAGAAGAAGGTTTTGGAACTCACTAAGCAACTTCATGAGCAGCGGACTCTAAATGCCTACATCGCACCAAAGAGGATGCGTACAACCTTTTTATCTTAGATTTTTTGTATTGTTTTGCCCAAAGAGGCATTGATGTACTCAAGCTTTAATTTATTAATATAACGTGTGTTTCCTTTTTGTCTAAAACAAATTTGAATCTTTAAAATCCTTGAAATCATTGCATATGCATTTACCATTCATGATAACATAAACAGGTTTCTTGCAACAAGTCTCCTCATCTTTCTACTGTTTATTTCAGTAAGATGGATCTCGAGCAGACGGTGAAGGACCTCCAAGCACAAAATGCTCAGTTTCAACAAATGTTCTTAACTCTAGCTAAAGGACAAGAAGAGTTTAAGACCTTGCTGGTTGAAGAGTGTTGTACCCAAAAATTTGCCCTCCCATTTTTCATAGAAAGCACAACCCTAGGGTTTCTCAGATATTCAAGATTGGCTCAAGAATCGATCAGACAGATTTTCTTCTGTGGCAGTAAACCAGCAATTAGGGTTTTTTCTTGCAATTCTCAAAAGAAATGAATTCTCAAAGATCCAATTGGCTTTCACATGTTTTCATGCTTTTTCAAGTTTACTGAAAGGTTAATGTTTGTTCTCAAGGCATTTTGTTTGGGACAAGAGATGTAATCTAAGACTGTCGTTTGGGACATTCATGTTTTGTTTGATCTAGGTTAACCAGATAATTTACATCTTTTAAAACATTTGTTTGTTCAAGAATTGGAATACACAGTGCGTGTTTATTTGGAATGCAGTTGCAAGGTTACATGATTATTGGAATTTAAGTTATCTTAATTGGAATTATTGGAATGCAGTTTCAATTATCTTGATCGGAAATCTTTAAGAATCAGTGAAGACACAAAGAGATAATTACAAGTTATTAACAATAAAGGGTTTTTAATAGACAGCAGAATATCCCATAAGACTTTCTCCATTTATTTCAAAAGTTGTTACAAAACAATTTATTATTTAAATACTTTAGGTTTTACAACTTGTTGTATTTAAAAAAAATAAATTAGTACAATTGTTGAATGTTTCTCTCTAAATTACAAAGAAAATGAATCTATGCCTAAGGTTGACTGAGCTTCCATTGCTTCCATGCTTGCCACAAAGTCTCTTGCGTCCCCTACTTTGCCACCATCTAGTTGTGCTCACATGAAAACAAAAGACAGAAAATAGATAGCACAGTTAATTGGACATGAGCAAGAATTTTCAAAAGAAAGAAAAAAAGTGTTCATCATTAAAGTTTGCAATTTGGAATCAGAAGGCTATTTTTAATTCATCACATTTTTATTTTTCTCTATTTGCAAATCACAAGAGAATTGTTCCTCTTGGTTCACAAAAAAAAGAAATATAAGCAAGCTATCCAAATAAGAGAAATGCAGCAAGCTATCCAAACAAGAGAAATGCAGCAAAGCTGTCCAAATAAACAAGAGGCCTAAACAGCAGCCAAACAAATATAACAAACAGAAGGCGTAAAACAGGGCCAAACAAGCAGCAAATTGGACAAAATACAAACAACATCCATGCAAACGAGGCAGCAACATAGCAGTAGGAGGCAGACAACAACAAAAAGAAAATATGGCAATATAATAACCAAGTCAAACAAGCAGAAACTTGTTCAATAAGCAATTCATCATTTTCCAGTTATTTGCAAACTTTTCAGAAAAAGGCAAAAGAGAAATTGGCTCTTAGGGTCATTGAGAGAGAAGAGAGGAAAGAAGTCACCTAGGGATGCACAACCTTGCTGCCCTGCTGTCACAATTGCACAAGGATTGCTAGAAAACAAAAACTGCAAGAAAAAGAGCATGAGAACAATATGCCAAATATTCAAAATTTGGTGGGTTTTCCCACCATTTTGAATAAGCTGTCAAACCAAAGCAACTAATATAACAGTAGAAAGAGCTCAAGAAAAAGAGATAGAGAAAATTATCAAACTCAGAAAACTTTCAAAGTCCAAAAAGCATCAAAACTGTCAAAAATCCCAAACAGTCTCCAACTGTCAAAACTCCAAAAATCTCAAACCATCCTCAAGTCTAAAACCTGCTAAAACATCAACCAAACAAAAACTGTCAAACAGTTCAAAACCAAATGACCTCAAATCCTCAAACCATTTACAACACCATCAACCAAGCCTGCAAACTGTAACAACAAACTCAGAAAAACCCCAAACCTGCAAACTGTAACAACCATCATCAAACCATCATCCATCAAACCAAATCAAACCTCAAAACTGTTAAAAAGCCAACAGTAAATCTCAAATATTCAAACCATCAACCTTCAAACCATCTTCCCTCAAAACTGTCAACAAATCCAAAACAACAAAAAAACATTCAAAACCATTAACATATCCAAAACCAAAACCAAAGGAAAACAAACTGTCAAGATTTCCAAAGCCTCAAATCAAAAACTTTCAAACTGTCAAGCAAAACCATAAGCCAAATACCTAAAACCATAAAAATCACCAAAATTGTCAAACCAGTAACACCATCCCAAAAGCCAAGAGTTATTTTCAAAACAGTAATAACCTCAAAAATACCAAAAAACGTATCTAAAACCAGTAACAGAATCACCATCAACAAAACCTGTCACAATCTATAACCAAAGACTTGCAACAACATCCAACAAATCACGGAAAAATCACAAAAACCACAAGCAGTATCATCACCATCCAAAGTGCGGGGATAAGAAAAGAAGGGTTACCAACAGGTGTGAAAGCTCACACCTTCATCTTTATTTCTTCCTCACGTCTCCGGCCACCAAGGAGCGCTACTCTCAGGCTCACCTTTCCTTTCGATTTCACAGAAATTTCCAAACAGGTATGGATCCTTCTCCTTCCTCATAATATTTCCTACATCGCAATGGATAGTACAGTAGATTAACAGAAGAACATGAACAAAACACACAAAACCAATGAAACTGTTAAGCTTTTAAATGAAATCGAACCATACCTTTCAAGAACGAAACCGTTAGCGCTTGGTTAGGAGGTGAGGTTGAGAGGCGCTCCGGCAACGGAAACTTGGGAGGGAAGATCAGAATAAGCTATAATCGAGCATCTTAGGCATAAATCAGAACCTAGGGTTTCCAGAAGAACGCAAATCAGAATGAGTTAGAGAGGCCAAGAATGATTTCATTTGCAAAGAGGGACAGGGACGTTTAATGAGAAGAATAGGGACATTTAGTGAGAAAGATGAACAAGAGAGAAGCGATAGAGAAGGTGAGAACGGCGCCGCTGTACCAAGGGGTTCCACAAACCCTAAATTTCATTTAGCTCACCCTAATCAAATTTTAAACAGTTTTAGTACATTGGGCCGGTTTTGTTTACAAACTTCTCAAGCCCAAGCGTATTTTGCCAGTCCCCCCCTCCCCCCCCCTTTGACTCGTTTTCTTGACAGCAAAAACAACTATTTCCTCTTTGGGCTTTCCCCTAAAATCTCTTAAGCCCATATTTTCCTCTTCTTTAATTTGTTTTTTATTTTTGTTTTGAAAGATGCTAAATAAAATTTAAAACATTTTTATTAAATTAAGTAAGGATTTTAGTGTTTAATTTCTATCATTTTTTTTTACATAAACTTAATTTATTAATTTTCTTGCATTTAATAAAACATCAAAAAAAGAGTTAACCTAGTTTAGTTTCTTTCTTTTAAACTTATTTATAATTAATAAGAATACAAAAAATAATAATAAAGATTATAATTCAAATCAATTTCTTTTTTAGAATAGGTTTTATTTTTCTTTTTCATGTAAATACATTTCATACTTTGTTGATTTTTATTTTCATAAATTGTCAATGCTTTATATTAAATCGCACAAAAATTCGATTTGGTTGAATTGCTTGATATTTGGACATTGCTACTTTCATTTGATTCATCCCCATTTGTAACAATTGTACCCCCATTCCCGAATACTTTTGTAATAGCGTAGAATTTCAATTCTCGCAATTTACTGTTTTCTATATACTGTAAAGTAACTAGGCATGTGTGGCAAGATTCAAAAATCAATCGCTAGATGACCTAATCCAAGAATAAATAACTTGAAACCAACACACTTTTTCACATGCGCACCTCTAGGGTAACCTCGCCCGTTGCCTCGGAAATACAATCATGTCCCTCGAATATGGGATGCTTTAGCAAATGACCCTTCAATAAACAAAGATCATACTCCCTCGATGACCCTCGATGTTGCCTTCGATTAAAATGATCGCGTCCCTTATAAAAATTGCTAAAGCGTTTCACAAGTTGCCTTCAATGATTGTAAAATTGACCCGCGCCTGTCCCGTTACATCCAATGGTGGGGCTTCTTACCAAATCAATGGTAAGATAGCACCATTAAAAGGAAGAAGAAAAGAACAATTTAAGACCTTTCGAGTAGATAGATTTGCTCTTAATTACTCGCTTGCTCACGACAAAAACTTTTTACACCTACACCTCCATTTCAAAACACTTCCAAAAGACAAAACATTTTGTATACGTTCTTATAGAGACGAGAACCATTGCAAAACCTCTTTTCAAAACACTTTTCAAAACACGATTCACAAACACCTCTTTGAACCATTTTTCGAAACAAAACTTTGTATACGTTCTTATAGAGACGAGAACCATTACAAAGAGATTTTCCAAAATACTTTCAAGACCCACACCACAAGCACACAATCAAACAAAATCAAGTGATCTAAATGAGTAACTAAGAGCCCATGGAAAACCATGGATGAAAAGGATGCTAATACCTTCCCTTTTCATAATCTACCCCCCGAACCTGAGAAAATTCTTGAAAGGTCTTTCCTGTGCTTTTTTACCTTTCCTTTTGGATAAAAGAAAAGTAGGTGACGACTCTTGCTAACCGCACAAGTGCGAATGAAACGCAAAACTTCTAGTCAGTTCTCCCACCGTATCACAGAACTGGAGACTCTGCTGGGAACAATAATAAAAGTGGGGTTACCTTAGGGTTTCAGATCACCTTTACATGCTTATCTTGCTTGACTTGTATGCTTTATCTTTTGGTTCTATTGTTAGGGTTTGAATCCTCTACCCGAATTTGGGGTACCTTTTTTAGGTAAATAGCAATAGATTGTGGAGACTGTACGGCGTAGACCGATATGGTTGAAACAATGGCTATGTTAGTGTGACGCATTTGTGGGTACCGGTATCCCTCGTGGTAAATCGAGGAGAATACGGGGCTGCTGAGTGGCGTCGCGAAGCAATAATTAACCTTAGAACCCTAATTGAACCAACTTGGCCATTAGGACGTAGTGAGGTAACCGGTTTCGGTGTAAAGCTGAAAATTGGTTGACACTCGATACTACACTCATTGAGGCTAGACTTTTGGGATATCTCGGCCGCAAGAAAATATTGATTGAGTTGAGACAATGCCTAAAAGAAAGGTCGGTGATATTGAGATCCTTTAGAACCCGATCATTATTTCTAGGACAGGTTGAGCCAACTAAAACTTCAAGAGAGTACTTACCTACAAACTCATGCAAGCCCGAAACATAGGGATTTTTTTGTTATGTGTATATATGTTTGCTTGTACATAAACATCATAAACATCATCAACATCATATGCATGCTCACTAACCATTTCAAGGATTTAGAAATTTATCTTTTTTTTTTGTTTTGTAGGAGATGAATCCTCTCCGAAGAAACACCATCAGAATCAGCTTTATGAAAGCACATCCTCAACTTCTAGAGCTAGCCTCAAGAGTGCCCGGGGATTCTCCTTTTACCAAGAAGTATGGTCGACTTCTCAGTTTGGCTACATCCAACTTCCAAGAAGAGATTATGTGTGTACTATTCCAATTCTTTGACCCCGTACATCATTGTTTCACTTTTCTGGACTATCAGTTGGTACCAACATTGGAAGAGTTCTTTATGCTCTTAGGGGTGCCCGTGCTTAATCAGATACCGTTCACCGGTCTAGAAGGGATTCCAAAACCCGAAGTCATCTCTGAAGCTTTACATATGAAGAGGGCCGACGTCACAGCCAATTGGGAGATAAGAAGTGGGGTTAAAGGATTTTTAGCTAAGTTTCTGTTGGAAAAAGCTCGTTCATTCTGGGAGGACATGGATTTCCAAGTTTCAAAGAAGTGCCAGCTCTCCTCATTTATGGTTTGGTTTTGTTTCCTAACTCGGACCAATTCATAGATGTTAATGCCATCAAAGTCTTTCTCTCTCGCAATCCTATACCCACCTTGCTAGGAGATATCTTGCATTGTCTTCATACCCGTACCATGAAGAAAAGAGGTACCCTTTTGTGTTGTATACCTCTACTCGCTAAGTGGTTCACTTCACACCTGCCTCAGTCAGCATTGAAGAACGAGCAAAGACTGACTTGGTCTCAAAGGATGATGTCTCTCACCCACTCTGATATCCGTTGGTGCTCAAGATCCTTGGAAGATATAACTATCATCGACCGTTGTGGGGAGTTCCCTAACGTACCTATGCTAGGTATTAGGGGAGGTATCACCTACAACCCGTGTTTAGCTCTTCGGCAATTTGGGTATTCCTGAAGGGACGGACCTCTTGAGATGCTCGTCCGAGGTCTGGTGTTTGACTATGACAAAGAGGACCAAGGTTACCGCCAGAGGTTTACACGTGCTTAGGGAATGGTGAACAAAGTGGACAGTAGAACTTTGGGACATAAAAACTCTATCCCGCTCGAGCCTTACCTTAAGTGGGTACGGGCTCGTGCCCAGAGTTTCTTAATACCTTACCCTTCTATCCTTCCTGTCATCATTGAGCCTGTTATTGAAGGAGACGTCCCATACACCGTTATTCATCCTGACATGCCTACCTCTCTCGAAGACCTGCAGAAAGCCTGGATTCAGTTGAAGGAAGAGCGAGACACCTTTGAAACCCAGTACTACGCCAGTGAGAAGAAAGTTTTGGAGATCACTAAACTGCTTCATGAAGAGAAGAATCTGAATACTTATATTGCTCCAAAAAGGATGCGTTCGATCTTTTTATCTTGAGAATTTTGCTGTATTTCAGTTTCTTTCTTTGTAAGCCCGGGGAGGCATGATGTATTCAAACTTGGTTTTATTTAATATGACGTGTGTTCTTTTTGGTTTGAACAAATTTAAATCTTTTAAATTTCCTTAAAATCATTTGCATATCGCATATTCATTCATCATATGCATAAGCAGGTCTTCACACCAAGTTTCCTCATCTCTCTATTGTTTATTTCAGCAAGATGGATCTAGAACAAACGGTCAAAGACTTACAAGCTCAAAATTCACAATTTCAGCAGCTACTCTTGACCTTGGCTAAGGGGCAGGAGGAGCTCAAGACTCTGCTAGAGAAAGGAAAAGAGAAAAAGAATAAGAAGCGAGCCGGCGTGGCTATCATGGGCAGAAGATTTGAAGGACAAGCCAGAAGGGTCTTGGATTTTCCATCAACATCTGAAGAGGGGGAAGGAAAAGGTAAGGGAACGGCAGTGCCATCTGACTCCGAAGCTGAAGAAGAAGAGGAATAGGACTACTCTGAACAACAATACCCTCCGACCGATGACAAATACAAGAACTTGGAAGAACGTCTAGCTGCTATGGAAGTGCAAAGAGTACCGGGGATGGATTTTGAGGAGCTAGGGTTGGTTTCTGGAATTGTAATCCCTCCTAAATTTAAAGTTCCACTGATTGCTAAGTACGATGGGGTGTCTTGCCTAAAGATGCACCTACGATCTTATGTCAGGAAAATCCAACCATATTCTTCTGACAAAGACCTGTGGGTCCACTTTTTCCAGGACAGTTTATCAGGGACGCAGTTGGATTGATTCTACCAATTGGAGAGGTCTGATGTGCATAATTGGGAAGATTTGGCAGCCGCCTTCTATAAATAGTATCAATACAATGCCGACTTGGCGCCCACCCGTACTCAGCTACAGAGTATGGCTATAGCGTCCAATGAGGGATTCAAAGACTGCGCCCAAAAGTGGAGGGACTTAGCTGGAAGGGTGCAACCACCGTTGTCAGAAAGAGAGCTAGTAGACATGTTCCTGGGTACCCTGTCAGGTCCTTTCTTCAATCACTTGATTGGAAGTTCGTCTGCTGGGTTCACTGAATTGATTCTAACCGGAGAAAGGGTGGAGGCCAGTATAAAAAGTGGGGAAATTCAAAAGGATGCATCTACTTCTGCTACCATCAGAAAACCTTTCACGGGAAAGAAGGAAGTGTTAGTTGTCTACTCTCAGAGGGGTCAAGGAAGAGTTGAGCGCCAGCCAGCGGTGGGGGCCGTTATGATTCAGAAGTCTGCATCTGATCAGTCCAGAAACAATCAGTCGAGGAATGATCAGCCTAGAAACAATCAGCAAAGGGTGGAAAGGCCTGTAAGGCAATTCACCAAGATAAACATGACTCCTGCTCAAGTTCTACCCCATCTTCTGAAGTTGAACCTTGCCATGCTGAAAGAGGCCCCTAAAAATCCTAACACTGCTTCCCCATATTACCATCCGAACGCCAGGTGCGCTTACCATTCGGAGAGCCCATGGCACGACACTGACAATTGTTGGGCCCTGAAGAATAAAATTCAGGATTTGATAGATGCTAAAGAAGTTGAATTCGACGCACCTGAAAAACCCAATGTTATCTCTGCTCTAATGCCAAGGCACGGCCACAACACCCATGCTGTTGAGGAGGATCTGTTTGTTGCTACTGTAGATGATTTGATAACTCCGCTCCCTATAATCAAGTCAAATTTGTTGAAGGCTGGGGTTTTCCCAGGTTGTGAAGAAGATTGTCACTTTTGTTCATCCTCATTAACCCACTGTCCATTGTTGAAGATAGGCATCCAACGCCTAATTAATAATCAAGAAATCCTATTTGAGAAGTCTCCTGTTTTATCAACTCCTGTTAACGATGTTTCAATAATAACCATATCCGTTAATCCTTCCAAGGCCCCTAAAAGACCTGTTAGGATTACACCCACTCCGAAAGCTGTACCTTTGAAGATAACCATGCCCGAGCCAGTCCCGTACAAGTCCGACAAATCAATACCATGGAACTACGGTGGAGAAATCTACTATCATGGTGTCAAACAGATTGAACAGACTGCCGAGGAAGAGAGTTCTGAAGAAGACAATTCTGATATCAGTAACATTTCCAGAACAAGCAAAGTTACCCGTAGTGGAAGAATCTTTTCTCCAAAGATTTCACCTCCAAAGGCAATTCTTGGACCCTCAGCTGCTCCTAAGGTTATCTTTACACCGGTAAACATATCTGCAAGAACACCAATCATAGAAGAAGTCATAACCCCCGTGGTTATCCCCTCTGCTGCCACTGATGTTCGAGGGAAAGGGATCCAAGAAGAGCCCGTCAGGACAAGGGCTCAGCCGTTGATCATCCCTGAAACCTCTCAAAGAAAAATGGAGGAAATTTTGAAAATAATCAAGAAAATCGATTATGATGTAGTGGAACAGCTGGGGCAAACCCCCTCAAAGATCTCCATGTTGGCCCTGTTTCTTTGTTCATAAGCTCATGCTAAGGCTCTGATAAGATTTTTGAAGACGGCCCACGTGCCATAAGAAACCTCCGCTTATCAGTTCCAGGAGTGTGTGGCTAGTTTAACATCTGACAATGGTCTAGGATTCTTCGATGAAAATTTAACTTTGAAAGGAAGAAAACATAATGATACTTTGCATGTCTCAGTGGAATGCAGAGGGACAACCCTAGCACACGTACTGGTAGACACTGGTTCATCTTTAAACGTATTTCCGAAGAAAGCCTTGGATAGACTGGATTGTGAAGGCTTAACTCTGAAACCCAGCAATATAATTGTCAGAGCCTTTGATGGTTCTAAAAGGATGGTTCACGGGGAGGTGGACATCCCGATTAAGGTGGGAAATGAAACCTTCAACTCCACATTCTATGTGATGGACATCCGTCCTTCTTACTCTTTCCTGTTGGGAAGACCTTGGATCCACCATGCTGGAGCTGTCACTTCTACTCTGCATCAAATGCTCAAGTACCCTATCCAGGGGAAAATCATAACTGTTCATGGTGAAGAGGAATACATGATCAGTCATCTGAATTCGTTCCGTTATGTAGAATTGGATGGCGAATTCATCGAAACTCCTTTCCAGCATTTTGAGGAGGTAGCTCAGGAGATAGTGGCGACCAAGACATTGTCCTCTGTACCCACGATTATCAGACCTCCGCCTCGGATGTCACTCTCAAGGATGCAAAAGAAGTGGTTGAAGAGGGAGGAAGCACAATCTGGGGGCAGCTTCCAGACTTTCCTTTCAAATCAGACAAATTTGGCTTGGGATTCACCTTGACTGCTCAGAAGGCCGTGCACTGCGCCCGTGCCGGAGGGCCACCTGTGAAGATCAGTCACCAAGGGGTTAATGCTCTAAAGGACAGTGAAGAAGGGGGCAGCCTGGAAGACTGGATATTTCCTACTGTCGGCTGAGGACTGTGTAACTGGGAAGCAAAAGACTTTGTTCTGATTACTTTCATACCGCAGTAATTTATCTTTTCCATCTGTAATAATTCTCAAACAATTCGTACTTTTTTAACCTTGTGTCTTACCCGAGGACAAAGGTCCATTTGTAAGGGTTCTTATTTTTAATCTTCATATGCCATTTAATGAATCATGGACGTTTTCACATATAAACTTTTGTGTTCATTGTCTTTCTTTTTACATTTTATTTGTTTAAAGGTGGCTATACCCTTACACACACCCACACTCACAAATGCAGGTACTCTTCCATTTCGGATCCCATGGGTAACGATACTGCTATAACCTTCAGTGACTCTGAAGATCTGGTCTACCAAGCCTAATACGAAGGTGAGGAATATTGATAGGTTCCAGGGGAATTGGATAGACTTCTACAACAAGAGGAAAGGTCTATTCTGCCTCATGAAGAGCATTTGGATACAATCAACTTGGGTATTGAGGAAGACAAGAAGGAAATCCGAGTGGGTGCCAACCTAGAGCCAAGTATCAAAGAGCGCTTAATTCAGCTGTTGCATGAATATGTTGAGATCTTTTCCTGGTCATACAAAGACATGTCGGGACTTGATACAGAAATTGTAGTACACCGTCTACCCACTAGAGAAGACTATCCACTAGTGAAACAAAAAGTCCGCCGTATGAGACCTGGCATGTCAGAGAAGATCAAAGCAGAAGTTATGAAGCAGTTCAATGCTGGATTTCTGGATGTTACTTCCTATTCACAATGGGTTGCTAACATTGTGCCCGTGCCTAAGAAGGATGGCAAAGTGAGAATGTGCGTGGATTATAGAGATTTAAATAGGGCCAACCCTAAAGACGACTTTCCACTTCCGCAGATCGACATCCTGGTTGAAAACACAGCTCAACACAAAGTATTTTCTTTCATGGACGGATTTCCAGGCTATAACCAGATCAAAATGGCACCCGAAGACATGGAAAAAACTACTTTTGTCACACAGTGGGGTACGTTCTGCTACAAAGTGATGCCATTCGGACTGAAGAATGTCGGGGCAACCTATCAACGCACCATGGTAGCTTTGTTTCATGATATGATATATCATGAGATAGAGGTCTACGTAGATGACATGATAGCCCGATCACAAACAGAAGAAGAACACCTTGATCACCTACAAAAGCTGTTTGTCCGACTAAAGGAGTACAAGCTTAGACTGAATCCAAACAAGTGCACATTCGGAGTCCTGTCCGGTAAACTCTTGGGTTTCATTATCAGCAACAAAGGCATCGAGGTTGATCCTTCCAAATTCAAAGCTATACAAGAAATTCCCTCTCCTCGCACCGAGAAGGAGGTCAGAGGTTTCTTGGGATGCCTAAACTACATTGCAAGGTTAATTTCTCAACTAACATCAACCTGTGAACCAATCTTCAAGCTGTTGAAGAAAGATCAGGTAGTTAAATGGAATGATGAGTGTCAAATTTCTTTCGATAAAAATCAAGGAGTATTTTCTCGAACCTTCTATCTTGATGCCACCCGTCAAAGGAAGACCGCTAATCATGTATCTGACCGTCCTAGAGAATTCAATGGGGTGCGTACTGGGGCAGCATGACGAGTGTGGCCGAAAATAGCATGCCATTTATTACCTTAGCAAAAAGTTTACCGACTGTGAGACCCGATACTCACTGCTCGAGAAAACTTGCTGCGCTTTGGTATGGGCTACTCGCCGGCTAAGGTAGTATATGTTGACTCATACCACTTTGCGGATATCTAAGATGGATCTGATTAAATACATCTTTGAAAAGCCTGCTTTGTCTGGAAGAATAGCTAGATGGCAAATGATCCTCACAGAGTATGATATACAGTACACGACCTAAAAAGCTATAAAGGGGAGTGTGCTAGCTGATCATCTGGCTCATCAAGCTGTTGAAGATTACCAATCCATGAAGTTTGACTTCCCCGACGAAGACATCATGACATTGGACAATATTGAAGATATCAGACCATATGACAGACCTGAACAAGGATCCTGATGGACCCTGTACTTTGATGGGGCCTCCAATGCACTTAGAAACAGTATCGGTGTTGTGCTCATATCTCTAGAAGGCTGCTATCCTCCTTTCACCGCCAGACTTTGCTTCAACTGTACGAACAACATGGCAGAGTATAAAGCATGCATCTTTGGACTCAAGGCTGCCATAGACTTGGGAATCAAATCTTTGATTGTATTTCGGGACTCATATTTGGTTATCAGTCAAATCAAAGGAGAGTGGGACACTAAGCATCCAAACCTCATCCCTTACAAAGAACATGTCTTGACGTTGTTATCACGTTTCGAGCAGATTACCTTAGAGCACTTCCTGCGAGAAGAAAATCAACTAGCAGATGATCTAGCTACAATTTCATTCATGTTTAAACTTAATTGGGACAACGAGGCTCCCCAGATCACCATTGAACGGATGGAAGAACCTGCACACTGTTACGAGATTAATACCGAAGAAGTAGTGGACCAACCATGGTTTCATGAAGTCAAAAGGTATCTCGAGACTCAAGAATACCATGAAGGAGCTTCAGTCAATGAAAAAAAGTTCTTAAGAAGATTCTCATCTAAGTTCTTCCTGAGAAATGGCATCCTGTACAAGCGCAATCATGATTCTATTCTGCTCTGTTGTGTGGACAAAGCTGAAGCTGAAAAGATCATGGCTGAATTGCATGAAGGTACCTTCGACACTCATTCTAGCGGGCATACGATGGCTAAGAAGATTCTAAGGGCATGCTATTACTGGTCTACCATGGAAGTTGATTGCTATCAACACTCCCGTACCTGTCATAAATGTCAGATCTATGCAGACAAGGTACACGTGCCTCCAGTTCCTCTAAATGTCTTAACAGCTCCTTGGCCCTTCGCTATATGGGGAATCAACATGATTGGAGATATCAAGCCTACAACATCCAATGGACACCGCTTCATTCTGGTGGCCATTGATTACTTCACAAAGTGGGTCGAAGCAGCTTCCTTCGCATCCGTTACTAAGAATGTTGTTGCCCGCTTCATCAAGCAGAACCTAATTTGTCGGTACGGTATCCCCGAAAGGATCATCACTGATAACGATACAAACCTTAACAATACTATGATCACCGTCTTGTGCGAACAGTTCAAAATTCAACATCACAATTCGTCTCCCTATCGGCCAAAGATGAATGGTGCAGTCGAAGCTGCGAACAAAAATATCAAAAAGATCATACAAAAAATGACAGTCACCTACAAAGACTGGCATGAGATGCTACCATTTTCTCTCCACGGGTACCGTACCACGGCTCGCACATCAACTGGGGAAACACCTTATTCCTTGGTATATGGCACGGAAGTTGTTTTACCTATCGAGGTTCAGATTCCCTCATTGAGAATCATGAAATATGCTGGTTTGAGTGAAGACGATTGGATCCAAACCTGGCTTGATCAGTTAAACTTAATTGACGAGAAAAGACTTACTGCTGTTTTCCACGGTCAGACGTATCAAAAACGGATGATCAAAGCTTTTAGCAAGAAAGTCAGGCGCCAAGTGTATCAAGTTGGAGATCTTGTGATCAAGCGCATCATCTTGCCACAAAGTGATCCCAGGGGCAAATGGACTCCTACCTACGAAGGACCATTTATGATCAAGAACATATTTTTTGGTGGGACAATGATTTTAACCACCATGGACGGCGACGATCTGCCGCGCCCTGCGAACACAGACATAGTCAAAAGATACTACGCATAAAAAACCCGCTAGGTTGACACACCTAGGCAAAACAAGGGCATCCCGGTGAATCGAAAACCCGAAAGGGCGGTTCAGGAAAAAATTAGGGATAAAACAAAAAAAATCTGTACACCCGACAAGTTGAAAACCTGAAAAGGAGACTTGGGCAAAAAAGGGTTTCCCGGTGGACTGAAAACCCAAAAGGGCGGTCCAGGCAAAAGTTAGGGAATTAAAGTGTATGACTATGTCTCGTCGGATCACTTTAAGGACAATCTCTTCACAGACAAACCTAGAGCTTCTGATCAATCCAATCATCTTCGGACGAAGAAACAAATGGATAAGATATTTGGAGTTACGAAGACTATAGCAGAATGGGAACCCCATGGGATTTTTTCACACATAGCTATCTTTCTTTATATAAAATTTTCTCATTTTTTATGACACCATCCTCTTACTAGGATGTATGTCTCCTTTGTACAAAACACTTATTCAAAGTAAATACAAAGATATCTCTTTCAAAGTACAGAAAACTATTTGCCTTTTTCTTTACACTTGTGTTTTATTTGCAAAAACGTCCAATGATTCATTAATGAACATATGCATTTGAACATAATTACCATTTACAAATAAACATGATGAAAAAGAGTAATTACTGACAGGTAGAAAGATTACGAAAACGTCTTTAGGCTATTTCATGAGCAATCTCTACAGCACGTCATTAAGATCCCCAGCGGAGCCAAAACTTTGAACTATAGATCCCCAACAGAGCTGAGACTACCAACTACCAATCCCCAGCGGAGCCGAAACTTCAAACTATCAACCCACGGCGGAAGTCATCCAGTTTCTCCAGATATCCCCCAGCATGTTTTTTCTGAAGCCGGAAAAATCAGCCAGATAACGGTTAACTTTTGTTCCTCCCCAACCTAGGCTAACTCCCCAGTAGATTGGCATACAACCCAAACTCCTGAACTCCCCAGCGGAATTAAGCTTTTCCCCACAGAGTTTTCACTACAGGACAAACTTTTTCCCCACAAAGTTTTTATTGCTTCTCGACAGAACAAAGACTCTCGTCAGTAATCCCCAGTAAAAGTCATTAAAATTCTCTGGATTCCCCAAGCAGATTCCTCAAGAAGTATATGGAATTACTCTCACAATGGAATCCTCAGCAGTCAAGGACTTATTTTCCCCGGCATCAGTCAAGGATTTATTTTCCTCAGCAATACAGCAAATCAGCTTACATGCGCATACATTACATTTATATATCCTAAACGTGAATAAAACACATTTATTGCATCATACATTTCATGCAACATAACTTTGTGTTTCAGCTAACATTTTACCCTTTTCAGGATAAGATTAACAGCTATCTTTAACAAATATTCAAAGATTTCAGATACAGTTCAGATACACTCCAGACACGGAAGTCATTTTGTTACTCATTCAGATTTCAATTTCATGATACAATACAGATACACTCCAGACGCGGAAGTCATTTTGTCACTCATTCAGATCTCAACTTCAGATACAGTTCAAATACACTCTAGACACGGAAGTCATTCTGTTACTCATTCGGATTTCCATTTCATGATACAATATAGATACACTCTAGATGAGGAAGTCATTCTGTCACTCATTCAGATCTCAACTTCAGATACAGTTCAGATACACTCCAGACACGGAAGTCTTTCTATTACTCATTCAGATTCCAAGTACCGATACAGTACAGATACACTCCAGACACGGAAGTCGTTTTGTTACTCATTCAGACTTAATTTTAAGATACAGTCCAGATATGCTCCAGACACGGAAGCCATTCTGTCGCTTATTCGGATTCAAGTACAGATACAGTTCAGATACATTCCAAATACGGACACCATTCTGATGCTTATTCTTTTGATTTACAACAAACATTCTTGAATGGCATCTTTAAGCCCATTCCCTCAATTACACTTTTGTCGAGCGCAAATTTATGGGCACTCTAGTGTCCAATCATCTTTTACCTTCGAGTCACAAACGGCAAAACTCGTCGGTCTAACTCTTCAGGATCAAGAAGATTGAACAGGGGCAGCTGTTGTACCCCAAAATTTGCCCTCCCATTTTTCATAGAAAGCACAACCCTAGGGTTTCTCAGATATTCAAGATTGGCTCAAGAATCGATCAGACAGATTTTCTTTTGTGGCAGTAAACCAGCAATTAGGGTTTTTTCTTGCAATTCTCAAAAGAAATGAATTCTCAAAGATCCAATTGGCTTTCACATGTTTTCATGCTTTTTCAAGTTTACTGAAAGGTTAATGTTTGTTCTCAAAGCATTTTGTTTGGGACAAGAGATGGAATCTAAGAATGTCGTTTGGGACATTCATATTTTGTTTGATCCAGGTTAACCAGATAATTTGCGTCTTTCAAAACATTTGTGTGTTCAAGAATTGGAATACACAGTGTGTGTTTGTTTGGAATGCAGTTGCAAGGTTATTTGATTATTGGAATTTAAGTTATCTTGATTGGAATTATTGGATTACAGTTTCAATTATCTTGATCGGGAATCTTTAAGAATCAGCGAAGACGCAAAGAGAGAATTACAAGTTATTAACAGTAAAGGGTTTTTAATGGACACCAGAATATCCCATAAGACTTTCTCCATTTATTTCAAAAGTTGTTATAAAATAATTTATTATTTAAATACTTTAGGTTTTACAACTTATTGTATTTAAAAAAATAAATTAGTACAATTGTTGAATGTTTCTCTCTAAATTATAAATAAAATGAATTTATGCCTAAGGTTGACTGAGCTTCCATTGCTTCCATGCCTACCACAAAGTCTCTTGCTTCCCCTACTTTGCCACCATCCAGTTGTGCTCACATGAAAACAAAAGACAGAAAAATAGTTAGTACAGTTAATTGGACATGAGCAAGAATTTTCAAAAGAAAGAAAAAAATGTTCATCATTAAAGTTTGCAATTTGGAATCAGAAGGCTATTTTTAATTCATCACATTTTTATTTTTCTCTATTTGCAAATCAAAAGAGAAATGTTCCTCTTGGTTCACAAAAAGAAGAAATATAAGCAAGCTATCCAAACAAGAGAAATGCAGCAAGCTATCCAAACAAGAGAAATGCAGCAAGGTTGTCCAAATAAACAAGAGGCCCAAACAGCAGCCAAACAAATATAACAAATAGAAGGCGCAAAACAGGGCCAAACAAGCAGCAAATTGGACAAAATACAAACAACATCCATGCAAACGAGGCAGCAGCATAGCAGTAGGAGGCAAGCAGCAACAAAAAGAAAATATGGCAATATAATAACCAAGTCAAACAAGCAGAAACTTGTTCAATAAGCAATTCATCATTTTCCAGTTATTTGCAAACTTTTCAGAAAAGGCAAAAGAGAAATTGGCTCTTAGGGTCATTGAGAGAGAAGAGAGGAAAGAAGTCACCTAGGGATGCACAACCATGCTACCCTGCTGTCACAAGTACACAAGAATTGCAAGAAAACAAAAACTGCAAGAAAAAGAGCATGAGAACAATATGCCAAATATTCAAAATTTGGTGGTTTTCCCACCATTTTGAATAAGCTGTCAAACCAAAGCAACTAATATAACAGTAGACAGGGCTCAAGAAAAAGAGATAGAGAAAATTATCAAACTCAGAAAACTATCAAAGTTCAAAAAGCATCAAAACTGTCAAAAATCCCAAACAGTCTCCAACTGTCAACACTCCAAAAATCTCAAACCATCCTCAAGTCAAAAACCTGCTAAAACATCAACCAAACAAAAACTGTCAAACAGTTCAAAACCAAATGGCCTCAAATCCTCAAACCATTTTCAACACCATCAACCACGCCTGTAAACTGTAACAACAAACTCAGAAAAACCCCAAACCTACAAACTGTAACAACCATCATCAAACCATCATCCATCAAACCAAATCAAACCTCAAAACTGTTAAAAAGCCAACAGTAAATCTCAAATATTCAAACCATCAACCTTCAAACCATCTTCCCTCAAAACTGACAAAAATGCAAAACAACAAAAAAACCATTCAAAACCATAAACATATCCAAAACCAAAACCAAAGGAAAACAAACTATCAAGATTTCCAAAGCCTCAAATCAAAAACTTTCAAACTGTCAAGCAAACCCATAAGTCAAATACCTAAAACCACAAAAATCACCAAAACTGTCAAACCAGTAACACCATCCCAAAATCCAAGAGTTATTTTCAAAACAGTAATAACCTCAAAAATACCAAAAAACATATCCAAAACCAGTAACAGAATCACCATCAACAAAACCTGTCACAATCTATAACCAAAGACTTGCAACAACATCCAACAAATCACGAAAAAATCACAAAAACCAGAAGCAGTATCATCACCATTTAAAGTGCAGGGATAAGAAAAGAAGGGTTACCAACAGGTGTGAAAGCTCACGCCTTCATCTTCATTTCTTCCTCCCGCCTCCGGCCACCAAGGAGCGCTACTCTCAGGCTCACCTTTCCTTTCCATTTAACAGAAATTTCCAAACAGGTATGGATCCTTCTCCTTCCTCATAACATTTCCTACATCGCAATGGATAATACAGTAGATTAACAGAAGAACATGAACAAAAAACACAAAACCAATGAAACTGTTAAGCTTTTAAATGAAACCGAACCATACCTTTCAAGAACGAAACCGTTAGCGCTTGGTTAGGAGGTGAGGTTGAGAGACGCTCCCGCAACGGAAACTTGGGAGGGAAGATCAGAATAAGCTATAATCAAGCATCTTAGGCATAAATCAGAACTTAGGGTTTCCAGAAGAACAAAAATCAGAATGAGTTAGAGAGGCCAAGAATGATTTCATTTGCAAAGAGGGACAGGGACGTTTAATGAGAAGAATAGGGACGTTTAGTGAGAAAGATGAACAAGAGAGAAGCGATAGAGAGGGTGAGAACGGTGCCGTTGTACCAAGGGGTTCCACAAACTCTAAATTTCATTTAGCTCACCCTAATCAAATGTTAAACAGTTTTAGTACATTGGGCCAGTTTTGTTTACAAACTTCTCAAGCCCAAGCGCATTTTTCCAGTTCCCCCCCCCCCCCCCCCCCCCTTGACTCGTTTTCTTGACAACAAAAACAAATATTTCCTCTTTGGTCTTTCCCCTAAAATCTCTTAAGCCCATATTTTCCTCTTCTTTAATTTATTTTAAATTTTGTTTTGTAAGATGCTAAATAAAATTTAAAACATTTTTATTAAATTAAGTTAGGATTTTAGTGTTTAATTTCTATCATTTTTTTTTTACATAAACTTAATTTATTAATTTTCTTGCATTTAATAAAACATCAAAAAAAGAGTTAACCTAGTTTAGTTTCTTTCTTTTAAACTTATTTATAATTAATAAGAATACAAAAAATAATAATAAAGATTATAATTCAAATCAATTTCTTTTTTAGAATAGGTTTTATTTTTCTTTTTCATGTAAATACATTTCATACTTTGTTGATTTTTATTTTCATAAATTGTCATAGCTTTATATTAAATCGCACAAAAATTCGATTTGGTTGTATTGCTTGATATTTGGACATTGCTACTTTCATTTGATTCATCCTCATTTGTAACAATTGTACCCCCATTCCCGAATACTTTTGTAATAGCGTAGAATTTCAATTCCCGCAATTTACTGTTTTCCATATACTGTATAGTAACTAGGCATGTATGGCAAGATTCAAAAATCAATCGCTAGATGACCTAATCCAAGAATAAATAACTTGAACCAACACACTTGTTCACATGCGCACCTCTAGGGAAACCTCGCTCGTTGCCTCGGAAATACAATCATGTCCCTCGAATATGGGATGCTTTAGCAAATGACCCTTCAATAAACAAAGATCGTAGTCCCTCGATGACCCTCGATGTTGCCTTCGATTAAAACGACTGCGTCCCTTACAAAAATTGCTAAAGCGTTTCACAAGTTGCCTTCAATGATTGTAAAATTGACCCACGCCTGTCCCGTTACATCCAATGGTGGGGCTTCTTACCAAATCAATGGTAAGATAGCACCATTAAAAGGAAGAAGAAAATAACAATTTAAGACCTTTCGAGTAGATAGATTCGCTCTTAATTACTCGCTTGCTCACGACAAAAACTTTTTACACCTACACCTCAATTTCAAAACACTTCCAAAAGACAAAACATTTTGTATACGTTCTTATAGAGACGAGAACCATTGCAAAACCTCTTTTCAAAACACTTTTCAAAACACGATTCACAAACACCTCTTTGAACCATTTTTTGAAACAAAACTTTGTATACGTTCTTATAGAGACGAGAACCATTACAAAGAGATTTTCCAAAATACTTTCAAAACCCACACCACAAGCACACAATCAAACAAAAGCAAGTGATCTAAACGAGTAACTAAGAGCCCATGGAAAACCATGGATGAAAAGGGTGCTAATACCTTCCCTTTTCATAATCTACCCCCCGAACCCGAGAAAATTCTTGAAAGGTCTTTCCTGTGCTTTTTTACCTTTCCTTTTGGATAAAAGAAAAGTCGGTGGCGACTCTTGCTAACCGCACAAGTGCGAACGAAATGAAAAACTTCTAGTCAGTTCTCCCACCGTATCACAAAACTGGCGACTCTGTTGGAAACAATAATAAAAGTGGGGTTACCTTAGGGTTTTAGATCACCTTTACATGCTTATCTTGCTTGACTTGTATGCTTTATCTTTTGGTTCTATTGTTTGGGTTTGAATCCTCTACCCGAATTTGGGGCACCTTTTTTAGGTAAAGAGCAATAGATTGTGGAGACTGTACGGTGTAGACCGATATGGTTGAAACAATGGCTATGTTAAGAAGATTCCAAGGACAAGCAAGAAGGACTCTAGACTTTGCAACGTCATCTGGTGATAAAGACAATCATGATGGAAAATGCAAGGAAGCAGTTGTCCAGCCAGATTCAGAAGAGGAAGAGGAAGAAGAATATTATTCTGAAGAATAATATCCTCCAGCCGACGACAAGTATAAGCATCTGGAAGAATGATTAAGTGCAATGGAAATTCAAAAAGTGCCTGGATTGGACTTTGAGGAGTTGGGGTTAGTATCTGGGATTGTCATTCCTCCAAAATTCAAGGCACCGGTGTTCGCCAAATACGACGGAGTTTCGTGCCCCAAAATGCATCTCCGGTCCTATGTTAGGAAAATACAACTTCACACTGCTGACAAGGATTCCAAGTACAAGCAAGAAGGACTCTAGACTTTGCAACGTCATCTGGTGAGAAAGACAATCAAGATGGAAAATGCAAGGAAGCAGTTGTCCAGCCAGATTCAAAAGAGGAAGAGGAAGAAGAATATTATTCTGAAGAATAATATCCTCCAGCCGACGACAAGTATAAGCATATGGAAGAATGATTAAGTGCAATGGAAATTCAAAAAGTGCCTGGATTGGACTTTGAGGAGTTGGGGTTAGTATCTGGGGTTGTCATTCCTCCAAAATTCAAGGCACCGGTGTTCGCCAAATACGACGGAGTTTCGTGCCCCAAAATGCATCTCCGGTCCTATTTTAGGAAAATACAACTTCACACTGCTGACAAGGATTTATGGGTACACTTATTTTAAGACAGCCTGTCCGAAACTCAACTTGATTGGTTTTATCAGCTAGAAAGAGCCGATGTTCATAATTGGGAAGATCTTGCTGCTGCCTTTTACAAACAATACCAATATAATGCCGACCTTGCTCCCACCCGTACTCAACTCTAGAGTATGGCCATGGTTTCAAGTGAAGGCTTTAAAGACTACGTGAAAAAATGGAGGGACTTAGCAGGAAGAGTCCAGCCTCCCCTATCTTAAAGAGAGTTAGTAGATATGTTTTTTGGTACACTGTCTGGTCCTTTCTTTAATCACTTAATTGGGAGTTCCTCGGCAGGTTTTACCGAATTGATATTGACCGGAGAAAGGGTGGAAGCCGGGATAAAGAATGGGAAGATTCAAAAAGATGCATCCTCTGCTGCTGTAAGGAAACCATTTATTGGAAAGAAAGAAGTTGTTGTTGTATATCCTCAGAGAAATCAAGATAGGACTGAACATCGTCCAATGGTGGGGGCTGTCATGATTCCTAAACCCATACCTGCTCAACAAAGAAGCAACCAGCCTAGAACGGAAAGACCAGTCAGACAGTTCACCCGAATTAATATGACACTATCTCAAGTATTTCCACATTTGTTAAGATCCAATCTAGTGACTTTGAAAGAAGCTCCAAAGAATCCTAACACAACCTCTCCTCATTATCATCCTAATGTCCGTTGTGCATACTATTTTGAGAGTCCCGGCCATGACACTAACAATTGTTGGGCTCTGAAAAACAAGGTACAAGATCTTCTTGAAGCCAAAGAGATTGAATTCGACATTCCAGAAATACCTAATGTTATCACTGCCCCTATGCTCAAGCACGACCGCGATGTCAACTCCGTTGAGGAAGATATGTTTGTTACTTTGGTTGATGAACTTGTGACCCCACTCCTGACTATCAAAAAGAACTTATTAAATGCCGGTGTATTCCCAGGTTGTGATGAAAGCTGTCATTTCTGTTTATCCTCACCAATCAGCTGTCATTTGTTAAAAGTAGGCATTCAATGCCTTATAGATGACAAGGAGATCTTGTTCGATAAGACTTCTATTCCAATTGTTTCTTATAATGATGTTTCCATAGTGACCATTTCCGCCAATTCTTCCAGGGTCTCCACCAAAAGACCCGTTAGAATTACATCAGTTCCTAAAGTGGCTTCGTTGATAATTACAATGCCTGGACCAATCCCGTATTCGCAGGACAAAACCGTCCCATGGAATTATGGAAGTTGTGATACAGTGGGAGAACTGACTTGAGGGTTTTGCGTTTTATCGCAAATGTTGCGGTTAGCAAGAGTCTCCACCGACTTTTCTTTTATCTAAAAGGAAAGGTGAAAAAAGCACAGGAAAGACCTTTGAGATTGTTTCTTGAGTTCGGGGGGTAGATTATAGAAAGGGAAGGTGTTATCACCCTTTCTATCCATGGTTTTCCATGGGTTCTTAGGTACTTGCTAGATCACTTGCTTTTGTTGTTTGAAAATGTGTTTGGTGTGGTTTTTAAAGTATTTTGTAAAAGAGGCCATTGTTTAGGCAATCTTTGTAATGATTCTCGTCCGTAAGAATGTATACAAAGATGTTTGTCTTTTGAAAATGTTTGTAAGATGTTTTTGAAATGTGTGTGTTTGCTTTGAAAATAGCAAGGATAGTTGTTTGAAAATAGAGCAAGTAACTAGAAGTAATCTACCTACTCAAATGTCTTTCTTATGCATTTTCTATTCCTTTGACATTGTTGTCTTACCATTGATTTGGTAAGCAAACCTATCTTTGGATGTAAATGGGACGGGCGTGGGTCATCGTATAACCATGATTAGCAATGTTGCAAAGTATCTTAGCATTTTTGAGGGACCAAGATCATTTTGTAAGGAAACTTAGAATAGCGTCATCGAGGGACTATGGTCTTATACTTGTTTGTTTTGCCAAGATACTTCACATGCGTAATATGGTTATTTTGTAAGGCAACCAAGTGGAGAAACCCTAAGGGTGCTTGTGTATTAATGTGTTATTTTCATGCTTTGATTTTGTCTTGCATTTAGGGTTTTCTATTTGATTTGTTTTAATCTTGCCATACAAACCCTAATTACTAACATGGCATGTAAAGTGGTAAATTGCGTAATGTAAAAATTACTAAGCTATTACAACAATTCATGGGAGGGAGGAATACAAATTTGAATGAGGATTTGCAAGAATGTAAATCTAAATAAGCTATTACAACCAAATCGAATTTGCACGAATATTGGAATAAACAAATACAATATTTAAATATGCAATAATATGTTCATGTAAGAAAAGATTTTGTTTTATTTTTTTATGTGAAAAGGAAATTTAACCTAATCCTAAAAATATAAGGAAAAGAAATTAGTTCTTAAAAAGGGGTTTAACCCTAATTTCTAGTTTGAAAGAAAATGAGGTTCTTATGTATTATTTTTTTGGTGTATTCTTTGTATTAAAATAATAAATAGTATTTTTATGAAAATATTTAGTTTTATATATGCTAAAAATAAATATTTACAAGTATGGCATGAAAAAGAAAATAAAACAAATTAAACTAAACCTATTTTATTTATGTTTACAAGTTTATTCAAGAAAAATAATTAATATATAGTTTAATAAAAATATTCTTTAATGTGAAAATAAAATAAAATAAACAAAAATGCAAAATTATCATATTTATGTTTTTTAGGATTATTATGTATTAAAGAAAATATTTAATAAACAAAAAATGAACATAAAACAAATAAATAAATAAATAAAATAGTTGGGCCAGGGGTGTGTCTTGAGCAATCAAGTGGTGAAAGTTAGAAAAAATACAAGGCTCAGCGTGGAGGCCCAATCCTGCAAAACAAGCCAAAAAAATGGAAAATGAAAAATATGGAAAAAACAAAAGGTAGCGCCAAGGTTCGAACCCAAGACATGGGTCTCACCAGCACGTTACCTTGCCACTGGGGTGGCTATACATCCGTTGATTATTGTGAAACAAAAATAACATAACACAAACAAAAGCCCTTGCCCTGTACTTCATCTTCTTCCCCAAGCCAGCCAGATGCTCTGTAACTTTCTCATCTCTCAATAAAAACGGAAACTGATAACATGAATGTTGTAGCATTTTGTCTCACGATTCTAACCATGTAAATTATGTAAGCTAACAATCAAAGATCAAGATGAATTTTAAAAGCCCTAAATTAAAACCTAATTTTTACAGGAATTTCAAGTTCAAAATTCTCTCAACTCAGGCCAAATAAATGCAAGATATATATATGTACAACTTCATAGCAATGAAGTCTACATTGTTTATTCACAAATCATGGCCAATAGATGTCTGTATAAAGAGATAGAAGTTGAGATTTTTACCTATTTCAGTTGAAATCGTGGATGGAGTTGGAGTGAGTTTTATGAAGGCCTGATGATTGCTTGAGGTTGCTTGAACCTCCTTGAGTGTGTTCCAATCATTGCCTTGCTTTGGATGTGCCTGGAAATCTCTATCCAAGTCAACCTGCAAGCTTTGAAAACAAAAATTGAAGATGATGGAGAAGGAGTTACAGTACAGGGATGAGGGTCTGGATCAGTTAGATATCAAGTAGGTAAAGTGTTTTGATGATTGAAACTTGAAACGCATGAGCCAAATGATGGATTGCTATGCTTATGCAAAAACTGCAAGTTTTGACAGTTTTTTGGTGAAAGGGAGTTTGGGAGTGTTTCAGGCCTCTAGAAATCGTGTCCTCTGTTGTAATGTGTTTGTGTATTTGTATGGGATATGTTTAAAGTTAGCTCTCCAACAGATTTGTGAGTTCTAGCCTTTTGGCACACTTTCTTGCTTTTGAAGCAAAGTGAAGAGACAAGTCTTCACATGCTTGTACTGGCTTGCTTATGGTTGGTATGTGCTTTGTACAATTTGCTTTAGACCTGTAAGACTTGTATGTGCAAAGGAGACAGGTTCAATGCTCAAGAATTGGAAAATTGCAAAAGTGAACCTTTTCCAAAATGGCAATGGCCACTTTATACCATTTATGGAATTACAACTTGGACAATGGCTCTAGGGCTTGGATTAAAGCTTTGTCAACTGAGTAAGCATTAAATTATGGAGTAATAAACAAGTTTGGGACCTGTAAAGCATGGATTAGGCAACATAGGTACTGATTTTAAAATTGTTCTTCATGAAATGGCTTGAATCAAAAGTGAGAAATTGCCAACTTCATTTCTTCGATTCTCCCTACTCAAAAATGATCTTGAGGAGTTCTTGGACATTTTGGAAAGCTTGCAATGTTCTATATAACTCATCTTTGAAATGAATTTCAACACTCCTATTGAAACTACCTGAAAAATTGCCATGAAGTTGGGTCCAAAACCTGCCTAAATTAGGGCAAAATTTCACTAAGTTATTTGGTTCATGAGCATGTATTCATAAAATTATATCTTGAGATCCAAGCATCTTTAGGGAAATGTGTGTGAAGAAAAGTTGTAGATTTCATGGAGGTCTACAACTTTCATGTTGGGAACTTCCTTTGAATCATCTTGTATCATGACGAAAAAATGGCCTAAAGTTGAGAAAAATAAGAAATTTTCTATACTTAGAAAAATTTCTAAGTTAAGAAAAATTTCCAATTTCAAACCCTAATCTTCAATCCTTGATTTCTTGATGAACAAGTTTCACATTTTGACATTTTTTGATGAATTGTGACCCTTGGCACTTGATTTTGACCAAAAAGTCAAAGTTTGACTTTTCAGTGTACAGTTGACTTTTGATCAGTTGACTGCAAATTTTATCTGTCTATCAATGAAATTGAAATGTTTTGAACCATGTAATTAGATAAAGATGATGCCATTGAATTCTTGGAATCATGCTTCAAATCAATTTGTCATTTTCTAGGTTAAAAATCAGAAATTGCCCTTCCTCGGTGAAAACCCTAATTTTGACCATTTTGCCCTTTTGATGATTTGATCAAATTTCTTGAGGAATTGTGATCCAAACTTGATCAAATGATGCATATGAATATAAAATGTTGATATGGATCAAAAATTATGAAGTTTGGCTATAAATTGGCCATGGTTGACTTTTTCCCCAATACAGCTGATTTTTAGGTCAACTGTCCAATTGACTGATCAACAATGTGGTTCAAGGCCTGGAACTTGTCATGAATAACCTTAGGGGTCCATAATGATGTTTGAAAGTCAAATGAAGCATTGATAGTCCAAGAATCCTTGTGCAAACTCAAACCCTTATTTTGGTCATCAATGCATGAGGAGGTGTCTTGAGCTGGTCAAACCCTAATCCAGTCTTGAGTCAAAGAGATCTTGTGAGAATAATCTTGATAAGTGAGAGGGAAAATTTTGGGGTACAACAGTTGCCCCTGTTCAATCTTCTTAAACCTGAAGAGTTAGATTGGCGAGCTTTTCCATTCGTGACTCGAAGGTGAGAGAATGATTGGACACTAGAGTGCCCATAAATTTGCACTCGACGATGTGTAGTTGAGGGAATGGGCTTAAAGATGCAATTTGGAGAAGTGATAGAATCTTTTTGGAGATGGGCTAGTTAGATGCCATCCAAGAATGTTTGTTGGATTGTAAGTTGTAAGCTGAAAGAATAATTATCAGAATGGTATTTGTGTCTGGAACGTATCTGAGCTGTATCTGGAGACTGAATTTGTACGAGCATCAGAGTAGCATCCATGTTTGGAGCGTATCCGTTCTGAAAGGTTGTATCTGAATGAGTATTAAAATGGCATCCGTGTATGGAGCGTATCTGAACTGTATCTGAACTTGAAATCTGAATGAGTATCAGAATGGTATCCGTGTCTGGAGCGTATCCGTACTATATCTGAAGTCTGAATCTGAATGAGTATCAGAATGGCATCCGTGTCTGGAGCGTATCTGAACTGTATCTGATAGTTGAATCTGAATGAGTAACAGAATGGCCTCCGTGTTTGGAGTGTATCTGAACTGTATCATGGTTGCATATTGTTAATGGTAGTTGTCAATCTTATCCTGAAAAGGGTAAAATGTTAGCTGAAACAGAGTTATTTTGCATGAAATGTATGATGCAATGTATTTGTTTTATCAATGTTTATGATATATGGATGTAATGTAAGCGCATGTAAGATGATTTGTTGTATCGTTGTTTGATTGAGGAAAATAAATCCTTGAATGCTACTGAGGATATGTTGAAATTCCATGTCTTGAAGTTGAAGTACTGACGAACTTTTGTTGAGAGGAGTAAATTCCGTTGCGAGGGAAATGCCATGTACTGCTTGTAATATTTGCTCGGGAAATCCTGAGAATTTTGACGATTTCTACTGAGGATTGATAAATTGAAATTTATTCCGCTGGGGATTTAAATGATTTACTGTGGGGATTACTTATGGAATAGCCTAGAGACGTTTTCCTGTCCTTCCAACCTATCAACAATTGTCTTTCTCATTTTGTTTATTTGTAAACAGTAATTATGTTCAAATGCATATGTTCATCAATGAGCCATTGGACGATTTTGCAAACAAAACATAAGAGTAAAGAAAAAGACAAATATTTTTTTGCACTTTCAAAGGGGTATCTTTGTATTGACTTTGAATAAGTATTTTGTACAAAAGAGACAAACATTCTAGTAAGAGAATGGTGTCATACAACAAGAAAAATTTATACAAAGAAAGATAGCTATGTGTAATAATCCTATGGGGTTCCCATTTTTCTATAGCCCTCGTATCTCTGAGCACCTCGTCTATTTATTGCTTTGTCTGAAGATGATTGAATTGATCAGAACCTCCGAGTTTGTCCGTGGAAATCAAAGGTTGTCCGTAAAGTGATCCGACGAGACATAGTCATACACTTTAATTCCCTAACTTTTGCCTGGACCGCCCTTTCAGGTTTTCAGTCCACGAGGAAACCCTTTTTGGCCCAAGTCGCCTTTTCAGGTTTTCAACTTGTCGGGTGTACAAATTTTTTTGTTTTATCCCTAATTTTTGCCTGAACCTCCCTTTCGGGTTTTCGATTCACCGGGATGCCCTTGTTTTGCCTAGGTGTGTCAACCTAGCGGGTCTTTTATGCGTAGTATCTTTTGACTATATCTGCGTCCGCAGGATGTGGCGGGTCGTCGCCGTCCATGGTGGTCAAAATCATAGCTCCACCAGAGAATATATTTTTGATTACAAATGGTCCTTCATAGGTAGGAGTCCATTTGCCCCTGGGATCACTTTGTGGCAAAATGATGCGTTTGATCACTAAATCCCCGACTTAATATTCTTGGCGCCTGACTTTCTTGTTGAAAGCCTTGATCATCCGTTTTTGATACATTTGACCATGGAAAACAACAATAAGTCTCTTTTCATCAATTAAGTTAAGTTGATCAAGTTGAGTATAGATCCAATCGTCTTCACTCAAACCTGCGTCCTTCATAATCCTTAGAGCGGGGATCTGAACCTCAATAGGCAACACAACCTCCATGCCATATACCAAAGAATAGGGTGTTTCCCTAGTTGACGTGCGGGCCGTGGTACGGTACCCATGGATAGCGAATGGTAGTATCTCATGCCAGTCCTTGTATGTGACTGCCATCTTTTGTATGATATTTTTAATGTTTTTATTTGCAGCTTCGACAACACCATTCATCTTTGGCCGATAGGGGGAAGAGTTGTGATGCTAAATCTTGAATTGTTCGCACAAAGTAGTGATCATAGTGTTGTTAAGATTTGTACCATTTTCAGTGATGATCCTTTCCGTGATACCGTACCGGCAAATGAGATTTTGCTTGATGAAGCGGGAAACAACATTCTTAGTAACGGATGCGAAGGAAGCTGCTTCAACCCATTTGGTAAAATAGTTAATGGCCACTAGGATGAAGCGGTGTCCATTAGAGGCTGTAGTCTTGATTTCCCCAATCATATCAATTTCCCACCTAGCAAAGGGCCAAGGAGCTGTTAATACATTCAGAGGAACCAGAGGTACGTGCACCTTGTCAGCATAAATTTGACACTTATGACAGGTCCGAGAGTGTTGATAGCAATCTGCTTCCATGGTAGACCAATAATAGCCTGCCCGTAGGATTTTCTTCGCCATCGTATGCCCACTGGAGTGAGTGCCAAAAGTACCTTCATGTAATTCAGCCATGATCATTTCTGCCTCAATCTTATCCATACACCGAAGCAGAATGGAGTCATGATTGTGTTTGTACAGGATGCCATTATTCAGGAAGAACTTAGCAGAGAATCTCCTTAAGAACTTTTTATCATTGATTGAAGCTCCTTCTGGATATTCTTGAGCCTCGAGATACCTATTGACTTCATTAAACCAAGGTTGGTCCACTATTTCTTCAGTATTAATCTCGTGACAGTGTGTTGGTTCATTCATTCGTTCGATGGTGATCTGGGGAGCATCGTTATCCCAATTAAGTTTAAACATAGATGACATTGTGGCTAGAGCATCTGCTAGCTGATTTTCTTCTCGTGGGAAATGTTCGAAGGTAATCTCCTCAAAATGTGGTAGCAATGTCAAAACATGTTCTTTGTAAGGGATAAGGTTTGGGTGCTTAGTGTCCCATTCCCCTTTGATCTGACTGATGACCAAAGCTGAATCTCCAAACACATCTAAAGATTTGATTCCCAAGTCTATGGCAGCTCGGAGACCAAAGATGCATGCTTCATACTCCGCCATGTTGTTTGTACAGTTGAAGCAAAGTTTGGCAGTAAAAGGAGTGTGACACCCTTCTGGGGATATGAGTACAGTGCCGATACCATTACCAAGTGCATTGGATGCCCCATCAAAGAACAGGGTCCATCGGGATCCTTGTTCAGGTTCGTCGGATGGCCTTACTCCTTCACAATTGTCTAATGTCATGATGTCTTCATCCGAAAATTCAAACTTCATGGACTGGTAGTCTTCTATAGCTTGGTGAGCAAGGTAATCAGCCAATACACTACCCTTTATGGCTTTCTGGGTAGTATATTGTATGTCATATTCTGTTAGGATCATCTTCCATCTAGCTATCCTACCAGAAAGAGCAGGCTTCTCGAAGATGTATTTTATTGGATCCATCTTATATATCAACAAGGTAGTATGAGTCAGCATATACTGTCTTAGCCGGCGAGCATCCCATGCCAGAGCGCAACAAGTTTTCTCGAGCAGTGAATATCTGGTTTCACAGTCGGTAAACTTTTTGCTCAGGTAGTAAATAGCGTGCTCTTTTCGGCCAAACTCGTCATGCTTCCCCAATACACACCCCATTGAGTTCTCTAAAATGGTCAGATACATGATCAGTGGTCTTCCCTCGACTGGTGGCATCAAAACGGGAGGCTCTTGTAAATACTCTTTGATCTTGTCAAAAGCAATTTGGCATTCATCATTCCATCTGACTACTTGATCTTTCTTCAATAGCTTGAAGATTGGCTCACAAGTAACTGTTAGGTGAGAAATGAATATGGCAATATAGTTTAGGCACCCCAAGAATCCTCTGACTTCCTTCTTAGTATGAGGAGCAGGAATTTCTTGTATCACTTTAACCTTGGAAGGGTCGACCTCAATACCTTTGTTGTTGACGACAAAACCTAAAAGTTTACCGCATCGTACTCCGAATGTGCACTTGTTTGGCTTCAACCTTAGGTTGTACTCCTTCAATCTCTCAAACAACTTTTGCAAGTGATCAAGGTGTTCTTCTTCCGTTTGTGATCGGGCTATCATATCGTCTATGTAGACCTCTATTTCATGATGTATCATGTCATAAAACAAAGCTACCATGGCGCGCTGATAGGTTGCCCCAGCATTCTTCAGTCCGAATGGCATCACTTTGTAGCAGAATATGCCCCACTGTGTGATAAATGTTGTTTTCTCCATGTCCTCAGGTGCCATTTTGATCTGGTCGTAACCTGAGAATCCGTCCATGAAGGAAAACACTTTGTGTTGGGCTATATTATCAAGCAGGATATCTATGTGGGGAAGTGGAAAATCATCTTTAGGGCTATCCCTATTCAAATCTCTATAGTCTACGCACATTCGTACTTTGCCGTCCTTTTTAGGCACGGGAAGAATGTTGGCGACCCATTGAGGATAGGAAGTGACGGACAAGAACCCAACATTAAATTGTTTCATGACTTCCGCTTTGATCTTCTATGACATGTCAGGTCTCATGCGGCGGACTTTTTGTTTTACTGGTGGACAGTCTTCTCTTGTGGGCAGACGATGTACCACGATGTCTGTATCGAGTCCTGGAATGTCTTCATATGACCAGGCAAAGATCTCAACATAATCACGCAACAGCTGAATTAGACGCTCCTTGACACTAGGCTCCAGATTGGCACCCACCTTGACCTCTTTTATATCCTCCTTGGTACCCAAGTTGATTGTATCCACCGGTTCCTCATGAGGCTGAATAGCTCTTTCCTCTTGTTGTAGTAGTCTGGCCAGTTCCCCTGGTACTTCACAATCTTCCTCACCTTCGTCTTCGGCTTGGTAGATTAGATCTTCAGAGTCACTAAAGGCCATAGCAGTATCGTTACCCATGGGATCCGGAATGGAGGGGTACCTGCATTTGTGAGTGTGGGTGTGTGTAAGGGTATAGCCATCCTTAAAAAATAAATGTAAAAGAAAAAAAAATGAGCACAAAAAGTTTGTATGTGAAAAACGTCCATGATTCATTGAATGTCATATGAAGATGAAATAAAAACCCTTACAAATGGACCATTGTGCCTCGGGAAAGACACAAGGATTTAAATGTGCGAATTGTTTGTGAATATTACAAGTCCAACATAAATGTAAAAGATAAATTACTGAGGGATGAAAGTTATTGGGACAAAGTCTTTGGCTTCCCAATTGCGAAGTCCTCCATTGACAGTAGGAAATATTCAATCCTCCAAGATGAAATCTTCTCAACCATCTTCCATTGCATTGATCTCTCAGTTGCTAATCTTCAAAGGTGGCCCTCCAGCACGGGTACGGCGCACAGCCTTCTGAGCACTTGAAGTAAACCCTAAGCCAAACTTATCAGATTTATACGGAATGTCCAGAAGTTTCCCCTAGATGGTGCATCCACCCTCCTCTACTACTGCCTTGGCGTCCTTCAGAGGTGACATCCGGAGCGGAGGTCTTGTGATCTTGGGGATCTGGGATACCGTCTTGGTTACTGCTACCTCTTGAGAGACTTCTTTGAAATGTTAAAAAGGAGTTTCAATGAATTCTCCATCCAATTCCACATACCGGAAAGAATTGAGGTGGCTAATCATATACTCTTCCTCTCCGTGGATAGTGATAATCTTTCCATGGACTGGGTACTTCAGCATCTGGTGCAGTGTGGAGGTGACAGCACCGACATTATGGATCCATGACCGTTCTAGCAGACAGGAGTAAGAGGGGCGGATGTCCATTACATATAAGGTTGAGTTGAAATTTTGAGTCCCAACCTTTATGGGGATGTCCACCTCTCTGTGGACCATCCTCTTTGAACCGTCAAATGCCCTTACAACTATGTTACTGGGTTTCAACGTTAATCCTTCGCAATCTAGTCTCTTGAGAGCTTTCTTCGGTAAAACATTCAAAGATGAGCCAGTGTCCACCAAGACATGGGCCATAGTTGTTCCTCTACATTCCCCAGATACATGCAATTCCTTGTTGTGCTTTCTTCCCTTTGGTGTCATATCAGCATCCGAGAATCCTAGGCCGTTGTCTGCCGTCAAACTGGCCACACAATCTTGAAATTGGTCAGCCGATGTCTCTTGAGGCACATGGGCTGTCTTCAGGAACTTTACCAGGGCTTTCGCATGTGCCTCAGAACACAGCAACAATGCCACATGGAGATCTTGGAGGGAGTTTGCCCCAAGTGTTCAACTACGTCGTAGTCACTCTTCTTTATTATTCTCAGGATCTCCTCTATTTCCTTTTTGGAGGTTTCAGGAATAGTTAGTGATTGAGCCTTTGTCTGGACAGGCTCTTCTTGAATGCTTTTTCCTCGAGTTTCAGCAGTAGAAGTGTTGGTAGGGATAACAGCAGGGGTTGTGTCGTCTTTGTTAACAGGAGCACTTACGGATATGATTACTGGTACGGAGGTAACCTTTGGAACAACCACGAGTCCAAAAACTGCCTTTGGAGGGGCAATTTCTGGAGAGAAGATTCTACCGCTACGGGTAATCTTATTGGTTCCGGCAATATTGCTAATGTCAGAGTATTTTTCTTCGGATCTTATCTCTTTGGCGGCCAGCCCATCTTGTTTGATACCATGGTAATAGATGTCTCTGCCGTAATTCCATGACATTGTTTTATCTGATTCATACAGGACCGGCCCGGGAATTGTGATTATAAGAGGAGTAGTTTTTGGAACCGATGTAATCCTAACGGGTCTTTTGGGGACCCTGGAAGGATTGGCGGAGATGGTTATGATTTAAACGTCTTCAACAGGAACAGGTGAAACAGGAGTACTTTCAAACAGAATCTCTTGGTTGTCTATCAAGTGTTGAATGCCTATTTTCAACAAAAGGCAATCAGTTGGCGAGGATAAGCAAAAATGGCAGTCTTCATTACAACCTGGGAATACACCAGCTTTCAATAAGTTTATCTTAATGATTGGGAGAGAAGTCAAGAGTTCATCAACTGTGGTAACAAACAAATCTTCTTCGATAGCATTGGTGTTGTGACCATGCCTAGGCATAGGAGAGGAAATGACGTTTGGTTTCTCGGGCTTGTCAAACTCAATCTCTTTTGCATCTATAAGGTCTTGAATTTTGTTTTTCAGGGCCCAACAGTTGTTAGTGTCATGACTCGGACTTTCGGAATGATATGCGCATCTGGCATTTGGGAGATGATGAGGGGACGCTGTGTTGGGGTTCTTTGGAGCTTCTTTTAAAGTTGCCATATTGGATTTCAGAAGATGCGGTAAAACCTGGGCTAGAGTCATATTAATTCTGGTGAATTGTCGGACTGGCCTTTCCACCCTCGGTTGGTTACTTCTTGGTTGATCAGATGTAGGCTTTGGGATCATAACGGCCCCTACCATTGGTCGGCGTTTAGCTCTCCCTTGGTTCCTTTGTGGATAAATAGCAGATACCTCCTTCTTCCCAGTGAAAGGCTTTCTCACAGCTGTAGAGGTAGATGAATCCTTCTGAATCTTTCCACTTTTTATGCCAGCTTCCACCCTCTCTCCAGTTAGTATTAACTCAGTAAATCCTGCCGATGAGCTCCCAATCAGATGGTTGAAGAAAGGGCCTGACAGAGTGCCTAAGAACATATCCACCAACTCCCTTTCAAACAGAGGGGGTTGTACTCTCCCAGCTAGATCTCTCCATTTCTACGCGTAATCCTTGAAACCCTCATTTGAAGCCATAGCCATACTCTGAAGTTGAGTACGAGTAGGCGCCAAATCTGCATTATACTGGTATTGCTTATAGAAAGCTGTAGCAAGATCTTCCCAGTTGTGGACGTCGGCCCTTTCCAATTGGTAAAACCAATCGAGTTGTGTTCCAGATAGGCTATCTTGGAAAAAATGCACCCATAGGTCTTTATCGGTGGAGTGCGACTGGATCTTTCTCACATATGATTGGAGGTGCATCTTAGGACATGACACCCCATCATATTTTGCAAACAACGACACTTTGAACTTCGGTGGGATCACAATTCCCGACACTAGTCCCAATTCTTCAAAGTCTAGACCTGGTACCCTTTGTATTTCCATAGCGTCCAAACGCTCTTCAAGATGTCAGTACTTATCATCCGCTGGAGGATACTGTTCCTCAGAGTAGTCTTCCTCTTCTTCCTCCTCTTCGAATTTTGTCGGAACCGCTGTTTCCTTTCCTTTTCCTTCTCCTTCATCAGATGTTGCGGCAAAATTCAAGGTTTTTCTAGTTTGTCCTTGAAACCTTTTCCCCATGATTACAACACCAGTTGGTTTCTTCTCTTTCTTCTTCTTCTCTTTGGCCAACAGAGTCTTCAATTCTTCTTGCCCTTTAGCTAGGGTCATGAGCAACTGTTGAAACTGTGTGTTTTGAAGTTGAAGATCTTTGACTGTCTGTTCGAGATCCATCTTACTGAAATAAACAGTAGAGAGATGAGGAAACTCGTTGCAAAAGACCTATTTATGTTATGATGAATGGTATGTACACATGCAATGTTTTCAAGGATTTTAAAAAGATTCAAGTTCATTTTAGAAAAAAAGAAACACATGTTATATTAATAAAATAGAGTTTGAGTACATTAATGCCCCTTGGGCTAAATAATACAAAACTCTAAGATAAAAAAGTAGTGCACATCCTCTTTGGTGCAATGTAGGCATTTAGAGTCTGCTCCTCATGAAGTAGCCTAGTGAGTTCCAAAACCTTCTTCTCGCTTGCGTAGAATTGGGCTTCAAAAGTATCTCGCTCTCCTTTGAGCTGTACCCAATCCCTCTATAGGTCTTCAAGAGATGTAGGCATGTCAGGATGTAGGATAGTGTATGGAAATTCTCCTTCCTTAACAGGCTCAATGATCACCGGGAGAATGGAAGGATAAGGCATCATAAGACTTTGAGCTTGGGTTCGTACCCACTTGAGGTAAGGCTCAAGAGGGATGGAATTATTGTGTCCCAAAGTCTTGCTATCCACCTTGTTTAGCATCCTCCAAGCTCGGATGAATCTCTGACGAAGACCTTGATTGTCGTTGTCGTAGTCGAATACCAAGCCTTGAATCAGCATCTCATGTGGGCCATCCCTTCGGGCATAACCAAATTGTCTTAGAGCTAAGCATGGGTTGTAGGTGATGCCTCCCCTAATTCCAAGTAGATGGACATTAGGGAATTCCCCACAACGGTCAACAATGATAACATTTTCTTTGGATCGAGAGCACCAATGAATATCCGAATGTTTGAGCGTCATTAACCTTTGTGACCACCTTAATCCTTGTTCATTCTTTAAGACTGATTGGGAAAGATGAGAAATAAACCATCTTGCCAGGAGAGGAGTTCAACACATAAGGACACCTCTTTTCCTCATTGTGCGAGTGTGAAAAGAGTGCAGGATATCACCTAGAAATGTAGGCACCAAATTGCGTGACATAAAGATTTTGACGGCACTCACATCTATGAGTTGGTCAGGATTGGGGAACAAGACCATCCCATAGATAAGAAGAGCCACAATTTCCTCAAATTCTTGCAAGTTTAAGGAATTCCAACAGCTTTGGGCTTTCTCAAACAGAAACTTTGCTAAGAAGCCTTTGACACCACTTCTAGTTTCCATATAGGTTGTGACATCAGATGAGTGCAAGTGCAGAGCTTGAGCAATCTCTTCTGGCTTTGGGTCTCTTTTTGTACCGTTGAAAGGTAGTTGATTGAGAATGGGAATCCTCAAGAGTTGAGAGAATTCTTCCAAAGTAGGCACAAGCTGATAGTCGGGAAATGTGAAGCAATGGTGCAAAGGATCAAAGAAATGGAAGAGCACCTTCATCACATCCTCCTCTGTGTTGGAGGTGACTAAGTTGAGTAGACGACCATGCCTCTCGGTGAATGGAGTGTTCTCATGGATCCTTAAAACTAGCTCCTTGAGTTGTGGAGGAATTCTTACAAGGTTGACTTGGATAGTTTTCCTGCGAAGTGAATCCATATCCTAAAAAACAAGAACAAAGATGAATCTCCAAAATCCTTGAAATGGTTAGTGATGTATATGATGTTCATGATGTCCATGATGTTACGTACATGTATGCATATACAAGAAAAACAAACAAGTTCTTAGTTTAGGCTTGCATGGGGTTTTATAGGTAAGTACCCTCTTGAAGTTTAGTTGGCTTAAACATGTCCTAGTAATAGTAACTGGGTTCTAAGGAGCTCAATATCACTGGATTGTTTCCTTGGTCATTGTTTCAGCTCAAGCCTCTTTAATGGCGACCGAAATATCCCAAGAAACCAATCCTCAATGAGTGTAGTATCGAGTATCTACCAACTTTGGACTGCACCGAAGTCGGTCATCTCACTACATCCTAAAGGCCAAGTTGGTCAAGTAAAGGGTTCTAGAAGTTCATTAGTGCTTCATGACATCACTCAGTGGCCCCATATTCTCTTTGATTGACTCAAAGGATATCGGTACCCACAAATATGTCACACTAACATAGCAATTGCTTAGACCATATCGGTATACCCCGCGTAGTTTCCACAATGTATTGCTATTTACATATAATGTTTCCCAAATCTGGGTGGAGGATTCAAACCCAAACAAAGAACCATAATGTAAAGCAAACAAGTCAAACAAATGTAAGCAAATAAATGTGATCTAATCCCTAAGGTAACCCCATTTTTATAAATCTCCCCAGCAGAGTCGCCAGTTCTGTGATACAGTGGGAGAACTGACTTGAGGGTTTTGCGTTTTATCGCAAATGTTGCGGTTAGTAAGAGTCACCACCGACTTTTATATTATCCAAAAGTAAAGGTGAAAAAAGTACAAGAAAGACCTTTGAGATTGTTTCTTGAGTTCGGGGGGTAGATTATAGAAAGAGAAGGTGTTAGCACCCTTTCGATCCATGGTTTTCCATGGGCTCTTAGGTACTTTCTAGATCACTTGCTTTTGTTGTTTGAAAATGTGTTTGGTGTGGTTTTGAAAGTATTTTGTAAAAGAGGCCATTGTTTAGGCAATCTTTGTAATGATTCTCGTTTATAAGAATATATACAAAGACGTTTGTCTTTTGAAAATGTTTTCAATGTTTGTAAGATGTTTTTGAAATGTGTGTGTTTGCTTTGAAAATAGAAAGGATAGTTGTTTGAAAATAGAGAAAGTAACTAGAAGTAATCTACCTACTCAAATGTCTTTCTTATGCATTTTCTATTCCTTTGACATTGTTGTCTTACCATTGATTTGGTAAGCAACCCTATCTTTGGATGTAAATGGGACGGGTGTGGGTCATCGTATAACCATGATTAGCAATGTTGCAAAGTATCTTAGTATTTTTGAGGGACCAAGATCATTTTGTAAGGCAACTTAGAATAGCGTCATCGAGGGACTATGATCTTATACTTGTTTGTTTTGCCAAGATACTTCGCATGCGTAATATGGCTATTTTGTAAGGCAACCAAGTGGAGAAACCCTAAGGGTGCTTGTGTGTTAATGTGTTATTTTCATGCTTTGATTTTGTTTTGCATTTAGGGTTTTCTATTTGATTTGTTTTGATCTTACCATACAAACCCTAATTACTAACATGGCATGTAAAGCGGTAAATTGCGTAATGTAAAAATTACTAAGCTATTACAACAATTCATGGGAGGGGGGAATACAAATTTGAATGGGGATTTGCAAGAATGTAAATCTAAATAAGCTATTACAACCAAATCGAATTTGCACGAATATTGGAATAAACAAATACAATATTTAAATATGCAATAATATGTACATGCAAGAAAAGATTTTGTTTTATTTTTTTTATGTGAAAAGGAAATTTAACCTAATCCTAAAAAAATAAGGAAAAGAACAAATTCTTAAAAAGGGGTTTAACCCTAATTTCTAGTTTGAAAGAAAATGAGGTTCTTATGTATTATTTTTTTGGTGTATTCTTTGTATTAAAATAATAAATAGTATTTTTATGAAAATATTTAGTTTTATATATGCTAAAAATAAATATTTACAAGTATGGCATGAAAAAGAAAATAAAACAAATTAAACTAAACCTATTTTATTTATGTTTACAAGTTTATTCAAGAAAAATAATTAATATATAGTTTTAATAAAAATATTTTTTAATGTGAAAATAAAATAAAATAAACAAAAATGCAAAATTATCATATTTATGTTTTTTAGGGTTATTATGTATTAAAGAAAATATTTAATAAACAAAAAATGAAAATAAAACAAATAAATAAAAAAATAAAATAGTTGGGTCAGGGGGGTGTCCTGAGCAATCAAGTGGTGAAAGTTAGAAAAAATACAAGGCCCGGCATGGAGGCCCAATCCTGCAAAACAAGCCAAAAAAATGGAAAAGGAAAAATATGGAAAAAACAAAAGGTAGTGCCAAGGTTCGAACCTAGGACATGGGTCTCACTAGCGCGCTACCTTGCCACTAGGGTGGCTATACATCTGTTGATTAATGTGAAACAAAAATAACATAACACAAACAAAAGCCCTTGCCCTGTACTTCATCTTTTTCCCGAAGCCAGCCAGATGCTCTGTAACTTTCTCATCTCTCAATAAAAATGGAAACTGATAACATGAATGTTGTAGCATTTTGTCTCATGATTCTAACCATGTAAATTATGTAAGCTAACAATCAAAGATCAAGATGAATTTTAAAAGCCCTAAATTAAAACCTAATTTTTACAGGAATTTCAAGTTCAAAATTCTCTCAACTTAGTCCAAATAAATGCAAGATATATATATGTACAGCTTCGTAGCAATGAGGTCTACATTGTTTATTCACAAATCGTGGCTAATGGATGCCTGTATAAAGAGATAGAAGTTGAGATTTTTACCTCTTTCAGTTGAAATCGTGGATGGAGTTGGAGTGAGTTTTATGAAGGTCTGATGATTGCTTGAGCTTGCTTGAACCTCCCTGAGTGTGTTCCAATCCTCGCCTTGCTTCAGAAGTGCCTGGAACTCTCTATCCAAGTCAACCTGCAAGCTTTGAAAACAAAAGTGGAAGATGATGGAGAAGGAGTTACAGTACAGGGATGAGGGTTTGGATCAGTTAGATATCAAGTAGGTAAAGTGTTTTGATGATTGAAACTTGAAACGCACGAGCCAAATGATGGATTACTATGCTTATGCAAAAACTGCAAGTTTTGACAGGTTTTTTGTGAAAGGGAGTTTGGGAGTGTTTCAGGCCTCTAACAATTGTGTCTTCTGTTGTAATGTGTTTGTGTATTAGTATGGGATAGGTTTAAAGTCATCTCTCCAACAGATTTGTGAGTTCTAGCCTTTTGGCACACTTTCTTTCTTTTGAAGCAAAGTGAAGAGACAAGTCTTCACATGCTTGTACTGGCTTGCTTAGGGTTGGTATATGCTTTGTATAATTTTCTTTAGGCCTGTAAGACTTTTATGTGCAAAGGAGACAGGTTCAATGCTCAAGAATTGGAAAATTGCAAAAGTGAATCTTTTCCAAAATGGCAATGGCCACTTTATGCCATTTATAAAATTACAACTTGGACAATGGCTCTAGGGCTTGGATTAAATATTTTTCAACTGATTAAGCATTAAATTATGAGTAAGAAACAAGTTTGGGACTTGTAAAGCATGGGTTAGGCAACATAGGTACTGATTTGAAAATTGTTCTTCATGAAATGGCTTGAATCAAAAGTGAGAAATTGCCAACTTCATTTCTTCGATTCTCCCTACTCAAAAATGATCTTGAGGAGTTCTTGTACATTTTGGAAAGCTTGCAATGTGATCTATAACTCATTTTTGAAATTCATTTAAATACTCCTCTTGGAACTAGGTGAAAAATTGCCATGAAGTTGGGTCCAAAACCTGCCTAAATTAGGGCAAAATTTCACTAAGTTATTTGGTTCATTAGCATGTATTCATAAAATTATATCTTGAGATCCAAGCATCTTTAGGGAAAAGTATGTGAAGCAAAGTTGCAGATTTCATGGAGGTCTACAACTTTCGTGTTGGGAACTTCCTTTGAATCATCTTGTATCATGATGAAAAAATGGCCTAAAATTGAGAAAAAATAAGAAATTTTCTATACTTAGAAAAATTTCTAAGTTAAGAAAAATTTCCAATTTTAAACCTTAATCTTCAATCCTTGATTTCTTGATGAACAAGTTTCACATTTTAACATGTTTTCATGAATTGTGACCCTTGGCACTTGATTTTGACCAAAAAGTCAAAGTTTGACTTTTTAGTGTACAGTTAACTTTTGATCAGTTGACTGCAAATTTCGAATTTTTTTTATTAATAACCAAGTATTAAAATAATATTTCACAAATAACCGGGTTTCGGAAAAAATTACACAAATAACCATGTTTCAGATGACTCCCCAAAGGAGGAGCCATCTGAAATGGCACATGCACCTACCAATTTGCCCTAGGCGCCATCTCACTTGGCGCCTCCCTTGGCTTTTAGCCAAGTGAGATGGCGCATGCTCCTTAAAAGTGAGAGGAGGCACCATCTCACTTGGCTCCTACGGCAAAACTAGGGCAAAATGCTGTTTTATAAATAATTCATCCGTTTTTCTGAAATTTCTCACACTTTCTCGCACTGTATTTTTATTTTGTACTCTGTTATTTGCGTCATGACGTCGCCTATGATTTTTAGTAGAGATGGTTACGTTATCTTCTCCGCCACGAAACCTGCGATGAAAATGAAATTCTGGCACATTCACTCCATGGAGCGTCTGAAGCGGGAGTTGATGCGATGGCTAGATGGAGAAATTGCGGAGGGGGGGAAAATTCGAAGGATCCAGCGAAAACGAACAACAACCTCACATGCGACAGGAAGACCTAATGTGTGGTTGGAGGAAGTCAAAACAAACAGCGATGTGATGTTGATGATGCATGGTTCAGATGAAATTGTGTTAACAGTTGTAATTTCGTAGATGGAATATCGTTAATTATTCTTGTACGCGTTTTATTAATTGTAGAAAAATCTGTTAATGGAAAACCCAAATGTTTACGACATAATTAAGAAAAGATTTTATGTATTACAATATTTATGTAGTCGAGCCAGACGCCCGATTCAGATAGTTTTTGCGATTGTGTCCGACCTGACAGCATAAACCACACTTTCTTTCCAACCTGTTAAGATCGTCCATTTTTGTTGTGATGCGCTTACTTTTGGGACGACCCTTCTTGTTCCTTCGCATTTGGTCATTGTGCCACACTATTTCGCCATTGTATGCAGGCCAATAATCTGGTTTTGCTACCAAAGGAAAGTTGTTGTTGTAAACGTTGAGCAACGTTTCAGATTTGTAAATGTTTGATAGAAGTTACAGTGCGTCTTGATGGGTATGAGCACAAGCGGAAATGACATGAGAGCAAGGTATACGAAATGCTTGAAACCTGCCACAATCGCACCATTGAGAAGGTAGCATGACCCTATATTCTTGTCTTGGCAGGCCTTCATTGTGGTCGATTGTCTCTTTCACAATGAAGGTGTGGCTGTGTCGGTCAAACCGTATAACCATATGAGTGTTGTCTTTAGCACTTTCAGCCTTAATGTATTTCATGCAGCTTTCACTCCATAGTTGTCCAGATTGCAACACCGCATTCCATATTTCACCTCTTTTGGCAAATAACGCAGCCATCCTAAAATACGTAGATTTTACCAAGGCAATGATTGGGAGGTTTTGTATGCCTTTGAATACCCCATTCATTGATTCAATAAGATTCGTTGTCGTATGCCCCCATCTTTGGCCATTATCGTATGACCTAGTCCATTTTTCCACCGAAATATTGTCGATCCACCTACCGGCTTCCGGATTTGACAAACGGATCTCGTTGCGGTAATATTTGAATGTGGGTTGTGTCAATGCATATCCCGCATTCATAACCGCTTTCCTCAATGTTTTGTCCTTGATCTCCCTCGAGAAATTCTGGACGATATGTCTAACGCAATAGACATGAGTAGAAGGAGGGTCATGCCAACCATTTACTGGATTATTGTAGGCACTTTCAATGGAGGCATGTATGTCCAAGATCAAACAGAGATCTGGTTGAGGAGCCACGTGTGTCCGCAGATTTTTTAGGAAAAAGCTCCAAGCACCATCGGTCTCCCCCTCGACAAGGGCAAAGGCAATGGGGAAAATGTTGTTGTTGCCATCTTGTGCAACTGCCATCAGTAGCGTGCCTTTGTACTTCCCATACAACCAAGTCCCATCAATTTGTATAATTGGTTTGTGAGATCGGTGGAAATAGAACTGAATGTTTTGGAATGCTGGTTCGCGAAATGTCGCGGTAAGCAAGAGTCGCCACCGTCTTTTATTTTCTCCAACAGGGAAAGGACAAAAGCACAGCAAAATTCCTTTTCGAGATGTCTCTCGGTTCGGGAGGTAGATTATAGAAAGGGAGGGTGTTAGCACCCTTTCTATCCGTGGTTATCTACGGGCTCTTAGGTACTTGCTCACTATGTTTTCAAAAATGTTTGCTTTTCTTGTGTTTGTGGGTTTTGAAAAAGTTTGTTTTGAAAAATTTCTAGCTAACTCTTGTATCAGTCCTCAAGAGTGTATGAAGTGTTTGTTTGAAGACTTTTTGAAAGTGTAGGTGCGAAAAGTTGTTTTTGTTTTTTTGAAAGAGCAAGTACCCAGGAGAAATCTACCTACTCTAAGGAATTAAGCTGTGTAAATGTCCTTTAGACAATACTATCCCACTATTGAGAAGTAGGTAGCATCGTCGTAGGAGTTATTCGGGTCAATTCGATTATAGGGACATGTGTGGTCACCAAAGCAATAGTAGGACGCCTTAGCGGTAACCCTAATGTCCTAGATCCTTTTTTATCCAAGGCAACCGTTTCGAGGCAACTTGGATCTTTAGACAGGAGGGCGACCTCTAAAACACCCTATACTCAATGACCACCTCGAGGAAACCAAGTGAGGCGTACCCTAGGAGTGGCATGTGCGCGTGTGTCAGGTTTCATTTAAATTATCCTTGAACATGCATCATTGTGAGCTACGGATTGATTTTATTTTTCATACAAGTCCTGTCATGCATAATTAACAGTTAATAGTTGTGCGGAAAATAAATTGCGGAAAGTGAATCTACGCTATTACAAGGCGTCGGGTATTTACATCGCCAAAAACATAACCCTTTGAAAAGATAAATGCGAGAAATTAAAGAAAGTGATAAAAGTCCTAATTATCTATTACATTCTCGGAGCAGATACATAAATATGATCAAAAATAATAATGCGCGAAAAGAAATTGAATCAGGACGTCCTTAGGGTTTTGACCTTTTTTGAGAAAAGAAAGAAATTTTGTCCTTTTTGCAATTAATTCAAATTAAACCTAATAACTAATTAATTAAATAATTATAAGAAAAATAATTTTTTATGTTTTTTAGGTCTTAATGAAAATAAAAAAAAAGAGATTAAAATTATCAAAAGAAAAACCCTAATTCTAGATTTATTTTATTTATTATAAAAACAAAAGTCAAAGTTAACCTAATTAACTAAATTAATTTGTTAGCATTTTATTTACAAAAATAATTAAATTAAGGTGAAATTAATAAATAATAATAATAATAAAAATATTAGTCTTCTGATTTTATTATGAAAAACAATAATTACGTTAATTAAATAATAATAATATTAATAATAAAAATAAATAGTAAAAGAAAATAAAAAGAAAAAAAAATTAACCAGGGGGGGTGCTGGGCCCTTAGGAGGTTTGTTTGGCAATCTGAGACCCACTAAGCTCAAGCCTTTGTTGACTTTCCTGAACTGTCCAGAGCGTGGTTGACTAGGGAACATGGTGTTCATCACCTTTTGGCCACTGGATTGGAACGTGATGACACATGGCATGCTGAAGCGTGAGGTTTATGGTGGAACGCGTTGAGAATCCTGCATATGATCATATTATGAAAAATATTATAGAGTTTTGGGTGGACCTGGGAATCGAACCCAGGTCCCAATGATAACCAGCCAGATCACCAACCACTGAACCAACTGCACGCATTTGTTAGTATAGTAATCAACAAATAATATATTAGGAAATTAATACATATGCTGAAAACACAAAAAAACGCACGCTCGTTTGATCGCTCCAACCATGACTCAACACGTCACCGTCTTCTTCCTCATGCCTGTAAAATAAAAGTCAGATAGCGGGGGTTTTTAACCCCCACAACCTGCAACGACCAATAATAGCGAATAGGCATAGGATTAACATAAATTGTTCGCGAGGGTTCCACTAGATTCGTCTGAATGCAACGAGTTCAGTCATGGGCATCATGAGGCTTGATTTTTCCTATACTGAAAAGCCCCAAAATCAAAGCTTAGGAACCCTAATATTTGTCAATGGTAACTTTGGATTTAGGGCGTTTCAATGCAATTAAACCACACCATTAGCTTCGTATGATTCCTATGAACACAAACCAACCACAAGAATATGTTAAATATGCATGAATCAATATATACAATTATGGAAAAAAGCTTCAAACCGTGACACTGTAATGGGCGATTCCTTAAGCTTTAGCGTGTGGTTTTAATTGCAAAACATTTCTGAGGATCCCTGCTGTTGTACCCCAAAATTTGCCCTCCCATTTCCTCAACATTTTCTCATCACAAGACCTTTGAAGATCAAGATCCAATTAGGGTTCTCTCTGCTCAAGACTTCTCCTTGCACTGTGGACTCAAATTAGGGTTTGTGTTTGCCCAAGGATGTTTTGACCTAAAATGCCTAAGATGACTTTCATGCTTCATATTGGACTCCCAAGTTTACCTATACCAAGTTTCAAGTCTTGATTCCAAGTTTTGCCCAGTCAATTGGACAGTTGACCTAGAAATCAACTGTATTGGGGAAAAAGTCAACTGTGGCCAATTGACAGTCAAACCTCATGAAATTTGATCCACATCAACATTATGAACTCATATGGACCATTTGATCAAGTTTGGATCACAATTCCCCAAGAAATTTGATCAGATCATCAAAAGGGCAAAATGGTCATTTTTAGGGTTTTGACTGCACAAAGGCAATTTTTGACTGTTTGACCTAGCCAATGGTAAACCAAGCTCACATATGGCCTCAAGGACTCAATGGAATTATCTTGACATGCTCATCAAGCTCAAAAGATCCCAAGTACACAAGATTGACAGTTGAATTCCCCAGTCAATTGATCAATTTTGACTGTATATTGAAAAGTCAAACTTTGACTTTTTGGTCAAAATCAAGAGTCAAGATTCATTTTTCATCAAAACATGCCAAATCATGAAACTTGTTCACCAAGAAATCTCAAAATGCAAATTAGGGTTTGAAAATGGAATTTTTCATAACTTAGAATTTTTCTAAGTTATGAAAAACCCTAATTTTTTCCCAACTTTGCCCCATCTTTTCACCATGATCCATTTGGATTCAAACAAAAGTCAAAACATGAAAGTTGTAGCTTGTTGCATAATCTACAACTTTGATTCACAAAGTTTTCTCATTTGAAGCTTGTATCTCAAGTTACAATTTTTTGAATAAGGGCACTAAACCATTTTTTAACTTAGTGAAATTTAACCTATTTTGACAAGGCTTTCTACCCCACTTCAAGGCCACTTTTCATACCCTTCCACTTGGAATTATGATTTGCATTTCAAAGATGGATTGTAGTACACATTCCAAGCTTTCCAAAATGTCCAAGAACTCATCAAACAACCTCATAACTTGAGAGATTCGAATTTCACAAGTTGGCAAGAATTCACTTTTGTTCTTCATCAAAACATGTTCATAAACTTTGCAAATTTGAACTCAGCATAGTTTGTGCTACTTTACAGGTCCTTAAACCAAATTACACTCCTTAATTTAATGCAAAACCATTGAACCAAGTTGTTATTCTAAGCCTTTGGTCATTACACAAGGAATTAAGCCTAAACTAGAAAAAGCATTATTTCCATTCTTGAAAAGAAGAACTTTATGTCAAGTTTGCAATCCAAGTGGTACAATCAAGATCTTCTTGGCACAAGTTTGTGAGCAAATTGCACTGATCAAGGCAAGGGATAGCAGCATAGTGGGAGGGCCTGTACTGACCTAGGGAGCCAAGTTGCATTTTGTAGCTTAAGTGTGAAGAAAAGTCCATAACTTATGCCATCTCTCATCTCAGCTTAGAAACACAAGGGAGAAGTTATCAAACACATTCCATAGACCAAATCCAAGCTAACCCACGAGCCCTTGCCATCTGAAACACTCCCATTGCTCTAATCACCTTGAAACTGCACAAACAGGGGAGCCCCTGCAGATTGAGTGCAAACTCCCACTTCCCTCGAGCATTCTCACCAAAATCAATTCATACACCTTCCTTACAACATATGCAAGCTAACCATGGCCTAAAACCTGACCTGTAATCACTCTAACAGTTTCCACCATTTTTAATTTCTCCTTTTGCAGTTGAAGTTCTACAGCTTGATACAAGAAGGTTCAAGACAAAGTGAGCATTGAAAAAGCATCCCTGGACCTCAAGGAAGCTTTTCCAATCATTACATTGCACTGAAAGTCCCTCATTCTCCACATACAAGTTCAACTGCACAGGTAAAACTTTGAACTCGTATCTCTCTTATCATGCATCTTTAGTCTTAAGTTTGTGAAGAAACAAGGTCCTACTCATAGCCCTGAACATGTACATATCTTTACATTTCATTTCTTTTGCCTGAGTAGAGAGAATTTGGAGTTTGAAAATGGTAGAAAAATTAGGTTAGGATTTGGGGGAAGAGAAATTCTCCCTCATCTTAGAGAGATAGGTCAAGTTCTTTATATGGTTAGAACCGTCTCTTCATGCTGAACATTTGTTGTGTTATGAGTTTTTGCTGAAAAGCCAAGAATCAGGAGTTAGACATTGAAGAACAGGGGCGCGCGTTTTTTTTCAAATATCTGTGCTGGAGGTTGAAGAAGGAGTGGAGTGGGCTGGGCCTGTGTTATTTTGCTTTTCACACCATCTTTTTTGATTCACACCCCCTTGAGCCCATTTGTTCATTTTTTAGCATTTTTGACTTTTTCTTTTTTGGTTGACTTTGCTTATTTTTTCTCATGGCATTAAAAAATTAAAAATATTTTTTCCATCATTTTCTGAATTTATGGCATATTTATTTGATTTGTTTCTTTATTTATGCATAATATATATATATATACCATTAATTAGAATAAATAGGAAAAATAGTGTAAATACATTTTTATTTTTATTTACCTTCTGAAAATATTTCACACAAAAAAATACTCTTTTATTTATTTTATTAAAATATTAAATAAATATTTATTTTGTGTATAATACATATTTAGGGTTTAATATATATATATATATATATGTTTATTAATACATTTAAGCTAAAATGTAAAAATATTTGAATTCTTCATTTTTATTAATATTTGATACAAAAACACTTTTTTTCACAATATACTTCATTATTATATTATTTTTATAAATAATAAATAAATAGTTGTCTTAAATTAGAAAATAATACCTTTTCTTTAAAATTAGGGTTTTTTGCCCTAAATTCAAAATACTCCAAAAAATAATACATTTTTATTTTCTTTTCTCTTTTACATAAATAATATTTTTTCATACATATACAAAACATTTTTGTACATCTTGCATTCTTATTTAATTTTTGTACATTATTTAAATTGCAAATATTCAAAATGATGTAATAATTTAGATTTAAATTCTTGTCAATATCCCCATTTGAACATTTGTACCCCCCTTCCCATATTTGGTTTTGTAATAGCTTAGTAATTTTAATTTCGCACTTTATTGCTTTCTAATGATAACATGTTAGAATTAGGGTTTGTATGCGAAAAACGATAAAAAATAGTTTGACCTAATACAAGATAAACAAGCATGAAAATGGACACAAATCACACTTGCACCCCCTAGGGTATTCCACTTGTTGCCTTTCAAATAAATGGGCCATATTGCATGTTGAACTTCTTTGGGCAAAGCAAACAATTTGAATGATCATAGTCCCTCGACAAAACTTTTCAAAAAAACAAACAAAAACAAATGATCAAGTCCCTTAAAGAAAATTGCCCAAAGACATTTAACGCCATTGCAATTATGGTCTAAACGATGACCCACGCCTGTCCCTTTCACATCCTAACACAAGATTGTCTACCAAATACAATGGTGGAACAAACTTGTTAAAAGGGTTAAAACATAACAATAATCTTTTGAGAAATTTAGGAGTAGATAACCTCTTAGTTACTTGAATCAAACTTGCAAAACAAAACACTTGCCTAATTTCAAAATCACACATCACTACACTTTCAAAACAACTTTCAAAAACAAAATGAAAACCTTTTCAAAAGACATACATCTTTGTATACATCCCCACACGGATCATTACAAAGGTTTCCACCACATTAGCATCTTTTCAAAACATTTTCAAGACCCACACACAAAGCACCATTTAAAACAATTGAAAACAAAAGGCAAATGATCTAAGCAAGTAACTAAGAGCCCATGGATAACCATGGATAGAAAGGGTGCTAATACCTTCCCTTTCTATAATCTACTCCCTGAACCCAAGAAAACATCTCAAAAGGTTTTTGCTGTGCTTTTTAACCTTTCCTTAGGATAAAATAAAAGTCGGTGGCGACTCTTGCTAAACCGCAACATTTGCGAATACAAACGCAAACCTCAAGTCAGTTCTCCCACCGTATCACAGAACTGGCGACTCTGCTGGGGACTTTTTTAAAAGTGGAGTAACCTTAGGGCTTAGATCACCTTTGTTTTCAATTGATTGTCTTGTTTGCTTTTACATTTGTGGGCCTTGTATCGGAGTTTTATAGATCCTAACCCAGATCTGGGGATACCTTCTTAGAAAGTAGCAACAAGGCTGTGAGGGAACTGTGCGGGGTATACCGACATGGTTGAAGCAGTCTGCTACGTTGATGTGGCATTTTGGTGTGTACCGGTAACCCTTGAGTTCAGTCAAGGAGAGTACGGGGCCGCCGCGTGGTGTCGTGAAGCATCAACTGACCTTAGGAACCTTAATTGAACCATCTTGGCTTTTTTAGGGTAGTGAGATAACTGACTTTGGTGCAGTCCGAGGTTGGTTGATACTCGATACTACACTCAATTGAGGGTTACTTTCCTGGGATATTTCGGTCGCCAGTTCAGTGGCTAAATCGAAACGATGAACAATGAAAGTAATCCAGTGATATTGGGACCTTTAGAACCCGGTTACTTCTAATAGGACAGGTTGAGCCCACCAAACTTCAAGAGGGTAATACCCAAACCTCAGGCAGGCCTAAACTCTAAGGGTTTGTCTTGTGTGACTTGTGTGCCTTACCATGTTTGCCTTTGTGAACATTTGTGGTGTATTTAATCATAACATCATGACATCATACAACATCATGAGCATTGACTAACCATTTCAAGGGTTTCGAATCTTCATCTTTGTTCTTGTTTTATAGGACATGGAAACTGCTCGCAGAAAGACAATTCAGGTTAGCCTTGTGAAGATCCCTCCGCAGCTTAAGGAACTTATGTCCAGGATTCCCGAGGGTTCTTCATTCAGTGAGAGACATGGAAGACTCATCAGCTTGGTTAACACCAACATTGAGGAGGATTTGATAAAAGTCCTGTTCCAGTTCTTTGACCCTCTGCATCACTGTTTCACTTTTCTGGATTATCAATTGGTGCCTACATTGGAAGAGTTCTCCCGACTCCTGAAGGTCCCTATCCTTGATCAACTACCCTACAACGGTACGGAAGAGGAGCCCAAGCTTGAAGAGATTGCTAAAGCCTTGCACCTACAGTCATCCGACCTTAAGGGACATTGGGAAGTTAGAAGTGGTATCAAGGGTTTCTTAGCCAGGTTTCTGTTTGAGAAGGCCCAAGAATGTTGGAACTCCCTTGACCTACAAGCTTTTGAAGAAGTTATGGCCCTCCTTGTCTATGGTTTGGTGTTGTTCCCTAACCCAGATCAACTTATTGATATCAATGCTGTCCAGATCTTCATGACCAGGAATCCTATACCTACACTGCTGGGGGACATCCTTCACTCATGTTACACTCGAACCATGAGAAGAAGGGGTGTCCTTTTGTGTTGCACTCCTCTCCTGGGAAGGTAGTTTATTTCGCACCTTCCACAATCAATTTTGAAGAACGAGCGGGGTTTGAGATGGTCACAACGGTTAATGACTCTTACACATGCAAATATACATTGGTGCCCTAGGTCCAGGGAAGACGTCACTATCATTGATCGTTGCGGGGAGTACCCTAATGTTCCTTTATTTGGAATCAAAGGAGGTATTACCTACAACCCATGCCTGGCTTGGAGACAGTTTGGTTATGCTCTGAGGGATGGCCCTCATGACATGTTAATTCCTGACATAGTTTTTGACTTCGACAACGATACTCAAGGACTTCGTCAGAGATTTATCAGAGCTTGGAGGATGCCAAGTAGGATAGACAGCAAGACATTGGGGCACAGGAACTCCATCCCGTTGGAACCTTATCTCAAGTGGGTACGAGCCCGCTCCCAGAAGTTAGTGATGCCTTATCCTCATATGCTTCCTGTGATCAAAGAACCAATCTTGGAAGGAGAGGCATCCTACACCATTCAACATCCCGACATGCCCACCTCATGGGAAGAAATGCAGAAGAGCTGGGTCCAGCTTAAGGAAGAACGGAATTCTCTTGAGACTAGTCTACATGCTAGTGAAAAGAAGGTCCTGGAACTCACCCGTCTACTGCACGAGGAAAGGAATCTCAACACCTACATCGCGCCAAAGAGGATGCGCAATGTTTTTTTACCTTGAGTAGTTATTTTGTAATATTTGGCCCATGGGGCATTTATGTACTAACGAATTTCTCCTTATTAATATGATGTGCGTTCCTTTTTGTCTACAACAAATTTTGAATGTTCTAAATCCTTGAATGCATTGCATACATACGCATTCCATTGCACCATACGCATAAGCAGGTACCCTATTTTCACAGGTTGCTTAATTTTCTTCGCTGTTTATGTGCACAGTCATCATGAATCCAGACTCATCCAGTGAGCAAGCAATCAAGGCCCTACAGGTCCAAAGTGCACAGTTTCAAGAGATGGTCCTAAGCCTAGCCCAAGGTCAGCAAGAGTTGAAGACTCTACTCCTGAAGAAGAAGAAGAAAAAGAGGACTGCATTGTTCAACACCGGACGCAGATTTGGGAACACACTCCACAATGAAGCTGATCCAACCACTTCTTCTGCTGAGAAAAACAGTCCCCAAGGGGGAGGAGCTCCTAGTCCCGCAGTCTCCGACAACGAGACGGACTATAACGACGAACAATACCCACCTGCTGCTGACAGATACAAACAATTGGAGGACCGCTTAAGCGCCATGGAAATTCAGAATGTGCCGGGATTGGATTTCAGAGATTTGGGGTTATCTTCTGGGGTAGTAATTCCACACAAGTTTAAGGCGCCTGCCTTCGCCAAGTATGACGGGGTCTCCTTCCCAAAGCTGCATCTGAGGTCGTACGTAAGGAAAATCCAACCTTACACGGCAGATAAGAACCTCTGGATTCACTTCTTCCAAGATAGTCTCTCGGGGTCACAGCTTGAATGGTTCTACCAATTGGATGGAGCTAGCATCCGACACTGGGAAGATTTGGCAACCGCATTCTACAGACAATACCAATACAATTCTGATCTCGCTCCTACGCGTACCCAACTTCAGGGTATGTCTCTAGGAACGGGTGAAGGGTTCAAAGAGTACGCTCAAAAATGGAGAGATTTGGCTGGCAGGGTGCAGCCTCCATTGACTGATCGAGAGCTGTTTGATATGTTTCTAGGGACGTTGTCCGGTCCGTTTTTCAATCATTTGGTTGGTAACTCCTCCGCCAGATTTACAGATTTGATATTAACGGGAGAAAGAATTGAAGCTGGCATCAGGTCAGGCAAGATACAGAAGGCTGCCTCTACAAGTGCTGAGAAGAGGCCGTTTAAGAAAGAAGCAAGTGCCGTCTATGGTCCTAGAAGACAAGTCAAGCCCGAAAGTCGCCAAGCCGTCAATGCTTTGGTCATCTCCAAACCTATTGCTGCTCCTCAGCAGTACAATCAACAAAGAAGCGAAAGGCCCAAGAGGCAGTATACCCGACTAAGTATGACCTTATCTCAAATTTTACCCCAACTGTTATCCACCAACCTGGTGACCCTCAAAGAAGCTCCTAAAGTCGTCAACACTGCGTCTCCTAAATATAACCCAAATGCCCGGTGTGCTTATCATTCTGATAGTCCCGGGCACACTACTGATGATTGCTGGGCCTTGAGAAACAAAGTGCAAGATCTGATCGACGCAAAGGAAATTCAGTTTGAAGCACCGGAAAGACCAAATGTTGTAACTGCTCCTATGCCCCAGCATAGAGTAAATGCCATTGAGGAAGAAATGTACGCTGTTTCGGTAAATGAAGTTGTCACCCCTCTGAAGACTGTTAAGAAGAACCTACTGCGGGCCGGTTTATTTCCGGGTTGCGGTGAAGGTTGCCTGTTCTGTGCTGTTTCCCTATCTGATTGTCCCTTACTGAGGTTAGGCATCCAAGGCCTAATGGATAGCAAGGAAATTCTATTCAAAAAGTCTGTTGTTCCGTTGGTTCCGATAAAAGAAGTTTCTGTGGTTACCATCTTCAATAATCCAATCAAGGCTCCCCCGAAGAAGCTTGTCCAAATCATGACTGTTGCACCTGTGATTATTACTGTTCCGGGGCCTCTCCCCTACGTGTCTGATAAAGCTATCCCCTGGCATTATGGGGCAGACGTATATGTAAATGGAATCAAACAAGAAATCGACACTGGCGCCAGTATCTGCGATATCACTGGTCCAGCCAAGGTCACCCGCAGTGGCAGGCTATTCTCGCCTGACATTGCACCGCCCGCTATTCGAAAACCCCTCCATATAAAACCTACAAGTTTACCTGTTCCTGTTGCTGATCAAGTTGTTTCCCCTGCTGTCGAGTCATCAAATGCTCGGGGCAAAGGGATTGAAGAAGAGCCTGCCCGGATGGAGGCACCAATACCCATAAATGCTGAAGCCTCCCAACAAGAAATGGAGGAGATCTTGAAAATAATAAAGAAAAGTGATTTCAATGTTGTCGAGCAGCTGGGGCATACGCCCTCCAAGATCTCCCTGCTCTCCTTATTGCTATGCTCCGAGGCCCATGCTAAGGCCTTGATCTCATTTCTCAAGACGGCCCATGTGCCGCAGGAGACATCTGCAGTCCAGTTCACTGATTGCGTAGCAAATCTGACAGCAGACAATGGCTTGGGTTTTTCAGATGCTGACCTGACTGCGAAGGGAAGAGACCACAATGATGCCCTGCATGTCTCTATCGAATGCAGGGGCACTACTCTGGCACATGTATTGGTGGATACTGGATCTTCTTTGAATGTTCTACCAAAAAAGGCTTTAGATCGTCTGGATTATGAAGGCCTGGAATTGAAGCCCAGCAATATCATCGTCAGGGCCTTTGATGGTTCAAAAAGGATGGTTCATGGAGAGGTTAACATCCCTATTCGTGTGGGCTCTCAAGTGTTTGACTCTACCTTTTACGTGATGGATATACGTCCATCGTACTCTTGTCTGCTGGGTCGACCTTGGATCCATAAAGCTGGGGCAGTGACCTCCACCTTGCACCAGAAGCTGAAGTATCCCGTCAGGGGGAAGATCGTCACTGTGCAAGGAGAAGAGGAGTATATGGTGAGCCATTTGAATTCCTTCAGGTACATTGAGATGGACGGAGAGTTTATTGAAACCCCCTTTCAGCATTTCGAGGAGGTCCATCCAATTTCAGCAGCAGCAGAGACAATAGCCGAAGAGAATGATTCCTTGAAGATGGCTTCCCTAAGGGATGCCCGGGCTGTGGTTCAGAAAGGCAATTGTGCACACTGGGGTCAGCTTCCTGACTTCACTCAGAAGAACGACAAGTTTGGGCTAGGCTTTACTGCAGAGGCTCAGAAGGTGGTGCGCAAAGAGAAGATCGGAAAGGCTCCGGTGTTTATTTCCAGCTCAAGGGTGAATTCTATCGAGGAGGATGTGGAGGAAGCTGAGTTTGACAGTTGGATCTACCCGACTACTAGCAACGGACCTAGCAACTGGACGGCAAAGGATTTTACCCCTATCACATTTGTCACGCAGTAATTGATTTCTTTTGATTTCCAAATTTGTAACAAACAATATGTTAAAACTTTGTTGGCTCGGTGTCCTGCCCGGGGCATCGTAGCTCCATTTGTGAGGGCTTTTTGTATGACATTTTCATATATCATCAATCAAAACATTGGACGTTTGTTGCATTTCAAATCTTGTGCTCTTTTCCTTTCTGTGTTATATATATTGCAAAACAGCTATATTTACACACACTCACTTATACAGGTTTCAATCCACTCTGGATCTCACTGGTAACAGCTCTGCTACCGCCAGTTATGACTTCGAAAATCCGATCAACTTGGCCGAAGACGAAGGTGAAGATGATTGCGAAGTACCTGGTGAACTCGCAAGACTGCTACTCCAGGAAGAGAGAGCTATTCAGCCACATGAAGAGCCTGTTGAAACAATTAACCTGGGTACTGAGACGGATAGGAAAGAGGTCAAGATTGGTGCCAATCTAGAGCTCAGCGTGAAGCAACGATTGATCCAGATGCTACAAGACTACATGGAGATTTTTGCTTGGTCCTATGAAGATATGCCTGGTTTGGACGCCGACATTGTAGTTCACCATCTGCCAACCAAGGAAGATTGCCCTCCGGTAAAGCAAAAAGTCCGACGGATGCGTCCAGAGATGTCTGAAAAGATCAAGGCCGAGGTTATGAAGCAGTTTGATGCCGGGTTCCTTGCAGTGACTTCCTACCCCCAGTGGGTTGCCAATGTGGTACCAGTACCGAAGAAGGACGGTAAAGTCAGAATGTGTGTCGACTACAGGGATTTGAACAGGGCCAGCCCCAAGGATGACTTCCCCCTACCTCACATCGATGTCCTTGTTGACAATACAGCTCAACACAAGGTGTTCTCCTTCATGGATGGTTTTTCAGGGTATAATCAGATTAAGATGGCTCCAGAAGATATGGAGAAGACCACCTTTGTGACTCAGTGGGGCACCTTCTGTTATAAGGTCATGCCATTCGGATTGAAAAATGCTGGGGCAACCTATCAACGTGCCATGGTTGCTTTATTTCATGATATGATCCATCATGAGATTGAGGTATACGTTGATGACATGATTGCGAGGTCTCAAACTGAGGAGGAGCACCTTGACCATCTGAGGAAGTTGTTTGATGGACTCAAGTTATACAAGCTGAGGTTGAATCCCAACAAATGCACCTTTGGGGTAAGATCCGGAAAATTGCTAGGTTTCATTGTAAGTGATAAAGGTATTCAGGTGGACCCCGCCAAGGTAAAAGCCATACAAGAGATGCCGACTCCAAAAACAGAGAAAGAAGTCAGAGGTTTCCTAGGACGACTGAATTACATTGCCCGGTTCATCTCACATCTGACCGCTACTTGTGAGCCAATCTTCAAATTGCTGAAGAAAGATCAAGTAGTACGCTGGAATGATGAATGTCAGGCCGCCTTTGAAAGAATAAAGGAATATCTCCAAGAGCCACCCATTCTTATGCCACCGGTGGAAGGAAGACCTCTGATACTTTACTTGACCGTACTTGACAATTCAATGGGGTGTGTGCTGGGGCAGCATGACGAGTCTGGCCGAAAAGAGCACGCTATTTATTACTTGAGCAAAAAGTTTACCGACTGTGAGTCTCGTTACTCACTGCTTGAGAAAACTTGCTGCGCTCTTGTATGGGCTGCTCGCCGGCTGAGACAGTATATGCTGACTCACACTACCTTATTGATTTCAAAAATGGATCCCATCAAGTACATATTTGAAAAGCCCGCTCTGTCTGGAAGAATAGCAAGATGGCAAATGATCTTGACGGAATATGATATCCAGTATACAACTCAGAAAGCAATTAAGGGAAGTGTACTGGCGGATCATTTGGCACACCAACCTGTGGACGATTACCAATCATTAAACTTTGATTTTCCGGATGAAGACATCATGGTGGTAACTGACTGTGAAGTACCTGGACCGGATGAAGGACCTGAGGAAGGATCCCGATGGTCTATGCATTTTGATGGAGCCTCCAATGCTTTGGGTAACGGCGTCGGCGCTGTAATCATATCTCCCAAAGGAACTCATACTCCCCTCACCGCCCGATTATGTTTCAGCTGCACCAACAACATGGCAGAATATGAGGCATGTATCATGGGTTTACAAGCTGCAATCGATTTGAGGATCAAGTTTCTAAGTGTTTTCGGAGATTCCACTCTCGTGATCAATCAGATCAAAGGCGAGTGGGATACGAAACACCCGAATCTTATTCCTTACAAAGAGTATGTGTTGACCTTGCTTCCCCACTTTGAAGAGATAACTTTCGAACACTTCCCTAGAGAGGAGAATCAGCTAGCGGACGCCCTAGCTACGATGTCTTCAATGTTCAAAGTTAAATGGGACAATGAGGCTCCCCGAATCATTATCTGGAAGTTGGATGAACCGGCATACTGTTGCGAGCTCGAGGCTGAGAAGGTTGTTTAAAAACCCTGGTATCATGAGGTGAAGAGGTATTTGGAAGCTCAGGAATACCCTGAAGGTGCATCTGTCAATGATAAGAAGTTCATGAGGAGGTTTGCTGCAAAATTCTTCCTCAGCAACGGCATTCTCTACAAACGGAATCATGATTCGACTCTGCTACGTTGTGTGGATAAGGCTGAAGCGGAGAAAATCATGATGGAGCTGCATGAAGGTACATTTGGAACACATTCCAGTGGACACACCATGGCTAAGAAAATCCTTCGGGCGGGATATTTCTGGTCCACAATGGAAGCCGATTGTTACCAACACTCCCGAACTTGTCATAAATGCCAGATCTATGCTGACAAGGTGCATATCCCTCCGGCTCCTTTGAATGTCCTGACGGCACCTTGGCCTTTCGCAATGTGGGGCATCGATATGATTTGTGAGATCCGACCGACGGCATCCAATGGGCATCGCTTCATCTTGGTGGCGATCGATTACTTCACAAAATGGGTTGAGGCAGCTTCCTATGCCACAGTAACCAAGAGCGTCGTGGCACGTTTCATCCGGAATAATCTGATCTGTCGGTACGGCGTCCCAGAAAGAATCATTACGGATAATGGTACCAATCTCAATAACAAAATGATCACTGAACTCTGTGAACAATTCAAGATACAGCACTACAATTCTTCTCCCTACCGGCCGAAGATGAATGGGGCTGTAGAGGCAGCCAATAAAAATATCAAGAAAATTATGCAGAAGATGACAGTGACCTATAAAGATTAGCACGAGATGTTACCGTTCGCTCTTCATGGGTACCGCACCTCAACAAGGACATCAACCGGGGCAACTCCTTTCTCCTTGGTCTATGGCATGGAGGCAGTCTTGCCAGTTGAAATCCAGATACCCTCTCTCCGGATAATGAAGGATGCAGACTTAAATGAAGATGATTGGATCCAGACTCGACTTGATCAATTAAATCTGATTGACGAAAAGAGGCTCACTGCTATCTGTCATGGTCAAACGTATCAGAAACGGATGATCAGGGCATTTAACAAGAAAGTCAGACCGCAAGAGTATCAAGTTGGGGACCTGGTAATCAAACGCATCATCCTTCCTCAAAGTGATCCCAGGGGCAAATGGACCCCTACGTACGAAGGGCCATTTGTGGTTAAGCGTGTGTTCTCAGGAGGAGCCATGATCCTAACCACCATGGATGGTGACGACCTTCCTCACCCCGCCAATGCAGACATAGTGAAAAAATACTACGCATAAATAAAAGACCCGCTAGGTTGACATACCTAGGCAAAAATAAGGGCTTCCCGGCGAACCAAAAGGGTTCGGGCAAAAATAAGGGATGAAATGAATAAAAAAATCTGTACACCCGGCAAGTCGAAAACCTGAAAAGGCGGCTTGGGCAAAAATGGGTATCCCGGTGGACTGAAAACCCGAAAGGGCGGTCCAGGCAAAAGTTAGGGATAAAAGCGTAACACTATGTCTCATTGGATCACTTCGCATCCAGAATTCGGCATCGACTATCTGGCTCCAGATTTCGGCATCGACCAATCAGCTTCATCTTCAACTAGGTAGCAAAGCGATGAGACGTTCGAAGACATAAAGGCAATAGCAGAGTTGGAACCCAGTGGGATTGTTCACATAGCTGTTTTGTTTCCTTTTTCAAATTGTAAACTCTATACTATTTGGCGATGTCCTCTTACTAGGATGTCGGCCTCTTGTACAAAAACGCCTATTCACAGGCAAAGTTTAAATCAATACAAATTCACTGTCCATACAAATTACCATTGTTTTCTTTTTCTGTTTTGCGAAGAACGTCCAATGTTCATTGTTGATATATGCATTTGACATTAAATTGCTGATTCATAAATATTTGCATATAAAACAAGAGATTAATTACAAGTGACATCAAAGACAGGGGCAATGTGGAGTTGTCTAATGCAGTCTGGTTGTTTTGTCCGCCAAGGCACCAAGGTAGGTTCAACTGAAGAATGTGGCCAAATCATCTCAATTCCCCGCAGAGTAAAACAGGATGCGACAATACTTTCCCCAAGCGGAGTTGATTCCCCGTCGATCCTGAAAAGGCACAACATTCCCCGGCAGGTCTTAAAGCTCATCCCCAGTAGATTCTGCAAGCTTATCCCCTGTGAAGCACGGACGTCTCACCCGAGTTTTATTTAGATTTATTTCCTCACAAGGACTTATAACTGGGTTATCCTCAGCTAAAAACCACGGAAGATCGCTCTCGGCAAAGTTCCTTCAATCCCCGGCGGAGTCTATCTTTGGTATTCCCCAGCGGAGTCTATCTTTGGTATTCCCAAGCCGAGTTTATCTTTGGAGTTCCCCAGCGGAGTTTATCATCATTATCCCCAGCGGAATCCATCATTGAAGTCCTCAGCAGGCCTCTCATCAAAACTTCGGCCAAGTATCTCTTCCACAGAGCAATTCTCCGGCCATTCGTCAAGGATTTATTTTCCCCAAGACGAAATTACATTCATAAACATTTTACATTTTCATACATCTTGCTTACATACATGATAGAACGCATACAACATCTCATGTTGAATATCATGACAACATGCATATCATACATCATGACATTGCATACAACTTACGTTTTTTGCCTTTTCAGGAAAAAGACAATCCCAAAAACAACTACCTTCAACTATCACAATTCCAGATCCGATACCTGTATCTAGCCAGGGCACATCTGAGAGTGATCAGTTTCCAGACTCGATTCCTGTATCTAGCCAGGGCACGTCTGAAGAGTTCGCAGATTCGATTCCTGTATCCGGCCAGGGCACATCTATCAACTACAACATCTCCAGATTCGATTCCTGTATCCAGCCAGGGCATATCTGTTGACCACGTTTCCAGACTCGATTCCTGTATCTAGCCAGGGCACGTCTGAAGAGTTCGCAGATTCGATTCCTGTATCCAGCCAGGGCACATCTATTAACGACTATTCCCAGATTCGACTCCTGTATCTAGCCAGGGCATATCTGTGAGCAACCGATTGTAGATTCGACACCTGTATCTAGCCAGGGCATATCTGCACGAAGAAATTGAAGATCAAACACCTGTAACAAGCCAGGAAAACATCCGTCTTTCTCAAATACACAAGTTCTCGCTAAGGAATCTCTTATGCGACCGACACTTCCAAATGGCATCTATAAGCCCATTCCCGACAAGGTTATGTTACGCCTCCAAATGGCATCAATAAGCCCATCTCCCTATCTACCACCTTTCCAAATGGCATCTATAAGCCCATTCCCGACACCACATTGTTGAGACTCCAACATGCGAGTGCAAATTTCCGGGCACTCTAGTGTCCAATCTTTTTTTACCCTCGAGTCGCGAAAGGCAAACTTGCCAATCTAACTCTTCAGGTTCAAGAAGATTGAACAGGGGCAACTGTTGTACCCCAAAATTTGCCCTCCCATTTCCTCAACATTTTCTCATCACAAGACCTTTAAAGATCAAGATCCAATTAGGGTTCTCTCTGCTCAAGACTTCTCCTTGCACTGTGGACTCAAATTAGGGTTTGTGTTTGCCCAAGGATGTTTTGACCTAAAATGCCTAAGATGACTTTCATGCTTCATATTGGACTCCCAAGTTTACCTATACCAAGTTTCAAGTCTTAATTCCAAGTTTTGCCCAGTCAATTGGACAGTTGACCTAGAAATCAACTGTATTGGGGAAAAAGTCAACTGTGGCCAATTGACAGTCAAACCTCATGAAATTTGATCCACATCAACATTATGAACTCATATGGACCATTTGATCAAGTTTGGATCACAATTCCCCAAGAAATTTGATCAGATCATCAAAAGGGCAAAATGGTCATTTTTAGGGTTTTGACTGCACAAAGGCAATTTTTGACTGTTTGACCTAGCCAATGGTAAACCAAGCTCACATATGGCCTCAAGGACTCAATGGAATTATCTTGACATGCTCATCAAGCTCAAAAGATCCCAAGTACACAAGATTGACAGTTGAATTCCCCAGTCAATTGATCAATTTTGACTGTATACTGAAAAGTCAAACTTTGACTTTTTGGTCGAAATCAAGAGTCAAGATTCATTTTTCATCAAAACATGTCAAATCATGAAACTTGTTCACCAAGAAATCTCAAAATGCAAATTAGGGTTTGAAAATGGAATTTTTCATAACTTAGAATTTTTCTAAGTTATGAAAAACCCTAATTTTTTCCCAACTTTGCCCCATCTTTTCACCATGATCCATTTGGATTCAAACAAAAGTCAAAACATGAAAGTTGTAGCTTGTTGCATAATCTACAACTTTGATTCACAAAGTTTTCTCATTTGAAGCTTGTATCTCAAGTTACAATTTTTTGAATAAGGGCACAAAACCATTTTTTAACTTAGTGAAATTTAACCTATTTTGACAAGGCTTTCTACCCCAATTCAAGGCCACTTTTCATACCCTTCCACTTGGAATTTTGATTTGCATTTCAAAGATGGATTGTAGTACACATTCCAAGCTTTCCAAAATGTCCAAGAACTCATCAAACAACCTCATAACTTGAGAGATTCGAATTTCACAAGTTGGCAAGAATTCACTTTTGTTCTTCATCAAAACATGTTCATAAACTTTGCAAATTTGAACTCAGCATAGTTTGTGCTACTTTACAGGTCCTTAAACCAAATTACACTCCTTAATTTAATGCAAAACCATTGAACCAAGTTGTTATTCTAAGCCTTTGGTCATTACACAAGGAATTAAGCCTAAACTAGAAAAAGCATTATTTCCATTCTTGAAAAGAAGAACTTTATGTCAAGTTTGCAATCCAAGTGGTACAATCAAGATCTTCTTGGCATAAGTTTGTGAGCAAATTGCACTGATCAAGGCAAGGGATAGCAGCATAGTGGGAGGGTCTGTACTGACCTAGGGAGCCAAGTTGCATTTTGTAGCTTAAGTGTGAAGAAAAGTCCATAACTTATGCCATCTCTCATCTCAGCTTAGAAACACAAGGGAGAAGTTATCAAACACATTCCATAGACCAAATCCAAGCTAACCCACGAGCCCTTGCCATCTGAAACACTCCCATTGCTCTAATCACCTTGAAACTGCACAAACAGGGGAGCCCCTGCAGATTGAGTGCAAACTCCCACTTCCCTCGAGCATTCTCACCAAAATCAATTCATACACCTTCCTTACAACATATGCAAGCTAACCATGGCCTAAAACCTGACCTGTAATCACTCTAACAGTTTCCACCATTTTTAATTTCTCCTTTTGCAGTTGAAGTTCTACAGCTTGATACAAGAAGGTTCAAGACAAAGTGAGCATTGAAAAAGCATCCCTGGACCTCAAGGAAGCTTTTCCAATCATTACATTGCACTGAAAGTCCCTCATTCTCCACATACAAGTTCAACTGCACAGGTAAAACTTTGAACTCGTATCTCTCTTATCATGCATCTTTAGTCTTAAGTTTGTGAAGAAACAAGGTCCTACTCATAGCCCTGAACATGTACATATCTTTACATTTCATTTCTTTTGCCTGAGTAGAGAGAATTTGGATTTTGAAAATGGTAGAAAAATTAGGTTAGGATTTGGGGGAAGAGAAATTCTCCCTCATCTTAGAGAGATAGGTCAAGTTCTTTATATGGTTAGAACCGTCTCTTCATGCTGAACATTTGTTGTGTTATGAGTTTTTGCTGAAAAGCCAAGAATCAGGAGTTAGACATTGAAGAACAGGGGCGCGCGTTTTTTTTCAAATATCTGTGCTGGAGGTTGAAGAAGGAGTGGAGTGGGCTGGGCCTGTGTTATTTTGCTTTTCACACCATCTTTTTTGATTCACACCCCCCTGAGCCCATTTGTTCATTTTTTAGCATTTTTGACTTTTTCTTTTTTGGTTGACTTTGCTTATTTTTTCTCATGGCATTAAAAAATTAAAAATATTTTTTCCATCATTTTCTGAATTTATGGCATATTTATTTGATTTGTTTCTTTATTTATGCATAATATATATATATATACCATTAATTAGAATAAATAGGAAAAATAGTGTAAATACATTTTTATTTTTATTTACCTTCTGAAAATATTTCACACAAAAAAATACTCTTTTATTTATTTTATTAAAATATTAAATAAATATTTATTTTGTGTATAATACATATTTAGGGTTTAATATATATATATATATATATATATATATATATATATATATATATATATATATATATATATATATATATATGTTTATTAATACATTTAAGCTAAAATGTAAAAATATTTGAATTCTTCATTTTTATTAATATTTGATACAAAAACACTTTTTTTCACAATATACTTCATTATTATATTATTTTTATAAATAATAAATAAATAGTTGTCTTAAATTAGAAAATAATACCTTTTCTTTAAAATAAGGGTTTTTTGCCCTAAATTCAAAATACTCCAAAAAATAATACATTTTTATTTTCTTTTCTCTTTTACATAAATAATATTTTTTCATACATATACAAAACATTTTTGTACATCTTGCATTCTTATTTAATTTTTGTACATTATTTAAATTGCAAATATTCAAAATGATGTAATAATTTAGATTTAAATTCTTGTCAATATCCCCATTTGAACATTTGTACCCCCCTTCCCATATTTGGTTTTGTAATAGCTTAGTAATTTTAATTTCGCACTTTATTGCTTTCTAATGATAACATGTTAGAATTAGGGTTTGTATGCGAAAAACGATAAAAAATAGTTTGACCTAATACAAGATAAACAAGCATGAAAATGGACACAAATCACACTTGCACCCCCTAGGGTATTCCACTTGTTGCCTTTCAAATAAATGGGCCATATTGCATGTTGAACTTCTTTGGGCAAAGCAAACAATTTGAATGATCATAGTCCCTCGACAAAACTTTTCAAAAAAACAAACAAAAACAAATGATCAAGTCCCTTAAAGAAAATTGCCCAAAGACATTTAACGCCGTTGCAATTATGGTCTAAACGATGACCCACGCCTGTCCCTTTCACATCCTAACACAAGATTGTCTACCAAATACAATGGTGGAACAAACTTGTTAAAAGGGTTAAAACATAACAATAATCTTTTGAGAAATTTAGGAGTAGATAACCTCTTAGTTACTTGAATCAAACTTGCAAAACAAAACACTTGCCTAATTTCAAAATCACACATCACTACACTTTCAAAACAACTTTCAAAAACAAAATGAAAACCTTTTCAAAAGACATACATCTTTGTATACATCCCCACACGGATCATTACAAAGGTTGCCACCACATTGGCATCTTTTCAAAACATTTTCAAGACCCACACACAAAGCACCATTTAAAACAATTGAAAACAAAAGGCAAATGATCTAAGTAAGTAACTAAGAGCCCATGGATAACCATGGATAGAAAGGGTGCTAATACCTTCCCTTTCTATAATCTACTCCCCGAACCCAAGAAAACATCTCAAAAGGTTTTTGCTGTGCTTTTTAACCTTTCCTTAGGATAAAATAAAAGTCGGTGGCGACTCTTGCTAAACCGCAACATTTGCGAATACAAACGCAAACCTCAAGTCAGTTCTCCCACCGTATCACACCTGCAATGTATTAGAAACAAGAAAAAGCTTTGAATCACGTTAAATTATGGAAAACAGTTTTCAAGTTTTTCTTGATTTTTTCAATGTTGCTTATGGCTTTCTGCAGCAATTCTCCCGTTCACATGAATAGGGTTAGGTTGTGTATATATAATGGACTGAATTTAGGTTAAATCTTTGACCAAAAATCCATTGCATTGATGTTTCAATATTTAATTGAAAATAAAATATTTTTTCAATCTTTTTGACTGAATAAAGTTGCTAAATTTGGAGTTTTTGATATCCTTGATTGGCACACGAAATCTCCAGCATATATTGGTCATCTTTGCTTCACCAAAAGATTGAGAAATCATATCTTTGAATTTCCTACATTTTAAATTAATTAAATGAATTAAAAATCCAATTAATTAATAAAAATAAGAAAATAAATCAATTTAATCTCAATGGGTCGTGCATAAGCGTTGGATAAAGTTTCAAGAAGGAATTTGAGGCCCATTAGCAAAAACAAGGTGTTTTGAGCAAAGTTGACTTTTGCAAATTCATAAAAATTTTCCAACTTCTCCAATGCATATTTTGCTCAATTTTGATCATATGAACATGTTCTTGGACATTTTGGAAAGGTCTTGAAGTCCTCTAACCAATGCCTTTGGTCCCATGTCATTTGGATTTACCAATCTCAAGTTATGGTCTTTGACTTATAGTGCATTTTTGTTGACTTTTGAAATTGACCTATAATGTAGAAATTGATAACTTTTTGTGAGAGAATTTCTTGGACTTGGAATATGAAGATGAGTTGTAGAAAATGTCATCCCATTCAAAATGAGCATTGGATGGGATTTTTCTGATGAACCATGCAAAAGTTATGCCTTGGTCAAGATACAGTTGACTTTTCTGCTGTCCAAAAATAGTAACTTTTGCATCTTTGATGATTTTTTAGCCATTCTTGTGGAATGATGATCAAGACTTTATCAAATGATGATTGTGAGCTCAATATAAGATGTTGACAAAAAATTCTGACTTTTGACTGCAAAATGACCATTTTGCCCCTGCAGTTGACTGTAGAGCAAATGAAGCTTTTGACTGTAGAATTTGGCACTGTGAATCTTGAGACTTGACATGTAGATGCTTGACAATGTATGTAGGCCTATGGGACTTGATTGAGCCACTGAAAACCTCAAATTTCTTAAAAGAAACAAAACCCTAATTTTGACTGGCTTAGGAGGTATTTGGACTGTGCAACCCTTGAGAAACCTTGAACCATTTGGAGATGATTCTAGATAAATCTTGAAGAATATGGGAGGGCAAATTTTGGGGTACAACAGTTTGCATGATGCAAACCCTGTGATGCATGGTTGAAATGCCCAAAACACGCGACTGAATATTCCGTTGCCATTTAGTAGACTACCATCTTGGGCGTATGCTGGCACTGTTTCCAGAACGTAAACACTACCTGGAGAATACGTCTTGAGTGCATTCAGGTAGCGGGGAAGTTCTTGGTATGACTCCTCCCAGTTTCCGTACACCGTTTCAATCGCCTTAGTCTTTGCTAACCACGCCTTACGGTAAGACGGAGTGTAGTTAAAAACTGTGGTGATGTGGGAGATGATTGTTTTCACCTTCAAAGATGGGTCGTTGCTGACCAGGGGTAGGATTTCTTGACAGATGAGATTATAGTTGAGTTTTCGATGGTCCTGTGATTGAGTGGAACTTACACAAGTGTGGGTAGTCATGGAACCTATGACCCAACAGTCACCCCTTAATCTGTATGATATGGTCAGCTTGAACATACAGTCAGGGTGGACACACTTGATCTTATACCTTTCCGGGTTGACATGATCCACCTTAAAATCAACTGAGTTGAGCATGTGGAATTTTTTAATGGCCCTGATGCATTCCTCTCTGTTACGAAACTTGTCCTTCTCTTTTAAATTTTCATCTGTTGTACCCCAAAATTTGCCCTCCCATATTTCTCAAAACATTTCAAGAAAAATTTACAAGTCCAACCCGGCGCGTCATATTCAGGTGTTCTTTCACCAAGATATCTCTGATAACGTATTCTCAAATTCAGGTTCGGCTCAAGAGTCAATTCTTTAAAGAAGATATTCGAATGTGTGAGTTTTCTTGAAGAAATATGGTGAAAAAAGTGTCCTGAAAGTGCAGTTTTTACGCGTTAAAAAATTCATAACTTGAAGATCGTGGCTTGTTTTGAACCCGTTCCGGTGGCCAAAATTCCGTCTTGACATTATCTACGTTTTCATCTCTCACGCCTGGAAGCCAATTTCGATCAGAAGGTCTTCAAAAATGTGGATTTATCAAGTATTTTCGCACAGAAAATTTGTGACAGAAGTTTATTTGCGCCATGTTCAGAAAATCATAACTTGGTCGATTTTCATCGTATCGAGCTGGTTCTGGCGCCAAAATTTCACAAATTGAGTTGTCTACATTTTCACAGAAGGTATTGAGTTTAAACGGTATTCAAAAGCCCTTCGTTTTTTGCTCAGAGTGCATGACACGCCAAAAATCCTGAATGCTGAATATTATTTCATCTGGGCCGAAACTTCGAAAATTCATAACTCGGTCAATTTTTATCGGATTGGGCTCATATTTTTACACAAGGTCCCTGACTCATAGATCTACAACTTTTCTTCAAAAGTCGAGACTGGATTATGCTCCGATTAATACCAGTTTTTATTGAAGAACGTGTCAGAGTCGACACTAGAGCCCAAAATAAGTTTGTCTGAGCTGAAACTTCAAAAATTCATAACTAATTCACCGTTTATCCGATTGAGCCGATTTTCGGACAGGAGTTAGTTATCGATGTCGGCTACATTTTGTTTTCACATTTCAACTTCAAAAATTGCACTTAAGTCCCTTCGATTTAGCCTGGAAAGTGACGAACTCAAGTGAACATTGGAGGCCCAATTGCACATTCAAAGCCCATTTTCTTTACCCTAATTTTCATTATATAATCACCTTCTTTTCACACAAACCAGAGAGGAGAAAAAAGAGAGAAAAAACATTGCCACAACACTGTTAGAATATGAAATTCTTTCTAAAACCCTAAAATCTTGAAATCCTTATTACAAATCTCTCTCTCACTACAAACAAGCCATCACAGTTACAAACCAACACCTCATTACTTCTTCAGTAAGGATAAGGCTGGCTTGATCTCCATGATCCAAAGGGCATAAAAGCATTCAGGTCACTAATTTTCCAGTAAGGGTAAGATTGATTTGATCTCCATGATCAAAAGGGTATAATCATTCATACATGCCATATTGTGCCTAAACATTAAATTTCTTCATATATTGGCTTTATTTGCATTTTATGATTTTATTTAATGTGTTCGTGAGATTCAACACTGCAGATTTAGACAGGGTCCCATGCAGGTTCATTTAGGAACGTTGATGCCAAAAGACAAATGGTCAAAAGCCAAAAGCCAAAAGCCAAATGGCCAAAAGAACAACTTATGCATGACGAGACAGACATCCTGAGAAGATTAAGGAACGTTGAGGCCAGAACACAAATGGTCATGAAACCCAATCCAATGGCCAAAGAATGCAGACCACGGTACTCAGGAGTCAATGAACACGCATGTGATTCCAGAAAGTCAAACAAGGCTTTTTGTCTAATAGGCCAGATTTCTCACAAAAAACCTCTCTTTGGGTCTGAATACCCCCCATGGTTTGCACATTTTTATTTTTTTATTTGATTTTCCTTTTTATTCTTTTAATTGTTTTCAATTGTTTTCTTTAATTTCATAAATTAATTTTCATAAGATAAAAAATCAGAAACTAAAATATATTTAATTATTATTATTTCACTATTAATTTATTTTGTAAATAAACTTTAATAATTAGTTTAGTAAATTAGGTTTTAAAACTTTAATCTTTTTCTCAATAAATTAAAATATGTAGAAATTAGGTTTTTTAACTTTTTATCACTTTTCTTAATAAATAATTTTTTCTTATTATCATTATTATTAATTACTAATTTATTTTGTAAATAAACATGTACATTAAATATAGTGTAAATTAGGTTAAACTTGAATATTTTTCTTTAACAATTAAAAATAATTTAGAACTAGGGTTTCATTTAACTTCTAATTTTAATTAATTTTCTTTATTCTCATTAAATACCAAAAACATAAAAAATATTCCTTTTCTTTTAATTAAATAATTAATTAACTTTTCATTCAATTTAATTTCAAAAGGGTCCAACGCCCTCGAACATTCGATTCTAATTTCTTTTCGCGCATTTATTTTTATTTATTTTCTTTCAAATATTATGTAACTGTTCAAGCCATGTAATAGTAATTAGGAATTTATTTATTTTCCGCATTTTTATTCAAAAAGGGTCTTTGTTAATTTGGCGATGTATAGACCCGCGCCTTGTAATAGCGTAGGATTTTACTTTCCGCATTTAAACTTCCGCACTTTTAAACTGCTAAACGTTGCATGAAAGAATGAATGGCCAAATTAAAAAACAAGCGTAGCTCACCATGATGTACAAGATAAATGCTAAACTGAAAATAACACACAAATTCACACACCACTCTTAGGGTACGCCTCATTGTTGCCTTTCCTTCGAAACGTGGTCGTCGAGTATAGGACGTTTTAGTAAGTCCTTATGTCCATGACATGATCCAGTTGCCTCGAAACGGTTGCCTCGGAATAAAAAGGATCAATGGCATAAGGGTAGCTTCTAAGGTGTCCTATTGTTGCTCTGGTGACCACACTGTCCCTACACTCGAATTGACCCGAACACCTCCAACGGTGGTGCTACCTACCTCTCAATGGTGGGATGGCACTACCTTAAGGACATTTACACAGCCTAATTCCTTAGGGTAGGTAGATGACTCATAGATACTTGCTCTAAAAAACAAATCAAAACTCTTTTCACACCGACACTTTTCAAAAAGTTCTCAAAACACTTTTTCAAACACTCTCGAGGACTGATACAAGAGTCAATCTGAAATCTTTAAACGAAACTTTTTCAAACTCACTCACAATATAAAAGAAAACACTTTTAAAAACACAAATGAGCAAGTATCTAAGAGCCCATGGATAACCATGGATAGAAAGGGTGCTAACACCTTCCCTTTCTATAAATCTACCTCCCGAACCGAGAAACTATCTCATCAGGAATTTTGCTGTGCTTTTGTCCTGTCCATGTTGGAGAAAATAAAAGACGGTGGCGACTCTTGCTTCCGCGACATTTCGCGAACCAGCGTTAAACAGTCAGCTACAGATCCACCGATCACAGAACTGGCGACTCTGCTGGGGATAAACTTAAAGTGAGGTGTACCTTAGGACTAAGATCACTGGTGTTTTCAATTGTTGTGCTTGTTTGCTTTATTATTGTGGGCTGCATCGGAGTTACATAGATCCTAACCCGGATCTGGGGATACCCTGTTAGGTAGCATAAGCTGTGAGGGACCTGTCTGGCGTAGACCGACATGGGTGAAGCAGTGGCTACGTTGGTGTGGCACCTTGGTCTGTACCGATATCCCTCGTGTCGCAACGAGGAGAATATGGGTCTTCTGAGGAGTCATTAAGCACCAACCGACCTTAGAACCTTAAATGACCCAACTTGGCCATAGAACAGTAGCAGTATGCTACACCCATTGAGGCTAAACTCTCGTGATGGTTCTGGATGCAAGAAAAGATTGCGATGCTGGAGTTATGACCGATTGAGGGTAGTCAGTGATATTGGGATCCTCTAGAACCCGGTTACTTCTGATAGGACAGGTCTTAACCAATAAACTGAAAGAGGGTAATATCTAGACCCCATGCTGGCCTAAACTCTAAGGGCTGTCTTGTGTGACTTGTGTGCCTTCCAACTTGACTACTTGCATGCTTGTTATCTGACACTTGAGTTTCTTGCAGGTTTTGTTTACAGTCCTTAATTGGGACTCATAACAGGGTTTACCTACATTACCCCATGCATAGCATAACATCATACCATTGCATACATCCTGCATAAGGACTAATCCATTTCAAGGATCTCAAGGGTCTGTGATGCAGGTCATAATGAGCCAAATGTCTAGCAAGGGGCAAAGGGGATTTATTTTCCTCTAGCCAAAGTTGTCAGGGGCTATGACCCACTCGATATGGTGAGCCTTGACTCTTGAAGAAGGACTCTCAACAATATGCGGTGCCTTCCATCAAGCTACAAAATGCCAACTCTAACAATTTTCTTGTCTACCCCGCGAGATCCTTGAAAACATTGCATGCATATATACATATCATTGCATTACAGGTATCCCCTTTTACAGGTTGCTTACCTTCTTCGCTGTTTATTTCAGCTCGCCATCATGAATCATGAATCATCTACTGAGCAATCCATCAAGGCCCTCCAGGCTCAGAACGCCCAGTTCCAAGAGTTGATCATGAGTTTGGCCCAGGGGCAACAAGATCTGAAGACTCTGCTCTCTCGAAGAAGAAGAAGAAGAGGACGGTGTTGTTCAACCCGAGACACAAATCTGGGAATGGGTCACAAAATGAAGTTGAGCAGACTACCCCATCTGTTGGGAAAGACAGTCCCCAAGAAAGGGAGGTTCCTAGTCCAGTGGTCTCCGACAACGAGACCGATTACAATGATGAGCAGTACCCTCCAGCTGAAGACAGGTATAAACAGTTGGAAGACCGGCTAAGTGCCATGGAGATACAAAAAGTGCCCGGCCTGGACTTCGAGGATCTAGGTCTGTCTTCTGGGGTAGTGATCCCGCATAAGTTCAAGGCACCTGCTTTTGCAAAATATGACGGGGCCTCCTGCCCTAAGCTATATCTCAGGTCTTACACAAGGAGGATCCAGCCCTACACGGTTGACAATAATTTGTGGATTCACTTCTTTCAGGATAGTCTGGCCGGAACTCAACTCGACTGGTTCTATCAACTGAATGGAGCTAACATTCGCAGCTGGGAGGATTTGGCCACTGCATTCTACAAGCAGTACCAGTACAATGCCGACCTTGCTCCCACGCGCACTCAGCTCCAGGGAATGTCTATGGGTACAGGCGAGGGCTTTAAAGAGTATGCTCAAAAATGGAGGGACCTTGCTGAAGGGTACAACCACCTCTAACTGACCGCCAGCTCGTCGACATGTTCTTGGGGACCCTGTCTGGTCCATTCTTCAACCACCTGATTGGGAATTCTGCTGGTGGGTTTACAGATCTGATCTTGACCGGGGAAAGAATAGAAGCTGGCATCAAGTCGGGGAAAATACATAATGGTGATTCCTTAAACATTGAGAAGAAACCATCCAAGAGAGAATCTAGTACTGTCAACGCGGTAACTATTGCAAAGTCGGCCAGTGCTCCTCAGCGTCACAATCGACAAAGGGAAGAGAGACCTAAAAGGCAACTCACTCCCCTCGGCATGACTTTGTCACAGGTATTGCCACAGCTGCTGGAAACCAAGTTGGTAACTCTCATAGACCCTCCAAAGAATCCTAACAGGACACCTTCAAGGTACAACCCCAATGTTCGCTGCGCCTATCATTCTGACAGCCCGGGGCATGCTACAGATGACTGTTGGACTTTGAGAAACAAGGTTCAGGATCTGATCGATGCGAAGGAAGTCTAGTTTGACTCTTTAGAGACTCCGGATGTGATCACTGCTCCCCTGCCAAAACATGGCTAGGGTTGAAAAACTTTTGTTCATTCGAATGTTCAAATTGTAATTTTTCTTTGATTGTTCAAACATTTTGTTTCATGTCAAACTTGGTTATTTCATTAATGCATTACGCTTGTCTGTTTTGAAGTAATTATGTTTATTATGCTTAAAACTGCTTTCATTTTTTTGATGCCAACTCTCAATTAACAATTCTAAGCCTCTTGAGGGAGGATGATGAAAACGATACCACGATCTTTACAGTATGCTTTTGAACAGACCCCGCTGATGAGGTACAGACATTGTTTCAATTCCTAAACACTGGAGTTATAAGGAAGATAATCCCTCGTTAACCCCTTTGAGCCAAAGAAGTAGGAGTTTTTTCTTTTCGAAAATTAAAACCCTTAATCATAACCTGGGGCAGGGTAGTTCTCTCAGCTGATCCAAGTGCGCAACGAATGGCACCAAAGAAGTCCTTACAAAACAAAAGATAGTGATGGTTCCGAATAATCATAAACACAGGCAGTCATTACCAAAAAATAAACTAAAGCCCAATAAGTCAAAACCTATGAAGGAGACTTACAAAACTGGGGCATCCCGCTGACTGTAATTCCAAAAGAAACAGTTCATGCAAAAAATAGGGATAATGAAATCAAAAAGAAAGAGGTCCAACAAATCCTCAACAAAAGGAAAGGACTGCCTATTCAAATGAATTGTCAACATCCGAACCATCATTGGAATATCAGGACAAAGACCCAAACAAGGCCTAATGCACGATCAGCTGAGTTTAGGATCGAAGAACATCACGAAGAGCGGGTGGGTACAAATGAAATTTGAGCCTTTATCCTTTGTTTCTTAAACCGTGAACCAGGCCACGTTACAACCCTAAAAAGTCCTAGCTGAAGCATGGGCTAGTTCGAAAGCATACTGTTACAAAGGTATCCTGACTCCTTAAGGCTCGCAGTAAAATAACGAGTTTGACATCACAGTTTACAAAAGAACTCACTTGTTTTATTAAAAAACTGCATTTCCAAAAACTTCGAAACATACATAAGCTTTGCATTTTTAACATAACTTTGTTTGCATACGACTATTTGTTTGAACAGCATAGAAGCTCGCACGACGAATATCGGATGAACAAAAGTACTCCCAAACAAGGGGCATGACATGATTATTGTCCATCATCTGGGGCAGTTAAGTCAAGATTCAGAGAATCTCTCAAATGACAAATAGCCTGGGGCAAATCTCCGTCTAAGTTACTTGGGGCATTGGACGATCAAACGAAGATCTTCTGGTGGCATGGCAACACAACAACAGGGGCACCTCCCTACATTCTGAGAACGTGGACATAGTCGAAAAAATACTATGCAAAATCAAAGACCCGCTAGGTTGACACACCTAGGCAAAAATAAGGGCTTCCCGGAGAACCAAAAGGGTTCGGGCAAAAATAAGGGATGAAATGAAAAATCTGTACACCCGGCAAGTCGAAAACCTGAAAAGGCGGCTTGGGCAAAAATGGGTATCCCGGTGGACTGAAAACCCGAAAGGGCGGTCCAGGCAAAATTAGGGATCAAAGCGTACAACTATGTCCCGTCATCTCGTCACTTGCCTACCAGAAGATTTGTCAATCGGCAGCCATCAAGCACCTCCACATGGTATCTTCTAACATAAAAAACAGGGGCAGTAATGAGTTGTCTCAGCGATCTAGTTACTCTGTCCACCAAGGTACTAAGATAGGTTCGGCTAAAGAACAATCAAGATGCCTTAATTTCCCCAGGAGAGTCCAGTCCAAAAGTTTCCCCAGGAAAGTGGAATCCATCTCCCCAGCAAGAATCTTATCCCCAGTAGATTCTGGAAGCTTGCCCCCCGCAGAGCACGAACGCGTCTCCCGACTTTATTCAAAGGTTATTCCCCCATCAGGATATAACTGGGTTATCCTCAACCAAAAACCACGGAAAGGCCGTCCTCGGCGAAGTCTTCTTATCCCCAGCGGAGTTCATCAATTCCCTTAACAAAGCTCAACAACGGTATCCCCAGCGGAGTTATCCTCATCAACCTCAGCAAAGTACCTCTCTTTCCCCGCAGAGTAATCTATTCACCAAGTTTATTCCCCAACGGAGTCATCTTCTCCTACCGGTATTCTTGCAACAATCATCCCTAGCGGAAACAAAGATCTATTCTTCAACATCAGCCCAGGATTTGACTTCCCGGCATCCGTCAAGGATCTATTTTCCTAGACGAAGATACATTCATAAACATCACATTGTTATGATACATGCATATACGCATCATATCATACAATCTCATGTGTTGAGAACATCATTGCTTGATTCATATCATGCATTGCATATGACTAACCTTTACCTTTCAGGAAGGATACAATTAAATGATCAGCTATGTAGACGAATATAGTCAAAAGAGACCAACCCAGTCAAAGAATACAAATCCAGTTAAATCAATGCCTAAAGATTTCTCTGATACAACTCGTCGTTATAGACACTCGTCGTGATAGACACTCGTCGTCATAGACACTCGTCGTCATAGACACTCGTCGTTATAGACACTCATCGTTATAGACACTCGTCGTCATAGACACTCGTCGTTATAGACACTCGTCGTCATAGACACTCGTCGTCATAGACAATCATCGTCATAGACACTCGTCGTTATAGACACTCGTCGTCATAGACACCCGTCGTCATAGACACCCGTTGTCATAGACACCCGTCGTTATAGACACCCGTCGTTATAGACACCCGTCGTTATAGACACCCGTCGTTATAGACACCCGTCGTTATAGACACCCGTCGTTATAGACACCCGTCGTTATAGACACCCGTCGTTATAGACACCCGTCGTTATAGACACCCGTCGTTATAGACACCCGTCGTTATAGACACCCGTCGTTATAGACACTCGTCGTTATAGACACTCGTCGTTATAGACACTCGTCGTTATAGACACTCGTCGTTATAGACACTCGTCCTTATAGACACTCGTCGTTATAGACACTCGTCCTTATAGACACTCGTTGTTATAGACACTCGTCGTTATAGACACTCGTTGTTATAGACACTCGTCGTTATAGACACTCGTCGTTATAGACACTCGTTGTTATAGACACTCGTCGTTATAGACACTCGTCATTATAGACACTCGTCGTTATAGACACTCGTCGTTAAAGACCACTCGTCCATGAGGATAACCTGTCAGTAGAGACAACTCACCAACCTAACATTACCAGACTCGATTCCTATATCTTGCCAGGGCACATCTGAAGAGTTCGAAGATCCGATTCCTGTATCTCGCCAGGGTGTATCTGTTGACGACTATATTCTCCGGACTCGATTCCTGTATCTTGCTAGGGCACGTCTGAAGAGTTTAAAGATTCGGTTCCTGTAACCAGCCAGGGCACATCTACATGAAGAGTTTGAAGATCAACTCTTGTAACAGGCCAGGTAATTATCTTTCTTTCTCAGGTACGCAAGTTCTCGCTAAGGAATCTCTTACGCGATCGACACCTAGATGGCATCTATAAGCCCATCCATATACCGACAGTCTCCAAATGGCATCTATAAGCCCATTCCCGACAAAGTTCTGTCACACTTCCAGATGGAATCTATCAGCCCATCCTCCTATCCATCAGTCTCCAAATGGCATCTATAAGCCCATTCCCGACATCACATTGCTGATATTCTACTATGCGAGTGCAAATTTCTGGGCACTCTAGTGTTCAATCATCTTCCACCTTCGGATCACGAAAGACACACAAGCCAATCTACATCCTCAGATCTAAGAAGATTGAACAGGGGCAACTGTTGTACCCCAAAATTTGCCCTCCCATATTTCTCAAAACATTTCAAGAAAAATTCACAAGTCCAACCCGGCGCGTCATATTCAGGTGTTCTTTCACCAAGATATCTCTGATAACGTATTCTCAAATTCAGGTTCGTCTCAAGAGTAAATTCTTTAAAGAAGATATCCGAATGTGTGAGTTTTCTTGAAGAAATATGCTGAAAAAAGTATGCTGAAAGTGCAGATTTTACGCGTTAAAAAATTCATAACTTGAAGATCGTGGCTCGTTTTGAACCCGTTCCGGTGGCCAAAATTCCGTCTTGACATTATCTATGTTTTCATATCTCACGCCTGGAAGCCAATTTCGATCAGAAGGTCTTCAAAAATGTGAATTTATCAAGTATTTTCGCACAGAAAATTTGTGACACAAGTTTATTTGCGCCATGTTCAGAAAATCATAACTTGGTCGATTTTCATCGTATCGAGCTGGTTCTGGCGCCAAAATTTCACAAATTTAGTTGGCTACATTTTCACATAAGGTATTGATTTTAAACGGTATTTAAAAGGCCTTCGTTTTTTGCTCAGAGTGCATGACACGCCAAAAATCCTGAATGCTGAATATTATTTCATCTGGGCCGAAACTTCGAAAATTCATAACTCGGTCAATTTTTATCGGATTGGGCTCATATTTTTACACAAGGTCCCTGACTCATAGATCTACAACTTTGCTTCAAAAGTCGAGACCGGATTATGCTCCGATTAATACCAGTTTTTTATTGAAGAACGTGTCAGAGTCGACACTGGAGCCCAAAATAAGTTTGTCTGAGCTGAAACTTCAAAAATTCATAACTAATTCACCGTTTATCCGATTGAGCCGATTTTCGGACAGGAGTTAGTTATCGATGTCGGCTACATCTTGTTTTCACATTTCAACTTCAAAAATTTCACTTAAGTCCCTTCGATTTAGCCTAGAAAGTGACGAACTCAAGTGAATATTGGAGACCCAATTGCACATTCAAAGCCCATTTTCTTTACCCTAATTTCCATTATATAATCACCTTCTTTTCACACAAACCAGAGAGGAGAAAAAAGAGAGAAAAAACATTGCCACAACACTGTTAGAATATCAAATTCTTTCAAGAACCCTAAAATCTTGAAATCCTTATTACAAATCCCTCTCTCACTACAAACAAGTCGTCACAGTTACAAACCAACACCTCATTACTTCTTCAGTAAGGATAAGGCTGGCTTGATCTCCATGATCCAAAGGGCATAAAAGCATTTAGGTCACTAATTTTCCAGTAAGGGTAAGATTGATTTGATCTCCATGATCAAAATGGTATAATCATTCATACATGCCATATTGTGCCTAAACATTAAATTTCTTCATATATTGGCTTTATTTGCATTTTATGATTTTATTTAATGTGTTCGTGAGATTCAACACTGCAGATTTAGACAGGATCCCATGCAGGTTCATTTAGGAACGTTGAGGCCAAAAGTCAAATGCTCAAAAGCCAAAAGCCAAAAGCCAAAAGCCAAATGGCCAAAAGAACAACTTATGCATGACGAGACAGACATCCTGAGAAGATTAAGGAACGTTGAGGCCAGAACACAAATGGTCATGAAACCCAATCCAATGGCCAAAGAATGCAGACCACGGTACTCAGGAGTCAATGAACACGCATGTGATGCCAGAAAGTCTAACAAGGCTTTTTGTCTAATGGGCCAGATTTCTCACAAAAAACCTCTCTTTGGGTCTGAATACCCCTCATGGTTTGCACATTTTTATTTTTTTTATTTGATTTTCCTTTTTATTCTTTTAATTGTTTTCAATTGTTTTCTTTAATTTCATAAATTAATTTTCATAAGATAAAAAATCAGAAACTAAAATATATTTAATTATTATTATTTCACTATTAATTGATTTTGTAAATAAACTTTAATAATTAGTTTAGTAAATTAGGTTTTAAAACTTTAATCTTTTTCTCAATAAATTAAAATATGTAGAAATTAGGTTTTTTAACTTTTTATCACTTTTATTAATAAATAATTTTTTCTTATTATCATTATTATTAATTACTAATTTATTTTGTAAATAAACATGTACATTAAATATAGTGTAAATTAGGTTAAACTTGAATATTTTTCTTTAACAATTAAAAATAATTTAGAACTAGGGTTTCATTTAACTTCTAATTTTAATTAATTTTCTTTATTCTCATTAAATACCAAAAACATAAAAAATATTCCTTTTCTTTTAATTAAATAATTAATTAATTTTTCATTCAATTTAATTTCAAAAGGGTCCAACGCCCTCGAACATTCGATTCTAATTTCTTTTCGCGCATTTATTTTTATTTATTTTCTTTCAAATATTATGTAACTGTTCAAGCCATGTAATAGTAATTAGGAATTTATTTATTTTCCGCATTTTTATTCAAAACGGGTCTTTGTTAATTTGGCGATGTATAGACCCGCGCCTTGTAATAGCGTAGGATTTTACTTTCCGCATTTAAACTTCCGCACTTTTAAACTGCTAAACGTTGCATGAAAGAATGAATGGCCAAATTAAAAAACAAGCGTATCTCACCATGATACATGTACAAGATAAATGCTAAACTGAAAATAACACACAAATTCACACACCACTTTTAGGTTACGCCTCATTGTTGCTTTGCCTTCGAAACGTGGTCGTCGAGTATAGGACGTTTTAGTAAGTCCTTATGTCCATGACATGATCCAGTTGCCTCGAAACGGTTGCCTCGGAATAAAAAGGATCAATGGCATAAGGGTAGCTTCTAAGGTGTCCTACTGTTGCTCTGGTGACCACACTGTCCCTACACTCGAATTGACCCGAACACCTCCAACGGTGGTGCTACCTACCTCTCAATGGTGGGATGACACTACCTTAAGGACATTTACACAGCCTAATTCCTTAGGGTAGGTAGATGACTCATAGATACTTGCTCTAAAAAACAAATCAAAACTCTTTTCACACCGACACTTTTCAAAAAGTTTTCAAAACACTTTTTCAAACACTCTTGAGGACTGATACAAGAGTCAATCTGAAATATTTAAACGAAACTTTTTCAAACTCACTCACAATTGAAAAGCAAACACTTTTAAAAACACAAATGAGCAAGTATCTAAGAGCCCTTGGATAACCATGGATAGAAAGGGTGTTAACACCTTCCCTTTCTATAAATCTACCTCCCGAACCGAGAAACTATCTCATAAGGAATTTTGCTGTGCTTTCGTCCTGTCCATGTTGGAGAAAATAAAAGACGGTGGCGACTCTTGCTTCCGCGACATTTCACGAACCAGCGTTAAACAGTCAGTTCCAGATCCATCGATCACATCATCCGACTGCATATACGAATTGAAAAATAAGTCAGTAGAAGGTTCATCTCCGCCCATGTTGAAGTTTGTCATGTGCGGAGGTGGTGTGTAGATTTTATTTGCAGGAATACTAGGGATGCCATCATCGTCGCAATCATCATTTACCATTTCATCAAACTCTAACTCGTTATCTTCTTCTTCATCATCAACTGCATCTACCTCAGCTTGTTCATTCTCCAAAGGATCAACCTCTTGTGTCACCTGAGGCTCTCGCAGCATAACGTACAACTCAATAGAGTCGTACCCAGAATAGACATGTATGGAAAACATATTCTGGAGATCCTCGTCATCTTGAACTTCAACCTTATAAAAAATTACTTGGTTGTTTCCAAAGAAAACTGGATTCTGATAAAATATCTGGGACACCGGGCCTCGTTCAAGTTTGGCCTCCAATCTTTTTTTGAAGTACGAGAAATTGGCTTTCCCGTTTAAGAGAAATCGGATGTTGTTTGTGTCTCTAAACAAAAACCCAGCGGTGGGACAAATGTATGTCTCGCCGTTGAAATGTGCTTTGACGACAAATTGTGGTGCAGAGGCCATTGCGTAGAATTGTTTTAAGGTTTGAAGGTTGGAATGTTTGAATTTTACGAGTGATTCGAAGGTTGGAATGTTTGAGGTTTATTGATTGTATGAAGGTTTGAATGCTATAAGGTTTGAAGGTTGGAATGTTTGAACTTTATGAGTGATTCGAAAGTTTATGTGTTTGATTGTTTGAAGGTTTGATTGTAAGAACGTTTGAAGGTTGGAAGATTTAACAGATTAAGTGAATGAATGTTATGATAAACGCAAGACTAAAAATTTCAATTAAGTAAGGATGCAACCCCCAATGCTGCCAATAGTGTTACATGCAAGGAATCCCAAAGGCTGTCACCTAGCCTGAGCCTAGCCTGAAACAAAGGACACCTCTTATTCGCCAATTGGGGTGGCGACACCATTCATTTTTGTACTCTTTTGCCAAGTCAAATGACGCCTCCCTTACTGTCCAATCGTGATACATGTATGCAAATATGTAACCCCCTAGGCTCCCACCTAGCCTGCGCCTACTCTGCACCTATACTGTATGTTGTAAGTCCCCTCCCATCACCTCCAATGGGCTTACATGCATTTAGGCAAGGAATCTCAAAGGCTGTCACCTAGCCTGAGCCTAGCATGCAACAAAGGACACCTCTTATTCGCCAATTGGGGTGGCGACACCATTCATTTTTGTACTCTTTCGCCAAGTCCAATGGCGCCTCCCTTACTGTCCAATCGTGATACATGCATGCAGATATGTAACCCCCTAGGCTGCCACCTAGCCTGCGCCTACTCTGCACCTATATTGTATGTTGTAAGTATCCTCCCATCACCTCCAATAGGGTTACATGCATTCAGGCAAGGAATCCCAAAGGTTGTCACCTAGCCTGAGCCTAGCCTGCAACAAAGGACACCTCTTATTCGCCAATTGGGGTGGCGACACCATTCATTTTTGTACTCTTTCGCCAAGTCCAATGGCGCCTCCCTTACTGTCCAATCGTGATACATGCATGCAGATATGTAACCCCCTAGGCTGCCACCTAGCCTGCGCATACTCTGCACCTATACTGTATGTTGTAAGTCTCCTCCCATCACCTCCAATGGGGTTACATGCATTCAGGCAAGGAATCCCAAAGGCTGTCACCTAGCCTGAGCCTAGCCTGCAACAAAGGACACCTCTTATTCGCCAATTGGGGTGGCGACACCATTCATTTTTGTACTCTTTCGCCAAGTCAAATGGCGCCTCCCTTACTGTCCAACGTGATACATCCTTAGGCTGCCACCTAGCCTGCAAGAGTGACACCATTCATTTTTTGTACATGCATGCATGCATATATGTAACCCCCTAGGATGCCACCTAGCCTGCAAGAGTGACACTTTAGCATGCATGCAAGCACCAGCAACCACTATATGAAATTTATTTGCCTATAAATACATACCATATCATACATCTCTCACACCCACACAAGTCTCACTCTCTGCTACGAAATCTTTCATAGTCTTTCATACTCTCTATCTCTTCCTAAGTCTTTCATACTCTCTATCTCTTCCTAAGTCTTTCATAATCTCAAGCATTTTAAACAATGGCTCTTCTAACAATGGCTGATACTCACAGAGGCACAAGGGAAAACATTGCCGCCTTTGTAAGTTTCTATTTTGGTTATACATTTTTCATACTTCAGATAATGTGGTGTTCGTCTTACTTAATCTTACACATGTTACATTATAAACTCAGGACACAAAAAGATTCAGAATCCGTTCTCACAACTACCTGGCTCCCGACCCATTTATCGTACCATATCTGGAATACGCAGGTTTTGGACATGTCATAAAGATCTCCAACTGCACCATTGACTCGAGGTTCATTCTTGCAATGTTGGAAAGGTGGAGACCAGAGACCCATAAATTTCACCTACCAATAGGTGAATGTATCATCACGCTAGAGGATGTGTATATTCTACTAGGTCTCCCTGTCGACGGTAAGGCCGTGAACGGGTCGGTTCAATAACCCAACTCTCAGTGTGAAGAACTGTTGGGCAGGGATATGGTGGAAGGTGGTGGTGCAAGAGGTCAGGGAATACTACTCACTGAGCTGAAAAGTCATTATGCAAGTTTGGAATTAAACAAAAATTCCTCCGAGAATGACAGGGTAGTAAAAGCCAGAACTTATCTTATGATACTATTTGGTACCTTTTTATTTCCCGAAAGTACGGTAAATAGTGTAAATTTTATGTATTTACATTTACTAAGAAATTTTGAAAAAACAAGAAAATATAGTTGGGGTTCTCCAGTTTTAGCCCACCTATACAGTTCCTTGTGCAAAAATGCAGTCAAGGAAAAATGTACATTTTATGGGTGCGCTTTTTTACTACAAGCCTGGGGTTCGTGGAGGATGGAGTCCTTAAACCCCGTCAACAACAACACTTTCGGTTTCCCGTACGCAACAAAGTAAGTCATCAAGTTATAGCATTTATTACTATTCATCTCTTCCCCAAATATATGCTAAGAATAAAATGTTTTTCATTTCCTTTAGGTACTGTGTGAGGGGTATGGATTACGGCAAGAATCCAAGATTCAATGTCGCACTATACCGCAATCTGTTGGATCACTTAGGCCCGGATGACGTACGTCGTAGCTTTTAACTTTTCTTCATTTAAATTATTTATACATTACTTTTGCGTTAACCTGATTTAAATTTTATCGCAGTTCGTCTGGAGACCATATTTGGGTTTGGGCCATGATCCAAACCCGGAGGATGCAGCAACTTGGACCGCGAAGACTGTAATCATTCGGTTCAACATTATGGAGATGCACCACAGCGACCGTGTGAAGATGAAGTTCGGAATGCATCAAGAGATACCAAGTGATCCAACTTGTTTGTCCCCATGGCATCTTAAAAGGGTCGACACCCAGTGGGGTCTTACCAACTGGAAAGACTTCGCTCTGGAATGGTGTAATATGTGGCAGAGGCGTCACCGCTATGTCTTGCAATTCCCGGTTTTCCTTAATCAAGGTAATATGCGACACACGGATCAATATTTGTCTTAGTACAGGTCGGTTAGTAACCCTGAAATGCATGTGTCTCATCCAAGGTACTTGGTTGACCCACGCACACAATGGGCACAACCCTCGTTTCTCCAACAACAAACCCAAAACCCATCAACCTCCCACCAACCCCCAAGAAGAAACAGACCCACAAACACCCAACCACAGTCCCCACCACAACACAATTACACTCAAATGCCACACAACCAACCACAATCACCACCACACTACCAATACCCCGATATGCCTCACACCCAACCACAATACCAATCCCAATACCAGCACACCCGCATACCCCACACACAATTTCAGACTTCCGTATATCCCAATATGGGCCCCTCAACATCCAGCCTTAGCCCTGATATGGGAATGTCGGAAGATTACGAACAAACCGACCCAGCCTACCATCAACCATAATATCACCAAACCACCCAACATCCTCAATACCAAACACCCCAAGATCCATTTCCTTTCTACCCACCATACTCAGACGACCAATGCTACCGACCCACTATGGAACCCCACCCACCGCCAACACGACCAAACTTTGAGGGTATGGGTAACCGACTGTACCAAAGCGGATCTTCTAGATATGGAGATCTAACTGATTTTATGGATCCGGACCGCATTGACTTCGCTGGGCCATCGACCTTGCCGCAGCAGGAAACGCGACGACACCCAACACGAGAAAGGCGAGGACGGGTATGCGGAACCGGGGGACATTACCGGGTTCCGGGGGATCACTGATTTATCTGTTTTTTTTTCCTGTATTTTTTTATCTGTTTTTTTTATCTGTTTTTTTTAATCTGTTATTTTAATGTAATATAGTTGGATGTAATTATTTTTTTATAATAAAAAGTCCATTTTGTTGGTCCTGTATCCAACACGCAACGCACCGGACAAAAAAAAATCACATTTTGCCCTAAAATAACACCTAGGCGCCATCTCACTTGGCTTAGGGCATGCCCTAAGCACATAGGCGCCAAGTGAGATGGCGCCTCCCCTTAAAGATTGGGTGCATGTGCCAATTCAGATGGCTCCTCCTTTGGGGAGTCATCTGAAACATGATTATTTGCGTAAATTTTTCCAAAACGCAGTTATTTGCGGAAATTTTTTTAATACATGGTTATTAATAAAAAAATTCGCAAATTTCATATGTCTATCAATGAAATTGAAATGTTTTGAACCATGTAATTAGATCAAGATGATGCCATTGAATTCTGGGAATCATGCTTCAAATCAATTGGTCATTTGCTAGGTTAAAAATCAGAAATTGCCCTTCCCCGGTCAAAACCCTAATTTTGACCATTTTGCCCTTTTGATGATTTGATCAAATTTCTTGAGGAATTATGATCCAAACTTGATCAAATGATACATATAAATCTAAAATGTTGATGTGGATCAAAAATTATGAAGTTTGGCTGTAAATTGGCCATGGTTGAATTTTTCCCCAATACAGTTGATTTTTAGGTCAACTATCCAATTGACTGATCAACAATGTGGTTCAAGGCCTGAAACTTGTCATGAATAATCTTAGGGGTCCATAATGATATTTTAAAGTAAAATGAAGCATTGATAGTCCAAGAATCCTTGTGCAAACTCAAACCCTAATTTTGGTCATCAGTGCATGAAGAGGTGTCTTGAGTTGGTCAAACCCTAATCCAGTCTTGAGTCAAAGAGATCTTGTGAGAATAATCTTGATAAGTGAGAGGGAAAATTTTGGGGTACAACAGAGGTGATGTCTACAATCACGGTATCAAGCAAGATTGGCCAGCTGCTGAAAATTCAAGTTCAGAGAAAGTTGACTCTGATATTAGTAACATCGCAAGGACTAGCAAGATAACCCGAAGTGGAAGGATTTTCTCTCCATAAATTGCTCCTCCAAAAGCTATTTATAGAGCTGTAATCATTCCTGTTGTTGTTGTTGCTCCTCCAAAGGTGTGATACGGTGGCAGAACCGACTATTTAATACTGGTTTGCGTTTTGCGTTTTTTGTTCACAAAATGTCGCATTAAGCAAGAGTCGCCATCGACTTTTATTTCATCCAACCGGAAAGGAAAAAAGTACAGAAAAAATCCTTTTTCGAGATTGAGTACGGGGGGTAGATTATAGAAATGGAAGGTGTTAGCACCCTTTCTATCCATGGTTTTCCATGGTCTCTTAGGTACTTGCTCATCTTTTAAAATTGCTTATGTGTGTTTTTTTTGAAAAAAAATTTTGTTTTACTTCGTTTTAACCGTTGCTTTTTGTCTTCAAGAGTGTTACGAAGTTATTTTTAATAACTTTGTTTGAAAAGTTTGTTTGAAAGTGTATGGTGTTAAAAGTTTGATTTTGAGAAAGTACCTACTAGCATCTACCTACTCGAAAAAGGATTGTTTCTATTCTCGTTTCCTTTAGACAGAGCTATCCTACTATTGAGAAATAGGTAGCACTGTCGTTGGAGTTTGTAAGGGTCAATTCGAAAGGGACGTAATGGTCATTGAAGGCAACATGTAAGGATACCTTAGCATTTCGAATGGACTGTCATCATATATTCGTAGGCAACATCGAGGAACAAGATCATTTCTCGTAGGCAACTCGAGGGACATTAAGGGACTATGATCTTTATGATGACTTTAAGATTGAGGGTCTTTTGCTAAGGGTATCCCTACGTTCGAGGGACATGACCATTATTTTCCGAGGCAACCAAGTGGGGAGTACCCTAGGGGTGCAAGTGTGCATGTGTTTGATTTCAGTTATTTAATCTTTGCACAATTAAGGTGATCTACTATTTTAATTTTATTTGTCATGCATTCTTGTCATACAAACCTATTAACATACATCTAGACAGTTAAATATTTGCAGGAATTAAAAATGCGAGAAAATAAATCTACGCTATTACAAGGCTTCGGGGAGGGGGATTAATTATATAGCCAAAAACCCGGGGAAAAGCGATAAGTAAAAGCCCTAAATTAAACTATTACAAACCTCGGAGCAATTACATAATTAGAAGAAAAAAAATGCGAGAAAAGCTAAATCTACGCTATTACATTGATAATGTGACCTATACAATTTTCCTAGAAATTAAAATGTAAAAGAATAAATAAAAAGAAATTAAGGAAAAATTAAAACTTAAAAATCTAAGTTAATGTTTTTGGTGTTTTTTTTTTGTAGAAAATAATTTTAAGTTCATTAAAAAAACCTAATTCTAACTAATTTTAATAAAAAAAAATTAATTAACTTAATTTATTAATAAATGAAAAAAAGCCAAAAATTCAGTTACTAACTAAAACAAAAACCTAATCCTAATTTATTAAAAAAAAGGTTAATTAAAGGGTTAATTACAAAGAAAACCTAAAACCTAATTGTTTAATAAAAAATATTAATTTTGAAAAAGGTTAATTAAAATATCTAAATCCTAATTAGTTTTAATTAAAAAAAAGGTTAATTTTGGAAAAAAAAGAGTTAATAAGAAAAAAAACCTAAAACCTAACTAATTTTAATTAAAAAAAAGTTAGTTTTGAAAAAAAAGATTTATGTGTAATGATTAATAAGAAAGAATTAAGTTTGCCAAAAAATAGATAGGGGAAGAAACATCAATGAAAAATAGGGTTAGAAAATAAAGATAATGCAAATGTCATGGGTGATTGTTGAACCAAAAATTAATTTAAAACCTAAAATTAAATTAAAAAATACCTAAAATTAATTATTCGAGTTTAGGAGGAAAAATCAAAGGTTTGTGAAAAATGTTAAGTTTTATGAAAAAAAAATTAAACAGAAAGAATAAAAATAGGTAAAAGGATAAATATAGGAAGAAAACCAAAACCAATATGGGTGGTTGTTGAACCCACGCCATTAACCTTCTCAGGATGTTTGCCTTGTCATGCATTGGTGGTTGTTCTATTTTGGCCATTAGTGTTTTGGCCTCAACGTTCTATAATGAGCCTGCATGGGACCCTGTCTAAATCTGCAGTGTTGAATCTCATGAACACATTAAATAAATTATTATATATCATGAAATACAAATAAAGCAAATATATGAAAAAAATTTAATGTTAAAAAACCGATATGGCATGTATGAATGATTATACCCTTTTGATCATGGAGATCAAACCAGCCTTACCCTTACTGGAGTAGTGATATGAATGCTTTTATGCCCTTTTGATCATAGAGATCAAACCAGCCTTACCCTTACTGGAGGAGTAGTGATATGAATGCTTCTATGCCCTTTTGATCATGGAGATCATACCAGCCTTACTCTTACTGGAGCAGTAGTGAGATGTGGATTTGTAACAATGGCTTATTTGTAGTGAAATGGGGATTTGTAATAAGGATTTCAAGGTTTTAGGATTCTTGAAGGAATTTGATATTCTGACACGGTTGTGGCAAAGGGTTTTTTCCTCTGTTGTGTGAAAAGAATGAAATTATATAATGGAAATTAGAGCAAAGATATGGGCTTTGAATGTGCAATTGGGCCTCCAATATTCACTTGAGTCTGTCACGTTCTAGGCAAAATCGCAGGGGCTTAAGTGTAATTTTTGAAGTTGAAATGTGAGAAAAAAATGTAGCCGACACCGAGAACTAACTCCTGTTCAAAAATGGGCTCAATCGGATAAACGGTGAATTAGTTATGAATTTTTGAAGTTTCAGCTCAGATAAACTTATTTTGGGCTCCAGTGTCGACTTTGACACGTTCTTCAATAAAAAACTGGTATTGATCGGAGCATAATCCGGTCTCGACTTTGGAAGAAAAGTTGTAGATCTCTAAGTCAGTGACCTTGTGTAAAAAGATGGGCCTGATCCGATAAAAATTGACTGAGTTATAAATTTTCGAAGTTTCGACCCAGATGAAATAATATTCAGCATTCAGGATTTTCGGCGCGTCACACGCACTTTGAGCAAAAAACGAAGGCCTTTTGGATACTGTTCGAACTCAATACCTTCTGTGAAAACTTAGCCAACTCAATTTTTGAAATTTTGGCGCAAAAACCAGCTCGATACGATGAAAATCGACCAAGTTATGATTTTCTGAACATGACGCAAATAAACTTCTGTCACAAATTTTCTGTACGAAAATACTTGATAAATCCGTATTTTTGAAGACCTTCTGATCGAAATTAGCTTCCAGCCGTGAGAGATGAAAACATAGATAACGTCAAGAAGGAATTTTGGCCACCAGAACGGGTTCAAAAAGAGCCACAATCTTCAAGTTATGAATTTTTTAACGCGTAAAAACTGCACTTTCAGCACACTTTTTCACCACATTTCTTCGAGAAAACTCACACATTTGGATACCTTCTTTAAAGAATTGACTCTTGAGCCAAACCTGAATTCGAGAATACGTTATCAGAGATATCTTGGCGAAAGAACACCTGAATATGACGCGCCGGGTTGGACTTGTGAATCTTTGAACCCCGAATCGTTGCAAAACGGCGAACCGATCTTCAGCACGAAAAATACTTTGAGAATATCCATTGACAAAATAAACATCACTTGTAACCTGAAGAATCTTAATAAATATACCTTTATTCCATAACTATAAAACCAATAATATGCGTGTATGAAAAGAGGGCAAATTTTGGGGTACAATAGTTGTCCCTGTTCAATCTTCTTAAACCTGAAGATTTAGATTGGTTGTCTGCCTTTCGTAATCTGAAGGTGGAAGATGATTGAACACTACAGTGCCCAGAAATTTGCAGTCATCTATAATGATGCTTGACTATGTAGGTAGTATCGGGAATGGGCTTACAGATGCCATTTGGAGGAGATAACGGAAGGTCACCGGAGATGGGCTTAAAGATGCCATCTGGAAGATATGACGGAGAATCGTCGGAGATGGGCTTAAAGATGCCATCTAGAGGATGTTGATTTCCTGAGATATTCCTTTGATGATAATTCTTGTTCCTGTCGTTGAGGAGGAATCTGCTGAGGAATGTTGGTATCTGTCTTGGGAGAAATAGAATTTTAGGAGCTTTAGTTGTCCGTTAATCTACTGGGGAATCATCTCTTAGTCGAGGAGATGAAAATGAACTTCTATCTGGTCGTGCTCCAGGCCTTACAGTGATTTGCTGAAGATAATAAGATTGACTGCTATCTGGTCGTGCTCCAGGTTTTACAGTGACTTACTGGGGAGATGAGATTAAACTTGCTATCTGGTCGTGCTCTAGGCTTTGCAATCTCAAAAACTGTTATCTGGTCGTGCTCCAGGCTTCAGAAGGAATTAAGTGGTTATCCGGTCGCATCCAGGTTTCAACTTGAATTTAAGGCATACTAATATCCGGTCGATTTCCGGGCTTCATAGTAATTGGCCAAGTAAACTGCTATTTGGTCGAATTCCAAGCTTCGCAGTACCTCATACTGTTATTTGGTCGTGCTCCAGGTTTCACAGTGTCTTGTACTGTTATCCGGTTGATTTACAGGCTTCACGATAACTTGCTGGGGATTAAGTTATTTTCCGGTCGATTTTCGGGCTTTATAGCTTGAACTTGAGATATACCACTATTTGGTCGATTCCAGGCTTCGTAGTATTTTGGTGAAATCAAGATCTTATCCGGTCGATTTCCGGGCTTCATAGCTTGAACTGGAATAGAAATCTTAGTATCGATTTGATTGAACCAGGGAAAACTTATGAGAACTTCAACTGGGAGAGAAATCTTAGTGTCGATTTGACTGATCCCAAGGGAGGTGTCGGATCAACTTTGACTGGCATAGAAATCAGGGGAATCTTAGCGGCGGTTCGGCTGACCCAGACGAAAGTCTTAAAACATCTTCAACTAGAATAAAAACCTTAGTGTTGGTTTGATTGAACTAGAGAAAATCTTGAAGAGTGTTGGAATATATTCAACTGGAATAGAAACCTTGGTGTCGGTTTGACTAAACCAGAGAGAACCCGTGAGAACTTGATTGCATCTTTCCCTGAAAGGTAAAGAGTTAGTCGTATGTAATGTCATGATGTGTGAAATACATTGAATGATAATGTTCTCAAAATAAATGAGATTGTGTTGTATAATATGTATGCACATGCCATGATGTATGAAATGTATTGAGTAATGATGTTCCCAAAATAAATGAGATTGTGCTGTATAATATGTATGCGCATGCCATGATGTATGGATATGTAATGCCATTGTGATACTCTCTAGCTGGGGAGAATAAATCCTAGAATGCTGCTGAAGAGTATAAGGAGTTGAGTTCTTCATTTACACTGGGGATAGTGCCGGAGATGATTAGCTGGGGATTTACATCCATTCTGCTTGAGAATATTCTGCCAGGAGAGATTATGTATGAAAATAATCCTGCGGGGGAATGACTCTGTGGGGAAGAGAGATACTTTGTTGGAAGATCTACTGATTTGGAGAAATAAACTCAGTTGGGGATGAACTTCCATTGCTGGAGAGAAGAGCTCTGTTTGAGATCGAGCTTCCGCTGTCATAGAAATAAACTATGCTTGGGAGATGGCTTTATAAACTGCTCATGGTTATAAAACTCGGCTGAGGAGTGCAGATATTAGCTTTTTGAAGGAACCTACTGGGGAAGGAATTCCTGCTTGGGGATACCGAGGTCGGACCTTGGTTGTCTCGGCTCTGTGGGGAATATAGGTATCACTGGCTTGTATGTGATAGTGACTTCACTTCCAACTGTCTTTGCCCCTTGTACCATGCTGGGAAAAGTACATGCGGAGATTTTATGGATGGATCTATGTCGTGATTTTACTTGAACATGAATTTAATGAGTGTCAGGATGACATCCGTCTCTGGATCGTATCTGAACTGTACTTGAAACATGTGTTGGATGAGTGTCATAATGACATCCGTCTCTGGATCGTATCTGAACTATACTTGAAATATGTGTTGAATGAGTGTCAGAATGACATCCGTCTCTGGGTCGTATCTGAACTCTATCTGAAAGCTGAGTCTGAATAAGTATCAGAATGGCATCCGTATCTAGGGCATATCTGAACTATATCTGAAAGCTGAATCTGAATGAGTATCAGAATGGCATCCGTATCTGGAGCGTATCTGAACTGTATCTAAAAGCGGAATTTGAATGAGTATCAGAATGGCATCTGTATCTGGAGCGTATCTGAAAGTTGAATCTAAATAAGTATCAGAATGGCATCCGCATCTGGAGCGTATCTGAACTGTATCTGAATTCTGAATCTGAATAAGTATCAGAATGGCATCCGTCTCTAGATCGTATCTGAACTATATCGGAAAGCTGAATCTAAGTGAGTATCAGAATGGCATCCTTATCTGGAGTGTATCTGAACTGTATCTGAAAGATGAATCTGAATGAGTATCAGAATGGCATCCGTATCTGGAGCGTATATGAACTATATCTGAATTCTGGTGCTCTAGATGAATGCGTATCAAGGTATAAGTCTACCACTGATAGACAGGTGACGGGACATAGTCGTACATTTTAAATCCCTAACTTTTGCCTGGACCGCCCTTTCGGGTTTTCAGTCCACCGGGATACCTTTTTTTGCCTAAGCCTCCCTTTCGGGTTTTCGACTTGCCGGGTGTACAAATTTTTTTCATTTTTTATCCCTAATTTTTGCCCGAACCCTTTTGGTTCGCCGGGATGCCCTTATTTTTGCCTAGGTATGTCAACCTAGCGGGTCTTTGTTATGCGTAGTATTTTCCGACTATGTCCACGCCTTCAGGATGTAGAGAGTTGTCACTGTCTGTTGTGTTGTAGTACTGTCAAAAATGTTTTCTTGATGGCACATGATTCGTTGCTAGAATGCGTGCGTAATTCCCTAAGCGATTCAGATGGAGATCTGCCCCTAGTTATTTGGCACTTTTGGAGAGACCGCCCCAGGTGTATTTAGACATCATGTCACGCCCCTTTCTTATGGAAGACCTGTTATTGGAAGTGCCTTTCTCGCTGAGGTGATTCTGTCCATTGAGAGGATGTCTGTTCATTGAATATCCATTGTGCAGATTTCTCTACTGCCAAACAATTAGTCATATGCAAACAATGCCATTTAAAGAATGCAAAACTCATGCCTGTCTTGAAATTTTTTTGAAAATGTGTTTTGTGTAGTAAAATGAAATTTGCAAGAATGTGATATCAACTCAGGATTCATAACAAAGCCTACAGGAGTCAGGATACCTTTGTAACATTATGCTCTCAAACTAACCCATGCTTCAGCTAGGACTTTTAAGGGTTATAACGTGGCCTGGTTCACGGTTCAAAAAAAAAGGATAAAGGCTCAAGTTTTATGTGTACCCAACCCGCTCTTCGTGATGTTCTTCAGTCCTATGCTCAGTTAATTATGCGATTAGATCCTGATTTAGTTTGGAATCTTTGCTCTGATACTTGGTGATGATTCAGAAATTGAACATTTGTTTTAAAAAGGCAGTCATTTTTGTAACCTTCTTTTTGTCGAGGATTTGTAGTAACCTTTTTATTTTGGTTTTCGTTATCCCTTCTTTTGCCTGAACTGTTTCTTTTGTGATTATAGTCAGCGGGATGGCCCCAATTTTCACTTAAGTCTCCTTCATAGGTTTTGACTTAATGGGATTTTATTTCGAGAGATAATGACTGCCTGTCTTGACGATTATACGGAACCATCACCGTCTTTTGTTTTAGAAGGACGTCTTCGATGCCATTCATTGTGTACGAAGTGGCAGATTATGACTGAATACGTCTTTGAATTAACTGAGAAAACTACCCCGCCCCAGGTTATGATTAAGGGTTTTAATTTGTGTGAAAAGAAAAACTCCTACTTCTTTGGCTCGAAGGGGTTGAAGAGGGATTATCTTCCTTATAACTCCACTGTTTAGGATTTGAAACAACGCCTGTACATCGTCAGCGGGGTCTGTTTAAAAGCATACTGTAGAGATTTTGATATCATTTTCGTCATCCTCCCGCTAAAGGCTCAGAGCTTTTGTTCGAGAGTTGAATATCACAAAATGAAATAAGAACACATTTTTGAAATAGTGAATACGAATGAATTGATTCAAGACAAACATGTGCAATACATTGATGAAATAACGAGGTTTAATATGAATAAAAGTTCAAACAAATCAAAAGAAAATTACACATTGAAAATTCTAATGAACGAAAAGCGTTCTTGTGAGAACTTGTCACTTCAGATGGTATGCCTTGGAGGGATGGCAGAAGAACTCAGCCTGACCGTCTTGTGCAAATTCTAGCGCTCCTTCATCAATCAGGTCTTGAATTTTATTTCTCAACGCCCAACAACTGTTGGTGTCATGTCAAGGACTGTTGGAGTGGTACGCACATCTTGCATTTGGATTGTACCTTGGGGAGGCTATGTTGGGATTCTGAGGAGGGTCCCTTAACATAACCAACTTGGCCTTCAACATGCGTTGCAATGCTTGAGCCAATGACATGTTGATTTCGGTGAAGCGTCTTTCAGATGTATTCTTCTTATGCCGATTTCCCCGTTGTCGTTGGAGAGGTTGTGGTTGGGCTTGTGATGTAGTAGTAATTTGGAAAGGTCTGTTCCCAACCTCTTCTCTCACTGGGGGTTGATTAATGCCTTGATCCATAATTTTAACTGTTTGTTTCATGGATATGCATCCATCTTGGTGAAGCTTATTGAGGAAGGCTCTTAGCCATTCTTGTCCTCGAGCTAAGTTTTGGATAAGAGCCATCTGCCCCAGCATCTGGATTCTCATTGCTTTTACCTCAGCTTGCAGTTGTTCCAATTGTTCATCCTTGTTGTTGTCAGGATGTTCCTTGGTCAGATTCCCGGCGAAGAGTGTTTTCAGGTCTTCTTGCCCCTTGGATAGATTCAGGAGAAATTCCTTGAACTGGGCATCTTGAGCTTGGAGATCTCTCTTGTCTTGTTGGAGAGCCATTGCTGAAATAAACAGCGAGAACATGAGAGACCTGCTTTGAAACCTGCTTATGCAATGATATGTATGATATGTATGCAATGTTTTCAAGGATATCGCGGGGTAAACAAGAAAATGTCAGAAGTTGAATTTTGTAATTTTGATTGAAGAACTTTGTATCGTTGAGATTCCTTCTACGAGATTCAAGCTCACCATATCAAGTGGGTCATAGCCCCTGACTCAAGTTGTTAAGTTTTGATCTTATGATGACATTGCTAGAGGAAAATAAATCCCCTTGCCCCTTGCTAGACGTCTGATTTACCATAATCTGCATCACAAACCCTTGAGATCCTTGATATGGTTAAGGAAATGTTAAGGCATGATGTTATGATGTGTATGCTATGCGTTTAAGCAAAAGTGTGAGGTGATGTAAGCAAGTAAACTCGGCAAGAAATCCAAGTTATTGGATAAGGACTGTAAACAAAACCTGCAAGGAACTCATGTTGTCGGATAATAAAATTGTGCAAGTAGTTCAAGTTGAAAGCACACAAGTCACACAAACAGCCTTAGGTTTAGGCTTGCATAAGTTTTAAGGTAGTACCCTCTTGAAGTTTAGTTGGTTCAACTTGTCCTAGAAAAGTAATCGGGTTCTAGAGGATCTCAATATCACCGACCATCCTCCATCGGTCATGGTTTCAGCTCACGTAATCTTTTCTTGCGGCCGGAATTATCTCGAGAGTATGGTCTCAATGAGTGTAGCATCGAGTATCAACCAGTTCTCAGCTTTACACCGAGGCCGGTTATCTCACTACTTTCTAATGGCCAAGTTGGTCGATTAAGGGTTCTAAGGTCAGTTGATGCTTAACAACACACGTAGCGGACCCGTATTCTCCTCGTTTCTCCACAAGGGATACCGGTACCAACCAATGTGCCACATCAACGTAGCTACTGCTTCAACCGTATCGGTCTATGCCTTACAGTTCCCTCACAGTCTATTGCTACTTACCTAATGAGTGCCCCCAGATCTAGGTATAGGATCTATAGTAACCCTAAATAAAACCCTCAAAAATAAAGCAAACAAAGCAATCAAGAGAAGAAATTTTAATGACCTAAATCCTAAGGTATACCCCACTTATAATTTCCCCAGCAGAGTCGCCAGTTCTGTGATACGGTGGTAGAACCGACTGTTTAATACTGGTTTGCATTTTGCGTTTTTTGTTCGCAAAATGTCACGGTAAGCAAGAGTCGCCACCGACTTTTATTTCATCCAACCGGAAAGGAAAAAAGTACAAAAAAAAAATCCTTTTTCGAGATTTTGAGTACGGGGGGTAGATTATAGAAAGGGAAGGTGTTAGCACCCTTTCTATCCATGGTTTTCCATGGGCTCTTAGGTACTTGCTCATCTTTTAAAATTGCTTGTGTGTGTTTGTTTTGAAAAAAGTTTTTCTTTTACTTCGTTTTAACCCTTGCTTCTGTCTTCAAGTGTGTTATGAAGTTGTTTTTGAAAACTTTGTTTGAAAAGTTTGTTTAAAAGTGTATGGTGTAAAAAGTTTGATTTTGAGCAAGTACCTACTAGCATCTACCTACTCAAAAAAGGATTGTTTCTATTCTCGTTTCCTTTAGATAGCGATATCCTACTATTGAGAAATAGATAGCACTATCGTTGGAGTTTGTAAGGGTCAAATCGAAAGGGACATAATGGTCATTGAAGGCAACATGTAAGGATACCTTAGCATTTCGAAGGGACTGTCATCATATATTCGTAGGCAACATCGAGGGACAAGATCATTTCTCGTAGGCAACTCGAGGGACAGTAAGGGATTATGATCTTTATGATGACTTTTAGATTGAGGGTCTTTTGCTAATGGTATCCCTACGTTCGAGGGACATGACCACTGTTTTCCGAGGCAACCAAGTGGGGAGTACCCTAGGGGTGCAAGTGTGCATGTGTTTGATTTCAGTTATTTAATCTTTGCACAATAAAAGTGATCTACTATTTTAATTTTATTTGTCATACATTCTTGTCATGCAACCCTATTAACATACATCTAGACAGTTAAATATTTGTAAGAATTAAAAATGCGAGAAAATAAATCTACACTATTACAAGGCTTCGGGGAGGGGGATTAATTACATAGCCAAAAACCCGGGGAAAAGCGATAAGTAAAAGCCCTAAATTAAACTATTATAAACCTCGAAGCAATTACATAATTAGAAAAAAAATGCGAGAAAAGCTAAATCTACGCTATTACATTGATAATGCGACCTATACAATTTTCCTAGAAATTAAAATGTAAAAGAATAAATAAAAAGAAATTAAGGAAAAATTAAAACCTAAAATTCTAAGTAAATGTTTTAGGTGTTTTTTTTTTGTAGAAAATTTTTTTAAGTTAATTAAAAACCTAATTATAACTAATTTTAATATAAAAAAATTAATTAACTTAATTTATTAATAAATGAAAAAAAGTCAAAAATTCAGTTACTAACTAAAACAAAAATTTAATCCTAATTTATTAAAAAAAGGTTAATTAAAGGGTTAATTACAAAGAAAACCTAAAACCTAATTGTTTAATAAATAAAAGTTAATTTTGAAAAAGGTTAATTAAAATATCTAAATCCTAATTAGTTTTAATTAAAAAAAAGGTTAATTTTGAAAAGAAAAAAAAGGTTAATAAGAAAAAAATCTAAAACCTAAAACCTAACTAATTTTAATTAAAAAAAGTTAGTTTTGAAAAAAAAGATTTATGTGTAATGATTAATAAGAAAGAATTAAGTTTGCCAAAAAATAGATAGGGGAAGAAACATCAATGAAAAATAGGGTTAGAAAAAAAAGATAATGCAAATGTCATGGGTGGTTGTTGAACCAAAAATTAATTTAAAACCTAAAATTAAATTAAAAAATACCTAAAATTAATTATTCGAGTTTATGAGGAAAAATCAAAGGTTTGTGAAAAATGTTAAGTTTTATGAAAAAAATTTAAACAGAAATAATAAAAATAGGTAAAAGGATAAATATAGGAAGAAAACCAAAACCAATATGGGTGGTTGTTGAACCCACTCCCTTAACCTTCTTAGGATGTATGCCTTGTCATGCATTGGTGGTTGTTCTATTTTGGCCATTAGTGTTTTGGCCTCAATGTTCTGTAATGAACCTGCATGGGACCCTGTCTAAATCTGCAGTGTTGAATCTCATGAATACATTAAATAAATTACTATATATCATGAAATACAAATAAAGCAAATATATGAAAAAAAATTTAATGTTAAAACCGATATGGCATGTATGAATGATTATACCCTTTTGATCATGGAGATCAAACCAGCCTTACCCTTACTGGAGGAGTAGTGATATGAATGCTTCTATGTCCTTTTGATCATAGAGATCAAATCAACTTTACTCTTACTGTAGGAGTAGTGATATGAATGCTTTTATGCCCTTTTGATCATGGAGATCAAACCAGCCTTACCCTTACTAGAGCAGTAGTGAGATGTGGATTTGTAATAAGGATAGCTTGTTTGTAATGAGATGGGGATTTGTAATAAGGATTTCAAGGTTTTAGGGTTCTTGAAATAATTTTATATTCTGAGAGGTTGTGGTAAAAGGTTTTTTTTTCTCTGTTGTGTAAAAAGAATGAGATTATATAATGGAAATTAGAGCAAAAATATGGGCTTTGAATGTGCAATTGGGCCTCCAATATTCACTTGAGTCTGTCACATTCTAGGCAAAATTTCAGGGGCTTAAGTGCAATTTTTGAAGTTGAAATATGAAAATAAAATGTATCCGACATCGAGAACTAAGTCCTGTCCTAAAATAGGCTCAATCGGATAAACGGTGAAGTAGTTATGAATTTTTGAAGTTTCAGCTTAGACAAACTTATTTTGGGCTCCAGTGTCGACTCTGACACGTTCTTCAATAAAAAACGGGTATTGATCGAAGCATAATCCGGTCTTGACTTTGGAAGAAAAGTTGTAGATCTCTAAGTCAGTGACCTTGTGTAAAAAGATGGGCCCGATCCGATAAAAATTGACTGAGTTATAAATTTTTGAAGTTTCAACTCAGATGAAATAATATTCAGCATTCAGGATTTTCGGCGCGTCACACGCACTTTGAGCAAAAAACGAAGGCCTTTTGGATACCGTTCAAACTTAATACCTTTTGTGAAAACATAGCCGACTCAATTTATGAAATTTTGGCGTCGAAACCAGCTCGATACGATGAAAATCGACCAAGCTATGATTTTCTGAACATGACGCAAATAAACTTCTATCACAAATTTTCTATACGAAAATACTTGATAAATCCGCATTTTTGAAGATCTTCTTATCGAAATTGGCTTCCAGCCGTGAGAGATGAAAACGTAGATAACGTCAAGACGGAATTTTGGCCACAGGAACGGGTTCAAAACGAGCCACGATCTTCACGTTATGAATTTTTTAGCGCGTAAAAACTGCACTTTCAACACACTTTTTCACCACATTTCTTCGAGAAAACTCACACATTCGGATACCTTCTTTAAAGAATTGACTCTTGAGCCGAACCTGAATTTGAGAATATGTTATCAGAGATATCTTGGCGACATAACACCTGAATATGACGCGCCAGGTTGGACTTATGAATCTTTGAACCTTGAATCGTTGCAAAACGGCGAACCGGTCTTCAGCACGGAAAATACTCTGAGAATATCCATTGACGAAATAAACGTCACTTGTAACCTGAAGAAGCTTGATAAATATACCTTTATTCCATAACCATAAAACCAATAATATGAGTGTATGAAAAGAGGACAAATTTTGGGGTACAACAAAAGGCTATTCCCAGTCCTACAATCATCTCTGCTAATACTCCTATTAACAAAACTGTTACGATCCCTGTTATCACCCCTACTGACATTCCTACTATCGAGTCAACTGAGACTTGAGGCAAAGGTATTCTGTTTGAGCCTTTCTGGATGAATGCACAATCAGTAGCTATCCTTGAGGCCTCCCGAAAAGAGATGGAGGAAATTCTAAAGATTATAAAAAGAAGAGACTACAACGTAGTCGAACAACTGGGGCAAACTCCATAAAAAATTTCCATGATGGCTTTATTATTATGTTCTGAGACTCGTGCAAAGGCCTTGGTAAAATTCCTTAAAAGGGCCCATGTACCCCAAGAAACATTTGCCGATCAGTTCCAAGACTGCATAGCCAGCTTGACTGTAGATAATGGTTTATGTTTTTTGGATGTTGATTTAACACCAAGGGGGAGGAAGCATAATGAGGCATTGTATGTCTCATTCGAATGCAGGGGCATGACCTTGGCTCATGTTTTGGTTGGTACCGGTTAATCTCTAAAGGTGTTGCCTAAAAAGGCTCTTGATCGGCTTGACTGTGAAGGATTGACCTTGAAACCTAGAAACATAGTAGTGAGGGCTTTCGACGGCTCAAAAATGATGGTGCATGGGGAAGTGGACATCCACATAAAAGTTGGAATCCAAACATTTGATTCAACTTTTTATGTAATGGATATTCTCCCTTCATATTCCTGCTTATTAGGCCGACTGTGGATTCACAATGCTGGCGTCGTTACCTCTACATTGCATCAAATGCTGAAATATCCAATTCAGAGGAAAATCATCATTGTTCATGGAGAAGAAGAGTATATGGTCAGTCATCTAAATTCCTTCAGATATATGGAATTAGATGGTGAATTTATTGAAACTCCATTCCAGCACTTTGAAGAAGTCCCGCAAGTTGTGGCAGTAACCAAGGTTGTTTCTCAAGTCCCAAAGATTACAAGGCCCCCGCTCAAGATGTCGTCTTTGAAAGATGCCAAGGCAGTGATAAAGAAGGTGGGTGCACTATTTGGGGCCAACTCCCAGATATCCCATACAAATCTGACAAATTTGGTTTGGGTTTCACTTCAGGAGCCCAGAAAGTTGTACATCGTGCTCATGCTGGAGGACCACCCTTGAAGATCAGCAATCGCGAAGTCAACGCTGTGGAGGATGATGAAGATGGCTATAACCTGGAAGATTGGATTTTCCCAACTATTAATGGAGGGCTCAGCAACTGGGAAGCTAGAGATTTTGTCCCGATCACTTTTATCCACATTAATTTATCTTTAAATTTTGTCGGACCTGTAATATTAAACATTTTAGACTCTTAAAACCTTGTGTCTTACCCGAGGCACAATGGTCCATTTGTAAGGGTTATTATCTCATTTCCATATGACATCAATGAATCATGGACGTTTTTGCATACAAACATTGTGCTCATTGATTTTCTTTTACATTTTCATTTCTTTCAAAGATAGATATACTCTTACACACACTCACATTCAAAATGCAGATTCACATCCATTCGGGATCCCATGGGTAACGATTCTGCTATGGCCTTTTGTGACTCTGAAAATCTAATCTACCAAGTCGAAGATGAAGGTGAGGAAGATTTTGAAGTACCAGGGGAACTAGCCAGGTTACTACAACAAGAAGAGAAGACCATACAGCCCCACGAAGAACCAGTGGACACAATTAACCTAGGTACCGAAGAAGACAAGAAAGAAGTCATGGTGGGTGCCAATCTAGAACCCAGTGTCAAAGAGCGTCTGATTCAGTTGCTACATGATTATGTTGAGGTATTTTCCTGGTCGTACGAATACATGTCAGGACTTGATGCAGATATCATGGTACATCGTCTATCAACAAAAGAAGACTGCCCACTAGTAAAATAAAAGGTTCGTCGCATGCGACCAGACATGACAGAGAAGATCAAAGCAGAAGTCATGAAACAATTCAACGCTGGATTCTTGGCCGTCACTTCCTATCAACAATGGGTTGCCAATGTTGTTCCCGTACCTAAAAAGGACAGAAAATTACGAATGTGCGTGGACTACAAAGATTTGAATAGGGCCAACCCTAAGGATGATTTCCCACTTCCCCACATTGATATTCTAGTTGACAATACGGCACAACATAAGGTGTTTTCCTTCATGGATGGTTTCTCAGACTACAATCAAATCAAAATGGCGCTTGGGGACATGGAGAAAACAATATAGTGGGGCACATTCTGTTACAAGGTTATGCCATTCAGGCTGAAGAATGTTGGGGCAACCTATCAGCGTGCCATGGTAGCCTTATTTCATGACATGATACATCACGAAATAGAGGTCTATGTGGACGACATGATAGCCATATCTCAAACAGAAGAAGAGCATCTTGGTCATTTGCAAAAATTATTTGAAAGACTAAAGAAATATAAGCTGAGGTTGAACCCAAATAAATGCATACTTGGGGTGAGGTCTGGTAAACTCCTAGGCTTTGTCGTCAACGGTAAAGGTATTGAAGTAGATCATGCCAAGGTGAAAGCAATACAAGAAATGCCTTCTCCTCGTACTGAGAAGGAAGTCAGAGGATTTTTGGGACGGTTAAACTACATTGCCAAATTCATTTCTCACCTGACGGCTACTTGTGAACCAATCTTCAAATTACTGAAGAAAGATCAAGTAGTCAAATGGAATGATGAGTGCCAAACTGCCTTCGACAAAATCAAAGAGTATCTACAAGAGCCTCCTATTTTGATGCCACCATTCGAGGGAAGACCCTTGATCATGTATCTAACTGTTTTGGAAAATTCAATGGGGTGTGTGCTGGGGAAGCATGACGAGTCTGGCCGAAAAGAGCATGATATTTATTACCTGAACAAAAAGTTTACCGACTGTGAAACAAGATATTCACTGCTCGAGAAAACTTATTGTGCTCTGGCATGGGCTGCTCACCGGCTAAGACAATATATGCTGACCCATACTACCTTACTGATATCCAAGATGGATCCAATAAAATACATCTTCGAGAAACCTGCTCTCTCTGGGAGAATAGCAAGATGGAAGATGATCCTGACAGAATATGACATACAGTATACTACCTGTGATACGGTGGCAGAACCGATTGTTTTGAAATGATGGTTTGTGTTTTGCGTTTGCAAAATGTCGCGGTAAGCAAGAGTCACCGCCGACTTTTATTTCATTCAATCGAAAAGGAAAAAAGTACAGAAAAAAATCCTTTTTCGAGATTTTGAGTATGGGGGTAGATTATAGAAAGGGAAGGTATTAGCACCCTTTCTATCCATGGTTTTCCATGGGCTCTTAGGTACTTGCTCATTTTTCAAGTTTCTTGTGTGTGCTTGTCTTGAAAATGTTTTACTTCGTGATAACCCTTGTATCAGTCCTCAAGGATGTGATGAAGTTGTTTTGAAAATTTGTTTTGAAAGGTGTAAGTGTGAAAAGTTTGATTTGAGCAAGTACCTACTAGCATCTACCTACTCGAAAAAGGATCGATTCTATTCTTATTTCCTTTAGAAAATGATATCCTACTATTGAGAAATAGGTAGCACCGTCGTTGGAGTTGTAAGGGTCAATTCGAAAGGGATGTACGATCACTAAAGCAATGTTAGGACGTCTTAGTAATAACCCTAGAGTCTTAAGATCATATTCGAGGCAACATTTCCAAGGCGATGTTTCCGAGGCAACATTTCCGAATGGGACTTTTGATCTTTGTTAGACAGGAGAGCAACCACTAAGACACCTTATACTTAATGATCATTTACCGAAGGCAACCGAAGTGAGAGTATACCCTAGGAGTGCACATGTGCGAGTGATTTGATTTCAGTTATTATCTTTGCACATTAGGGTTTTCTAGCCGTTTTAAATTATCATGCAATCTTGTCATACAATCCTATTAACATACATCTAAACAGTTAATATTTGCGAAAATTAAAATGCGAGAAAGTGAATCTACGCTATTACAAGGCTTCGGGGTAGGGATTAATTACATAGCCAAAAAACCCGCAAAAGACGATAAATAAAGAAAATCCTAGATTAAACTATTACATACCGTATACAGTTACATCGATATTGCAAAAAATAATAAAAACGCGCGATGAATCGAATGCAAAATAATTAGGGTTTTAACCCCAACTATACCTAATTGTAATTTAAAGGGGAAATCATTTTTTGTCGTTTTTGTGTTATTTGGGAAAATAATGCTAAGAAAAAACCTAATTACTAATTAATTTTAATTTAAGGAAAATAATTAAATTAACCTTTTTTGTATTTATTTTTAAGAAAGAAAGTAATATTAAATCAAGAGCCTAACCCTAATTTTTCTAATTGGTTTTAATTATATAAAAAAGTTAGAATTTTCCTAAATTAAACTAAACTAAATTAAATTGAATTTGATAAAAAAAACAAGCTAATTCTAATTGTTTGTAAACTCTTGATTTTATGATTTTTTGTGAAAAAGAAATTAATTTTGTTAAAAATAATTAAGCAAATTAAATAAAATAAAATAAATAAATTAGAGAAAAGAAAAAAGAATGGGTCTGATAGCATTAGCAAAAGAGGGGGATGTTATTTGCAATTATGAGCCCAACAAGTCCAGGCCTTATTGACTTCACCCAATCCCATATGCACGCTTGACTGGGGCGCATGGTGGTCCTTCAGGGAGAAGGCCTTAGATCTGAAGCCTTGATGGGTTGAACGGTCAGATCTGGATAGTACACGGTGGATCCCTTGCCATGTGATACGCTGGATTTCCTGTTAAAGAAAAGCATGAATAAAGGTTGGGACCTGGGGATCGAACCCAGGCCCTTAAGCATTCTCCCCTTGCATGCTTGCCAACTGAGCTGGATGTGTTAATTGTATAAACAATAACAAACAAATATTATATAATACAAAAAAAAATATTACACTTTAAAACGCGCGAAATTCAAACTGGCAAGTCAGAGATCGCCACGTATCCATCTTCTTCCTCCCACCGTCGTTGTAGGTTTTGTAACTTTTACCTACAGACATTAAGTGTAGGTATAGTCCTGTGCATTTCCAAAATCTTGTACGCGCATGATAAATGAAAACCAATGGTACCAATCAACTCGTTTCAACCTCACGAGCATCATGGTACCATTATCAATGTCCAATTTTTCCTGTATAAGAAACCCCTAAAAACAAAGAAAGAACCCTAGCCATGGCAGTTTTACATTCAGTCAATAAAAATTCAATTGAATATAGTCATTAGCTTGCAAACATCTCAAAGATTATAAATATGCCAATCAATCATGCTAAATATGCCAGAATCAATATATTCGAATTCAAGAAAAGAGGCAAACCGTGTGAACCTTACAGGGTGATTCTGGGCGTGGGGAGGCTTGCTAACGATTGAAACACGATCCTAGAACGTCCAACAAATGATTGGTATGGTTAGAACGGCTTGAGATGGCCTGTAACTTGGAATTTGGTTTGCACTTTTTTCCTTGAATTTTTGCAATTGATTCTCTCCCTTTGCACGCCTTCAGGCCCTTTTTTTGGTCTGCCTTTGTTCACTATGGATAATAGAATGCATTAGGGTTAAAGTTTGTATCAAATCTTTTCCAATTATGAAGATTGATCAATATTTCATCCTTGCACCAAATATTTCCAAAACAAGATATTTCAATCTTTTCTGTCCATATGAAGCCTTGCACGATTTGATCTTGTCTCCAGCTGTATAATGAATCTAATCATGCACAAAATCTCAAGGTTTTATTGATTTTTGATATTTTCATTATTTTATATTGATTTCATTTGATTTAAATGAAATAAAATAAAAATAAATAACAAAAATAAAAGAATGACAAGTGGAAAGGCTCATGGGTCATGGATCACATTACAAACTCAGTGCAAGCATAAAAAGTTGGGGCCATTTAGCAAAAAAAATGCAATTTTGGACACATTTGACTTTTGGCAATTTTGCAAAAAGGGTCAACTTGGCCAATGCATAACTCCCTCAATTTTGACCCTAGAGAGGGTTATTGGACTTTTTAGAAGGATTAAGATGTCCTATAAGCAACCCTTTTGGTCTCATCTCAATTGAGTCTTCCATGATCATATATGAAGCTTTGACCCAACAGGTGTTTTTGTTGACTTTCCAAAATGACCTATAATGTCCAAATTCATATCTTCTTATGAGTGCATATTTTGAACTCGGGAGCTGAAGATGAATTGTAGGGAATTATATCCTCTTAAAAATGAGCTTTGGATGGGTCATTTTTGATAAAGTATGAGAAAGTTATGCTTGGTCAAAGTTGAGTTGACTTTTCCTACAAAACCCTAATTTAGCAACTTTTGGGTTTTGATGAATTGTGAGAAATCCTTGAGGAATCATGATCAACCCTTGATCAAATGATGAATAATACTCCAAAATGAGAATGTTGGCCAAAAATCTTGAATTTTGACTCTATGTGGGCCACAGTTGACTTTTGCCCTAGCATAGTCGATTTTCAAGCATTTGAGCAATTAACTGAGCAAACTTCCTCTGCAAGGCTTGAAACTTGACATGGATGATCTTGAGAACATATTAGGGAAATGGTGAGCATTTGGGATCCTTTTGAATCAAGCATCTTGATGCAAAATGAAACCCTAATTTGAGGTAGACTGCCCTATGAGAGAGTTTGTCTGGTCAACCCTTGGACTTTCTTGAGCAATTTGAGGACCTTACTTGACATGTACTAAGAAACATGGGAGGGAAAATTTTGGGGTACAACACTACCCAGAAAGAAATAAAGGGAAGTGTACTAGATGATCACCTTGCTCATCAAGCTGTGGATGACTACCAGTCCATGAAGTTCGAATTCCCACATGAAGACATCATGATGGTAAATAACTGTGAAGAATTCAGACCATATGACGAACCTGAACAAGGATCCCGATGGACCCTGGTTTTTGATGGGGCATCCAACGCACTCGGAAATGGTATAGGTGTTGTAATCATATCTCCTGAAGGATGTCATACTCCCTTTACAGCAAGACCCTGCTTCAATTGTACAAATAACATGGCAGAATATGAAGCGTACATTTTTTGCCTCAAAGTTGCCATAGATTTGGGGATCAAATCCTTAAATGTATTCAGAGATTCAGCTTTGGTCATCAGCCAGATCAAATGGGAATGAGACACCAAACACCCTAACCTTATCCCCTGCAAAGAACATGTGTTGACATTGATCCCACATTTTGAGAAGATTACCTTCGAGCATTTCGCGCGAGAAGAAAATCAGCTAGCAGGCGCACTAGCCACAATGTCATCCATGTTTAAACTTAAATGGGATAACGAGGCTCCCCATATCACCATTGAACGAATGGATAAACCAGCTCACTGTCACGAGATTAATACTGAAGAAGTAGTGGACCAGCCTTGGTTTCACGAAGTCCAGAGGTATCTCGAGGCTCAAGAATATCCGAAAGGAGCTTCAGTCAATGATAAGAAGTTCTTAAGGAGATTCTCTGCTAAATTCTTCCTTAGTAATGGCATTCTCTACAAACGTAACCATGACTCTGTGTTACTCTGTTGCGTAGACAAGGTTGAGGTAGAAAAGATCATGGCTGATCTACATGAGGGCACTTTTGGCACCTATTCCAGTGGGCATACGATGGCAAAGAAAATCCTATGGGAAGGTTATTACTGGTCTACCATGGAAGCAAATTGCTATCAACATTCTCGAACCTGCCACAAGTGTCAGATCTATGTTGACAAGGTGCATGTACCTCTGGTTCCTCTGAATGTCTTGACGGCTCCTTTGCCCTTTGCTATGTGGGGCATCAATATAGTTGGGGAAATCAAGCCAACAACCTCTAATAGACACCGCTTCATCTTGGTGGCCATTGACTATTTCACAAAGTGGGTTGAGGCGGCTTCTTTGGCTTCCGTTACCAAGAATGTTGTCGCCCGGTTCATTAAACAAAATCTCATCTGTTGGCATGGTATCCCGGAGAGGATCATCACGGACAATGGTACGAATCTAAACAATACAATGATCATCGCCCTGTGCAAGCAATTCAAGATCCAGTATCACAATTCTTCCCCTTACCGGCCAAAGATGAATGGTGTTGTCGAAGCCGCAAATAAGAACATCAAAAAGATCATATAGAAAATGACAGTCACGTACAAAGACTAGCATGAGATGCTACTGTGATACGATGGCAGAACCGACTGTTAATACTGGTTTGTGTTTTTTGTTCGCAAATGTCGCGGTAAGCAAGAGTCGCCACCGACTTTTATTTCATCCAATCAGGAAAAGGAAAAAGAATAGAAAAAACCTTTTTCGAGATGTTTCTGAGTACGGGGGGTAGATTATAGAAAGGGGAGGTGTTAGCACCCTTTCCATCCATGGTTTTCCATGGGCTCTTAGGTACTTGCTCATTTTGAAATTGCTTGTGTGTGATTTGCTTTGAAAAGTTTTGTTTTACTTCGTTTTAACCCTTGTTTCTGTCCTCAAGAGTGTTACGAAGTGTTTTGAAAACTTTAGTTTGAAAAGTTTGTTTGAAAGTGTATGGTGTAAAAGATTTGTTGTTTTGAGCAAGTACCTAACAGTTATCTACCTACTCGAATAAAGGCGTTATTTTCCTCCTATCCTTTAGACCGTGTTATCCTACTATTAGTAAGTAGGTAACCCTAGTCGTTGGATGTTTAAGGGACAATCGAAAGGGACAAAATGGTCATTTAAGGTAACATGTAAGGATACCTTAGCATTTCAAAGGGACTGTCATCATATAGGCATAGGCAACATCGAGGGACAAGATCATTTCTTGTAGGAAACTCGAGGGACATTGAGGGACTATGATCTTTATGATGACTTTAAACTGAGGGTCTTTTCTAAGATATCCCTACATTTGAGGGACATGGCCATTGTTTTCTGAGGCTACCAAGTGGGGAGTACCCTAGGGGTGCAAGTGTGCAACAGTGATTCAGTTCGGTTATTTATCCTGAAATTAGGATTTTCTATCGTTCATGTTTATCTTTCCATACAATCCTATTAATCTAAGCATTGCATAAAATATAGTAGCAGGAGATAAAGGCAGAAATGTAAACATAAGCTATTACAGAGCTTTAGGGCAGTTACATAATAGTGAAGAGTGCAGAAAAGAAATCCTAAAACTATTACATCCCATAAGCAATTATATGATAATGATAAAAAAAAACGGGAAAAATAAAGCTACGCTATTACAGTTGAACGCGCCCTATACATTTTATCTAGGAAAATAAAAATAAGATGAAAATAGAAAAGAAAATGTTTTGGTGATTTTTTATGAAAAAATGATTTATGATAATTAATTAAATAAACCTAAAAAGCCCAATTAATTTTAATTAATAAAAAAAGGTTAATTTTGAAAAAAAAAAAGTTAATTAAAATACCTAAATCATAATTCGTTTTAATTAAAAAAAAGTTAGTTTTGAAAAAAATAGTTAATTAAAAAAACCTAAAAACCCTAATTAATTTTAATTAAAAAAAAGGTTAACTTTGAAAAAAAAAGTTAATTAAAAAACTTAAAAACCTGATTAATTTTAATTAAAAAAAGTTAATTTTGAAAAAAAGGTTTATGTGTAATGATTAATAAGAAAGAATTAAGTTTGCCAAAAAATAAATAGGGGAAGAAACATCAATGAAAATAGGGTTAGAAAATAAAGATAATGCAAATGTCAGGGGCGGGTGATGAACCACAAATTAATTTAAAACCTAAAATTAAAATAAAAAAATCTAAAATTAATTATTCGAGTTTATGAGGAAAAATCAAAGGTTTGTGAAAAATGTTAAGTTTTATGAAAAAAAAAATTTTAAACAGAAAGAATGAAAATAGGTAAAAGGATAAATAGAAAGGAAGAAAACCAAAACCAATAGGGGTGATTGTTGAACCCACGCCCTTAACATTCTCAGGATGTCTGCCTCGCTATGTATTGGTGGTTGTTCTGTTTTGCCTTCAGCGTTTTATAATAATCCTGCATGGGATCCTATCTAAATCTGCAGTGTTGAATCTCATGAACACATTAAATAAATTAGTATATCATGAAATACAAATAAAACAAATATATGAAATTTTGTAATATTAAAATCGATTTGGCATGTATGAATGCTTCTACACCCTTTTGATCATGGAGATCAAACCAGCCTCACCCTTACTGGAGAAGTAGTGAGATGTGGATTTGTAACAAGGATGACTTGTTTGTAGTGAGATGGGGGTTTGTAACAAGGATGACTTGTTTGTAGTGAGATGGAGGTTTGTAACAAGGATTTTAAGGTTTTTAGGATTTTTGAAGGAATTTGATATTTTGACAGGTTTGTGGCTAAGGTTTTTTTTCTCGTGTTGTTTGTGTGAAAAGAATGAGATTATATAATGGAAATTAGAGAAAAAAAATGGGCTTTGAATTTGCAATTGGGTCTCTAATAACCACAAGCAATAGTGCAGATTTTTATTCACTTGAGTCCGTCACGTTCCAGGCTAAATCGCAGGGGCTTAAGTGCAATTTTTGAAGTTGAAATGTCAAAACAAAATGTAGCCGACATAGAGAACTAACTTCTGTCTTAAAATGGGCTCAATCGGATTAACGGTGATTAGTTATGAATTTTTGAAGTTTTGGCTCAAACAAACTTATTTTGGGCTCCAGTGTCAACTCTGACACGTTCTTCAATAAAAAACTGGTATTGATCGGAGCATAAACCGGTCTCGAATTTGGAAGAAAAGTTGTAGATCTCTGAGTCAGTGACCTTGTGTAAAAATATGGGCCTGATCTGATAAAAATTGACCGAGTTATGAATTTTCGAAGTTTCGACCCACATGAAATAATATTCAGCATTCAGGATTTTCGGGGCGTCATGCGCACCCTAAGCAAAAAACGAAGGCCTTTTGGATACCGTTCGAACTCGATACCTCCTGTGAAAACTTAGCCAACTCAATTTGTGAAATTTTGTCGTTGGAACCAGCTCGATACGATGAAAATTGACCAAGTTGTGAATTTCTGAACATGATGCAAATAAACTTCTGTCACAAATTTTCTGTACGAAAATACTTGATAAATCCGCATTTTTGAAGACCTTATGATCGAAATTGGCTTCCAGCCATGAGAGTAGATGACGTCAAGACAGAATTTTGGCCACCAGAACAGATTCAAAACAAGCCACAATATTCAAGTTATGAATTTTTTAGTGCGTAAAAACTGCACTTTCAACACACTTTTTCACCATATTTCTTCGAGAAAACTCACACATTCGGACACCTTCTTTAAAGAATTGACTCTTGAGCCGAACCTGAATTTGAGAATATGTTATCATAGATATCTTGGCGAAAGAACACCTGAATATGACGCGTCGGGTTGGACTTGTGAATCTTTGAACACAGAATCACTACAAAACGGCGAACCGATCTTCAGCACGAAAAATACTCTGAGAACATCCATTGGCGAAATAAACGTCACTTGTAACCTGAAGAAGCTTGATAAATATACCTTTATTCCATAACCATAAAACCAATAATATGCGTGTATGAAAAGAGGGTAAATTTTGGGGTACAATAGCTACCATTCGCTCTCCACGGGTATCATACCACAGCGCGCACATAAACTGGGGTAACACCCTACTCTCTGGTATATGGCATGGAGGTTGTCTTTCCTATTGAGGTCCAGATCCCCTCTATGAGAATCATGAAGGATGCAGGTCTGAACAAAGACGATTGGATCCAGACTCGACTTGATCAACTGAACTTGATTGATGAGAAAAGGCATACTGCTGTCTGTCATAGTCAGATGTATCAAAAACGGATGATCAAGGCTTACAACAAAAAGGTAAGATGCCAAGTATATCAAGTAGGGGACTTGGTGATCAAACGTATCATACTACCGCAGGATGATCCCATGGGCAAATGGACTCCTACATATGAAGGTCCATTTATAATCAAAAGCATATTCTTTGTTGGAGCGATGATCTTAACCACTATGGATGGAGATGACCTGCCACACCCTGTGAACGCAGACATAGTCAAAAGATACTACGCATAAGAGACCCACTAGGTTAACACACCTAGTCAAAACAAGGGCATCCCGGCGAACTAAAAAGGTTCGAGCAAAAATTAGGGATAAAACAAAAAAAACTGTACACCCGGCAAGATGAAAACCCGAAAGGGCGGCTTGGGCAAAAAAGGGTATCCCGGTGGATTGAAAACCCGAAAGAGCGGTCCAGGAAAAAGTTAGGGAATTAAAATGTATGACTATGTCCTGTTGGATCACCTTAAGGACAATCTTTGGCTTCAACTGACAAGCTCGATGTTTCTGATCAATGCAATCAACTTTGAACAAGGCAACAAATAGATAAGATGCTCAGAGACACGAAGGCTATAGCAAAATGGGAACCCCATGGGATTATTTGACATAGGTATCTTTTCTTTGTATCAAATTTTCATTTTTTACGACGACATTCTCTTACTAGAATGTTTGTCTCATTGTACAAAAATACTTACTCAAATTTAATACAAAGATGTCCCTTTGAAAGTGCAAAACTATCTGTTTTTCTTTATTTTTGTGTTTTGTTTACAAAAACGTCCAATGATTTATTTTTGAATATATGCATTTGAACGTAATTACCGTTTCAAATGAACAAAATAGAAATACAATCACTAATGGCTTTAAGAAATAGGGAAATCTCTCTAAGCTATTTCCATAAAATCCCCCGCAGTGTGCAGTTTAATCCCCTACGAAACAAAACTTCCAGTTATCACTCCCCGGTAGAAGTCGCCAAATTTCTCAGGATTCCCCAACAGGATTTTACAAGCAGTACACAGCGTTTTCTTTACAACAGAGTTTATTTCACTAAGCGGAAATTCATCAACACTTCAACTTCACAACATGAAGACTTGCACTCCATATCCTCAGCAGTAGTCGGGGATTTATTTTCCCCAATCCAACAAGAAGTGCAGCAGATTAGCTCACATGCGCATACATCGCATCTATATATCATAAACATCGATAACACGAATGCATGTATCACAATCTCATTATACCATGCATTTCATACAACATGACATTGCATATTAGCTAACATTTTACCCTTTTCAGGACAAGGTTAATTAACAACTACCATTAACAATGTTCAAAGTTTTTCAGATACGCTCCAGACACGGATGCCACCCTGATACTCATTCAGATTCACCTTTCAGATACAGTTCAGATACGCTCCAGACACGGATGTCATCCTGATACTCATTCATATCCAGCTTTCAGATACAATTCAGATACGCTCCAGACACAGATGCCATTCTGATACTCATTCAGATTCATCTTTCAGATACGCTCCAGACACGGATGCCACCCTGATACTCATTCAGATTCAACTTTCAGATACAGTTCAGATATGCTCCAGACACGGATGCCATCCTGATACTCATTTAGATTCAACTTTCAGATACGCTCCAGATACGGATTCCATCCTGATACTCATTCAGATTTAACTTTTAGATACATTTCAGATACGCTCCAGACACGGATGCCATCCTTATACTCATTCAGATTCAACTTTCAGATACAGTTCAGATACGCTCCAGACATGGATGCCACCCAGATACTCATTCACATTCAACTTTCAGATACAGTTCAGATATGCTCCAGATACGGATGCCATCCTGATACTCATTCAAATTCAACTTTTAGATACAGTTTAGATACGCTCCAGACATGGGTACCATTCTAATACTCATTCATTTTCAGCTTACAGATACGATTCAACAATCATTTCTGGATGGAATCTACAAGCCCATCTCCAACAACTTTCCATCACCCCTCCAAATGTAATCGTTAAGCCCATTCCATATACCATCAACCATCACATCCTCGAGTGCAAATTTCTGGGCACTCTAGTGTCCAATCATCTTTCACCTTTGAGTCACGAATGGAAAACTCGCCAATCTAACTCTTCAGGCTTAAGAAGATTGAAAAGGGGAAGTTGTTGTGCCCCAAAATTTACCCTCTCATTTATCAAGAATTTTCTTACAAGATCTCCTTTGGCTCAAGACTGCACTAGGGTTGATCAGCTCAAGACACCTCCTTAAGCACTTATGACCAAAATTAGGGTTTGAGATTGCACAGGGATATTTGAACTTCCAATGCCCCATATTACTTTCATGAATCATTATGGACCCTCAAGATTACTCATGTCAAGTTTCAAGCTTTGGATCACACTTTTCCTCAGTCAATTGAGTAGTTGACCTAAAAATCAACTGTATTGAGGAAAAAGTCAATTGTGGCTAATTTACAGTCAAACTTCATAATTTTTTATCCACATAAACATTTTAAACTCATATGTACCATTTGATCAAGTTTGGACCACAATTCCTCAAGAAATTTGATCAAATCCTCAAAAGGGAAAAATGGTCAAAATTAGGGTTTTGATTGGGAAAAGGGCAATTTCTGATTTTTGACCTAGAAAATGATCAATTGGTTTAAGGCATGATCTCAAGAATCCACTTGCATAAATTTTACCTAATGACATGGCTCAAAACATTTCTCAAGTCCAATGGATTGACAGATGAATTTTTTCAGTCAACTGATCAAAAGTCAACTGTATATTGAAAAGTCAAACTTTGACTTTTTGGTCAAAATCAAATGTCAAAGATAACAATTCATCAAAGCATGTAAAAATATGAAACTTATTCATCAAAAATTCAAGATTTCAATTTGAAAAGTTAAAATTTCTAAACTTAGAAATTTTTCTAAGTGTTGGAAATTTCTTATTTTTTCACAACTTTGAGCAAAATTTTCACCAAGATGCAAGATGATTCAAAAGAAACTTCTAACATGAAAGTTGTAGATATCCATGAAATCTAAAACATGGCTTTACACAACTACTTCCAAAAGTGCTTGGATCTCAAGTTATAATTTTAAGAACACAAGGTCATGAAACAAAACACTTAGTGAAATTTTGCCCTAATTTGGTCAGGATTTTGACCTAACTTCATGGCACTTTTTCATATAGTTCCAAGGGGAATTTTCAAACGTGATTCAAAGAGGGGTTGTAGAACACATTACAAGCTTTCCAAAATGTCAAATAACTCTTTGAGATCATTTCTGAGTAGGGAGAATCGAAGATATGAAGTTAGGATTTTCACACTTGAATTACAAGTCATTTTGTGATGAACAAGATTCAAAATTCAAACTTATGTTGCATAACCTGTACTTTGCAAGCCTCAAAATTGTTAGTCACTCCATAATTAATTGCTTGCACAGCTTTTGGAGGTCTCAATTCAATCATTCAATGCAAGGCCATGCTTTATATCCATTTTGGGAAGAAAATGCACAATGCCATTTTGATAAAGTGGCTTTTTGCACAAAACTTGTTCTTGAGCCTTGAAATTGCTTTCTTTTGATTTTACAAGTCTCATAACTCAAGAGAAACTTGTTTAGACACTTACAATCACCCAGCCCATGCTTGTACTACACTTTGAAACTTGTTTTCCCACTTTTCTTCAAAATCAAGTAACCTAGCAATTAGCTTGTAACTTGTACTTCTGACTCTCCAAAGCACTCAAACCTCTTGGCTTATACATACACAAGTTGTTTTCCACAAATCCCACGCATGCTTAGGCCCTAAAACACCAAGAACACATAATCACCAAAAACACCTCAAAACTTTTCATTTCTGAGTTTTGAATCCAATCTCCAATTTTGCTCGTCGTTTCTTGGCCTTTCACTTTCAAAAGCTTCTAAATAACATACACAAACAATCCCAACACCTGCAACACCACTGTAACACCTCCTTCATCATCCACCATTTTCAAAAATAACACCTTGCACCTTGACTTCTCCAGAACTCCTCAAGCATTTTCAGCTCAGGCTAAGCATCACATTAGCTTCCTGGGAACTTGAGGAAGCTAATTCAATCATTGGAACTCACTTAAAGCAACTCAAACTCCAAACACGATACCCTCTTGCAAGGTAAGTTTTCTGACTTTTGAACTCTTCATACAGGAATCATTAATAGTTTATTTGTGAATGAAAAATGTAGATATCATTGCCCTAAAGCTAACCATGTCCATAGTTTTCATTTATTTTGTTTGAGCTTAGAGAATTTTAAGATTGAAGTTTCTGAAATTTTTAGGGTTCAGATTAGGGCCATTAAAATTCATGCTTATCTTTGATCTATAATTTTATTGCTTTGCATTTCTGAAATCATGAGGAAATTTGCTACAAGTTTCCTGTTTACACTTTTCATTTTTGTTGAGAATTGAATAAGATACAGAGGTTATGGCTGGGCGTGAGGTTGAAGATGAAGTTGGCCTCAGGAACATGTTTACCATATATATTTATGGTTTGATTTATATAAACGGATGTATAGCCACCCCAGTGGTAGAAGCGCGCGCCTGTGACTATAAGGACCTGGGTTCGAGCCCCAGTGGTATCCTTTTGGATTTTTTTCATATTTTTCTCATTTTGAATTTTCTTTTTTGGCAGCGCTGGGCCTCTTTCCTTGGGCCTTATGTTTTTTTTTTCTGACCCCCTTGCTAGCTATTCACGCCCCCTGGCCCATTTTATTTTCTTTTTTTTCATTTTTATTTATTTGTTTTCTTAAATATTTTATCTAATACTAAAAAAATCAGAAAAAATCTAAAAACATTGGATTTATATTTTGATATAATTTATTTATTTTTTATGCAAAAAAATTTATTTTATTTAATCATACTTTATTTTATTTCACTAATTGATTTGTAAATTTAATTAGAAACTAGGTTTTTTTAGTTATTTTCTTTTACACAATTTAAATATATTATTTTAAAATATAAAAAGACCAAAAATATTTTATAATACTATAAATTATTTTTTAAGACAAAAATACCAAAAAAATATTCTTCTTATAAACTTAATTTCTTTTTTTAATCATTTAATAGATTAGGTTTTTATTTAATGGACCTTTTACTAATTTAATTAATTTTTTTTTCTTTTAGTTAATTAGGTTAAAACAAAACCCCTTTTCCCTAAAAATCCAAATGAACATCCATTTGCTTTACATATTACATTCTTGTATACTTATTCATTTTGTACATTATTTATTCAATTTTTTGTACAAATTTAATATGGTTGTAATAGATAATTAAGCTTTATTTTCTTGCAATCCCCATTTGTAAATTGTACACCCCCTCCCAGAAGTATTGTAATAGCGTAGTAATTTTAAATTCCACAATTTATCGCTTTATATACAAATGCTAGTAATTAGGGTTTGCATGGAAAGACTAAAACCAATCAATTAGAAAACCCTAATCAAAGACAAAACCAAGCTTGAAAAACAATACAATTGCACACAAGCACCCCTAGGGTGAAATCCACTTGGTTGCCTTACAAAATGGTCATATTACGCATGTGAGGTATCTTAGCAAAAACAAACAAAGTATAAGATCATAGTCCCTCGATGACGCTATCTATGTTGCCTTTCAAATTATCTTAGTCCCTAAAAGAGAATGTTAAGATACCTTGCAACATTGTTATTCATGGTTATACGATGACCCACACCCGTCCCGCTTACATCCAAAGACAGGGTTACTTCCCAAATCAATGGTAAGATAACAATGTCAAAGGAAAAGGAAACGAACAAGAAAGACTTTTGAGTAGGTAGAATGTTCCTAGTTACTTGCTCAATTTCAAAACAAAACATCCTTGCTATTTTCAAAAACAAACACCTACACTCTCAAAACATCTTACAAACTTGAAAACATTTTCAAAAGATCAACATCTTTGTATACATTCTTACGAACGAGATTCATTACAAAGTTTGCCTAAATAATGGCCTCTTTACAAAATACTTTCAAAAACTACATAAAGCACAATTTCAAACAAAAGCAAGTGATCTAGCAAGTAACTAAGAGCCCATAGAAAACCATGGATGAAAAGGGTGCTAATACCTTCCCTTTTCATAATCTACCCCCGAACACAAGAAATAATCTCAAAGGTCTTTCATGTGCTTTTTCACCTTTCCTTTTGGATAAAAGAAAAGTCGGTGGCGACTCTTGCTAACCGCAACATTTGCGATAAAACGCAAAATACCCAAGTCAGTTCTCCCACCGTATCACAGACGGACTACAGTTTGATCCCCCTCGACTGCAACTTGGGTGAATAAAATGGTTATACCACATAATTACTGTAGCGGTAGAAACATTGAGAGTAGGCCATTGGATTGACTTAACTCGCACAAATCAAAATTAAAATCGCCACTGAGCTTTATTGTTTCCAAAGGAAATGGGAAAAGAGAAAATAAATCCAAAAAGAGAGGGGAGAGAATCTAGGTACGCGGGTTGGTTATGCAAAGGAAAGGTATTAGCACCCTAAACATTTATGGTACTCCGCAGGAACCTCTTTGAATATCTATGTATTTTGGCTATAAAAGGTGTATACAAAAATAGGATGATGGAGATGAGAAAAGAAGTGTTTTGTTATATTTTTGAACCCGTCGTGGTTGTGAACCTTTAGTGCCTACGTACCACCTTTCATGCAATAGAGGATCAGGGTACTCGTAGTTCACCTTAAAAACTTTAAAACACAAATGTGTGTTGGTTAATTTTAAGAGAAGAGACACCATCTTCATATCCGAGTGGAAGACATACTTACTACCCACAATTATGAGAAAGGAGAATTTGCATCATCTCAAAGTGGAGGATATAACTTAGATTTTAAAATCAACAAAGCCTCACTCAACACCCAAGTGGAAAATATCTCACTTTACTACATATCGTAGAAGTATAGTAGCTCACATCACTGCAAGAATCGGCAAGAGTCTAATCTTTTGAGAAAACATTTTAAAGTAAAAAGCCAAAGTGACAAAATGGTTTGAATGAGATTAATTGACTTTAGTCTTGAGAAAGATGCAAAGTATGGTTAAGTATATTAAAGTTTGATTAAGAAAATGTTTTTTTGAAAATGCATGGACCTAAGTCCAAGTTTATTATGAAAGCGGTTCAAGTTAGAAAACAAGAAGAATTTTGAAAAGGAGGGAGAAGATTTTTGAAATTAAAGAAGATGGGAGGAGATGAAGGGACTATCCTAAAGCATAAGGTAAAAGCCAAGGAAAAGAATGATCTAACTAAAAAGAAGCTAACATTTGACATATGAAGTCAGTGTAGAATTCCCATACTTTATATTGAAACCAAGCAAGAAAAAATACTAAACCTCTGAGGAATACCAAGCTTCAGATGAATTAAGTCTTCACAAAAATTAGGCTGAGTAACGGTTGTATACAGAGGAATTCTTAATCATTAACAAATCATATATTCAGAATAACATGTACACAAAGAAAAAAAAACCAATGCCTTGGAGTAAACCCCAAGGATTTCAGACAAAATAACAATAGAGCCACAAGGTCCCAAAGTATCAAGGCTACTAATTCTAAGTCTGAGAGATCCACAACTCTACAATGCTAAGGATAGTAATCAAGTAATCCAAGTAACTTTACATTTTTTTTATTGTTCAAGTTAATTATTAAGTGTATTTAAAAGAAAATAAAAGCTCAAATGAGCAAAGATAAAATAGAATAAAGATAAATGCTCAAGTGAGCAAAAGAAAAATGGAATGGAATGTGAATGATAAAATAAATCATACATAAAAATAAAGGCGTAAAATAAAGGCATAAAGTAAAAGCACAAACTAAAGTTAATTGTTAGTGAATTAGAAGTTAGAAGGTTAGTTGAATGACTATCTTGAAGCTTGCATTTGAGAACTCATTAGAAGATTGATAAAATCAAAGCTTCTCGACAACAAGTCTCATTTGATTTTTGTCAAGTATATCATTCATTTCAAATGCTCAAAGCAACCACATATGATCAACGATGTTCAAATGATTCGCTTAGACCAAAGCTCATGAAGTTCATGAGAGGATTGATAAGATCAAAGCCTCCTAATAATGAACTTCAAAGTTATTAGATTAAAGATTTCGATTTAAACATACTTGGGCTTGCAAACATAGGTTTGGGCCATGAATGATCATTTTTTAAATTGGGATAAATTTAGCGCTATATTAAGAAATCGTAAGTGGACTTATGTAGAATTCACACCTATTTTGAGACCGGTCAATAACAATATATGTACCAACATGTTAGAGAAATGATATGTAGATTATTCTCCAAAAACATGTAGCACAAGTAAAAACAAGAAAGAGATAAGATAAAGAGGGATGTGATGTATCAGATGAAATTGGGGTTTCAAATATCATCAACATCATCATCCATTTTGGTGGATTTGGGTTTTCAACTTATCAACACTCATGATCCAATGAGGTTAAGGAACTTGTCCTAAAATAACACCCAAATCAGAACCAAGCAAAAATAATAAAAATATATTAATAAAACAATATTTAAATGATTAATAAAAAGGGAAATAATTGGTAAAATACACAAAATGTGTTAAAAACACCAAATAAATAAAAAATATATCATAAGTCAAACATGAGTCAATAAGTTTTGACAAAAAAATTTAGAATTTTTTAAAGTCAAACTATTTTTAAAATTTAAAGAAATAAGCAAAACAAGCCAAAATTTGTGAAAAATAGTAAAATAAAATGAGGTCACCAATATTTGTCAAAAGGTCATTTGATCCTTCCATAATTTTTTCAGAATTTTAAAAGATCAAAAAGTATATTTAAACAATTAAAGCAAATCAAATAAAGTGAAAAATCATAAAAATATACCAAATCAAAAAAATAAAATCTTGAAAAAATAATAATTTGAAAGAGAAAAATCAAAAGTATTTTTGATAATTTTTTTCAGAATTTTAGAAGTTAAAATGAATTTTTTATGAATTTTTGAAGTTTAAAACAATTAAAATATAAAATCAGAAAATAAAAATAAAATCAAAAAGATATAGACCATTGGATCAATGTCAAAACGCGTTACTAATCAAATCCAAGGGATTTGGCGTGCTGCGCATATCATGGTCATTAGTGAATAAACCAGCTGATCATTTATTAAAAATAGATTTGAAAAAAATTTGTGGCACCATGTCATTGGTTAATAGATAACACGCTGGTCATCTTCAACCTCTAGCAATATGCGAATTGCATGTCTCACAAACTGTAAAATCAGGAACTCAGACCAATGTCATTCGCTTTGTCTCTTCAAGACAATTTCAATGGTACCCTCATGAAAAATTTATATTAACCACATCTTAGTTGATTTGCAAAAAAAGCCAGAAGGAAACAATTGAAAAAGGATTTGAAAATTCATGATTAAAACTTGCTTCCAGTTAAAAACCAATGATGCAATGAGTATCACAGTGATGAGAGCTACATTGTAGCAACAAGTTTGGAGAGAATTGATGGAAGAATCTACTGTTGAAGCTCAACTTGAGAGCTCTAAAACTTGACTTGGCTAGCGCAATTTAGGATACTTCAAGGCTTGGTTCTTCTTCTGTTAGCTTCAGTGAAGTTCAAGGATGAAGAATCAACAAAGAATTTGGATTGAAAAATGCTTTAAAACCAAATTCGAAATTGCAGAATTTAGAGGTATGGAAGAAGTTCAACATAGGTTTTTTGGCTCTCTAAAGCTTGTTAAATGAAGTATATGAGGTCTCTATTTATAGGAGAATATGATGCAATGCTGAGAGAGGGTGAATGATAATAAATCAAGTGAAATGTGTGCATCCTGATCATGACAAAAATATGACTTCTAACTCATCAAAACTCAGCTAATTTTCGCGTTTCAATCCTTAATCCATCCTTAGTAACTTTTTTAAACATGTTTAAGTGGAAAACACGCACAAAATTGATCATTAGAAGCCACATTAGTCAATTTGCAATCTGACTGTAAGTGAAACTTCAGTTCAAAGGTACTAATTTTGAATCTATGGTGCATACAACTCGGGAGGCTTTAGGGCATGATTCTTGAGGAATTTGAAAGACAATGTCAAAATATTTATAATATGCCAGGAAATACTCCATTTGAATAATTGAGCTGGAAGTTATGTCCTCTTGAAATCGTGAAAAACAAACTGATTTTTGTACTTAGAAAAATTTCTAAGTATAGAACTCCAAAGTGACCTATAATGTTCTTCAAAATTACATGACCTTCTACTCAAAATTTGATCTTGATATCTGAAGATAACATGAAGTAAGCCTCTTAAATTGAATTTTGGAATTGAGATCACTCAAAAATCATAAAAATTGAAAGAGTTATGGTCTTTTGAAGATGATGAACAAACTTGGGAAAATTCACAAAAAACCTATAATCTTTTCAATTCTTCAACAACTTTCCAAGAATTTTTAAGTCTTGCACACTGAAACAAAGTTATAGTAGACATCCCAAAGATTATTGTGGAAAAAGAATGGGCTCAAGGAGATAAAAAAATTGACCAAGTTATGATCATTTGAAGTCAAACCCTAAAATTCAAAGGCTTTTCAAGGAGACTTGTAATCTTTCTCAACCATTAGTGATCTTCCATTCAAAATTAGCCTTAGATTCATAAAGAGATCTTGTTAAGGACACTTTAAATAAAATCATGGCTTTGGAGTGAATCAAAAATCTCAAAAACTAAGCAATATATGGTCCTTGTAAGTCAACAAACCCTAGCTGAGAGAGTGTCAAAATAACTTGAAACCCCTTTCAAGTTTTGATGATTTTTCTTACAAAATTGGATCTTGTCATATTAAGAGAGGTTGTTGTATATGGTGATAAGAATCCGTAAAAAAATAACCAACTCGAAATGTTGAAAATTGAGAGTTATGTGCATGTGATCATTGAATCAAACATTTGCTCAATTAGGTCAAACTTGTTAAATCAACCTTGAATCTTTTGACCTTTCTTGACAAAATAAAGCATGATAAATCACCATAAGCATTGAAATGATGTAATCTTGAAGCACACTCAAATATGGAGCTTAAGTCTCGAAGAAACTTGTTGAAAAAGGCATGGAAATAAACACATGAACCTATGAATCTTCTTGATGAATGCCACCACAAACTTTGAGGAACATTTGACCTAATTAAAGTGAGGGAGCTCTTTGAACCACAAATATTTGATGTCATAGACATAGCCTTGAAGCTTAAGCTCTTGCAATCCATTGAAGAAACATTTAATAGAGGACCACCCCTCAAACCCTAGGTTAGATGGTGAGATGAATGCAATTGTGTCATCACCTACAATATGAACATTCATATATATATATATATATATATATATATATATATATATATATATATATATATATATATATATATATATATATATATATATATATATATATATATATATATATATATATATATATATATATATATATATATATATATATATATATATATATATATATATATATATATATATATATATATTATTTAAAGGTTAATCCATCTGAAAACACATGTATAAGATACACAATTCAAGATGCTTGGTGATCCCTCAAGAGAAAACTTAAAGATAGGATGAAGTAGAAAGAGAGAACCAAACCTAGTGTCTGATATTGATGTATTAATAAAAATGAGATGATGAGAGATCTAAGGGGAAAAAACTGGAGTATAACAGCTGCCCTTATTTAAGTGTCTTCTATCCGAAGATACGAAGGTTAAAATCTTCGTCTCGGCGTGATTGAAGATACTTAAATATAAAAATAAACCTTATTTTTGGCCATAATATGCCATGCAATGCTTAAGATTATAAATCCAAATGACCTACTCCAAAGGTGACACAAAACACCCCTGGGAAGCAGAAAATAAAACCAACAGACCAAAAAAAGAGTTCGACCAGGAAAATAAATTGATGGGGAACAACACGACTTTGGGGATGACTATAAACAAGTAAAGCCAAAACCACAATCAAAGGAACCAAATGCATAGTAAGATTTCAACAACGAAAACTCTTTACAATGCAAGCAACAAACTAACAAGGAGGTAACCATTAAGAAAGGATTATCGGCTTGACTGGAGGAAATGAACTTAACTCCAATTGAGCAAAATTAACTCCGTTGGGGAAAATAAGACTCAACTTTGCTGGGGTAAAGCCCAAAGAGGAGACAAAGTATCATCAACACAACAATGAGGAAAAAGCAAAGGGTAACAATGACCGATAGATAAGTATGAATTACCCACTAATAGAGGAGATAGAAAAAATAGTAACATCGACTCACAGGGGGTGGTAAACTACCAATCTGAAGGATGCAAATAGAAACGGTAATATAATATCGGCTCAGGGATGACAACAAACATCAATATTGAGGTAGGTAACAAAATGATTGACATCGGTACTTATGACTGGAAGCGAAAGTTTGACATCAACGTTTATGACTGAGAACAAAGATTGACATCAACTTCATGGCTGGAAATAAAGGTTGACATCAATGCTTATGGTTGGGAACAAAAGTTGACATCAGCACTTACGGATGGGAAAAAAGGGTTGACATCAACACTTATGGCTGGGAATAAAGGGTTGACATCAGCACTCATGGCTGAGAATAAAGGGTTGACATCATCACTTATGTATGGGAACAAAATTTGACATCAACACTTATGGTTTAGAACAAAGGGTTGACATCGGCACTCATGGCTGGGAACAAAGGGTTGACATCAACACTTATGGCTGGGAACAAAGGGTTGACATCAACACTTATAGTTGGTGTAGCGGTAGAAATGTTGAGACTAAACCATTGGATTGGCTTAACTCACACATATCAAATAAAAATCGCCACAGCGCTTTATTGTTTCCAAAGGAATGGGAAAAAAGCGAATAACCCAAAAGAGGGGGAGAGAATCTAAGTTCGAGGGTTGGCTATGCAAAGGGATGGTATTAGCACCCTAAACATCTATGATACTCCACAGGAACCTCTTTGAAAATTTGTGTATTTTGGCTATAAGTGTTGTATATAAAAATAGATTATGGGGATGAGTAAAGAAATATTTTTTATAATTTTTGCACCTGCCGCGGTTGCAAACCTTTAGTGCCTACCTACCACCTTCCATCCAATAGGGGATCAGGGTACTCATAGTTCACCTTTAAAAATTTTAAAACACAAGTGTGTTGGTTAATTTTAAGAGATACGACATCTTCATCATATCCGAGTAAAAAACATACTTACTACCCACGATTATGAGAATGGAGAATTTGAGTCATCTCAAAGTGGAGGATATAACTTGGATTTTAAAATCAACAAAGCTTCACTCAACACCCAAGTGGAAAATATTTCACTTCACTACATATTGTAGAAGTATAGTAGCTCGCATCATTATAAGGAACGACAAGAGTCTAATCTTTTGAGAAAATTTAAGGTAAAAAGCCAAAGTGGCAAAATGGTTTGAATGAGATTGATTGACTTTTAGTCTTTTGACAAAAATGTTAAAGTATTATTAAGTTGGTTAAAGTTTAATTAAGAAAATGTTTTGAAAATGCATGGACCTAAGTCCAACTTTATTGTGAAAGCGGTTCGAGTTTAGAAAACAAGAAGAGTTTTCAAAAGGGGGAGAAGATTTTTGAAATTAAAGAAGATGGGAGGAGATGAAAGGGCTATCCTAAAGCATAAGGTAAAAGATAGGGAAAAGAACCATTTAACCAACAAGAAGCCAACACTTGACACAATGAGTCAATGTAGAATTCTCATCCTTTGGATTGAAACCAAACAAGTATAGATAATAAACCTCTTAAGAAAACTAAGCTTCAAATGCATTAAGTCTTCACAAAAATTGGGCAGAGTAACGGCTATATACAGATGAGTTTCCAATTACAGACAAAACACATAATCAGAATAACCTGCACACAAAGAAAACAAACAACCCAATGTCTCGGGGTAAACCCTAAGAACTCCAGACAAAATAACAATAGAAGTCACAAGGTCCTAAGGCAGGTCAAGGTCTCTACTCCTAAGTCCCAGAAGTCCATAACTCCATCATGCCAAGGATAGTAACCAAATAGTCCAAGCAACCTTAAAGTTTTTTATTGTTCAAGTTGGTTATTAAGTATCTTCAAAAAGAAAATGAAAGCTCAAGTGAGTAAAATAAAATGACAAAAAGATAGAAGCTCAAGTGAGAAAAGATGAAAATAGCATGAAATGTAAATGCTAAAATAAATGGTGCTCAAAGTAAAGCATAAAGTAAAAGCATAGAAATAAAAGTCAATTGTTAATGAGTTAGAAATTAGAGGTTAGTTAATTGACCATCTTGAAACTTGCATTTGAAAACTCATTAGAAGATTGATAATATCAAAGCCTCACAACAACAAGTTTCATTTGCTTTTTGTCAAGTATATCATTCATTTCAAATTCTCGAGGCAACAACAAATGATCAACGATTTTTAAATTATTCACTTAGTCTAAAATTTATGATGATTCATTAGAGCATTGATAAGACCAAAGCCTCATAACAATGAACCTCAAGGTTATTAGATCAAAGGTTTCAAATTAAACATACTTGGGCTTGCAAACATAGGTTTGGGCCACGAATGATCATTTTTCGAACCGGAATAAAATTTAGCGTCATGTTAAGCAATCATAAGTGGACTTATGTAGAAGTCGCACCTATTTTGAGGTCGGTCAATAGCAATCTATGTGCCATATGTTTGGAGTGATGATATGTAGGTCATCCTCTAACAACATGTAGCACAAAAGAGAAGTATATAAGATGAAGAGGGAGGGGATATATTGTATGAAATTAGGGTTTCAAATATCATCAACATCATTCATCCATTTTGGTGGATTTGGTTTCTCAACCTATCAACACCCAAGATCCAATGAGGTTGAAGAATTTATCACCAAATTAAGTCCAAATCAGAACCAAAATAAATAAAATAAAATAAAATAAAATAAAATTTCAATAAACAATGTTAAAATGGTTATTAAAAGGAAAATAATTGATAAAAATACTCAAAGTGTATTAAAATATCAAATAAAAGTCCCAAAAAATAGTCAGAGGTCAAACATGAATTAATAAAGGTTGAATTTTTTTTATAGAATTTTTTAAAGTCAGAAACTATTTTTTAAAAATAAAATAAATAAGTAAAACAAACTAAAAAAGGTGAAAAATATAAAAATCAGAAATAAAAATAAAACAAGGTTATCAAAAATTGCCAAAAAAGCCAAAGGACCTTTCCGTAATTTTTCAGAAATTTAAAATTAAGAAAAATATTTTTAATCAATTAAAACAAGTTAATTAAAGTGAAAAATTCTAAAAAAATATAAAATCATAAAAAAAATCATGATAAATTAAAAATCAGAAAGAGTAAAATCCAAAATATTTTAAAGAATTTTTTCAGATATTTTGAGTCAGAAATGAAATTTTTATGAATTTTTGAAGTTTAAATCAATTAAAATATAAAAATCAAAAAATAAAAATAGAACAAAAAGATATAGACTATTGGATGAATGTCAAAACACGTTAGTAATCAGATCCAAGGGATCTAGCGCACTGTGCATATCATGGTCCTTAGTGAATAAACCACTGGATCATATATTAAATCAGATTTTGAAAAAAAACAAGTGGTGCTTTATCATTGGTTGAGAGATGACACATTGTTCATCTTCAACCTCCAGCCACGCGAGTTATAGGTCTCTCATACTATAAAATCAGGAGCTCAGACCTATTCCATTCGCTTCGTCTCATCAAGACGAAGACAACCGTACCCTCGCGAAAAATTTATTTAAGGTGTAGCTCAGTCAATTTGCAAAAAAAAAACAGAAGGAAAAAGTTGAATATGGATTTGAAAATTCATGGCCAAAACTCACTTCCAGTTGAAAACAAATGATGTAACTAGTATGAGAATGATGAGAGCTTCATTGTAGTAACACATTTTGAGAGAATTGATGAAGGAATCTACCTATTGAAGTTCAAATTCAGAGCTTTGAAACGTGACTTGGCTAGCATGATTTATGATGCTTTATGGCTTGGTTCTTCTTTTGTTAGCTTCAGTGAAGTTCAAGGATGATGAATTAGCAAAGAAAATGGAATGAAGAAGGCTGTAAAACCAAATTCGAATTTGCAGAAATGTGGGTTAGGGAGAGAGTTTGGCAGGGTGATTTTGGCTGTTCAAGCTTGAGAGAATGAATGCAATATGTCCCTCTATTTATAGGAGAGTGAATGGCGGAAAAAATTAGAAGCAAAAGTGAAGTTTGGAGGGAAAACAAAGGATGCTCGAAAATGAGAAAAATGAGATTTGATTTTACTCAAAACTCAGTTAACTCTTGCGTTTTGATCCTTAATACAACTTTGGGAACTTGGTTAAGCATGTTTAAATCAAAAGCGCGTGCTAATTTGGTGTTTATAAACCATATTATGAATTTCAAATTCCGACTTTGGAGAAAACTTCAGTTTCAAGGTACCATCTTTGAATCCATGTTGTTCAAAGCTCAAGGGGTCTTAGGGCATGATTCTTGAAGCATTTGAAAGATAAGGTCACCATCTTTGCAATGTGCCAAGAATGAAATCAAATGGATGTTTGAGCTAAAAGTTGTGATGAGTCAAAGTTGAGAAAAAGATGCTGACTTTTTGTACTTAGAAAAATTCTAAGTTTTTTCTTCAAAAGTGACCTATAATGTTTTGAGTTCAAACAAGGCATTCCTCCAAAATTGAGCTTTGACCATTGATGCTATCGTAAAGTAGACATACCAAAGAGCATTGTGAAACTTAAATCACTCATAAATACCAATTATTGAAAAAGTTATGCCCTTGTAAAATTGGTGAAAATTCATGATGTGACCTATAACCTTTTGAGTTCAAACAAGGAATTCCTCCAAAATTGAGCTTTTATCATTGATGCTAGATTGAAGTAGACTTCCCAAAGAGAATTTTGAAACTTGCATCACTAAAAAATACAGATTATTTAAAAAGTTATGGCCTTGTAAATTTGGTGAAAATTCATGAGGTGACCTATAATCTTTTGAATTCTTAGGGCATCTTCCACTCATTTTCAAGCTTTGCACATAAAAGAAGGGTTGAAGTTTACATCCTTAAGATCATTTTGGAAAAATAATAGGCTCAAGGAGATAAAAAAAATGACAAAGTTATGATCTTTTGAAATCACATAAGGGAATTTGATGGCCTATCTAGAGGACTTGTAATCTTTCTTCATCATTAGGCATCTTCCACACCAAATTTTCTTGAAACTCTTGAAGTGATTAGTTGATGATCCTTTAAAGAGAAGCATGTCTTTAGAATTACTCAAAAATCTCAAAAGATGACCAAGATATAGCCCTTATAAGTTCAAAACCCTAGCTCCCCAAGCACCAAAATGATTTGGAAACCCTTTTCAATTTTGATAAACCTTATTGCACAATTACTTTTTCCATGTGAATAGCAGTTGTTGTGGATGATAATAAGAACCCATAGCAATGGTAATGTAGGTTTATGCCTTGCGATGAATGATGAATTATTGCTAAATACGTTGATGACGTTGTAGGCCTATGGCTAGTGAAGTAGTGATATAAGTGTATGCCTCGTGAAGTGTTTAATGATGTTGTTGCATGTGTTGTACATTCATACATTTGCATTTGTGAAGGCCTGTATTGGCGGATTTTGTGAAGGCATGTATTGGCGGATTTTGTGAAGGCCTGTATTGGCAAAATGATTTATGAAGAAGGCTTATGCCTTGTGCCTCGAGATTACTGGCAAATGTTTTTAAGTTGGGAGTTCTGCTCCAATGGTACCACATGCATGTGCATTATAATTGAGTCACATTTTATGTTGCATCTTGAGTCGTGGTGAAGATAGATTTGTTGTTGCTTTATGTTGTTGACTTATTGTGACAAGTATCATCTAAAGGTTGTGAATTATTTGTTATGCTTTGTTGATGTTTTATTGAGATTAAAGATGTTTGAAAGTTGTGAAGTGGTGATTTTATATGAACTGATTTTGATATATTAATTATCATACATTCAATTATATAGTTCGATATCTCACATCTTCTGTTTGAATGTTTCCCTCTGTTGGTAACGTGCAGGTAATCAAGAAGAATAGTTGTTACCCTCGTTAGTATCGAGTCAGTGTCGTTTCTCTGATATGTAGCACTCGGGGGGGGGGGGGGGGGGGGATGAACGCTTGATGTTTAGTTATTGATTATTATTTCTGTTGCTGAATCTTTAAGTTATTTACATGAAGTAACTGTTGTCTTGAAGTTGTTTTAGTTGAATAAAGATGTTAAGTGAATTGAAGTTGAATATGTATATTCCCCTGTGTTGTACCCCAAAATTTTCCCTCCAATTTTTCCACAAGAAATCACAGCTTCGGGCTTTTCCTGAGTTTTCAGATTTGTCAAGAATCAGTCAAACAAAACTTTTCTCGTCAGTCAGACAAAATTTAGGGTTTTCATTGATTTTAAAGCAGTTCAAGCAGATTGATAAGGTTTGGTTGAGTTTGGCTCAGGTTTTGATCAGGCGGACGCTTCTTTGACATTTAACCAAGAATCAGGGTTTTGTGCGTGCATTCTCAGAAAGAATTAATTCTACAAGTGCTTTTCAATTTACTCTGGGAGATGAGCTGAGGCATTTGATTTGAGTTTGCAATGTGCATTAATCAGTAAAAGAAAAGGCATGTGAACGTTTTGTTTGATTAACTGTGCAATGTTTTGGATTATTCGGAACGCCGGACGTTTATTAATTATTTCTTTTTCTAAGTCAAAATAATTGGATTTACTTCCAGTTGTTTCGATTTAAGAAATTCAAATGATTAAATAAACAGGGAATTGAAAGAAGGAATTAACTGGCAAAAAGGGATTTTTATTCATATTTAATTGTTTGTTACAAATTATTATTTAAACAACTGTAAATTTATTTACATTTTGTTTCCAATGATAATGTTACAAATAATTGAAGAATAAATTGAAACTATCCTAAAATTTCCTAAGTCTTCATCTTCTATCCAATGCTCCCTTGTTGCTCAATTATTTTTACCTGCAAAAGAAAAAGAAGAGAAGTCAATGCAGATAAAATTAAAAGAAGCAGACAGTTAATTTAAGAGATCATCATTAAAAGCAACTGGCCGGAATCAGTTTGCCCTCTCTGCAAATCACAAGATTGCTCTTGGTTCACAAAGAGAGATAGAAAAATGTCTTGCAATTAAAATATGAAATGCACAAATTACAATATTGCACAAATTCAAAGTTTGTCAAAAGCTGCATAATTCCAAAAGTTTCCAACAACATGTACAACTATGAAGTCCAAACTGAATTGCCTAACCAAACCAAAAAGGCAAACTGAAAGTCACAAGTTCAAACTATCCAAAGCTGTCAAAAAAACTGTCCAAAGATATAGAAGGCTATTCAAGCTATCAAACAAGTACAAAATGCTGTCAACAAGAAGCAGAAAATCTGGAAAAAGGAGATAAGAAGTATGCAGAGGAAAATATGCATTGCAAGCAACATCAAAATCACATCACTTTCCAGCCAAGTTGCTTTTTCAGAAAATAGTACATCTAAGCAATAAAAAATGCTTAAAACTGTAGAGAGAGAAAAAGAGAAAAAAGAAGAAATGCTTACAGGGCTTAGGCTTAAGAATATAAAAACAAACTGTTATAGAACAGTAGAGGAGGAAGAAAAATATCACAAGCTCTAAACAAAAAAAGCCAAAAGCTCTCAAACTGTAATAGAAGAAAGGGCCTGCCTCCAAAACCAAACAAAGCCTCAACATTGTCTAAGCATTCAAACTAACAACACAGGCTTGTAAACAGAAGCCAAGCCTGCCTTGAACTGTTAAAACAAAAACAAAAGCCATGAAACTGCATTAACCTTCAAACACCCAAACAATCAAAACCAAAACCATCAAATTGCTCAAACCGACCTGCATAACTACAAACAAATATACAAACAGCAGGTTAAGCCTCAAAGCCATAAGCTTATACCCTGTTCCAACTCAGCATCAAAAGCCTCAAAGCAAGGCCCTGTAACAAAAAAAGCCTGAAACCAGCATAAACAAACAGCAAGCCAAGCCTCAAAGCTTCAAGCCTGTAACCTATTTTTCAACACAGGATGCCTCAAGCCTAAACCTATCCAGGCTCAAATCAGAAGAACAAATAAACTGTCAAACCTTAAACCTGATTCAAAAACCTCAAAATCCAACCAAAGCCTAAAAAGCCATAGCATACAGAAGGAGCATTCAAGGTAACTCAGTACACAAGCATTCAAGGCAATATAGATTCAAAGCAAACCAACCACACCCTCAGAGCTGGGCTCATCATAGGGTTCAAGAAGCATACAAGCAAGCAAGCTATTCAAAAGGCGAGGCAAAGAGACAGAAGAGGAAAAGAAAGTCATACAAAGGTTTTCAAGTTATCATCCTTAAACCTAAAATACGAAATACCAGTTTCTCCAGAGCTCTCCACATCACCATCCCCTCGTCATCCAGCCACCCTAGGCGCCTCCAAATTCGCCTCCTCCTCCGTCTCCAGGGGTTAAGGTAGTATCTCTTCTTTCCTTTCCTTTCACGCGCTTCAAACAGAAACGATGACAACAACACTTAAAAATACATAAAAATCAAAACGTGCATGAACATGACACCCTCAAAAATGCGTTGAAACAAAGTTGTTACCTTGTATAAACCATCGCTGGAGCGACCCATGGAGGGAGAAGGAGCTGACGGTGGCGCTGGTTGGCCTTAGGCGAGGAGTAAGCGTGACTCAGAAGCTTGGCATGAGAGGACGAAGACGAAGCAAAGCGAAGAACGGCGCCGCTCTCAAACTCTGAAACCCTAGAATCCCAAATGAACTATTACTTCAAACCCTTACAAACATTGTGAAACCCATCTGGGCCTTGCCCTTTCCTAATCAGCCTAAGCCCAACGAAATATGGAGCACACCCCCTTTTTTTTCCTTTTTTCTACAAATTATGTTTGGGCCAAATTCCCCTAAAGCCCATGTTAAATCTCTTTTTGTTTTGTTTAGAAATCAACTTTTTTTATCACATGATACTTTTTTTACATATACATCATATCATACTAATTTTTCATGTTAAATTTAATTAACAATACTCTTTTTATTTTCTTTTTCATAATTTAATTCATTTTTGTATATAAAATAGTACATTAAGTCTTTTATACAAATTTTTCTTTTATTTTATTACATTTATGAAAAATACATAAATATTAAAATATAATTAGGTTAATAGATTTTATCCTAAAACTCTTTTGATAAATCTTTTCTTCATACATAAAATCTTAATTTTTCTTAAAACATTTCTTTCTTTCTTTTAATTAAAACTTTGTACATAAATACATAAAAATTAGAATTTCTTAAAATATGTTCTTTTCTTTTATTAAAACCTTTTGTTTGTACATACATAACAAAAATACAAAAAGAATAATAAATACTTAATTTTCTCATTAAGTTAACAATACTTAATAAATACATTTACCACTTGTAAATAAATCACTTACACAAATACATTGATACATTTACATTACTCTATTCTTATACATTGCTATACACTACATATTACATTTGCGATTGATTCGATTTGGTTGTAAATTTATTTGGACACTACTCTCCTAATAAGTCTCATCCCCATTTGTAAACATTTGTACCCCCACTCCCGGATACTTATTTGTAATAGCGTAGACTTTAAATTCCCACAATTTATCGCTTTCAAATATACCATGGTTAGACCTAGGGTTTGTATGTAAATAAAATCAAACGCTAGATAACCTAATACAAAGACAAATACATGAAATTAATACACAATCACACTTGCACCCCTAGGGTAATCCCACTCGTTGCCTTCCAAAATGGGCCATGCTTGCACGTTGAGTATCTTTGGCAAAACAAAACGAATCAAATGATCATAGTCCCTCGATGACGCTTTCGAAAGTTGCCTACGAAATGATCATAGTCCCTTCAAGAAAAATTGTCAAAGACACTTGGCACCATTGCATTCATGGTCCATACGATGACCCGCGCCTGTCTTGTTAACATCCTAACGCAAGATTGTCCACCAAATACAATGGTGGAACAAAATTGTTAAAAGGGTTAAAACATGAGAAAAACCTTTGAGTACAATAGGGTAGACAACTCTTAGTTACTTGATCAAACTTACAAAAACACTTGCCTACTTTTCAAAACCCACTCCACAAACACTTTCAAAAACAAACTTTCAAAAACATTTGAAACATCTTTTCAAAAATACAAACACCTTTGCATATACTCAAACAAGAGACATTTCAACGGTTGCCTAGACAAGGCATCTTTTTTCAAAACATTTTCAAAACACACACACACACCACAATTTCAAACAATTGAAAATCAAGGCAAGTGATCTAAAACAAGTAACTAAGAGCCCATGGATAACCATGGATGATAAGGGTGCTATTACCTTCCCTTTTCATAATCTACCCCCCGAACCCACGAAATATCTCAAAAGGTTTTTCCTGTGCTTTTTAACCTTTCCTTTAGGATAAAATAAAAAGTCGGTGGCGACTCTTGCTAAACCGAAAAAGTGCGAATACAAACGCAAAACCTCAAGTCAGTTCTCCCACCGTATCACAGAACTGGCGACTCTGCTGGGGATTTACTTAAAAGTGGGGTTACCTTAGGATTAGACACCTCTTGTTTTCAATTGCTTGCTTTGTTCGCTTTTATATTTGTAGGCTTTGCATCGGAGTTTCATAGATCCTAACCCAGATCTGGGGAATACCCTTTAGGTAGCATAAGCTGTGAGGGACCTGTCCGGCGTAGACCGACACGGGTGAAGCAGTGGCTACGTTGGTGTGACACCTTGGTCTGTACCGATATCCCTTGTGTTGCAACGAGGAGAATATGGGTCTTCTGAGGAGTCATTAAGCACCAACCGACCTTAGAACCCTAAATTGACCCAAATTGGCCATAGAACGATAGCAGTATGCTACACTCATTGAGGCTAAACTCTCGCGATGGTTCTGGCCGCAAGAAAAGATTGCGATGCTGGAGTTATGACCGATTGAGGGTAGTCAGTGATATTGAGATCCTCTAGAACTCGGTTACTTTTGATAGGACAGGTCTTAACCAACGAAACTTCACGAGGGTACTTACCTATAAACCCCATGCAAGCCTAAACCTAAGGACTTGTTTGCTTTGTGTGAATATGTTTACCTGTATATACACTCACTTGCTTCTGCATACATGTACATAACATCATGACATCATACCATAGCATTTTCAATAACCATTTCAAGGATCTCGAGGGTTCTTTTGATGCAGGGTTACGTTGAATCAAACGTCTACCAAGGGGCAAGAGGTTTTCTCCTCTAAACAAATGCCATCAAAGATCAAGTGCAATAACTTGAATCAGGGGCTATGACCCACTTGACATGGTGAGCTTGATTCTCGGGGAAAGACATCCACCGGTGCAAAGTTCTCCAATCAAAGATCAAGTGCAACAACTTGAATCAGGGGATATGACCCACTTGACATGGTGAGCTTGGTTCTTGTGGAAATACATCCACCGTTGCAAAGTTCTCCAATCAAAGATCAAAGTTCAACCTCTAACATTCTCTTGTGTTTACCCCAAGAGATCCTTGAAAACATTGCATATATATATCACACATATCATTGCATAACAGGTTTCTCCCATACAGGTCTCCTTATCTTCCTACTGTTTATTTCAGTAAGATGGATATGGAACAAACGGTGAAAGATCTCCAAGCTCAAAATGCTCAATTCCAACAAATGTTGCTGGCTATGGGTAAAGGGCAAGAGGATCTGACAGCTCTTCTTCTCAAAGACAAGAAGAAGAAGTCCAAGAAGGCAGCCCGCATCCTGAACTTGAGAAGAAGACCTAAGGCCCAAGACCTTGCAACTCCATCCAACACAGGGGATAGTCTTGAAGAAGACCACAACTTGGAGATTGATGAAGTTGAAGCTGACTACTCCGAGGAACAATATCCTCCCGCTGATGACAAGTACAAACAGTTGGAGGATCGCCTCAGTGCTATGGAGATTCAACAAATACTTGGCTTGGATTTAGGAGACATGGGTTTAGTTCCTGGATTGGTCATCCCTCCGAAGTTCAAAGTCCCTACCTTTGCCGTGTACGATGGAGTTTCTTGCCCTAAGATGCACATAACGTCTTATGTCCGCAAGATTCAACCATACGCAACTGATCCAAGGCTTTGGATCCATTTCTTCCAAGAGAGTCTGGTAGGGACTCAACTTTAGTGGTTCTATCAATTGAAGAATTCTCGCATCCACACCTGGAATGACTTAGCTGTCGCTTTTTATGAGCAGTATCAGTATAATGTTGATCTTGCACCAACGCGCGTGCAATTGCAGAACATGACCATGGGTCCTGACGAGAGCTTCAAGGGATACGCTCAAAAGTGGAGAGATTTGGCTGGTAGGGTGCAACCTCCTCTAACTGACAGGGAGCTGATTGACATCTTCATGGGAACTTTGACGGGGCCTCTCTTCAATCACTTAATTGGAAGCTCCTCAGCCGGATTCACCGAGCTAATACTGACCGGTGAAAGAGTCGAAGCTGGCATTAAAAGTGGAAAGATCCAAGGAGTGACACCCTCTGATAAGAAGAAAGAGTCCAGTGCAGTCTACAGTTCAAGGAGACAGAATAGACCTGAACATCGCCAAGCTGTCAATGCGGTTGTTATTTCAAAACCTGCTAGTGCTCCTCAGCGTCACAACCAACAAAGGGACGAGAGACCTCCAAGGCAATTCACTCGTCTCAGCATGACTTTGTCTCATATTCTGCCACAGTTGCTGAAGAACAATCTGGTGACCCTAAAAGAAGCTCCAAAGAATTCAAACACAACCTCACCAAGGTATAACCCTAATGCCCGCTGTGCTTTTCACTCTGATAGCCCGGGGCATAGTACGGACGATTGTTTTGTCTTGAAGAACAAGGTGCAAGACTTAATTGATGCCAAGGAGATTGAGTTTGGTCCTCCGGAGACTGCAGCATAATCACTGCTCCTATGACAAATCATTGAGATTGTCTTTATTTCATTTAAATTTTCAAGTTGTAATTTCTTGTGTTATTCGAACAATTATCTTTTAATGTCAAACTCTGTTTCATTAATGCATTGCATATGTTTGTCTTGAATTCATCCATTCGTTTTCACTACTCCTATGTTTTCTTTATGACATTTAACTCTTGATAAAAAGCTGCAAGCCTTTAGAGGGAGGATGACGAAACAATACCATGATCTCATACAATATGCTTTGGAACAGACCTTGCTGATGATGTACAGGCATTTCTTTCAATTCCCAAACACTGGAGTTATAAGGAAGATAATCCCTAGTCAACCCCTTCGAGCCAAAGAAGTAGCAGTTTTCTGTTCTAAATGAATCAAAACCTTTGATATAAACCTGGGGCAGGTTAGTCTCTCAGTTAATTCAAAAAGGTGCGCATTGGAGTCGCAAACTCTCAGTTCGTAATACAACGAATGACAAGAAAAACATTCCTCTGGAATCAAAAGACAGTGATGGTTCCTTATCTCATAGGCAGTCATTATCTCTCAAAAAAAGAAAAGCCCATTGAGCCAAAACCTATAAAGGAGGCTTAAGAAAGCTGGGGCATCCCGCTGGCTGTAATCCCGAAAACAGGAACAGTCAGGCAAAAGTTAGGGATAACAAATCAAAATCAAAATAAAGAGGTCATTACAAATCCTCAACAACATGAAAAATGTTGCAAAAGAAAAAAGGAGATGATGACTGTCTCCTAAATTCAACTGGTGAACCATCACCCAAAAGTCGTTCCAAACTCGAACAGAGTGCGACGCACAATTAACTGAGCTTAGGATTGAAGAACATCACGAAGAACGGGGGGGTACAAATATACTTTGAGCCTTTATCCTTTGTTGCTTAAACCGTGAACCAGGCCACGTTACAACCCTTCAAAAGTCCTAATTGAAGCATGGGTTAATTCGAAAGCATACTGTTACAAATGGTATCCTGACTCCTGTAAGGCTTTGCTCTAAATCTTGTGTTGATTTGTCTTATAAAAAGTTTTCTGCTAAAAAACGCATTCTTCAAAACTTCGAGACAAACATAAACTTTGCATTGCTTGAATATCACTGTTTGCATTTGGCTTTTTGTTTGACAACGGAGAAATTCACACAACGAATACCCGATGAACGAAAGCTCTCTCAGTGAACAAAGTCACTTCAAGAAGGATGACACTTCCAACGACAAATCTCCTATCAACAAGGGGGCTTGACATGTCACCATTCAGTTAACCTGGGGCAGTCTAGTCAAGGTTTCAACAGATCTCTCAAAGTTCAGTTAACCTGGGGCAGTCCAGTCAAGATTTCAACAAAATCTCTCAATTGCAGATTAACCTGGGGCAAGTCTCCGTCACCATCACTTGGGGCATTCGAATGTCAATCTCAAGGGTTACAAACAGTCTAAGTTTCCTGGAAATATCACAAAGCATCCGGTGCTAGGGGCAGTGATGAAACCTCTCCGAAATCTTTCTGAAAAGAAATTCAAGCGTCCTCGAGAAGATGTCACCTCTCCAGCAGACCGACAGCAGGGTTTATTTCCCCAACAACATCAGGATTCCCCAGCCTGAATTTGCCTCTTCGACTACTATAATTCAAAGGACCACAGCTCCTCTTCTCCAGTAGACTACTCTGCAATCTCCAGCAAGTTACTGCGAAATCTGGACCCGACCCGATATCAGTTCAACTTTGACTTCCCGGTAGAGCAACGGACAACCGAGACTCCTAAACTCTTTTCCCAAGCAGAAATGAACATACTCCCCACAGAGTTTTCAATATCCCCAGCGGAGTTCATCATCAAAATCTCAGCAAAGCACCTCTTCCCCATAGAGTATTTCCCCGCAGAGTAATCTCTTCATCAGCTTATTCTCCAACGGAGTTATTTTCTCCTGCAATCATCTTCGTTCATCATCCCCAGCGGAAACGAAGAACTCAACTCTATTCTCCAGCGGCTCCGGGATTTATTTTCCCCAGCTAAAACATGACATTCTCATACATCATGATACATGCATATACGCATCATACCATACAATCTCATTTATGTTGAGAACATCATTGCTTGATCCATATCATGCATAGCATATGACTGACCTTTACCTTTCAGAAAAAGATGCAGTTAAGTTCTCAGTTACTTCGAAGACCTGACCGGTTCTTATAACTCAATTGAATTATCATCGTTTGAATTTCAGATAAGGTTCTCAGGTTTCGACATTTTCCTCCGTCATAGTGTGGACAAGTTCTATAACCTCAGCGGTATACTCCCGGTGAGCACGAGACAGTTCCTAGATCTTGATGAAGATGTTTCCCTACGTCATAGTGTGGACAAGTACTATAACCTCAACAGTTTACTCCCGATGAGCACGAGTCGGTTCCTAGATCTTGATGCTTTCCTCTGTCATAGTGTGGACAAGTTCTATAACCTCAGCGGTATACTGCCGGTGAGCACGAGACAGTTCCTAGATCTTGATGAAGATGTTTCCCTACGTCATAGTGTGGACAAGTACTATAACCTCAACGGTTTACTCCCGATGAGCACGAGTCGGTTCCTAGACCTTGATGTTTTCCTCCGTCATAGTGTGGACAAGTTCTATAACCTCAGCGGTATACTCCCGGTGAGCACGAGACAGTTCCTAGATCTTGATGAAGATGTTTCCCTACGTCATAGTGTGGACAAGTACTATAACCTCAACGATTTACTCCCGATGAGCACGAGTCGGTTCCTAGATCTTGATGTTTTCCTCCGTCATAGTGTGGACAAGTTCTATAACCTCATCGGTATACTCCCGGTGAGCACGAGACAGTTCCTAGATCTTGATGAAGATGTTTCCCTACGTCATAGTGTGGACAAGTACTATAACCTCAACGGTATACCCCCGGTGAGCACGATTCAGTTCCTAGATCTTGATGTTTTCCTCCGTCATAGTGTGGACGAGTTCTATAACCTCAGCGGTATACTCCCGGTGAGCACGAGACAGTTCCTAGATCTTGATGAAGATGTTTCCCTATGTCATAGTGTGGACAAGTACTATAACCTCAACGGTATACTCCCGATGAGCACGAGTCAGTTCCTAGATCTTGATGTTTTCCTCCGTCATAGTGTGGACGAGTTCTATAACCTCAGCAGTATACTCCCGGTGAGCACGAGACAATTCCTAGATCTTGATGAAGATGTTTCCCTACGTCATAGTGTGGACAAGTACTATAACCTCAACGGTATACTCCCGATGAGCACGAGTCAGTTCCTAGATCTTGACAAAAGTTAGACTTCCCCAGCGGAATCTTCTACAAACAACAGGTATGCAAGTTCTCGCTAAGGAATCTCTTATGCGATCGACACCCCTGCAGATGGCATCTCTAAGCCCATCCCCCGACAAGATTCTGTCACATTTCCAGATGGCATCTCTAAGCCCATCCTCCTACCAGCAGTCACCAGATGGCATCGTTAAGACCATCACCAAATGGCATCTTTAAGCCCATTCCCTCTACCATCACATCACCGAGTGCAAATTTTTGGGCACTCTAGTGTCCAATCTCCTTTTACCCTCGAGTCGCGAAAGGCAAACTTGCCAATCTAACTCTTCAGGTTCAAGAAGATTGAACAGGGGCAACTGTTGTACCCCAAAATTTGCCCTCCAATTTTTCCACAAGAAATCACAGCTTCGGGCTTTTCCTGAGTTTTCAGATTTGTCAAGAATCAGTCAAACAGAACTTTTCTCGTCAGTCAGACAAAATTTAGGGTTTTCATTGATTTTAAAGCAGTTCAAGCAGATTGATAAGGTTTGGTTGAGTTTGGCTCAGGTTTTGATCAGGCGGACGCTTCTTTTACATTTAACCAAGAATTAGGGTTTTGTGCGCGCATTCTCATAAAGAATTAATTCTACAAGTGCTTTTCAATTTACTCTGGGAGATGAGCTGAGGCATTTGATTTGAGTTTGCAATGTGCATTAATCAGTAAAAGAAAAGGCATGTGGACGTTTTGTTTGATTAACTGTGCAATGTTTTGGATTATTCGGAACGCCGGAAATTTATTAATTATTTCTTTTTCTAAGTCAAAATAATTGGATTTACTTCCAGTTGTTTCGATTTAAGAAATTCAAATGATTAAATAAACAGGGAATTGAAAGAAGGAATTTAATGGCAAAAAGGGATTTTTATTCATATTTAATTGTTTGTTACAAATTATTATTTAAACAACTGTAAATTTATTTACATTTTGTTTCCAATGATAATGTTACAAATAATTGAAGAATAAATTGAAATTATCCTAAAATTTCCTAAGTCTTCATCTTCTATCCAATGCTCCCTTGTTGCTCAATTATTTTTACCTGCAAAAGAAAAAGAAGTGAAGTCAATGCAGATAAAATTAAAAGAAGCAGACAGTTAATTTAAGAGATCATCATTAAAACCAACTGGCCGGAATCAGTTTGCCCTCTCTGCAAATCACAAGATTGCTCTTGGTTCACAAAGAGAGATAGAAAAATGTCTTGCAATTAAAATATGAAATGCACAAATTACAATATTGCACAAATTCAAAGTTTGGAAAAAGCTGCATAATTCCCAAAGTTTCCAACAACATGTACAACTATGAAGTCCAAACTGAATTGCCTAACCAAACCAAAAAGGCAAACTGAAAGTCACAAGTTCAAACTATCCAAAGTTGTCAAAAAAACTGTCCAAAGATATAGAAGGCTATTCAAGCTATCAAACAAGTACAAAATGCTGTCAACAAGAAGCAGAAAATCTGGAAAAAGGAGATAAGAAGTATGCAGAGGAAAATATGCATTGCAAGCAACATCAAAATCACATCACTTTCCAGCCAAGTTGCTTTTTCAGAAAATAGTACATCTAAGCAATAAAAAATGCTTAAAACTGTAGAGAGAGAAAAATAGAAAAAAGAAGAAAGGCTTACAGGGCTTAGGCTTAAGAATATAAAAACAAACTGTTATAGAACAGTAGAGGAGGCAGAAAAATATCACAAGCTCTAAACAAAAAAAGACAAAAGCTCTCAAACTGTAATAGAAGAAAGGGCCTGCCTCCAAAACCAAACAAAGCCTCAACATTGTCTAAGCATTCAAACTAACAACACAGGCTTGTAAACAGAAGCCAAGCCTGCCTTGAACTGTTAAAACAAAAACAAAAGCCATTAACCTGCATTAACCTTCAAACACCCAAACAATCAAAACCAAAACCATCAAACTGCTCAAATCGACCTGCATAACTACAAACAAATATACAAACAGCAGGTTAAGCCTCAAAGCCATAAGCTTATACCCTGTTCCAACTCAGCATCAAAAGCCTCAAAGCAAGGCCCTGTAACAAAAAAAGCCTGAAACCAGCATAAACAAACAGCAAGCCAAGCCTCAAAGCTTCAAGCCTGTAACCTATTTTTCAACACAGGATGCCTCAAGCCTAAACCTATCCAGGCTCAAATCAGAAGCACAAACAAACTGTCAAACCTTAAACCTGATTCAAAAACCTCAAAATCCAACCAAAGCCTAAAAAGCCATAGCATACAGAAGGAGCATTCAAGGCAACTCAGTACACAAGCATTCAAGGCAATACAGATTCAAAGCAAACCAACCACACCCTCAGAGCTGGGCTCATCATAGGGTTCAAGAAGCATACAAGCAAGCAAGCTATTCAAAAGGCGAGGCAAAGAGACAGAAGAGGAAAAGAAAGTCATACAAAGGTTTTCAAGTTATTATCCTTAAACCTAAAAAAGCAAATACGAAATACCAGTTTCTCCAGAGTTCTCCACATCACCATCCCCTCGCCGTCCAGCCACCCTAGGCGCCTCCAAGTTTGCCTCCTCCTCCGTCTCCATGGGTTAAGGTAGTATCTCTTCTTTCCTTTCCTTTCACGCGCTTCAAACAGAAACGATGACAACAACACTTAAAAATACATAAAAATCAAAACGTGCATGAACATGACACCCTCAAAAATGCGTTGAAACAAAGTTGTTACCTTGTATAAACCATCGCTGGAGCGACCCATGGAGGGAGAAGGAGCTGACGGTGGCGCTGGTTGGCCTTAGGCGAGGAGTAAGCGTGACTCAGAAGCTTGGCATGATAGGACGAAGAAGAAGCAAAGCGAAGAACGACGCCGCTCTCAAACTCTGAAACCCTAGAATCCCAAATGAACTATTACTTCAAACCCTTACAAACATTGTGAAACCCATCTGGGCCTTGCCCTTTCCTAATCAGCCTAAGCCCAACGAAATATGGAGCACACCCCCTTTTTTTTCCTTTTTTCTACAAATTATGTTTGGGCCAAATTCCCCTAAAGCCCATGTTAAATCTCTTTTTGTTTTGTTTAGAAATCAACTTTTTTTTATCACATGATACTTTTTTTACATATACATCATATCATACTAATTTTTCATGTTAAATTTAATTAACAATACTCTTTTTATTTTCTTTTTCATAATTTAATTCATTTTTGTATATAAAATAGTACATTAAGTCTTTTATACAAATTTTTCTTTTATTTTATTACATTTATGAAAAATACATAAATATTAAAATATAATTAGGTTAATAGATTTTATCCTAAAACTCTTTTGATAAATCTTTTCTTCATACATAAAATCTTAATTTTTCTTAAAACATTTCTTTCTTTCTTTTAATTAAAACTTTGTACATAAATACATAAAAATTAGAATTTCTTAAAATATGTTCTTTTCTTTTATTAAAACCTTTTGTTTGTACATACATAACAAAAATACAAAAATAATATTAAATACTTAATTTTCTCATTAAGTTAACAATACTTAATAAATACATTTACCACTTGTAAATAAATCACTTACACAAATACATTGATACATTTACATTACTCTATTCTTATACATTGCTATACACTACATATTACATTTGCGATTGATTCGATTTGGTTGTAAATTTATTTGGACACTACTCTCCTAATAAGTCTCATCCCCATTTGTAAACATTTGTAGCCCCACTCCCGGATACTTATTTGTAATAGCGTAGACTTTAAATTCCCACAATTTATCGCTTTCAAATATACCATGGTTAGACCTAGGGTTTGTATGTAAATAAAATCAAACGCTAGATAACCTAATACAAAGACAAATACATGAAATTAATACACAATCACACTTGCACCCCTAGGGTAATCCCACTCGTTGCCTTCCAAAATGGGCCATGCTTGCACGTTGAGTATCTTTGGCAAAACAAAACGAATCAAATGATCATAGTCCCTCGATGACGCTTTCGAAAGTTGCCTACGAAATGATCATAGTCCCTTCAAGCAAAATTGCCAAAGACACTTGGCACCATTGCATTCATGGTCCATACGATGACCCGCGCCTGTCTTGTTAACATCCTAACGCAAGATTGTCCACCAAATACAATGGTGGAACAAAATTGTTAAAAGGGTTAAAACATGAGAAAAACCTTTGAGTACAATAGGGTAGACAACTCTTAGTTACTTGATCAAACTTACAAAAACACTTGCCTACTTTTCAAAACCCACTCCACAAACACTTTCAAAAACAAACTTTCAAAAACATTTGAAACATCTTTTCAAAAAGACAAACACCTTTGCATATACTCAAACAAGAGTTATTTCAACGGTTGCCTAGACAAGGCATCTTTTTTCAAAACATTTTCAAAACACACACACACACACCACAATTTCAAACAATTGAAAATCAAGGCAAGTGATCTAAAACAAGTAACTAAGAGCCCATGGATAACCATGGATGAAAAGGGTGCTAATACCTTCCCTTTTCGTAATCTACCCCCCGAACCCACGAAATATCTCAAAAGGTTTTTCCTGTGCTTTTTAACCTTTCCTTTAGGATAAAATAAAAAGTCGGTGGCGACTCTTGCTAAACCGAACAAGTGCAAATACAAACGCAAAACCTCAAGTCAGTTCTCCCACCGTATCACAGAACTGGCGACTCTGCTGGGGATTTACTTAAAAGTGGGGTTACCTTAGGATTAGACCACTCTTGTTTTCAATTGCTTGCTTTGTTCGCTTTTATATTTGTGGGCTTTGCATCGGAGTTTCATAGATCCTAACCCGGATCTGGGGAATACCCTTTAGGTAGCATAAGCTGTGAGGGACCTGTCCGGCATAGACCGACACAGGTGAAGCAGTGGCTACGTTGGTGTGACACCTTGGTCTGTACCGATATCCCTTGTGTTGCAACGAGGAGAATATGGGTCTTCTGAGGAGTCATTAAGCACCAACCGACCTTAGAACCCTAAATTGACCCAACTTGGCCATAGAACGGTAGCAGTATGCTACACTCATTGAGGCTAAACTCTCGCGATGGTTCTGGCCGCAAGAAAAGATTGCGATGCTGGAGTTATGACCGATTGAGGGTAGTCAGTGATATTGAGATCCTCTAGAACTCGGTTACTTTTGATAGGATAGGTCTTAACCAACGAAACTTCAAGAGGGTACTTACCTATAAACCCCATGCAAGCCTAAACCTAAGGACTTGTTTGCTTTGTGTGAATATGTTTACCTGTATATACACTCACTTGCTTCTGCATACATGTACATAACATCATGACATCATACCATAGCATTTTCAATAACCATTTCAAGGATCTCGAGGGTTCTTTTGATGCAGGGTTACGTTGAATCAAACGTCTACCAAGGGGCAAGAGGTTTTCTCCTCTAAACAAATGCCATCAAAGATCAAGTGCAATAACTTGAATCAGGGGCTATGACCCACTTGACATGGTGAGCTTGATTCTCGGGGAAAGACATCCACCAGTGCAAAGTTCTCCAATCAAAGATCAAGTGCAACAACTTGAATAAGGGGATATGACCCACTTGACATGGTGAGCTTGGTTCTTGTGGAAATACATCCACCGTTGCAAAGTTCTCCAATCAAAGATCAAAGTTCAACCTCTAACATTCTCTTGTGTTTACCCCAAGAGATCCTTGAAAACATTGCATATATATCACACATATCATTGCATAACAGGTTTCTCCCATACAGGTCTCCTTATCTTCCTACTGTTTATTTCAGTAAGATGGATATGGAACAAACGGTGAAAGATCTCCAAGCTCAAAATGCTCAATTCCAACAAATGTTGCTGGCTACGGGTAAAGGGCAAGAGGATCTGACAGCTCTTCTTCTCAAAGACAAGAAGAAGAAGTCCAAGAAGGCAGCCCGCATCCTGAACTTGAGAAGAAGACCTAAGGCCCAAGACCTTGCAACTCCATCCAACACAGGGGATAGTCTTGAAGAAGACCACAACTTGGAGATTGATGAAGTTGAAGCTGACTACTCCGAGGAACAATATCCTCCCGCTGATGACAAGTACAAACAGTTGGAGGATCGCCTCAGTGCTATGGAGATTCAACAAATACCTGGCTTGGATTTAGGAGACATGCGTTTAGTTCCTGGATTGGTCATCCCTCTGAAGTTCAAAGTCCCTACCTTTGCCGTGTACGATGGAGTTTCTTGCCCTAAGATGCACATAACGTCTTATGTCCGCAAGATTCAACCATACGCAATTGATCCAAGGCTTTGGATCCATTTCTTCCAAGAGAGTCTGGTAGGGACTCAACTTGAGTGGTTCTATCAATTGAAGAATTATCGCATCCACACCTGGAATGACTTAGCTGTCGCTTTTTATGAGCAGTATCAGTATAATGCTGATCTTGCACCAACGCGCGTGCAATTGCAGAACATGACCATGGGTCCTGACGAGAGCTTCAAGAGATACGCTCAAAAGTGGAGAGATTTGGCTGGTAGGGTGCAACCTCCTCTAACTGACAGGGAGCTGATTGACATCTTCATGGGAACTTTGACGGGGCCTCTCTTCAATCACTTAATTGGAAGCTCCTCAGCCGGATTCACCGAGCTAATACTGACCGGTGAAAGAGTCGAAGCTGGCATTAAAAGTGGAAAGATCCAAGGAGTGACACCCTTTGATAGGAAGAAAGAGTCCAGTGCAGTCTACAGTTCAAGGAGACAGAATAGACCTGAACATCGCCAAGCTGTCAATGCGGTTGTTATTTCAAAACCTGCTAGTGCTCCTCAGCGTCACAACCAACAAAGGGACGAGAGACCTCCAAGGCAATTCACTCGTCTCAGCATGACTTTGTCTCAGATTCTGCCACAGTTGCTGAAGAACAATCTGGTGACCCTAAAAGAAGCTCCAAAGAATTCAAACACAACCTCACCAAGGTATAACCCTAATGCCCGCTGTGCTTTTCACTCTGATAGCCCGGGGCATAGTACGGACGATTGTTTTGTCTTGAAGAACAAGGTGCAAGACTTAATTGATGCCAAGGAGATTGAGTTTGGTCCTCCGGAGACTGCAGCATAATCACTGCTCCTATGCCAAATCATTGAGATTGTCTTTATTTCATTTAAATTTTCAAGTTGTAATTTCTTGTGTTATTCGAACAATTATCTTTTAATGTCAAACTCTGTTTCATTAATGCATTGCATATGTTTGTCTTGAATTCATCCATTCGTTTTCACTACTCCTATGTTTTCTTTATGACATTTAACTCTTGATAAAAAGCTGCAAGCCTTTAGAGGGAGGATGACGAAACAATACCATGATCTCATACAGTATGCTTTGGAACAGACCTTGCTGATGATGTACAAGCATTTCTTTCAATTCCCAAACACTGGAGTTATAAGGAAGATAATCCCTAGTCAACCCCTTCGAGCCAAAGAAGTAGGAGTTTTCTGTTCTAAACGAATCAAAACCTTTGATATAAACCTGGGGCAGGGTAGTCTCTCAGTTAATTCAAAAAGGTGCGCATTGGAGTCGCAAACTCTCAGTTCGTAATACAACGAATGACAAGAAAAGCATTCCTCTGGAATCAAAAGACAGTGATGGTTCCTTATCTCATAGGCAGTCATTATCTCTCAAAAAAAGAAAAGCCCGTTGAGCCAAAACCTATAAAGGAGGCTTAAGAAAGCTGGGGCATCCCGCTGGCTGTAATCCCGAAAACAGGAACAGTCAGGCAAAAGTTAGGGATAACAAATCAAAATCAAAATAAAGAGGTCATTACAAATCCTCAACAACATGAAAAATGTTGCAAAAGAAAAAAGGAGATGATGATTGTCTCCTAAATTCAACTGGTGAACCATCACCCAAAAGTCGTTCCAAACTCGAACAGAGTGCGACGCACAATTAACTGAGCTTAGGATTGAAGAACATCACGAAGAACGGGGGGGTACAAATATACTTTGAGCCTTTATCCTTTGTTGCTTAAACCGTGAACCAGGCCACGTTACAACCCTTCAAAAGTCCTAATTGAAGCATGGGTTAATTCGAAAGCATACTGTTACAAATGGTATCCTGACTCCTGTAAGGCTTTGCTCTAAATCTTGTGTTGATTTGTCTTATAAAAAGTTTTCTGCTAAAAAACGCATTCTTCAAAACTTCGAGACAAACATAAACTTTGCATTGCTTGAATATCACTGTTTGCATTTGGCTTTTTGTTTGACAGCGGAGAAATTCACACAACGAATACCCGATGAACGAAAGCTCTCTCAGTGAACAAAATCACTTCAAGAAGGATGACACTTCCAACGACAAATCTCCTATCAACAAGGGGGCTTGACATGTCACCATTCAGTTAACCTGGGGCAGTCTAGTCAAGGTTTCAACAGATCTCTCAAAGTTCAGTTAACCTGGGGCAGTCCAGTCAAGATTTCAACAAAATCTCTCAATTGCAGATTAACCTGGGGCAAGTCTCCGTCACCATCACTTGGGGCATTCGAATGTCAATCTCAAGGGTTACAAACAGTCTAAGTTTCCTGGAAATATCACAAAGCATCCGGTGCTAGGGGCAGTGATGAAACCTCTCCGAAATCTTTCTGAAAAGAAATTCAAGCGTCCTCGAGAAGATGTCACCTCTCCAGCAGACCGACAGCAGGGTTTATTTCCCCAACAACATCAGGATTCCCCAGCCTGAATTTGCCTCTTCGACTACTATAATTCAAAGGACCACAGCTCCTCTTCTCCAGTAGACTACTCTGCAATCTCCAGCAAGTTACTGCGAAATCTGGACCCGACCCGATATCAGTTCAACTTCGACTTCCCGGTAGAGAAACGGACAACCGAGACTCCTAAACTCTTTTCCCAAGCAGAAATGAACATACTCCCCACAGAGTTTTCAATATCCCCAGCGGAGTTCATCATCAAAATCTCAGCAAAGCACCTCTTCCCCATAGAGTATTTCCCCGCAGAGTAATCTCTTCATCAGCTTATTCTCCAACGGAGTTATTTTCTCCTGCAATCATCTTCGTTCATCATCCCCAGCGGAAACAAAGAACTCAACTCTATTCTCCAGCGGCTCCGGGATTTATTTTCCCCAGCTAAAACATGACATTCTCATACATCATGATACATGCATATACGCATCATACCATACAATCTCATTTATGTTGAGAACATCATTGCTTGATCCATATCATGCATAGCATATGACTGACCTTTACCTTTCAGAAAAAGATGCAGTTAAGTTCTCAGTTACTTCGAAGACCTGACCGGTTCTTATAACTCAATTGAATTATCATCATTTGAATTTCAGATAAGGTTCTCAGGTTTCGACATTTTCCTCCGTCATAGTGTGGACAAGTTCTATAACCTCAGCGGTATACTCCCGGTGAGCACGAGACAGTTCCTAGATCTTGATGAAGATGTTTCCCTACGTCATAGTGTGGACAAGTACTATAACCTCAACAGTTTACTCCCGATGAGCACGAGTCGGTTCCTAGATCTTGATGCTTTCCTCTGTCATAGTGTGGACAAGTTCTATAACCTCAGCGGTATACTGCCGGTGAGCACGAGACAGTTCCTAGATCTTGATGAAGATGTTTCCCTACGTCAGAGTGTGGACAAGTACTATAACCTCAACGGTTTACTCCCGATGAGCACGAGTCGGTTCCTAGATCTTGATGTTTTCCTCCGTCATAGTGTGGACAAGTTCTATAACCTCAGCGGTATACTCCCGGTGAGCACGAGACAGTTCCTAGATCTTGATGAAGATGTTTCCCTACGTCATAGTGTGGACAAGTACTATAACCTCAACGATTTACTCCCGATGAGCACGAGTCGGTTCCTAGATCTTGATGTTTTCCTCCGTCATAGTGTGGACAAGTTCTATAACCTCATCGGTATACTCCCGGTGAGCACGAGACAGTTCCTAGATCTTGATGAAGATGTTTCCCTACGTCATAGTGTGGACAAGTACTATAACCTCAACGGTATACCCCCGGTGAGCACGATTCAGTTCCTAGATCTTGATGTTTTCCTCCGTCATAGTGTGGACGAGTTCTATAACCTCAGCGGTATACTCCCGGTGAGCACGAGACAGTTCCTAGATCTTGATGAAGATGTTTCCCTATGTCATAGTGTGGACAAGTACTATAACCTCAACGGTATACTCCCGATGAGCACGAGTCAGTTCCTAGATCTTGATGTTTTCCTCCGTCATAGTGTGGACGAGTTCTATAACCTCAGCGGTATACTCCCGGTGAGCACGAGACAGTTCCTAGATCTTGATGAAGATGTTTCCCTACGTCATAGTGTGGACAAGTACAATAACCTCAACGGTATACTCCCGATGAGCACGAGTCAGTTCCTAGATCTTGACAAAAGTTAGACTTCCCCAGCGGAATCTTCTACAAACAACAGGTATGCAAGTTCTCGCTAAGGAATCTCTTATGCGATCGACACCCCTGCAGATGGCATCTCTAAGCCCATCCCCCGACAAGATTCTGTCACATTTCCAGATGGCATCTCTAAGCCCATCCTCCTACCAGCAGTCCCCAGATGGCATCGTTAAGACCATCACCAAATGGCATCTTTAAGCCCATTCCCTCTACCATCACATCACCAAGTGCAAATTTTTGGGCACTCTAGTGTCCAATCTCCTTTTACCCTCGAGTCGCGAAAGGCAAACTTGCCAATCTAACTCTTCAGGTTCAAGAAGATTGAACAGGGGCAACTGTTGTACCCTAAAATTTGCCCTCCAATTTTTCCACAAGAAATCACAGCTTCGGGCTTTTCCTGAGTTTTCAGATTTGTCAAGAATCAGTCAAACAGAACTTTTCTCGTCAGTCAGACAAAATTTAGGGTTTTCATTGATTTTAAAGCAGTTCAAGCAGATTGATAAGGTTTGGTTGAGTTTGGCTCAGGTTTTGATCAGGCGGACGCTTCTTTTACATTTAACCAAGAATTAGGGTTTTGTGCGCGCATTCTCATAAAGAATTAATTCTACAAGTGCTTTTCAATTTACTCTGGGAGATGAGCTGAGGCATTTGATTTGAGTTTGCAATGTGCATTAATCAGTAAAAGAAAAGGCATGTGGACGTTTTGTTTGATTAACTGTGCAATGTTTTGGATTATTCGGAACGCCGGAAATTTATTAATTATTTCTTTTTCTAAGTCAAAATAATTGGATTTACTTCCAGTTGTTTCGATTTAAGAAATTCAAATGATTAAATAAACAGGGAATTGAAAGAAGGAATTTAATGGCAAAAAGGGATTTTTATTCATATTTAATTGTTTGTTACAAATTATTATTTAAACAACTGTAAATTTATTTACATTTTGTTTCCAATGATAATGTTACAAATAATTGAAGAATAAATTGAAATTATCCTAAAATTTCCTAAGTCTTCATCTTCTATCCAATGCTCCCTTGTTGCTCAATTATTTTTACCTGCAAAAGAAAAAGAAGTGAAGTCAATGCAGATAAAATTAAAAGAAGCAGACAGTTAATTTAAGAGATCATCATTAAAACCAACTGGCCGGAATCAGTTTGCCCTCTCTGCAAATCACAAGATTGCTCTTGGTTCACAAAGAGAGATAGAAAAATGTCTTGCAATTAAAATATGAAATGCACAAATTACAATATTGCACAAATTCAAAGTTTGGAAAAAGCTGCATAATTCCCAAAGTTTCCAACAACATGTACAACTATGAAGTCCAAACTGAATTGCCTAACCAAACCAAAAAGGCAAACTGAAAGTCACAAGTTCAAACTATCCAAAGTTGTCAAAAAAATTGTCCAAAGATATAGAAGGCTATTCAAGCTATCAAACAAGTACAAAATGCTGTCAACAAGAAGCAGAAAATCTGGAAAAAGGAGATAAGAAGTATGCAGAGGAAAATATGCATTGCAAGCAACATCAAAATCACATCACTTTCCAGCCAAGTTGCTTTTTCAGAAAATAGTACATCTAAGCAATAAAAAATGCTTAAAACTGTAGAGAGAGAAAAATAGAAAAATAGAAAAAAGAAGAAAGGCTTACAGGGCTTAGGCTTAAGAATATAAAAACAAACTGTTATAGAACAGTAGAGGAGGCTGAAAAATATCACAAGCTCTAAACAAAAAAAGACAAAAGCTCTCAAACTATAATAGAAGAAAGGGCCTGCCTCCAAAACCAAACAAAGCCTCAACATTGTCTAAGCATTCAAACTAACAACACAGGCTTGTAAACAGAAGCCAAGCCTGCCTTGAACTGTTAAAACAAAAACAAAAGCCATGAACCTGCATTAACCTTCAAACACCCAAACAATCAAAACCAAAACCATCAAACTGCTCAAACCGACCTGCATAACTACAAACAAATATACAAACAGCAGGTTAAGCCTCAAAGCCATAAGCTTATACCCTGTTCCAACTCAGCATCAAAAGCCTCAAAGCAAGGCCCTGTAACAAAAAAAGCCTGAAACCAGCATAAACAAACAGCAAGCCAAGCCTCAAAGCTTCAAGCCTGTAACCTATTTTTCAACACAGGATGCCTCAAGCCTAAACCTATCCAGGCTCAAATCAGAAGCACAAACAAACTGTCAAACCTTAAACCTGATTCAAAAACCTCAAAATCCAACCAAAGCCTAAAAAGCCATAGCATACAGAAGGAGCATTCAAGGCAACTCAGTACACAAGCATTCAAGGCAATACAGATTCAAAGCAAACCAACCACACCCTCAGAGCTGGGCTCATCATAGGGTTCAAGAAGCATACAAGCAAGCAAGCTATTCAAAAGGCGAGGCAAAGAGACAGAAGAGGAAAAGAAAGTCATACAAAGGTTTTCAAGTTATTATCCTTAAACCTAAAAAAGCAAATACGAAATACCAGTTTCTCCAGAGTTCTCCACATCACCATCCCCTCGCCGTCCAGCCACCCTAGGCGCCTCCAAGTTTGCCTCCTCCTCCGTCTCCATGGGTTAAGGTAGTATCTCTTCTTTCCTTTCCTTTCACGCGCTTCAAACAGAAACGATGACAACAACACTTAAAAATACATAAAAATCAAAACGTGCATGAACATGACACCCTCAAAAATGCGTTGAAACAAAGTTGTTACCTTGTATAAACCATCGCTGGAGCGACCCATGGAGGGAGAAGGAGCTGACGGTGGCGCTGGTTGGCCTTAGGCGAGGAGTAAGCGTGACTCAGAAGCTTGGCATGAGAGGACGAAGACGAAGCAAAGCGAAGAACGACGCCGCTCTCAAACTCGGAAACCCTAGAATCCCAAATGAACTATTACTTCAAACCCTTACAAACATTGTGAAACCCATCTGGGCCTTGCCCTTTCCTAATCAGCCTAAGCCCAACGAAATATGGAGCACACCCCCTTTTTTTTCCTTTTTTCTACAAATTATGTTTGGGCCAAATTCCCCTAAAGCCCATGTTAAATCTCTTTTTGTTTTGTTTAGAAATCAACTTTTTTTTATCACATGATACTTTTTTTACATATACATCATATCATACTAATTTTTCATGTTAAATTTAATTAACAATACTCTTTTTATTTTCTTTTTCATAATTTAATTCATTTTTGTATATAAAATAGTACATTAAGTCTTTTATACAAATTTTTCTTTTATTTTATTACATTTATGAAAAATACATAAATATTAAAATATAATTAGGTTAATAGATTTTATCCTAAAACTCTTTTGATAAATCTTTTCTTCATACATAAAATCTTAATTTTTCTTAAAACATTTCTTTCTTTCTTTTAATTAAAACTTTGTACATAAATACATAAAAATTAGAATTTCTTAAAATATGTTCTTTTCTTTTATTAAAACCTTTTGTTTGTACATACATAACAAAAATACAAAAAGAATATTAAATACTTAATTTTCTCATTAAGTTAACAATACTTAATAAATACATTTACCACTTGTAAATAAATCACTTACACAAATACATTGATACATTTACATTACTCTATTCTTATACATTGCTATACACTACATATTACATTTGCGATTGATTCAATTTGGTTGTAAATTTATTTGGACACTACTCTCCTAATAAGTCTCATCCCCATTTGTAAACATTTGTAGCCCCACTCCCGGATACTTATTTGTAATAGCGTAGACTTTAAATTCCCACAATTTATCGCTTTCAAATATACCATGGTTAGACCTAGGGTTTGTATGTAAATAAAATCAAACGCTAGATAACCTAATACAAAGACAAATACATGAAATTAATACACAATCACACTTGCACCCCTAGGGTAATCCCACTCGTTGCCTTCCAAAATGGGCCATGCTTGCACGTTGAGTATCTTTGGCAAAACAAAACGAATCAAATGATCATAGTCCCTCGATGACGCTTTCGAAAGTTGCCTACGAAATGATCATAGTCCCTTCAAGCAAAATTGCCAAAGACACTTGGCACCATTGCATTCATGGTCCATACGATGACCCGCGCCTGTCTTGTTAACATCCTAACGCAAGATTGTCCACCAAATACAATGGTGGAACAAAATTGTTAAAAGGGTTAAAACATGAGAAAAACCTTTGAGTACAATAGGGTAGACAACTCTTAGTTACTTGATCAAACTTACAAAAACACTTGCCTACTTTTCAAAACCCACTCCACAAACACTTTCAAAAACAAACTTTCAAAAACATTTGAAACATCTTTTCAAAAAGACAAACACCTTTGCATATACTCAAACAAGAGTCATTTCAACGGTTGCCTAGACAAGGCATCTTTTTTCAAAACATTTTCAAAACACACACACACACCACAATTTCAAACAATTGAAAATCAAGGCAAGTGATCTAAAACAAGTAACTAAGAGCCCATGGATAACCATGGATGAAAAGGGTGCTAATACCTTCCCTTTTCATAATCTACCCCCCGAACCCACGAAATATCTCAAAAGGTTTTTCCTGTGCTTTTTAACCTTTCCTTTAGGATAAAATAAAAAGTCGGTGGCGACTCTTGCTAAACCGAACAAGTGCAAATACAAACCCAAAACCTCAAGTCAGTTCTCCCACCGTATCACAGAACTGGCGACTCTGCTGGGGATTTACTTAAAAGTGGGGTTACCTTAGGATTAGACCACTCTTGTTTTCAATTGCTTGCTTTGTTCGCTTTTATATTTGTGGGCTTTGCATCGGAGTTTCATAGATCCTAACCCGGATCTGGGGAATACCCTTTAGGTAGCATAAGCTGTGAGGGACCTGTCCGGCATAGACCGACACGGGTGAAGCAGTGGCTACGTTGGTGTGACACCTTGGTCTGTACCGATATCCCTTGTGTTGCAACGAGGAGAATATGGGTCTTCTGAGGAGTCATTAAGCACCAACCGACCTTAGAACCCTAAATTGACCCAACTTGGCCATAGAACGGTAGCAGTATGCTACACTCATTGAGGCTAAACTCTCGCGATGGTTCTGGCCGCAAGAAAAGATTGCGATGCTGGAGTTATGACCGATTGAGGGTAGTCAGTGATATTGAGATCCTCTAGAACTCGGTTACTTTTGATAGGACAGGTCTTAACCAACGAAACTTCAAGAGGGTACTTACCTATAAACCCCATGCAAGCCTAAACCTAAGGACTTGTTTGCTTTGTGTGAATATGTTTACCTGTATATACACTCACTTGCTTCTGCATACATGTACATAACATCATGACATCATACCATAGCATTTTCAATAACCATTTCAAGGATCTCGAGGGTTCTTTTGATGCAGGGTTACGTTGAATCAAACGTCTACCAAGGGGCAAGAGGTTTTCTCCTCTAAACAAATGCCATCAAAGATCAAGTGCAATAACTTGAATCAGGGGCTATGACCCACTTGACATGGTGAGCTTGATTCTCGGGGAAAGACATCCACCAGTGCAAAGTTCTCCAATCAAAGATCAAGTGCAACAACTTGAATAAGGGGATATGACCCACTTGACATGGTGAGCTTGGTTCTTGTGGAAATACATCCACCGTTGCAAAGTTCTCCAATCAAAGATCAAAGTTCAACCTCTAACATTCTCTTGTGTTTACCCCAAGAGATCCTTGAAAACATTGCATATATATCACACATATCATTGCATAACAGGTTTCTCCCATACAGGTCTCCTTATCTTCCTACTGTTTATTTCAGTAAGATGGATATGGAACAAACGGTGAAAGATCTCCAAGCTCAAAATGCTCAATTCCAACAAATGTTGCTGGCTATGGGTAAAGGGCAAGAGGATCTGACAGCTCTTCTTCTCAAAGACAAGAAGAAGAAGTCCAAGAAGGCAGCCCGCATCCTGAACTTGAGAAGAAGACCTAAGGCCCAAGACCTTGCAACTCCATCCAACACAGGGGATAGTCTTGAAGAAGACCACAACTTGGAGATTGATGAAGTTGAAGCTGACTACTCCGAGGAACAATATCCTCCCGCTGATGACAAGTACAAACAGTTGGAGGATCGCCTCAGTGCTATGGAGATTCAACAAATACCTGGCTTGGATTTAGGAGACATGCGTTTAGTTCCTGGATTGGTCATCCCTCTGAAGTTCAAAGTCCCTACCTTTGCCGTGTACGATGGAGTTTCTTGCCCTAAGATGCACATAACGTCTTATGTCCGCAAGATTCAACCATACGCAATTGATCCAAGGCTTTGGATCCATTTCTTCCAAGAGAGTCTGGTAGGGACTCAACTTGAGTGGTTCTATCAATTGAAGAATTATCGCATCCACACCTGGAATGACTTAGCTGTCGCTTTTTATGAGCAGTATCAGTATAATGCTGATCTTGCACCAACGCGCGTGCAATTGCAGAACATGACCATGGGTCCTGACGAGAGCTTCAAGGGATACGCTCAAAAGTGGAGAGATTTGGCTGGTAGGGTGCAACCTCCTCTAACTGACAGGGAGCTGATTGACATCTTCATGGGAACTTTGACGGGGCCTCTCTTCAATCACTTAATTGGAAGCTCCTCAGCCGGATTCACCGAGCTAATACTGACCGGTGAAAGAGTCGAAGCTGGCATTAAAAGTGGAAAGATCCAAGGAGTGACACCCTCTGATAGGAAGAAAGAGTCCAGTGCAGTCTACAGTTCAAGGAGACAGAATAGACCTGAACATCGCCAAGCTGTCAATGCGGTTGTTATTTCAAAACCTGCTAGTGCTCCTCAGCGTCACAACCAACAAAGGGACGAGAGACCTCCAAGGCAATTCACTCGTCTCAGCATGACTTTGTCTCAGATTCTGCCACAGTTGCTGAAGAACAATCTGGTGACCCTAAAAGAAGCTCCAAAGAATTCAAACACAACCTCACCAAGGTATAACCCTAATGCCCGCTGTGCTTTTCACTCTGATAGCCCGGGGCATAGTACGGACGATTGTTTTGTCTTGAAGAACAAGGTGCAAGACTTAATTGATGCCAAGGAGATTGAGTTTGGTCCTTCGGAGACTGCAGCATAATCACTGCTCCTATGCCAAATCATTGAGATTGTCTTTATTTCATTTAAATTTTCAAGTTGTAATTTCTTGTGTTATTCGAACAATTATCTTTTAATGTCAAACTCTGTTTCATTAATGCATTGCATATGTTTGTCTTGAATTCATCCATTCGTTTTCACTACTCCTATGTTTTCTTTATAACATTTAACTCTTGATAAAAAGCTGCAAGCCTTTAGAGGGAGGATGACGAAACAATACCATGATCTCATACAGTATGCTTTGGAACAGACCTTGCTGATGATGTACAAGCATTTCTTTCAATTCCCAAACACTGGAGTTATAAGGAAGATAATCCCTAGTCAACCCCTTCGAGCCAAAGAAGTAGGAGTTTTCTATTCTAAACGAATCAAAACCTTTGATATAAACCTGGGGCAGGGTAGTCTCTCAGTTAATTCAAAAAGGTGCGCATTGGAGTCGCAAACTCTCAGTTCGTAATACAACGAATGACAAGAAAAGCATTCCTCTGGAATCAAAAGACAGTGATGGTTCCTTATCTCATAGGCAGTCATTATCTCTCAAAAAAAGAAAAGCCCGTTGAGCCAAAACCTATAAAGGAGGCTTAAGAAAGCTGGGGCATCCCGCTGGCTGTAATCCCGAAAACAGGAACAGTCAGGCAAAAGTTAGGGATAACAAATCAAAATCAAAATAAAGAGGTCATTACAAATCCTCAACAACATGAAAAATGTTGCAAAAGAAAAAAGGAGATGATGACTGTCTCCTAAATTCAACTGGTGAACCATCACCCAAAAGTCGTTCCAAACTCGAACAGAGTGCGACGCACAATTAACTGAGCTTAGGATTGAAGAACATCACGAAGAACGGGGGGGTACAAATATACTTTGAGCCTTTATCCTTTGTTGCTTAAACCGTGAACCAGGCCACGTTACAACCCTTCAAAAGTCCTAATTGAAGCATGGGTTAATTCGAAAGCATACTGTTACAAATGGTATCCTGACTCCTGTAAGGCTTTGCTCTAAATCTTGTGTTGATTTGTCTTATAAAAAGTTTTCTGCTAAAAAACGCATTCTTCAAAACTTCGAGACAAACATAAACTTTGCATTGCTTGAATATCACTGTTTGCATTTGGCTTTTTGTTTGACAGCGGAGAAATTCACACAACGAATACCCGATGAACGAAAGCTCTCTCAGTGAACAAAATCACTTCAAGAAGGATGACACTTCCAACGACAAATCTCCTATCAACAAGGGGGCTTGACATGTCACCATTCAGTTAACCTGGGGCAGTCTAGTCAAGGTTTCAACAGATCTCTCAAAGTTCAGTTAACCTGGGGCAGTCCAGTCAAGATTTCAACAAAATCTCTCAATTGCAGATTAACCTGGGGCAAGTCTCCGTCACCATCACTTGGGGCATTCGAATGTCAATCTCAAGGGTTACAAACAGTCTAAGTTTCCTGGAAATATCACAAAGCATCCGGTGCTAGGGGCAGTGATGAAACCTCTCCGAAATCTTTCTGAAAAGAAATTCAAGCGTCCTCGAGAAGATGTCACCTCTCCAGCAGACCGACAGCAGGGTTTATTTCCCCAACAACATCAGGATTCCCCAGCCTGAATTTGCCTCTTCGACTACTATAATTCAAAGGACCACAGCTCCTCTTCTCCAGTAGACTACTCTGCAATCTCCAGCAAGTTACTGTGAAATCTGGACCCGACCCGATATCAGTTTAACTTCGACTTCCCGGTAGAGCAACGGACAACCGAGACTCCTAAACTCTTTTCCCAAGTAGAAATGAACATACTTCCCACAGAGTTTTCAATATCCCCAGCGGAGTTCATCATCAAAATCTCAGCAAAGCACCTCTTCCCCATAGAGTATTTCCCCGCAGAGTAATATCTTCATCAGCTTATTCTCCAACGGAGTTATTTTCTCCTGCAATCATCTTCGTTCATCATCCCCAGCGGAAACGAAGAACTCAACTCTATTCTCCAGCGGCTCCGGGATTTATTTTCCCCAGCTAAAACATGACATTCTCATACATCATGATACATGCATATACGCATCATACCATACAATCTCATTTATGTTGAGAACATCATTGCTTGATCCATATCATGCATAGCATATGACTGACCTTTACCTTTCAGGAAAAGATGCAGTTAAGTTCTCAGTTACTTCGAAGACCTGACCGGTTCTTATAACTCAATTGAATTATCATCGTTTGAATTTCAGATAAGGTTCTCAGGTTTCGACATTTTCCTCCATCATAGTGTGGACAAGTTCTATAACCTCAGCGGTATACTCCCGGTGAGCACGAGACAGTTCCTAGATCTTGATGAAGATGTTTCCCTACGTCATAGTATGGACAAGTACTATAACCTCAACAGTTTACTCCCGATGAGCACGACTCGGTTCCTAGATCTTGATGCTTTCCTCCGTTATAGTGTGGACAAGTTCTATAACCTCAGCGGTATACTGCCGGTGAGCACGAGACAGTTCCTAGATCTTGATGAAGATGTTTCCCTACGTCATAGTGTGGACAAGTACTATAACCTCAACGGTTTACTCCCGATGAGCACGAGTCGGTTCCTAGATCTTGATGTTTTCCTCCGTCATAGTGTGGACAAGTTCTATAACCTCAGCGGTATACTCCCGGTGAGCACGAGACAGTTCCTAGATCTTGATGAAGATGTTTCCCTACGTCATAGTGTGGACAAGTACTATAACCTCAACGGTTTACTCCCGATGAGCACGAGTCGGTTCCTAGATCTTGATGTTTTCCTCCGTCATAGTGTGGACAAGTTCTATAACCTCATCGGTATACTCCCGGTGAGTACGAGACAGTTCCTAGATCTTGATGAAGATGTTTCCCTACGTCATAGTGTGGACAAGTACTATAACCTCAACGGTATACCCCCGGTGAGCACGATTCAGTTCCTAGATCTTGATGTTTTCCTCCGTCATAGTGTGGACGAGTTCTATAACCTCAGCGGTATACTCCCGGTGAGCACGAGACAGTTCCTAGATCTTGATGAAGATGTTTCCCTACGTCATAGTGTGGACAAGTACTATAACCTCAACGGTATACTCCTGATGAGCATGAGTCAGTTCCTAGATCTTGATGTTTTCCTCCGTCATAGTATGGACGAGTTCTATAACCTCAGCGGTATACTCCCGGTGAGCACGAGACATTTCCTAGATCTTGATGAAGATGTTTCCCTACGTCATAGTGTGGACAAGTACTATAACCTCAACGGTATACTCCCGGTGAGCACGAGTCAGTTCCTAGATCTTGACAAAAGTTAGACTTCCCCAGCGGAATCTTCTACAAACAACAGGTATGCAAGTTCTCACTAAGGAATCTCTTATGCGATCGACACCCCTGCAGATGGCATCTCTAAGCCCATCCCCCGACAAGATTCTGTCACATTTCCAGATGGAATCTCTAAGCCCATCCTCCTACCAGCAGTCACCAGATGGCATCGTTAAGACCATCACCAAATGGCATCTTTAAGCCCATTCCCTCTACCATCACATCACCGAGTGCAAATTTTTGGGCACTCTAGTGTCCAATCTCCTTTTACCCTCGAGTCGCGAAAGGCAAACTTGCCAATCTAACTCTTCAGGTTCAAGAAGTTTGAACAGGGGCAACTGTTGTACCCCAAAATTTGCCCTCCAATTTTTCCACAAGAAATCACAGCTTCGGGCTTTTCCTGAGTTTTCAGATTTGTCAAGAATCAGTCAAACAGAACTTTTCTCGTCAGTCAGACAAAATTTAGGGTTTTCATTGATTTTAAAGCAGTTCAAGCAGATTGATAAGGTTTGGTTGAGTTTGGCTCAGGTTTTGATCAGGCGGACGCTTCTTTGACATTTAACCAAGAATTAGGGTTTTGTGCGCGCATTCTCAGAAAGAATTAATTCTACAAGTGCTTTTCAATTTACTCTGGGAGATGAGCTGAGGCATTTGATTTGAGTTTGCAATGTGCATTAATCAGTAAAAGAAAAGGCATGTGGACGTTTTGTTTGATTAACTGTGCAATGTTTTGGATTATTCGGAACGCCGGACATTTATTAATTATTTCTTTTTCTAAGTCAAAAATAATTGGATTAACTTCCAGTTGTTTCGATTTAAGAAATTCAAATGATTAAATAAACAGGGAATTGAAAGAAGGAATTTAATGGCAAAAAGGGATTTTTATTCATATTTAATTGTTTGTTACAAATTATTATTTAAACAACTGTAAATTTATTTACATTTTGTTTCCAATGATAATGTTACAAATAATTGAAGAATAAATTGAAACTATCCTAAAATTTCCTAAGTCTTCATCTTCTATCCAATGCTCCCTTGTTGCTCAATTATTTTTACCTGCAAAAGCAAAAGAAGAGAAGTCAATGCAGATAAAATTAAAAGAAGCAGACAGTTAATTTAAGAGATCATCATTAAAACCAACTGGCCGGAATCAGTTTGCCCTCTCTGCAAATCACAAGATTGCTCTTGGTTCACAAAGAGAGATAGAAAAATGTCTTGCAATTAAAATATGAAATGCACAAATTACAATATTGCACAAATTCAAAGTTTGTCAAAAGCTGCATAATTCCAAAAGTTTCCAACAACATGTACAACTATGAAGTCCAAACTGAATTGCCTAACCAAACCAAAAAGGCAAACTGAAAGTCACAAGTTCAAACTATCCAAAGCTGTCAAAAAAACTGTCCAAAGATATAGAAGGCTATTCAAGCTATCAAACAAGTACAAAACGTTGTCAACAAGAAGCAGAAAATCTGGAAAAAGGAGATAAGAAGTATGCAGAGGAAAATATGCATTGCAAGCAACATCAAAATCACATCACTTTCCAGCCAAGTTGCTTTTTCAGAAAATAGTACATCTAAGCAATAAAAAATGCTTAAAACTGTAGAGAGAGAAAAAGAGAAAAAAGAAGAAAGGCTTACAGGGCTTAGGCTTAAGAATATAAAAACAAACTGTTATAGAACAGTAGAGGAGGCAGAAAAATATCACAAGCTCTAAACAAAAAAAGCCAAAAGCTCTCAAACTGTAATAGAAGCAAGGGTCTGCCTCCAAAACCAAACAAAGCCTCAACATTGTCTAAGCATTCAAACTAACAACACAGGCTTGTAAACAGAAGCCAAGCCTGCCTTGAACTGTTAAAACAAAAACAAAAGCCATGAACCTGCATTAACCTTCAAACACCCAAACAATCAAAACCAAAACCATCAAACTGCTCAAATCGACCTGCATAACTACAAATAAATATACAAACAGCAGGTTAAGCCTCAAAGCCATAAGCCTATACCCTGTTCCAACTCAGCATCAAAAGCCTCAAAGCAAGGCCCTGTAACAAAAAAAGCCTGAAACAAGCATAAACAAACAGCAAGCCAAGCCTCAAAGCTTCAAGCCTGTAACCTATTTTTCAACACAGGATGCCTCAAGCCTAAACCTATCTAGGCTCAAATCAGAAGCACAAACAAACTGTCAAACCTTAAACCTAATTCAAAAACCTCATAATCCAACCAAAGCCTAAAAAGCCATAGCATACAGAAGGAGCATTCAAGGCAACTCAGTACACAAGCATTCAAGGCAATACAGATTCAAAGCAAACCAACCACACCCTCAGAGCTGGGCTCATCATAGGGTTCAAGAAGCATACAAGTAAGCAAGTTATTCAAAAGGCGAGGCAAAGAGACAGAAGAGGAAAAGAAAGTCATACAAAGGTTTTCAAGTTATCAATCTTAAACCCAAAAAAGAAAATACAAAATACAAGTTTCTCCAGAGCTCTCCACATCACCATCCCCTTGCCGTCCAGCCACCCTAGGCGCCTGCAAGTCCGCCTCCTCCTCCGTCTCCAGGGGTTAAGGTAGTATCTCTTCTTTCCTTTCCTTTCACGTGCTTCAAACAGAAACGATGACAACAACACTTAAAAATACATAAAAATCAAAACGTGCATGAACATGACACCCTCAAAAATGCGTTGAAACAAAGTTGTTACCTTGTATAAACCATCGCTGGAGCGACCCATGGAGGGAGAAGTTGCTGACAGTGGCGCTGGTTGACCTTAGGCGAGGAGTAAGCGTGACTCAGAAGCTTGGCATGAGAGGACGAAGACGAAGCAAAGCGAAGAACGGCGCCGCTCTCAAACTCTGAAACCCTAGAATCCCAAATGAACAATTACTTCAAACCCTTACAAACATTGTGAAACCCATCTGGGCCTTGCCCTTTCCTAATCAGCCTAAGCCCAACGAAATATGGAGCACACCCCCTTTTTTTTTTCCTTTTTTCTACAAATTCTGTTTGGGCCAAATTCCCCTAAAGCCCATGTTAAATCTCTTTTTGTTTTGTTTAGAAATCAACTTTTTTTTATCACATGATACTTTTTTTACATATACATCATATCATACTAATTTTTCATGTTAAATTTAATTAACAATACTCTTTTTATTTTCTTTTTCATAATTTAATTCATTTTTGTATATAAAATAGTACATTAAGTCTTTTATACAAATTTTTCTTTTATTTTATTACATTTATGAAAAATACATAAATATTAAAATATAATTAGTTTAATAGATTTTATCCTAAAACTCTTTTGATAAATCTTTTCTTCATACATAAAATCTTAATTTTTCTTAAAACATTTCTTTTTTTCTTTTAATTAAAACTTTGTACATAAATACATAAAAATTAGAATTTCTTAAAATATGTTCTTTTCTTTTATTAAAACCTTTTGTTTGTACATACTTAACAAAAATACAAAAAGAATAATAAATACTTAATTTTCTCATTAAGTTAACAATACTTAATAAATACATTTACCACTTGTAAATAAATCACTTACACAAATACATTGATACATTTACATTAATTTATTCTTATACATTGCTATACACTACATATTACATTTGCGATTGATTCGATTTGGTTGTAAATTTATTTGGACACTACTCTCCTAATAAGTCTCATCCCCATTTGTAAACATTTGTACCCCCACTCCCGGATACTTATTTGTAATAGCGTAGACTTTAAATTCCCACAATTTATCGCTTTCAAATATACCTTGGTTAGACCTAGGGTTTGTATGTAAATAAAATCAAACGCTAGATAACCTAATACAAAGACAAATACATGAAATCAATACACAATCACACTTGCACCCCTAGGGTAATCCCACTCGTTGCCTTCCAAAATGGGCCATGCTTGCACGTTGAGTATCTTTGGCAAAACAAAACGAATCAAATGATCATAGCCCCTCGATGACGCTTTCGAAAGTTGCCTACGAAATGATCATAGTCCCTTCAAGCAAAATTGCCAAAGACACTTGGCACCATTGTATTCATGGTCCATACGATGACCCGCGCCTGTCTCGTTAACATCCTAACGCAAGATTGTCCACCAAATACAATGGTGGAACAAAATTGTTAAAAGGGTTAAAACATGAGAAAAACCTTTGAGTACAATAGGGTAGACAACTCTTAGTTACTTGATCAAACTTACAAAAACACTTGCCTACTTTTCAAAACCCACTCCACAAACACTTTCAAAAACAAACTTTCAAAAACATTTGAAACATCTTTTCAAAAAGACAAACACCTTTGCATATACTCAAACAAGAGTCATTTCAACGGTTTCCTAGACAAGGCATCTTTTTTCAAAACATTTTCAAAACACACACACACACACCACAATTTCAAACAATTGAAAATCAAGGCAAGTGATCCAAAACAAGTAACTAAGAGCCCATGGATAACCATGGATGAAAAGGGTGCTAATACCTTCCCTTTTCATAATCTACCCCCCGAACCCACGAAATATCTCAAAAGGTTTTTCCTGTGCTTTTTAACCTTTCCTTTAGGATAAAATAAAAAGTCGGCGGCGACTCTTGCTAAACCGAACAAGTGCGAATACAAACGCAAAACCTCAAGTCAGTTCTCCCACCGTATCACACCCTGCTTATTAATAAAATGTTTTTTGATTTTAAAGAATAAATCAGGTTGTTATCGGTTCATCTGAATTAAGTGTTATGTATCTGTTTTATATGCGATTAAATGAAGTTTGATTTCAAGCTGAAAAATGTAACATCCTATTTATGTTGAACTCTGATTTTATTATTATCCGCCGGGTAGAAATGGGGTGTTATAATATACCCTCCCATAATCAAAACCTTCAACAAAATTCAACCATTCACAAACAATTTTTCGTCTCCAAACCAAGTTTCAAGTGTTTGAGCATAACAAAGAGAGCATAGAAAGCTGCAATTTAAGGTAAACTTTCCTCATTTCATCTCACATTCCTTGCATTGATGCTGATTTATGGATGAAAATAACAATGTCACTTTGGATATGCATATCCAAATTCCACCTACCATAATTCGGATGTGCATATTCGAAAACATGTCTGTTATAGAAATAGGATATTATTTTAACAAAACTTATGTTTTTTTGCTCGTGTTAGGTATGGTGCACCCCGACAATATTCCCAAAGTTGTCGTAAAGGTTCCGGACAAGGTCAATAAAGATGTTAAGCCAAATAAGATGAAGGACGTTGATAAAACGATTGATGTCGTGATAGCTGTTAGACAATAATTTACAAATGATAAAAGTTTCACTCTCGTCAACATATGCTTGCATGGTTTCGAATGGAAGCTACCAAACTTGGGTTTGCCGTTGTGATTGGAAGGTCCGACAATGGTACTAGTAGAAGGAAAGCATTTGTTGTGATGACATGCGAGAGAAGTGGAAAATATATTTCAACAATTCGAAAGTTAAAACATGATGACACGGGATTGAGAAAATATGAGTGTCCATTTAAATTGCGCGGTTCAATGTATATATATACACTACGCCAAAAAAGACCTAAGAAAGCGTTTTTTTTTTGCCCTTTAGCAGCGCTTAAAAGCGCCGCCTATGGTGGCGCTTCCGTAGGTATAAACAACGCTTTTTTTTACAAAAAAGCGCTGCCATATGTATTCTTTAGCAGCGCTTTTTCCTAGAAAAGCGCTTTCTAAGGTAGGCCTCTAGCTAGCAGCGTTTTTTCCTGAAAAAACGCTTTCTATTGACCTCCTTTAGACAGCGCTTCCAAAAGCGTTGTCTAATGTATTTTTTAAGGCATCTTTAGGCAGCACTTTTCTAGGAAAAGCGCTTTCTAAAGTAGGTGTTTAGCAGCGCTTTTTCCTAAAAAGCGCTTTCATTGCTTCACATAAATTTAAGCATTTTTTATGTAAAGACGCTGCGTATTCTTTCCTTTTTAGAAGGCATATTTTTGGGAGTAATCTCATAAACCTGTACTTCAAGCCTTACATTTCAACGACCCTTTATTTCAATAAAGAAGTTGTTACATACAAAAAAAAGGCATTATATATCATTATAATACCATTATATACCAAAATATAAACATCATTATAATTCAATTCACATGTTTGCTACTACGTAGGAGAAGGATGCACTATAATAAGGACAAATTTCTGACTATTTCGAACAACAAATTTATGACTATTACAAGAAAACCTTCTTTATAAGAGGCAAAACAAACTCCAAGAATTTCGTATAAAGGTGATAGTACTCAAGTACAACAAAACCTTCTATTAGAATCCACTTATATATGATATGTGCCAAATTCGTTTTAGCCTGAAATCGGCAAAATCCGACGAGCGGAGGGTCCTTGTCCTGCAAATAAGGTATGAACAGAACAACACGGTCAATTAAACTAACTTGGGTCCAACATAATTAAAAAATTTTATAACACTTTTCAACTTCCAATACCTTATATGATTCTTTTTTGAATAAAGTATTCACACAATTCCTCCTTAATTTCTTCCAATTGATTTTTCGTGCAATGAGCACACTTGCATTCATCAAAGTACTACATAACAAAACATAATATGCATGATTTAGTTAAAATTAATAAATTATATGAAATATCCGATAAATATTAAAATAAATCCTAAGTTATAAATCCATATCGTGATTGGAATCTCTATTCGATTCAAAAGAAGGATTTCTTTCAGAAACCTCAAAACAAAGTATCCGCAATCTATAATGTTACGTTGTTGAGCACACTACATAGAAAAACAAATAAGAATGTATAGTTGTCTTGTTTTATCAAGTAGCATCACTATTATAAGCAAAATTGTGAAAATTAATGTACCTCCACTTTGATCCATGTAATGTTGCTTGATCTAGACCGTGATACCCGAACTTCTCTTTGAGAGCGAAATACTTGTATGTATCTAACGATGAAGAAAAAATAAAAATGAAATGACAAATATAAAAATCCACTAAGTAAATATAAAAAAAAAAGAAATGGTAAACACCCTTACCTTTTTCACGAACGTCTCTTTCTTTTCTTGGTAGGAATATGTTCTACTCGTCTCTTAACAACGCAGATGGTTAGATTGATCCAAATACCGTCATTGTGATCATTTATAATATATGATTCATTCACTATAATATTCTCATCTTCATCATTTCTAGTAAACGATTCAATCTCAACATCAATATCACCTTGATCTTCAATGTTTTCATCAATTACTTTGTTAGATAAAAGCCCTATAGACTATTTCGATTGGGAAGAAGATTATCCTCTGGTAGCATATCTTTCATAAGGGCTAATAACTCTGTGAAACTTTTATCCGACCATCCATTGCCCGCCTTTAAGTTGTACAACTTTAATACCACAGACAATCTTGTGAATTTTGTACAACCATTATACAATGTTTTATCTGCATCGCTTACCAACCTCTCAAACATTTTGGGACAATCCTTAAGGTCTTCTTCAAGTGCTTCTGCAATCTCTTCGACTCGATCATAATTGTATGTATTTGTGCCATTGTCGTTTGAAGCATAGGTCGTATTATCCCCCGATTCAACATTCCCGTTACTTTTCTCACCATGAAAATTCCAACATGTATAACTTCTATCAATTCCATGCCTCTTTAAACGCGATGCCAACTGAACCGCGTCAACCCGACTCCCATAGCAGCAACTCAAGCAAGGACATGTCATTTGCCTGGGGTCTTTGGCGTGCGCCACAATAAACTTAACGAATTCTGATACCCCATTCTCGTACTCTTTCGTCAATCGACTCGAACACATCCATTTCTTATCCATGGTATTACTAATTAAGCTAAGAAAAAACAAAATATAAAAAATTTACATGTAGGGAAACGATCTGAATTTCACACTTTGATCACAAGTAACCCCTATATATAGCAAATTCAATAAGTTAGTTCCCAATCATTTCAAGCAATGCTCATCCATCATAGCAGTTCATTCAAATGGTTTTACTAATTAAGCTAAACAAAAACGTTAATTATTCACGCAACTATAGAAAAAGAACAATTAATTATCTGTAGAGAAGTAATCAACTTCTGGACCCACATAATGTAAGATTCGTGTAAACGATCAGACTTTCACTTTGCACCTATAAAACAATCATACTATCAATATCAATCCAACTTTTCACTTTTCAATGTCTTTTCAACAAGATTTTAATTTACTTATTCAAAACAACAACAAAATTTTAATTTATTCTTAAAACACTCCGTTTATTAATGGTATAGTGATAATATCATATCTCTCATTAGTTCTTAGTAATGACTAAACTACTTTTTTTTACATCAAAAGTAATGAATATATTTTCTATGAAAGAGTATGTTACTTCATTTTAGTCCAAAGTAGTTTTTCCTTCTAAGAATAACTTTCTTAACCAAGCATTTTTCAACGAACAATCTCTTGAGAATCTCAGACTTTGTAAACGATTCTACCACATAATCACACAATTATTATACAATTGCGACGACAAAAAAAATCCTTGAGTTGAATATGATTTATTGACTTTCCACTGTATTATTTGGTTTTGTTTAGCAGTTAAATACGTGTTATGTAGCCTTTTATTATTTGTTAGTTTACTAGTTAAAAATAATTATTTTCCATACCTTGTATTTGACAGAACTTATTCAACTTCTTAACAAACTTAAAAACTTGAACAATGTACAAAACAACAAGAACAATAGCAAGGACAATGTAGAAAACAAGAACAATAACAACAACAATGTAGAAAACAGCAATAATGTACAACAAGAACAATAACAACAAGAATAACAACAACAACAACAACAACAACAACAACAACAACAAGAATAATGTTACAACAGCAAGAATGACGTACCTGAACTACGACGGTCTACGGCAAGAAATGGTCCGAGAAGAAACGATTAGGAACGGTTAGAGAAGAATCGGTCGGAGAAGAAACGGTCGGAGAAGAAACGATTAGGAATGATCGGAGAAGAAACGGTCGAAGAAGAAGACAACAATTAGAAATGAATGAATAGGGTTCTGAAAGTTTTATATTTTAATTTTATAATTTGACCTAAGACAACGCTTTTTAAAAGCGCTTTCTATCATATAAGATCTAGCAGCGCTTTCTTAAGTGGGGAAATTTTATATTTTAATTTTATAATTTGACCTAAGCCAGTGCTTTTCAAAAGCGCTTTCTATCATACAAGATCTAGCAGCGCTTTCTCGAGAAAGTGCTTTCTTAAGTGGGGCGAATTTAAGGCCTTTAGCAGCGCTTTGTAAAAGTGTTTTCTAAAGGTTGTCTGTAGCAGCGCTTTTTTCCAGCGAATTTTTTAAAAGACCTACATCAGCGTTTTCTCAATAAAGCGCTTTCTAAGGTAGGACATTTAGCAGCGCTTTTAAAAAGCGCTTTCTAAAGGTTGTTTGTAGCAGCTCTTTTTTTTAGCGAATATTTTAAAAGACCTACAACAACGTTTTCTCATTAAAGCGTTGTCTTTTTGGTGATGTCAAAAGTCAATTTTGGCGTAATGATATATATATATATATATATATATATATATATATATATAGTTTTACCACTGTTTATTGTTACCGGTTTTATTTTTTCCATGTCTCTTTGGTACTATTTCTGCTTAAAAATGATATTGATTCTGGTTCTGCATACTTCAGATATGCACATCCGAACTATTTCATCAACATCACAAACCACAATCAGAAATGACTCAAACATATCCTCACCTTGCTTTTGTCTACTTCAGTGGTGCAAAGTCGCCACTTCAATTCATGTTCTCGCAGAACACGTCGTTCGCCGAACTTATTACCATAGAATTCTCTCTTGCAATATCCAGATAATCGAAAGGTGGTCAAGCTTCAGTATCGTTCACCTTCACTTGACACTGAAGGAAACGTAAAATTCACTCTGTTTGAGCTCAAGAACGATGACAGTTTAGAGGTTATGTGGAGTACTTTTCAACGATACTCTTCTAAGGGTCTGGTTGAGGTGGATGTGAAGCTTCAAAAATCGGAAAAAGATGTTATCAAAATGTTGCAACGTCCTCAACTACTCGTTTATAAAAATATGTAATTTTAAATTTTTGTAGAACTATATATGTAATTTCGATGAATTATGTTGAATCTATGTTATGAATTATGTTGATTCTTCTGTCTCAGAGATAAGTTTAAATATGCATATCTAAAATAGACAATCAAGTAGCTTCTGATATGTATATGCGAAGTCAATTTAATAAAAAATAAATTATGATTACTTCAGATATTCAAATGTGAATCCACCTATTTTTAACAAATACAATGAGTTTGACATCTAAAATCTATAAATATTTTAAGTTTTTCATTTGTGACCTCCACAAACACATAAAAGTGGAAAAAGAAATTCTAAACATATTTAACTCTTCTAAACAAGTCTATCATCTCCTAACGACCAACTCCACCCACACTCTACTCTTACATGTTTTTTCTATAAGCCTCTACTCTTGATGTTATAGATGGTAAAAAAACCTATGAACCATAATTTTCAGGGGAACATTCTCGATCCAAAGGTCCGCTCAAAAAGATATATCTCAAAACCCAACTTTAAAAATTAAAAACTACTGTAACATGGATGGTGACCCTGACCCCTATAATCATATTTTGTTTTGTTTTGTTCTCAATTAAAGAGTTTATCACAAGATCATGATTTTAATGCATAAACCTAATTAAGACGTGATTGTGTTGTTATGGAAGTAAACAAACAGTAAAATCTAAAGGCAGTGGCAGCCTTTGTTTGACTGGTACACGTACTGCCCAATTTGTGTTTTACATGATTCATAATAGCCCGCCGGCAGGGCCAAATTCATGGTTCATTTTATAGGAAAATAACATATAGTAATATATTTTTGTCAGAAAAAAACATAATAATATAATTAATGAACGAAATATAATTATCCTAATCCCTTTACGAGGAAATCGCCACCGTTCTTCTTTTCATAATAAATTCATTGAATATTTCAAGTGTGTGTCCAATCCATAAGCCAAAACAAAGTCAAAAGGAAGATAAAATTGTTTTTATCTTTGAAAACAAAATTGAGGAAAATAGAAAAAGAGAGACAGTACTAATCTATTTATTTATATTTTCAAAATCGACATCGGTTAGGTCATTAATTAACGGGTTGATGTATTTGAAAATAAATATATAAATTATGAGAGATCAAATGAAATATTTTTGCTAATTTTAATTAGGGTGAAATATTTCATTATCTTTTACAAAATTATAAATTTTTTCCATTTCAATAGAAAAATCTAATTTTTAATCCTTACAACATTATTTTACAAAAAATATCCATCCCATGATATTAAGTCAATATGTATTTTAAGGGGTTTTTTTCCAAAGTAATCTGGTCAAGTTAACATATATTTGATCTTAAATAATTATATTAATATAACTTCTGACATTTTGATTATATTATTATACTTTTGATCTAGTTAAGTAATCATACTTCCGATGTTAAGCAGCTATGTTAATATACCTCTAACATCTTAATTATGTTAATATATTTTTGACTCGTTCAAATTTACATACCTCTAATCTTAAGTAACTATGTTACATACCTCTAGCATTTCGGTGAAGTTAATATATCTCTGATCTTAAACGACTTGATTAGTTTATCCTCAATCATACATTGAGATCCACCATGATCTACTTGGAGCTGGCTAATTTGTGTTTAATAAGCTGAGGTCCATCAGTATCCCCTAACATTAGGGTCCGGCCCACCAGAACTTTTGAATCTATATGGTACAAACCTCAGCTAAGGATAAACCATGATCCGTCTATTATGTTTTGATTTCCGTTCGAAAAAATCAAATTCTTTATTAAAGAAATAAAATTCATTAAGGCTATAAAACAATTTTAAATAGGACAAACATAGTCATGATTAAAACGACCTCCTAAGGGCTTGAATATTGTATGCAAAAGATCAAGAAATTATCCAAAACATTATAAAATGAACCCCATGGATGACTAATGACGAAAATATAAAAATGAAACAACAAGACATTAATCTTCATTCTTCTTCTCTTCATGAATGTCAAGAGACTTTTCACTGACGGTACCATGCTTGGAGGCCTCGACATTAAGGGAAGACTCATTTTCTTCCATATCTAAAAGATAACCATCCACTATCGTCTTAAAGAAATACATCTCAGACACATTGAGCCCGGGGTGAAGACAAAGAGCTTGTTCTTTTGCCCTCTCGAAGGCTAAATCGCCAGCGAAAAAGATATCCACCAAAGCCTCCTGGAAGGATTTTTGTAATTTTTTATAAGATTCCTAGGTTGCGCTCAAATCTTTGGTCAGGGTGTCGACAATCGCTTGCAGATCCCGTCAGTTAGCTTCTGAGGTCTTCATCTATTGTTTTGCCTCCAGCAATTGCTTTTCCAATTTCGCTTTCTTTTTAGTGTGAGTCTTCTAGACTATGTTCAGTTGATTCTCTTTATTGTTCATGCGGATTTCGTTCTGTTCATATACATCTCCGACCTTGAACAAATCCTGGATCATGACAGCATACCTCATAAGATAAGACCCCAGATTTTGCGTCAACTTCTGGGCACATATGGTCTTCACTTTCTCAACGTCCTTTGTGGCGTTAAAATGATCATAAAGGGATTTTAGTCCGTCAAAATTGTTAGACCAAAACTTAAATTTCGTTGAAGGATTAGGCTTCAGATTGTCGATGGCCTTTTTGCATCAAACTATTAACTTCCCAGTCAACATTGTATACTGGGTCCCCCATTAGAGTCTTCAGATTCTTAGGGGTACTCGGCTTTAAGCCATCAGAAGTGGGAATTGAGGAATCATTTTTCTCTGAGATTTTTTGGGTCGTCTTCCCAACATTTTCCTTTTTCCTATTTAGAGCCCTAGTTTGAACACCGGTTGGGTAACTCTTAATCTCAAACTGTTCCCCTCTTTTGGCTCTCGCCTCAGCCATCAATTTATTTTGTTCTCTAAAAGATAGATTAGTCATTATGGATGAAAAAGGGAAAAAATTAAGGATGTCGATCTAGACAGTATGATAATAAATATATTCAGACGCACTAGTATTACCCAAAAATTTAAAGATTTATTTAGAATCATCAACCAAACCTAGTAGCTCTCGAACCTTTATCATACAAAAGGAGTCTAATAAAGCCAAAGTTTGGACCTCTAAGGCATTTAACTTGTCATAATTAAGCCCGAAAACAGACATTAGGTTACCCGTCCAATAAATGGGAAAGTGATGGCTTCTATTCAATGCATATAACACCTGAGGACACATATCCCCACCTCTAACACGAAGAAACTTATCTTTGAACCCCTTATTGTTAGAGGTATAAAATTGGAAGAAAAAAACTTTTTTCGAGAAGACTGTTAAGGGAGTTCCACCCTCCTTTGCAAACTCCTTTGGTCTTGTAGAAGGAAAAGAACTGACCTATAGCGAGAACTATGTTCACGACATCACACACCATCTCAAAAACTTTAATAAAATCTCATCTATTAGGGCGAAGTTGAGATGGCACAACATTTAGGGTTCTGAGAAGATCCGACTCGAAATGGGTAAATGGGGTGCAGATTTTAAAATTCTCAATCACCCCGGAGCAAGAATGGAAGAATTCGTCTAACATTTCTCATGGTTGAGTCATGTAAACTCATTCACCTGGAATGCAAGGCTTTAATATGACATATTTTTCATTACCGGTGGAGGAGATCTTCCTCTCTGATCGGATTTTGGAAATGTATTTGTCATTTGTTAAACTACGATCATAGCTTATTACTTCTTGGTTGATCCAAGATCCAGTTATCTCCACCTCTATTTCTATAGAACCCGGTGAAGAAGATTTTGAATCAATTTCGCTAATAAATGCAAAAATATTGCCATAAACTTCCTTAATAATACGGTCTAATTCAATTTTCCCCAAGTGACCTTTACACTCTCTCATGCATAAATCTAAAAGTTCTTTTCTCTTTTGGACATTTAGGAGAATCAATATGTTTTCCCGATCATCACATTCACATATTACTACCATTATAAAACTTAACAAAAAGAAAGTAAAGTAAAAAAGAGAAAAACTGAAGTTGTTTCCTGATCAGTTGTTGATGGCGTAAAGGTTTAAAGACAACTTAGGAATAGAGTTTCGAAATATTCAATTTTCAAGAATGAAGAGTTTTGGAAAGAGACATTTGATATTTATCCACTAAGTGTTCTGATTATGAAACGGCTAGATAAGTTATGTCGTTCAAAATCATAATGAGCTTAGTTTTCCCATAAAAAGTCATTATTATGAAGAGAGAGAGAGAGAGAGAGAGAGAGAGAGAGAGAGAGAGAGAGAGAGAGAGAGAGAGAGAGAGAATCCCATGAGATATTTAAAAGCATTATCAATTTAACACGTTATCATATGTCATAATCTGGTAAGACCAGTGGTCGGGATCTAGTCTGATCAAACCGATTCGGGATAGGTTTTCCATGGACGAAATAAATAGTGGAATTCTTTATCCAAACACTTCACTCTTTTTGGCCTTGTCTTGGGGGACTATGTATATCTCGAATTTTTAGCTTAGTTAAGATTTGGGTTGGTTACCCATATGCCGGGGTCATGAAGGTTCCTAGAAGCTGGTTTTTCGGATTGGTAACCCACTGTAACGGTGAAGAGGCAGTCCAAGGGGTCGGATGGAGGTTACAAAATTGATGTTTCATTCATTATAACTCATGATTAATGGAAATTATTGAGACGACAGACATTACCTTGAGCATTTAATCATGTGAAACGTTAGGCGGCTCATTATGACTCATTGTTGAGGGAATCAGAAATTTGAAACAATGACCATATAAGAAACATCGAAGCAAGTGTTGAGGGATCTGAAGATCATTTGACAGAAATATACTAATAAGAAGCACACTAGAAACAAATTTCCTACACATGCGATATCATCTGAAGATTATCCAAACGGTGTTTTTTGCAATATATATATATATATATATATATATATATATATATATATATATATATATATATATATATATATATATATATATATATATATTATAAAAAGTTCAATTCTTATATAAGGCGACTTTGAGTTTTATACATTCATTTAACACTTTATTTATTTTATTGTTGGTCGTATCATCACCAAATATATATGTAGCTTAGGGTAAAGACTTAGAGATTCTAAACTTTATGCTAAAAAGTTGGTGACATCGACCATATCATAGTTTTAAATTAATATTCATATATCATAGACCATATATGACATCTCCAATTAGGGTAAGTGTTGGATAATGTTTTCTAGCTGGAATGGAAAGAGACGTAGAGCTATATGACGAGCATAACGTGTGAGCAAACCAGACCAGTTACTGAAATAATTATTGGTCTTTTTCCTATACAACCCGATTATAGGTCAAATTTATAGACAAGCAAGAAACCATTTTGGTAAAGTAATAATAATAACTATAGTTGATTAAGGTGACAAACATTTAAGCCAAAAATGAGGTTGGTTCTTCTCTTATAGAGAGCTTTCTTGGCGCGTGCTAGCTATAACCAATCAAATTGAGAGAAAATAAAGAGAAACTTGTTCAATTATAATGGATGACAAAAATATTTATATTTGTAGATAAAATCCGTCATAAATATGAGACGGATAACTTAATAGATATCTATGTATAAAATAAATAAATATTTAAATACATATTTAGTAATAGATGTGAATATGGATTTAATAATATCATATCTGCAAATATCTATATCTATTAATAAATTATAATAATTATTTAAATATTAATTTATTATAGGATGTCTTCTTATCTTCTAAAAAATTAAATTTTTATTAAGTTTTCTTTGAAAGACTTTTTTTAATATTTCATATAAAGTATATTGGCTATTTCATATTTAAATTTTTTTCTTTAATTCATATCTCATGTCAACAATTCAACCTTCTAATCAATCAATTTTTCTGTTTAACTGGTGTCTTCTTTTCTACTTCTTTGTTGTTCATTCTTTCATCATAACTCACAATCACGTATCTTTCATTTAAAAAAAAAAAGAAGAAATATATGAATATTTTATGTTTTAATAAAAATGAAGAAAATTAATGTGATAATTTTTTTTGTTAAAGTAAGAGAGATTTGTATAGATATTATGTGATAATAAATTATTGTATATTTAAAATAAGTTGAAAATATTTTTTTTTTTAAATTAAAAAAATATTATCTATAAATATCTGTGAATATCTACAAATATCTAAAAATCTGTAGATTATCCGTTTAGCATTATGCAAGAATATAGACATATATAAATATTATATTTATTTAACTAGACAGACATGAATATCATATTATCTATCCCCCTATATCTCCATTTACATCCCTATCAATTACACATGTTTTGATTAATTTTTGTGAAATTGATTTAGAGTTAGTGCTTTTTTCTTGTGTTCTTCTTATTTATTAAAGCCCAAAACTATTAATCGACCACGAAAGAAATCCAACATCTCACGTCTGAATCAAAAATTTAAAAATATTAAGTAAGTCAATTTTTTTTGCAATAATCAAGTTTTAAAAAAAAATTACACAAATAACCATATTTCAGAGAAAATTACGCAAATAACCATGTTTCAGAAAACCCACAAAGGAGGAGTCAACCCAGTTGGCACATGCACCTAAAAATAAAGGGGAAGTGTCATCTCACTTGGCGCCTAGGTGCTAAAAGTTTACCCTAAGCCATGTGAGATGACGCCTAAGTGCAATAGAGGTGTACTTTTTTTCGTTTTTTATTTTAAATGCGGGACATTAGGTAAACGATATAGCTTCACGAAAATTTGATTTTTTATTTACAAAAAACGATTACATATTAAAAAAACATACAAAATAATTAGTGGTCCCCCGGAACTCGGTAACAAACCGCGGTTTCGCATTCGCGTCCTCGTCTGTCTCGTGGTGGATTTCGTCGCGTTTCCTATAATGGTAGGGTCGATGGCCCAGCGAAGTCAATGCGTTCCAAATTCATGAAATCGGTAAGATCTCCATATCTGGAAGATCCACTTTGGTACCATTGGTTACCCATGTCCTCAAAGTGTGGTAGTCTTGATGGTGGATGGGGTTCCATGGTTGGTCTATAGCACTAATCGTCTAAGTAAGGGGGTAGAAAGGAAATGAATCTTGGGGTGTTTGGTATTGCGACTGTTAAGTGCTATGGTGATATGGTGGTTGATGGTAAGTTGGGTCATTTGGGTCATATTCTTCAGAAAATTCCAGATCATGGCTAAGGTTAGATGTTGAGGGGTCCACGTTGGGATATGGAGAAGACTGAAATTGTGTGTGGGGCATGCGAGTTTATTGGTATTGTGATTGAAATTGTGGTTGGGTGTAGGCCATATAGGGGTATTGTAATTGAGGTGGTGATTATGGTTGGGTGTGGGGCATATGGGTGTATTCGTATTGTGGTGGTGATTGTGGTTGGTGGTTGTAGATCTGCAATGTCAGGGTGGTTGGTGGGAGGTTGATGTGTGTTGGTTTATTGTTAGGGATTTGAGGGTTGTGCCTATTATGTTCATGGGTCAACCAAATACCTCGGATGAGAGACGTGTATTTCTGGATTACTAGCCGATTTGTACCAAACTAAATATTGATCCGTGTGTCGCATATTACTCCGGTTGGTGAAAACAGGGAATTGTAAGACATGTTGGTGACGCATATGCCACATCTTACACTATTCTGGAGCAAAATCTTTCCAATTAGTAAGACCCCATTAGGCGTCGACCATTTTGAGATGCCAGGGGGACAAACAAGTTGGATCACATGGTATCTCTTGTTGCATTCTAAAATGCATCTTGACAGGATCATTGTGGTGCATCTCCACAATGTTGAACCGTATGATTGCAGTCTTTGTGGTCCAAATAGCTGCATCCTCGGGGTTTGGTTCATGGTCCAAACCCAAATATGGTCTCCAGATAAATTGTGGATAAAATTAAATCAGCATAATGAAAATGTAATAAATAAATAATTTAAAAGTAGAAAAGTTCAAAGGTACGACGTACATTATCCGGGTCAAGGTGATCCAATAGATTACGATATAGAGCAACATTGAATCTGGAATTCTTGTTGTAATCCATACCCGTCACGTAGTACCTAAAGGAATTGTAAAATAGATTATTTTTAAAAATATTTGGCGAACGGATGAATAATAAATAATTTAAGTTCTTGACTTACTTTGTTGCATATGGGAACACGAACGCGTTGTTATTGACGGGATTTAAGGACTCCATTCTCTACCAACCCCAGGCTTGGAGTAAGAAAGCACATCCATAAAATGTACATTTTTCCTTGGTTGCATTTTTATACAAGGAACTGTGTAGATTGGCTAAAACAGCAGAACCCCAACTATACATTCTAGTTTTTTCAAAGTTCCTAAGTAAACTTAAATACATAAAATTTACACTATTTCCCGTACTTTCGGGAAATAAAAAGGTTCCAAACAGTATCATTATGTAATTTCTAGCTTTTATTACTCTTGCTAGCTCAGAGGAATTTTCGTTCAACTCTAGAGTCGCATAATGTTTTTTTAGTTCAGTAAGTAATATACATTGGCCTCTAGCACCAGCACCTTCAACCATATCTTTGCCCAACAATTCCTCGCATAGAGAATTGGGTTATTGAACCGACCTGTTAACCGCCTTACCGTCAACAGGGAGACCCAATAACATGTACACGTCCTCTAGTGTGACGGTACATTCACCTATCGATAGATAAAATATGTGTGTCTCGGGTCTCCACCTTTCCAGTATTGCAAGTATAAACTTTGAATCAATCGTGCAATTGGAGATCTTAATAACATTTCCAAAACCCGCATATTCGAGATAGGGCACGATCAACGGGTCGGGAGCAATGTAGTTGTGTGAGTGAATTCTGAATCTTTTAGTATCCTAAATTCAAAATGTAAAAAGGGTAAGAGTCTATAAGATGTATAAATCATTAATAATATTATAAAAAATATATTAGTATACAAGAATATTTGAGAATTTATAAAAACTTACAAACGCCGCAATATTGTCCCTTGTGCCTTTGTGAGAATCGCCCATTGTGAGAAGAGTCATAGTTGAAATTATATAAGATAATGAAAGAGTTTGTATCAGAGAGTGGGATGATTGTTGATGCAAAACAAGTATGTGAGGCTCTTTATTTATAGGCAAAATTGTATCACATAGTGAATAAATGAGGTGGTTGGTGGTTGCATGCATGCTACGTGTCACTCATGCGCCAAGTCAAATGACGCATACATGCAATTTAGAGAGCATGCGCCATTCAACTTGGCGTGGGACAAGCCTAATTGTTGCAGTCTAGGTACATACTAGGTGGAAGTCTTGGGGAAGGGTTTTCTGCATGCATGTAATACGATTGGACATGTAGGGAGGCGCCATTTGACTTGGCGAATGAGTAAAAATTGAAAGGTGCCTCCATCCCAATTGGCAAAATAGAGGTGGCATAGGTCGCAGTGTAGGTGTAGGCTAGATGGCAGTCTTGGGGAAGGGTTTTCTGCATGCATGTAATACGATTGGACATGTAGGGAGGCGCCATTTGACTTGACGAATGAGTACAAAATTGAAAGGTGTCGTCATCTCAATTGATGAAATAAAGGTGGCATAGGTTGCAGTGTAGGTGCAGGCTAGGTGGCAGTCTTGGGGAAGAGTTTTCTGCATGCATGTAATAAGATTGGACATGTAGGGAGGCGCCATCCTCAATGTCTCCCTCTAGCCATCGCATCAACTCTCTCTTCAGACGCTCCATGGAGTGAATGTGCCAAAATTTCATTTTCATCGGAGGTTTGGTGGCCGAGAAAATAACGTATCCATCTCTGGTGAAAATCATGGGAGATGTCATGACGCAAATAACAGAGAAAAAAATAAGAAAATAGTGCGAGAAAGTGTGAAGAATGACGGAGAATCGGATCATTTATTTATAGAAAACAACATTTGCCCTAGGCGCCAAGTGAGATGACGCCTCCTCTCACTTTTAAAGTGCATGCGCCATCTCACTTGACTAAAAATGAGAGCATGCGCCAAGTGAGATAGCGCTTAAGGCATAATGCTAGGTGCATGCGCCAACTGGATTTGCTCCTCTTTTATGAAATTTTCTGAAACATAGTTATTTGTGTAATTTTCTCCAAAATATAATTATTTATGTTTTTTTTTAAAACCTAATTATTAAAAAAAAAAAAAATTCAAGTAAGTCAATTATAGTAGTTTTTACTACTTTTTACTCGGTTTATTTTTAGTCTATGTAAAAGTAACAGGTCACGCTTAAATTCCATCACAATCATGTAAATAATATTATGAGTAAATTATCAATTTAAATCAATATTTTAAAAATCAACCGCTTAAAAGTTTTAATTCAAAGTCAAACGGATTCATCTATTAAATCTACAGTTAAATTATTTATTAAATTAATTAATAATATTAAATTAAATTAAATTTTATAAAAATATCACGCAATTATATATTCACACCTTAATAAAATAAATATTAAAAATTCATTATAAATTCAATACAACAAGATTAATAATACACATAATAAAACTACATAAATCTTCGTTTACAATCAATTCAAACTAAAATAATATAAATTTTCGTTTACAATCAATTCAAACTAAAATTAAAATAATATAACATAATATCTAAATTAAAATTCAAATAGTTTACGGTACCTAAATTAAATAGAATTGAATTATTAAAAATAAATAAAATGGTATTACTTAATTGAAGAACAATAAATGAATGTGAATTGAACGATCATAAACAAGTCACAATTGAAAAACGACAAGTAATATTGAGTGGGATGGCGTGACTATCATTACTATAAAATATACTTTTTGTAACATTATAATACTATGATTGTTCTATTACGAATAATTCATTTTGGGTGCTTTTTTTTTTTTTTTTTGCTATTTATTAAAAGGCATTTCACTACGGTCAACATTAACAAATGTGGTGAAATGTACCTTGAGTGTTAGGGTTCGAATCTCAACACTAACAATTTTCTATGTTTTCGTTACAAAAAAGACTTGTCCTTATATTTCATCACGGTTCATATTATTAATCGTGGTGTAAGGTGCTAACATTTCATCACTATTCTTATTATCAACTGTGATAAAAGGTATATATATATATATATATATATATATATATATATATATATATATATATATATATATATATATATATATATATATATATATATATATATATATATATATATATATATATATATATATATATATATATATATATATATATATATATATATATATATATATATATATAAGCGAAATCCTAACAAGATCCTAACATATCTCTCAAACGTCTCTCTCATATATTGTAATCTCCATTAACGTTTCGACAACCTTTGTTCACAAACATGATGTAATACGGTGGTAGAACCGACTGTTTAATACTGATTTGCGTTTTTTGTTCGCAAATGTCGCGGTAAGCAAGAGTCGCCACCGACTTTTCTTTTATCCAACAAAGGAAAGGATGAAAAGAACAGAAAAAATACATTTTGAGAGTTCCTGAGTAAGGGGGTAGATTATGGAAAATGAAGGTATTAACAACTTTTCCATCCATGGTTTTCCATGGGCTCTTAGGTACTTGCTCATTTTTGAAAATTGTTTGTGCTTTGTGTGTTTTGAAAATTATTTTGAAAATGCCTTAGTGTGGCGATTAACTTTATGGTAACTCTTGTATCAGTCCTCAAGAGTGTTGACAAGGCGAATGTTTTTTAAAGTGTTTTGAAATATTTTTGTGTAGGTGCAAAAAGTTGTTTTGAGCAAGCATATAAGAACTTATCTACTTATACTCGAAAGGGTCGTTCTTTTCCTTCTAACCTTTATATAGTGCTATCCTACTATTAGTGAGTAGGTAGCCCTATCGTTGAACATTGAGGGACTATCGAAAGAGACGATATGATCATTGAAGGCAACTTGTAAGGATATCTTAGCATTCGATGGGACTTTCATCATATAGGCAACATCGAAGGACAAGATCATTTCTCGTAGGTAACTCGAGGGACGTTTAGGGACCATGATCTTTTATGATACCTTTTAAACTGAGCTTTGCTAAGATATCCCTACGTTCGAGGGACATGACCATTGTTTTCCGAGGCAACCAAGTGGGGAGTACCCTAGGGGTGCAAGTGTGCAACAGTGTGTTTTTTCAGTTATATTTATCTTGCAATTAGGGTTTTCTATCGTTCATTTTATTTTTCCATACAATCCTATTAATCTAAGCATTGCATAAAATATAGTAGCTGAAGGTAAAGGCGGAAATATAAACCTAGGCTATTACACAACTTTGGGGAAGTTACATAATAGTAAAGAATACAGAAAAAAAATCTTAAAACTATTACATTTTGGAAGCAATTACATGATAATCATAAAAAAAATGTGGCAAAAATAAAGCTACGTTATTACAGTTGAACGCGCCCTATACACTTTATCTAGGAAAATAAAAATAGCAAAGAAAATATTTTGGTGATTTTTTATAAAAAAATGATTTATGATAATTAATTAAATAAACCTAAAAAACCTAATTAATGTTAATTAATAAAAAAAATTAATTTTGAAAAAATTTAATTAAAATACCTAAATCCTAATTAGTTCGAATTAAAAAATAAAAGTTATTTTTGAAAAAAATATTAATTAAAAAAAACCTAAAAATCTAATTAATTTTAATTAAAAAAAGGTTAATTTTGAAAAAAAAAATATTAATTAAAAAAACCTAAAAGCCTAATTAATTTTAATTAAAAAAAGGTTAATTTTGAAAAAAAAGATTAATTAAAAAAACCTAAAAACCTAATTAATTTTAATTAAAAAAATGTTAATTTTGAAAAAAAACATGGTAAATTAAAAAAACCAAAAACCTAATTAATTTAAAAAAAAAGGTTTTAAATTTTTTTTATGTATAATGATTAACAAGAAAGAATTAAGTTTGCCAAAAAATAGATAGGGGAAGAAACATCAATGAAAAATAGGGTTAGAAAATATAAATAATGTAAATGTCAATGGTGGGTGTTGAACCAAAAATTAATTTAAAACCTAAAATTAAAAAAAACCTAAAATTAATTATTCGAGTTTATTATGAAAAATCACAGGTTTGTGAAAAATGTTAGGTTTTATGAAAAAATGTTTTAAACAGAAAGAATGAAAATAGGTAAAAGGATAAATAGAAAGGAAGAAAACCAAAATCAATAGAGGTGGGTGTTGAACTCACGCTCTTAACCTCCTCAGAATGTTAGCCTTGCCATGCATTGTTGGTTATTATGATCCGACCTCAGTGTTTTGTAATAACCCTGCATGAGACTTTGTCTAAATCTGCAGTGTTGAATCTCATGAACACATTAAATAAATTACTATATCATGAAATACAAATAAAACAAATATATAAAATTTTGTAATGTTAAAACCGATATGGCATGTATGAATGCTTCTACACCCCTTTCGATCATAGAGATCAAACCAGCCTTATCCTTACTGGAGAAATAGTGAGATAGGGGTTTGTAACAAGGATGGCTTGTTTGTAGTGAGATGGGGGTTTGTAATAAGGATTTTAATGTTTTTAGGGTTCTTGAAGGAATTTGATATTTTGATAGGGTTGTGGCAAAGGTTTTTTTCCACGTCCTGTTTGTGTGAAAAGAATGAGATTATATAATGGAAATTAGAGAAAAAATATGAGCTTTGAATGTGCAATTGGGCCTCTAATAACCACAAGCAATAGTGCAAATGTTTATTCACTTGAGTCTGTCACGTTTCGGGCTAAATCGCAGGGACTTAAGTGCAATTTTTAAAGTTGAAATATGCAAACAAAATGTAGCCGACATCGAAAACTAACTCCTTTCCGAAAATGGGCTCAATAGGATAAACAGTGAGTTAGTTATGAATTTTTGAAGTTTCTCCTCAGACAAACTTATTCTTGACCGAGTTATGAATTTTCGAAGTTTCGACCCAGATGAAATATTATTCAGCATTCAGGATTTTCGGTGCATCACGTGCACTATGGGCAAAGAACGAAGTCTTTTTGGATATCGTTCGAACTTGATACCTCCTATGAAAATGTAGCCAACTTAATTTGTGAAATTGTGGCGCCAGAACCAGCTCAATACGATGAAAATCGACCAAGTTATGATTTTCTGAACATGACGCAAATAAACTTCTATCACAAATTTTCTGTAGGAAAATACTTAATAAATCTGCATTTTTGAAGACCTTATGATCGAAATTGGCTTCCAGCCGTGAGAGATGAAAACGTAGATGACGTCAAGTTTGAATTTTGGCCACCGGAACGGGTTCAAAACGAGTCACGATCTTCAAGTTATGAATTTTTTAGTGCGTAAAAACTGCACTTTCAACACACTTTTTCACCATATTTCTTCGAGAAAACTCACACATTCAGAGACCTTCTTTAAAGAATTGGCTCTCAAGCCGAACCTGAATTTTAGAATACGTTATCATAGATATCTTGGCGAAAGAACACCTGAATATGACGCGTCGGGTTGGACTTGTAAATCTTTGAACCCCGAATTGTTGCGAAACAGCGAACCGATCTTCAGCACGGAAAATACTCTGAGAACATCCATTGGCGAAATAAATGTCACTTGTAACCTGACGAAGCTTGCTAAGTATACCTTGATTCCATAACAATAAAACCAATGATATGCATGTATGTAATAATGAAGTGTAAGCCAAAAAGGTCGAAATAAAGAGGGTAAATTTTGGAATACAACAGCTGCCCCTGTTCAATCTTCTTAAACCTGAAGATGTAGATTGACTAGTCTGCCCTTCGTGATCTGAAGGTGGAAGATGATTGAACACTAGAGTGCCTAAAAATTTTCACTCGTCTGAAATGATACTTGACTGTGTAGGTAATACCGAGAATGGGCTTACAGATGCCATTTGGAGAAGGTGACGGAAGATTATCGGAGATGGGCTTAAAGATGCCATCTAGAGCAATGACGGAGAGTCGTCGGAGATGAGCTTAAAGATGCCATCCAGAACAATGTTGATTTCATGAGATGTTCCTTTATGGGAATCCCTATGCCTGTTGTTGAGGAGGACTCCGCAGAGGAATGTTGGTCTTTGTCTTGGAACATAGAGTTTTAGGAGCTTCGGTTGTCCATTACTCTACTGGAGAATATGAAATCGATCGTATCTGGTCGAGTCCAGGTGTTACAGTGTTGTAAACTGTCAGAGATAAAAAAAGGAGGAACCTGTATAAGGCTTTCTCAGGATAAGTCCATGCGAAACTGCGTCAAGTAATTCATGAAAAGGAGCCTGGATAGTAGGGCTATGAGAAGGAACCTGGGTAGTAGGGTTACTTCGAAATGAAAGCCTGGATAGTAGGGCTATGAGAAGGAACCTGGATAGTAGGGTTACTTCGAAATGAAAGCTTGGATAGTAGGGCTATGAGAAGGAACTTGGATAGTTGGGTTACTTCGAAATGAAAGCCTGGATAGTAGGGCTATAAGAAGGAACCTAGATAGTAGTGTTACTTTGAAATGAAAGCCTGGATAGTAGGGCTATAAGAAGGAACCTGGATAGTAGGGTTACTTCGAAATGAGATCCCGGATAGTAGGGCTATGAGAAGGAACCTGGATAGTAGGGTTACTTCGAAATGAGAACCTAGGTAGTAGGGCTATGAGAAGGAACCTGGATAGTAGGGTTACTTCGAAATGAGAACCTAGGTAGTAGGGCTATGATAAGGAACCTGGGTAGTAGGGTTACTTCAAAATGAAAGCCTGGATAGTAGGGCTATGAGAAGGAACCTGGATAGTTGGGTTACTTCGAAATGAAAGTCTGGATAGTAAGGCTATGAGAAGGAACCTGGATACTAGGGTTACTTCAAAATGAAAGCCTAGGTAGTAGGGCTGTGAGAAGGAACCTAGGTAGTAGGGTTACTTCGAAATAAAGCCTGGGTAGTAGGGCTATAAGAAGAAACCTAGGTAGTAGGGTTACTTCTAAATAAAGCCTGGGTAGTAGGGCTATGAGAAGGAAACTGGGTAGTAGGGTTACTTCAAAATAAAATCCTGGGTAGTAGGGCTATGAGAAAGAACCTGGGTAGTAGGGTTACTTCGAAATAAAGCATGGGTAGTAGGGCTATGAGAAGGAACCTGGGTAGTAGGGTTACTTCGATATAAAGCCTGGATAGCAGGGCTATGAGAAGGAACCTGGGTAGTAGGGTTACTTCAAGAGGAAGTACAAGCATGGGCTGAGTGATTGTAAGTGTCTAAACAAGTTTCTTTTGAGTTATAGGACTTGTATGATCAGAAAAGAACAAGTGCAAGGCTCAAGAACAAGTTTTATGAAAAAAGCTACTTTATCAAAATGACATTGTGCACTTTCTTCCCAAAATGGATATAAAGCATGGCCTTGCATTGAATGCTTGAATTGAGACCTCTAACAGTTGTGCAAGCAACTAATTATGGAGTTCCTAACAAGTTTGAGGCCTGTAAAGTAGAGGTTATGCAGCATAAGTTTGAATTTTGAATCTTGTTCATCACAAAATGACTTGTAATTTAAGTGTGAAAACCCTAACTTCATCTCTTCGATTCTCCATACTCAAAAATGATATCAAGGAGTTCTTGGACATTTTCGAAAGCTTGTAATGTGATTTACAACATTTCTTTGAATCACTTTTGAAAATTTCCCTTGGAACTATATGAAAAAGTTCCATGAAGTTAGGTCAAAATCCTGACCAAATTAGGGCAAAATTTCACTAAGTGTTTTGTTTCATGACCATGTGTTCTTAAAATTATAACTTGAGATCCAAGCACTTTGGGAAGGAGTTGTGTAAATAAATGTTGTATATTTCATGTAGATCTACAACTTTCATGTTGAAAGTTTCTTTTGAATCATCTTGCATCATGGTGAAAAGTTTGCTCAAAGTTGTGAAAAAATAAGAAATTTCCAACACTTCGAAAAATTTCTAAGTTTAGAAATTTTAACTTTTCAAAATGAAATCTTGAATTTTTGATTTCTTGATGAATAAGTTTCATATTTTGACATGCTTTGATGAATTGTGATCTTTGGCATTTGATTTTGACCGAAAAGTCAAAGTTTGACTTTTCAGTATACAGCTGACTTTTGATCAGTTGACTGAAAATTCATCTGTCAATCCATTAGACTTGAGCAATGTTTTGAGCTATGTCATTAGTTAAAAGTGATGCAATTGGAATCTTGAGATCATGATTTAAACCAATTGATCATTTGCTAGGTCAAAAATCAGAAATTTCCCTTTCCTAGTAAAAACTCTAATTTTGACTATTTTCCCCTTTTGAAGATTTGATTAAATTTCTTGAGGAATTATGGTCCAAAATTGATCAAATGATAAATATGAGTTTAAAATGTTGATGTGGATTAAAAATTATGAAGCTTGACTGTAAATTGGCCATAGTTGACTTTTTTTCCCCTAATACAGCTGATTTTTAGGCCAACTGCTCAATTGATTGACCAAAAGTGTGATTCAAAGCTTGAAACTTGACATGAGTAATCTTGAGGGTCCATAATGATCCATGAAAGTCATACGGGGCATTGGAAGTTCAAATATCCTTGTGCAAACTCAAACCCTAATTTTGGTCATCAGTGCTTAAGGAGGTGTCTTGAGCTGATCAACCCTAGTGCAGTCTTGAGCCAAAGGAGATCTTGTGAGAAAATTCTTGATAAGTGAGAGGGAAAATTTTGGGGTACAACATTTGCCCCTGTTCAATCTTCTTAAGCCTGAAGAGTTAGATTAGCGAGTTTTGCCATTCGTGACTCGAAGGTGGAAGATGATTGGACATTAGAGTGCCCAGAGATTTGCACTCGGTGATGTGATGATTGACGATATAGGGAATGGGCTTAAAGATTCCATTTGGAGGGATGATGGAAAGTTGTCGGAGATGGGCTTCTAGATGCCATCTAGAAATGATTGTTGAACCGTATCTATAAGCTGAAACTGAATGAGTATCAGAATACCGTCCGTGTCTGGAGCGTATCTGAACTGTATCCAAAAGTTGAATCTGAATGAGTATCAGGATGGCATCCGTGTCTGGAGCGTATCTGAACTGTATCTAAAAGTTGAATCTGAATGAGTGTCAGAATGGCGTCCGTGTCTGGAGCATATCTAAACTGTATCTGAAAGTTGAATCTGAATGAGTATCAGGATTGCATCCGTATCTGGAGCGTATCTGAACTGTATCTGAGAGTTGAATCTGAATGAGTATTAGTCTCTTCAAGATGATTCTAATGGTACCCTCGCGCCAAATTTATATAAACTATGCAAGGCTGAATTTGAAGAAAACCAGAAATAATAGTGAGTACAAAAATCCCAAGTATCTCTCTCAATTCTCAATGAAAATGCAAACCATAAGAAGTGTGATAATCATAAGTATGAATAGAGTAGAATAAGGTTTTATTTGGTTCAATTTGATTGAGAATTCTACATAAACGAAGTAGCTAAATTTTTTTCCTGAAACTGGACTTGGTTAGCATGATTTAGAACACCTCAAGGCTCGATTCTTCTTCTGTTAGCTTCAGGGAAGTCCAAGGATGAAGGATCAATGAAGAAATTGGATTGAAAAGTGGAGAAATTTGGAATTCGAAAACTCAGAAAAGTGAATTATGCAGGGAGTTTGGCAGGGTGATTTTGGCTGTTCAAGCTTGAGGAAATTAGAGGAGTGAGGTCCTCTATTTATATGGAAGCAAATGGGATGCTCAAGCGTGTGGAATGATAAAGTTTGGAGGGAATTCGTGTGAAGTTGCAAACATGAAAAGTGTGACTCATATTTTGCTCAAAACTCAACAAAAACTTATGTTTCAAGGTGCTACTCACTACTGGAAGATTATTAAACATGATTAGAATTAAAAACGCGCAAAAATTTAGTGATTTGAAGCTGAATTGTGCATTTCAAATTCTGACTTTGAGGAAAAAATCAGTTTCAAGTGGTTGTATTTGAACTCATGGTGTGCATGATTTACGGAACCTTAGGGCATGATTCTTGAAGCATTTTAAAAATAAGGTCACAAACATTACAATGTTAAAATAACGGGATCAATTAGATGCTTGAGCTAAAAGTTGTGATGAGTCAAAGTTGAGAAAAAGATGCTGACTTTTTGTACTTAGAAAAATTATAAGTTTTTCTTCAAAAGTCACCTATAATGTTTTGAGTTCAACCAAGGATTTCCTACAAAATTTATCTTTTATCAATGATGCTAGCTTGAATTAGATATCCCAAATAGCATTGTGAAACTTGAATCACTCAAAAATACCAAGTATTGAAAAACTTATGGCCTTATGAAGTTGGTAAAAATTCATGAGGTGACCTATAATCTTTTGGGTTCTTAAGTTATCTTCCACTCATTTTCAATATTTTCACATAAAAGAAGAGTTTAGTTAAAATCCTTAAGATCATTGTGGAAAAATAATGGGCTCAGTAACATAAAAATTGACCAAGTTATGAACTTTTGAAGTCACATAAGGGAATTTGATGGCTTATCTAGAGGACTTGTAATCTTTCTTCATCATTAGACATCTTCCACATAAACTTTTCTTGAAACATTTGAATTTATTGGTTTATAACTCTTTAAAGATAATAATGTCTTTGTAATCACTCAAAAATACCAAAATATGAGCAAGATATAGCCCTTAGAAGTTCAAAACTCTAGCTCCTAGAGCACCAAAATGACTTAGAAACCCCTTTCAATTTTGACAAACTTTCTTGCACAATTACTCTTTCCATGTGAATAGAAGTTGTTGTGGATGATAATAAGAACCCATATCAACAATAACAAACTCCAAATGTTTAGAATTGAGAGAGTTATGCTCTTGTGATCAAGAAATCAAGAACTTGTCCAATTAGGTCAAACTTATTCAATCAACTCTTACATCTTTTTATTTTCTTTGACAAATTGAGGCATGATGAATCATAGTAGACCTTTTCATGATATCACTTTAAAGCATATTCAATAATGAAGCTTGAATCTCAATGAAGCTTTATTGAAGAAGACATGGAAATAAACTCATGAACTTATGAATTAACTTGATGAAATATGATGTGCTCTCACCTATAATATCATCAATTAGAGCAAACTCTCATTGTATTTGTTAGTTAAAAGTTAATCAACACTAAACATAGATTATCAAAATATATAAATCAAGGTGCTTGGTGATTACCCAAAAGTAAGCCTAGGGATAGGGTGAAGAACCAAACCCCAGTGTGATCTTGTTGTGATTGAGTTGATATGAGATGATAAAGGAATCTTAAGGGAAATTTGGGGTACAACACAATGCTATTTTAATTCCATATTTTCTTTTAAATTCCTTTCCATGAGAAGTAGGAATAGAGATACATGTGCTGAAGACCTACCCCCGTAGGCATTGTGAGACTTTTTATTTCTTGTTTGTGCGAAGACCTCAAAAATGGGCAATTTCTTATGCTTGCAAAAGACCTCAAAATGGGGCAACTTTGTGTGTTTGTTTAAAGTCCTCAAAGAAGGCATTTGTTTAAAGACCTCAAAGAAGGTAATTTTCTCAAATTTCTCAAAGAAGTGTATTATTTTTGTCCCTTGTAATAATAGGGAAATTCCTCGAATGTCAATCTCAAAGACTGCGTACAATTATCGAGTTCAATTCATGTTCAATTAAATAAAAACTTAACTTGGGGATTTGGTTTTATAAATTGTCACTTAAGAATAAGCAGAAATATAAATATGCTTTTTCACAGATATGATGAACATGCTAAGGTGTTGTGTGTAATTTTCCTTATAGCGACCTTGAATCCTGCTTTCTTCAATAACATTCAACTACCAGCCTTTTAGATTATTTTCCCCTAAGTCGTTAGTGAGAAAACCTTTAACCACGCATCATAAATTCTAAGTCCTTAGAGATATCTGATGGAGTTAAGCCTTTATTTTATCAAGGGTTAAATCTGGTAACTATAGGGTATCTCTAGTCCTAGTTGATATCTAATAGCACGAAATTATACCATTTATTTGAATCGATTTATGCATGTTTTACCTCCATTTTATTTTACATTTTACCTATTATGCTGGTGTTTTGCTTATTTTCATTTACTTAGCAGTTTGAGAGCCTTATGCAAAGAAACTAAGCAAAACAGGCGAAAAATAAAAGAAATGGAGCAATTTGCACACAAGGTGTTCAAGATGGCGTTCGCTATGGAGAAAGCCAGAAATGAGAAAAGAGAAGGAAAAGTCCAATAAAGACAAGGTAAACTCACATGATAGGATTATATTCGGTTGCAGTCTTAGTGCAATAAAAAGATATTGTTTTTCCCTTGTGGTGTTGCCCGAGGATTTTGGCCATAACTTTTGATTTGTAAGTCTGAATAATGCCCTGTTCAAAGTGTTAGAAAGCTAACACAGAGATCTACATCATGGAAAATGGACTCTTAGCATCCTCCAACCAAACACGGCGCTATCCATCCCTATATGGAGGCCTCCATATTTGAAAATGGTGAAACAACTATATTGGAAGTTGCTGAATCCAACCCACTACCCCACGATTAAAAGATGGCGCCCGCCATCCCTATATGGAGCCTGCCACCCTTTGTTCTTTCCAGGAGGTTGAAACCAACTCCATTGGTGGAGGAAGGGTAGTTTTTTATTTTCCATGGTTTTTTCCCTATAAATAGGCCTTAGATTGTCTCGTTTGGATCATCCATTTTTAGTTGCAACATTAGGCATAAAATTACTCTGTAAAAGCGATAATTCGTCACATCGATGGATTATCCCACCATGGTTGTACTTAAGTTTGATCATAGTAGATAGGATATTTAATCATGCCTCCATTTTACTTTCCAGTCATGTTTACTTTCAAGTGTATCAATTTAGAGTCTACTTTCCAATTTTACCAGATTAAAGTCTCTGATTTGGAGAAGGTTTCTTATTTATGTTTTTGCATTTACATTTCATTTACTTTTTGCACTGGTTTTACTTTATTTATTTCCTTGCTTTTTATTTTTCTACTTATTTATTTCCTTTTATGATTTATTTGCTTGTTAAGTTTTACAAAAACCTTTATTTTCAAAGCATTTTCTTTACCGTTGTCTACATTTGAAAAACCACCTGCACACCTAGCACTTATTTTGAACATGATTTATTCCACTATGTTGATTCCTATTTTCATATCTAGCTAAAACTTTAAAGGCTAGGATGTAAGGATCATCATTATGATAGTACTCCACATGTTGTATATGTAGAAATGCTTTAGGGGATATTTTGATTTTAATACAAGTTTTCAATATTTAAGTTGATCGATAACTACGAAAGTAGAACCGAGATATAGTTGGGTAAGATCGAAAGTTGTCTGACTCTTAAAGATAAATTGGTTAGTCTTAACGGGTCAAAAAAAGCGAAAGTTCCTTCAGGGATTCGTTCTGAAAAGCATTTTCCCTCGGAGATTTTCTGAAAGGAATTCTTAAGACAAAGTCAGGCGTAGACATATTATGATACTCCTATCTGTAGCGGTAGAAATGTTTAAGACTAAGCCATTGGATTGACTAGACTTTATACAAATCAAAATAAAAATCGCCACCACGCTTTATTGTTTCCAAAGGAATGGGAAAAGAGAGAATAACCCAAAAGAAGGGGAAATATTCAAGGTAAGGGGGTTGGTTATGAAAAGGGAAGGTATTAGCACCCTAAAGATCCACGGTACTCCGCATGAGCCTCTTTGTAAAATCTGTATATTTTGGCTATATAAAAAATGTTGTATATATATATATATATATATAATGGATTGTGGAGGTGAGGAAAGAATTATATTTATTTTATAATTTTTGCACCCACCGCAGTTGCGAACCTTTAGTGCCTACGTACCATGTTTTCGTGCAATAGGGGATCAGGGTACACATAGTTCCTCTTTTAAAAAATTAAGACAAAAATGTATTGGTTATTTTTTATGAGATAAAACATCATTGTCATTGTCCGTGTGGAAAACATGCCTACTACCCACAATCATGAGAAAGGAGAATTTGCATTATCTCAAAGTGGAAGATATGGCCTGGATTTCAAAATCAAGAATGCCTCATTCAACACCCAAGTGGAAAATATCTCTCTTCACTACATATTGTAGAAGTATAGCTGTTTGCATCACTACAAGGATTGACAAGATTTTAACCTTTTGAGAAAAGATTAAACATAAAAGACAAAGTGGAAAGATGGTTTGAAATGAGATTGATTGACTTTTAGTCTTCTCATAAAAAAAAGTCAAGGTATTATTAAGTTGATTGGATTTTATTTATGAAAATGTTTTGAAAATGCATGGACATAAGTCCAAGTTTACTATGAAAGTAGTTCAAGTTCAAAAACAAGAAGAGTTTTCAAAAAAAAAGGGGGAAGAAGATTTTTGAAATTAAAGAAGATGAGAGGAGAAGAAGGGACTATCCTAGAGCATAAGGTAAAAGCTAGGGATAAGAACCATCTAACCAATAAGAAGCCAATACTTGACATTATGAGCCAAGATAGAATTCTCATTCCTTGGATTGAAACCAATCAAGCAAAAAATACTAGACCTCTTGAGATAACCAAACTTCAAGTGTATTAAGTCTTCACAAAAATTGGGCTGAGTAACAGTTGTATACGGGTGAATTCCAGATTACAATCAGAGGGTGTAATCACAAAAAAAACCTGGACACAAAAACAAATAAGCAACCCAATGTCTTGAGGTCACAAAGTCTCCAAGATAGGCCAAGGTTTCTAGTCCTAGGTCCAAGAAAAGTCCCATACTCCATAATGCCATGGATAGTAACCAAATAGTCCAAGTTATAACAGCCCGAGCACATAGCTCAATTGGTAGTGGGAATGCATTGATCATGTAATTGAACCCCAGGGTACATGGTTCGATTCCCACGAAAGGCAAAAACTCTACTAGTGAGGGGGGTAGAGAAGATCGTGAGGTAATAATTCCAGGAACGCTAAAGGCTCAGGTTGTTACATAAAAAAATTCACACTACCAATTGAGCTTTGTAACGCCTCAGACTTCCTTCGGGATTATCGACTGACCCCACAAACCAACACGGGTCTTTTCAGTGTGTTTTATCCTCAATCACACGCTTTCTGAGAAACTTCCTAGAAGGTCACCCATCCCAGAATTGCTCCAAGTCAAGCATGCTTAACTATGGAGTTCTTATGAATGACCTACCGAAAAGAAGATGCATCTTGTTTGTATAGGTAGTACCAATTAATCCACAAGCCTTCCTTCAACCATGCAGTCCCATACCTGGATAGCCTCAGGATCCCTCTCATTCCAATGTGGCGACCACCTTTTACCCTCTTAGGCCTCGAGTGTTACATGCGGTGCAACCACTCCTCGCCTTTTTGGCCTCGAGTGTTACACAAGTACCATTAAAGATTTTTTAGGGTTTATGTTGATTATTAAGTATCTTAAGAAAGGAGAAGAAAAAGCTCAAGTGAGCAAAGTAAAAATGGCAAGAAAGTAAATGCTCAAATGTGCAAAGATGAAAATGGCATGAAATGTAAATGCTAAAAGTAAATGGTACATAAAGCATAAAAAGGAATAAAAGCATAAGGTAAGACAAGTAAATAATTAATGGTCAGTTGGATAACCATCTTGAACCTTGCATTTGGAACTCATTAGAGGATTGGTAGAACCAAAGCCTCCACACAACAAGTTGCATTTGCTTTTTGTCAAGTATATCATCCATTTGGAATTCTCACAAGTACCATTTAATAATCAGCGATGTTTAAGTGATCCGCGTTGACCAAAGGTGTTGTAGATCCATTAGAGGATTGGTAGAACCAAAGCCTCCACAGAATGAATCTCAAGATTATTGGATCAAAGAGATCAAATTTACATACTAGGGCTTGCAATCATAAGTTTGGGGCATGAATGATCATTTATTCGAATCGGGACAAAATTTAGTGTTATGTTAAGCAATCGTAAGTGGACTTATATAGAAGTCGCGCCTATTTTGAGGTCGGTCAATAGCCATCTATGCACCATTTGTTTTGAGACATGATATAGTAATCATGCTCCAACAACATCTAGTGCAATAAGGAAGGGATGAGATGAAGAGGGATGGGGAAAAAATACACAAACCACATTTGAATTAAATTTTTATCAAACTATTATTAAAATCATTCATCCATTTTTGTGGAGTTAAACTCAACACCATGGATCCAATGATGTTAATAAAGTTCATGATCCAAAATCTAACCTAAGATCAGCTAGAAAATATTCACAAAATAATACTATATTTTTATATATACAAAAGGGGTTAAAAAATAATGTTTAAAAATAGAAAATAAAGAGAAAAATATCAACCATATTCAAATTAATCAAGAAATAAAAAGTATGACCATAAAAAAATCAGAAAAAGGCTCAAATAATTTTACAAATATTTTGGTAATTTTTTAAAGTCAGAAACCATTTTTAAAATTAAAATAAATGGGTAAAATAAAAAAAATGATAAAAAATTGTAAAGTCAGAAACAAAAATAAAATAAGGTCATCAATATTTGTCACAATATCATTGGATCATTCCATAATTTTTTCAGAATTTAAAAATGTATCAAAATATTTTTAAACATTTAAAACAAATCAAATAAGTGTAAAATTTATAAAAAATACCGAAATACAAAATTAAATTTTGAAAAAATAAAAATCAGAAAGAGAGTAATCAAAAATATTTTTCATAATTTTTTCAGATTTGTTGGACTAAAAATGAATTTTCTATGATTTTTTGAAATTTAAAATAATTAAAATATAAAAATCAGAAAAAGAAAATAAAAGTAAAATATGTGGACCATTGGAGGAGAATTAAAACGCGTTAGTAATCAAATCCAAGGGATCTTGCACGTTGTGCACATCATGGTCATTAGTGAATATTATACAGGATCATTAATTAAATCAGAATTTTAAAAATACAGATGGCGCGCCTTCATTGGTTGAAAGATGACACGTTGGTCATCTTCAACCTCCAGCCATCACGAATTGCAGGTCACACAAACTGTAAAATCAGAAGCTCAGGCCTATGCCATTCGCTTTGTTTCTTCAAGACGAAGACAACCATACCCTCACGCCAAATTTATATAAACTGTAGCTCAAGCAATTTGGAAGGAAAGTTTTGAAAAGGGATTTGAAATTTGATGGTAAAAATGTGTTTCCAGTAAATGGTAAGTGTTACGACTAGAACCAAGGAAATGAGAGAAACACAATGATATCAGGGTTTTGAACAATTGATGAAGGAATCTACCTATTGAAGTTGAGTTGCAGAGCTCTGAAACTGGACTTCTATGGAGCAGTATAGGGCACGATTCTCAAATGTAATTATGTGGTTAGCTTCAGGGAAGATCAAGGAAGGTGAATTGATGGAAAAATTGGATTGAAAAGGGCTCGAGAATGGATTTTGAAGTTACAGAAAATTGAGTTATGGAGCAAGTTTGGCAGGGTGATTCTGGATATTCAAGCTTGAGAAAATGAATGGGATAGTTCGTGTATTTATAGGAGAAGCAAATGGGATCAAAAGGAAGAGTGAATGATGCATTTTGGAGGGAATTCGTGCAAACCTGATGCACGAGTGAAGTGTGATCCAAACGTCACCAAAACTCATCCAATTCTTGCGTTTTGATGCACTAATCAACTTGGGAAAGTTGGCTAATCATGTTTATACCCAAAACGCGTGTTAATTTGTGGTTTAGAGGTTGTAACATGAAATTCAAATTCTGACTTGCAAGGAAACTTCAATTCCAAGTTACCATTTTTGAAACAATGGCATTCTCAGCTCAAAGAGTCTTAAGGCATGATTCTTGATGCTTTAGAAAGATGAGGTTACAATATTTGCAATGGAAAAATAATGGAGTTAAATGGATTCTTGAGCTGAAAGTTACATTGAGTCAAAGTGGGAGAAAAAGGGTTGACTTTCCATACTTAGAAATATTTCAAATTCTTCTTCAAAAATGACCTATAATGTCTTGCATCCAAACATGGCCTTCCTCTTGGAATTTACTCTTGAACAAAAAAGATGACATCAAGTAGATCTCTTGAATGACATTTTGAAACTTTAATCATTCAAAATCTCCAAAATTTGAGCAAGTTATGACTTGTTGAAGTTGGAAAATTTTCATAAAATGACCTATAATCTTTTGTTTCCTTAAGGAAACGTCCATCCATTTTCTCACTTTGTACATAAAAGAAGGCATGAAGTTCACATCCTCAAGATTATTTTGGAAAAAGTATGGGCTCAAGGTGATAAAAATTGACCAAATTATGATCATTTGAAGTCACACATGGAAAATTGGGGATTCATCTGGAGGACTTGTAATCTTTCTTCTTCACCAAGTTTCTTCCACATGAATAATACTTGGAACTTTTGAAGTGATTTGTTTATAACCCTTTGAAGAGAATGATGTCTTTTTAATCACTCAAAAATACCAAAAGGTGAGCAAGATATACTCCTTTGAAGTTCAAAACCCTATCTCCTAGATCAAGAAAATGCTTTGAGGAACTTTGACAAGCTTGAACAAACTTCTTGTACCAACATTCTTGCTTTGTGAATAGAAGTTGTTAAGGATGATAATGAGGACTCATAGACACCAAAACCACTTCCATATCTTGAAAATTGAGAGAAATGTGTTGTTGTGACCAATAGGAACAAGGCCTTTTCCAAACATGACAACTTCTTCAATCAACCCTTTGTACTTTTGGGTCAAATCTAATAACCTTGAAATGTGATGAACCAAAGCAACCTTAGCATGACAATCCTTACAAAACCAATCCAATGGTGAGGTTTGAACTTCTCAAGCTTTATTTACTAGGGCATGGAAATAAACTCATGGACCCATGGGGTAACTTGTTAAATCTCATTGCTCTTACCTACATGGATAACAAGCAAGACAAACCAACATTGCATTTTATTAGTTAAATGAAGAAATCAAAACAATATTCATGATAACAAAAGGAACATAATTCAAGGTGCTTTGTAATCCCTCAAAAAGGGAAAAACTCAAAGTAGGGAGGGGAACCAGGAATCCTAGTGTGATCTTGTTGTGAATAAATCAACATGGTATGATGAATGGATTTAGGGGGAAAAATTGGGGTACAACAGCTTCCCTTATTTAAGTTTCTTCTATCTGGAGATACGGAGGTTAAAAATCTTCGTGTCGACGCGATCGAAGATACTTAAATATAAAACAAACCCTATTTTTGGTCCTAAGATACCATGCAAATGCTTATGATCATGAATGCATATGAACAGGACCAAAGAGACGCAAAGCATCACCGGGGATGTAATAACAATAAAGAAATAAATGAGCAACCCCACCAGGAAAATAAATCACTAGTGGATCAAAAGACCTGAATTGAAGAGGATGGTAGAATTGTTAAAGAATACACCAAATTCTACCGAAGGCTAAGCTACCAACGTTTACTGAAGGCAGAGAGAAAGATAACAAACAATGACGTTCACTACCGATGGTCTACCAACTTTCACTGAAGGTAGAAATATAATATCATAGCATCTTCGTTCACTGACGAAGAACTACCAATGTTCACTGAGGGTAGCAAAAATATAACAAACATCGACGTTCACTGCCGCTGGTCTACCAACTTTCACTGAAGGTAGAAAGATAATATATCATATCACCGCTGTTCACTGATGATGAACTACCAACGTTCACTGAGGATAGCAAAAAGATAACAAACATCGACGTTCACTGCTGATGGTCTACCAACTTTCACTGAAGGTAGAAAGAGAATATCATATCACCGCCGTTCACTGACGATGAACTACGAACGTTCACTGAGGATAACAAAAAGATAACAAACACCGACGTTCACTGTCGATGGTCTACTAACTTTTACTGAAGGTAGAAAGATAATATATCATATCGTTGTCGTTCACTGACGATGAACTACCAACGTTCACTGAGGATAGCAAAAAGATAATAAACATGCTGATGGTCTACCAACTTTCACTGAAGGTAGAAAGAGAATATCATATCACCGTTGTTCACTGACGATGAACTACCAACGTTCACTGAGGGTAGCAAAAAGATAACAAACACCGACGTTCACTGCCGATGGTCTACCAACTTTCACTGAAGGTAGAGAGAAAATATATCATATCATCGCCATTCACTGATGATGAACTACCAACGTTCACTGAGGGTAGCAAAAAGATAATAAACACCAACGTTCACTGCCGATGGTCTACCAACTTTCACTGAAGGTAGAGAGAAAATATATCATAGCACCACCGTTCACTGAAGATGAACTACCAACACTCACTGAGGGTAGAGAGAAAATATATCATAGCACCGCCGTTCACTGACGATGAACTACCATTGTTCACTAAAGGTAGCAAAAAGATAACAAGTTTTCCTAAAAATTCTAGCATTTCACCTAGAATGAATCTCAACTTCTTCTTTAACCAAGGCACTCCGTTTGGAAAGGATAGTATATAAGTTGTCTCAAATAAAGAGATTTCCACTTGCAAAGATTTCACAACGAGTTGTTTCTGTGAATTTGAAAGTCTTTCCATCCACTGGCGTAAATTGACGATGGACTGCAAACTAACGACTCATAGAGGAGATAGTAAAAAAAGTTATGTTGACTTTTACGAGGGAGTACAAGTTACTCAAATAAAGAGACTTGCTACTTGTTGTTATGGAGAATTGCAAAAAGAAGCGACTTTCTGGGGATAGAAATACGACTTCCTGGGGAAAGAGGTATGACTTCCTGGGGAGATGCCATGATATTCTTGCTGAGGGGATAAAGTCTTCTCGTGCAAAATAAATGCACCAACAAAAATCTGGAGTTTTTAGAAATCCAAAGTAAATAACATTGTTGTGGAACCACAAATTCAAACCAGAAATAAACTGGAATGAAACAGTCAACCAGAATACATCCTTTGAGAAATAAACTCAAGAGGGAAAACCAAATCTATTCAAACAAGGAGCTGTACCGGAAGGATAAATCAAATATCTTCTATGAGGGACAACTCGGTTGGGAGATTGAAAGAATATACACTTTCTGCTTAAGACCAACACTCTATTGAAAAGAGGACAACGTAACTCTATAAAACAGGGTAATGTGTTAATAAAAATATTAACAAATATCAATGAACAATGATTTGCCAATTTTAGCTATGCATGATGTATGCATGAATGTATGAGTGTTATCGTGCGTATGCTGCCATAACAGATATATAACATGGGGAACAATTAGGCAAAACTTCCTCGGGCACTAACAACACTCAGCTAAACTTCATCTAAGATGATCATTCCAAGAAGGGTAAAGGCCAACCGAGGAAAAAAACATACTGTCTGCTTTAACTTCACTGAGGAGAAACATGATTCGGAGGTAGATAAATCAAAGAGATGAAATAGTACGGATACAGGGATAGAACATCCTTCTTCAGGCTTCATTGGGGAAATAAGTGTTTTCTCAAAAGTAACATTCCTACTGGAGATTGCAAGATCAGCCTCAAGTAAAGCAGATTGACACCAAAATATCCAAACATTCATTGGGGAATTCAGACCCACTTCATTGGCGAGGTTAACATCATATTCACAATACGTTCTTCACTTGGAGAAACCAGGGACCTACGTTCTTCAAGAGCGGGTATGGTACTAATCTCTCTGGAAAAAGAACTCCTATTGGGACAAACAAAAACTTCACTGGAGAAAAATGCGGATTGAAACTTCACATCATGAAAACTCAGAAAAGAGGAGAAATAAATCCAAACTTGACCGAGGATACCGGAACCATAAACCCAATACGGCGAAAACAACCCGAGTAGACCTTCCCAAGGGGAATAAAAACTTCTCAAAGCAACTGGAGTTTGTCCATTCTTGGGATCACCATTTTTGTTGTCATTGTTTCATCATAAATCTCAAAGTAAAAGCAGATTGTAAAACCTCTTTTTTTTGAAAAGTCAATTTTGTTATTTAATCCTTTTTTCTTTGAAAGTTATTATCAATAATAAATGGAGTCTTTGCAAACTAAATAAAAATAAGAAGTACAAAGAATTGGGTAAAAGCTCAAATTTCATTAATAGAATGGTAGTATGCGAATGGCGAGACTCCATAGATGATTATAAAGTTCGGAAAATGGTAATATATACTGGAAAAGATACATTGAGATACAATGACCACTATCCCCTCTAACAACTTTTGAAATCCTGAGAAGCGGCTTCTGTTGAAGTATGGTGAGGGTCCAAGAAGAGTGTTGCTTCAACGATCAAGTCTTGTCTGACGTAGTTACTTGCCAAGAAAGTCCCTAACTTTTGCCTAAGCTGCCCTTGCGGGTTTTCAACTTAGCGGGAAATTTCATTTTGTTTATGTCTCTAATTTTTGCCTAGACCGCCCTTTCGGGTTTTCGTCCTACCGAGACTCTTCTTTTTGCCTAAGCCATCCTTTCGGGTTTTCAACTTAGCGAGCTGTTCTTTTATTTCTTTAGGCTAAGTATTTCTTGACTGCGTCAGTGTTCATGGGATATGGGAACTCCTCGCCATCCATAGTTTCAAGAATTAATGCACCGCCAGAGAAGGCTTTCTTGACAATATATGGGCCTTCAAAATTGGGAGTCCACTTTCCCCTAGAATCAGTGTTGAAAGACATGATCTTCCTGAGCACGAGGTCGCCTTCTCTGAATTCACGAGGTTTGACCCTTTTATCAAAAGCTTTCTTCATTCTTCTCCGATATAACTGGCCATGACACAAAGCTGTCATTATCTTCTCCTCAATCAAATTCAATTGGTCAAACCTGTTCTGGACCCATTCAGCCTCTGTCAACTTTGTTTCCATTATCACACGCAGCGACGGAATCTCAACCTCGACAGGGAGTACAGCTTCCATTCCATACACCAGGGAGAACGGGGTTGCTCCTATTGACATACAGACAGATGTTAGATATCCATGCAGAGCAAAAGGGAGCATTTCATGCCAATCCTTATAAGTAACAACCATTTTCTGGACAATTCTCTTGATATTCTTATTAGCAGCTTCGACAGCCCCATTCATCTTAGGCCTGTATGGAGATGAATTGTGATGGACAATCTTGAATTCTTCGCACAGTTTTGTCATTATCTTGTTGTTCAAATTCGAGCCATTGTCAGTGATAATTTTGTTTGGCACACCATACCGACATATAAGGTTATTCTTAATGAAGCGCACAACCACCTGCTTAGTAACATTGGCATATGAAGCAGCCTCCACCCACTTAGTGAAAAAGTCAATTGCTACCAAGATAAATCGGTGTCCATTTGAAGCTTTGGGATCTATTATCCCGATCATGTCAATACCCCACATAGAGAAAGGCCACGGGGAGGAAATCACATTGAGAAGTGTCGGAGGCACATCGACCTTGTCTGCATAAATCTGGCATTTATGACACTTTGCAAACTTATAACAATCAGATTCCATTGTTAACCAATAGTAGCCTGCCCTTAGCATATTTTTAGCCATCGAATGTCCATTGGCATGAGTGCCAAATGAACCTTCATGAACCTCATGCATCAACATGTCTGCTTCGTGTCTATCCACGCACATGAGCAAGACCATGTCATAATTTCTCTTGTATAACACCTTTTCATTGAGGAAGAAACTGCCAAACAATCTTCTCTGTGTCTTTCTATCTTTCTTTGAAGCACTGATCGGGTATTCTTGAGTCTGAAGAAAATGTTTGATATCATAATACCAAGGTTTTTCATCTGCTACCTCCTTTGTTGTAAACACATGAGCGGGCCTATCCAACCGTCGAATCGTAATTCGGGGTATATCATTCCAAGTATTCACTTGGTACATGGAAGCCAAAGTTTCCAGAGCATCCGCCATTTGATTTTCGTCTCTAGGGATGTGATGGAATTCAACTTTATTGAAGAATGGTAATAATATTCTAGAATAATCTTTGTAAGGGATCAAGCCGGGGTGGCGAGTATCCCATTCTCCTTTAATATGATTTATTACCAAAGTTGAATCACCATACACATCTAGATTTTTAATTCTGAGATTAATAGCTTCTTCGAGACCCATGATGCAAGCCTAATATTCTGCCATATTGTTAGTACAATCAAATGTTAACCTCGCAGTAAAAGGAATGTGTGATCCATGAGGAGTGACAATCACAACACCAATTCCTTTACCATAAGCATTCACAGCTCCATAAAATATCAATACTCCAATGAGATTCAGGGTCAGGACCTTCCTCAGGTAATGGCTCATCACAATCATTCACTTTCAGGAACATCACATCCTCATCAGGGAATTCATATTCTACAGACTGGTGATCCTCCACTGGTTGGTGAGCAAGATAATCTGCCAACACACTATCTTTAATAGCCTTTTGAGTGCGGTATTCAATTTCGTATTCAGATAATAACATCTTCCAGTGGGCAATTCTCCCAGTAAGAGATGGATTTTCAAAAATGTACTTGATTGGATCCATTTTGGAGATCAACCAAGTAGTGTGGTTCAACATATACTGCCGCAAACGCTTTGCCGCCCAGGCCAAAGCACAACATGATTTTTTCAGCATGGAATACCGCGACTCACAATCAGTGAATTTTTTACTAAGATAATAGATGGAGAACTCCTTCTTCCCTGTTTCATCCTGTTGTCCCAGAATACAACCCATGGATTTATCCAACACTGTCAGATACATAATCAACAGTCTTCCTTCTACAGGGGGGAGCAAGATAGGAGGTTCAAGCAAATATTCTTTAATAATTTCAAATTATCTTTGGCAATCATCCGTCCATACATAACCTTGATCTTTCTTTAACAACTTAAAGATCGGTTCACATGTTGCAGTCATGTGGGAGATGAATCTGGAAATATAATTCAGACGCCCGAGGAAACCTCTGACTTGATTTTCAGTTCTTGGTGCTGGCATTTCTTGAATTTCTTTGACTTTATCAGGGTCAACTTCAATTCCTTTTTGGCTAACAATGAAACCCAACAACTTCCCTGATCGAACACCGAAGGTGCATTTATTTGGATTCAAGCGGAGACGGTACTTCCTCAAACGCTGAAATAACTTCAACAAATCTTCTATATGTTGTTCTTCAGTCTGGGATTTGGAAATCATATCATCAACATATACTTTAATTTCCTTGTGCATTAGATCATGGAATAGGGTTGTCATAGCCCTCTGGTACGTTGCACCAGCGTTGTTCAACCGAAAGGGCATCAATCTGTAACAGAATGTTCTCCAGGGTATGATAAACGTTTTTTTTCCATGTCCTCTAGAGCCATTCTTATTTTATTATACCCGGAAAATCCTTCCATGAATGAGAATACTTTGAATTTTGCTGTGCTATCCACTAACATATCAATGTGTGGCAATGGAAAATCATCTTTTGGACTAGCTTTATTTAGATCTCTGTAATCTACGCACATGCGGACTTTTCCGTCTTTTTTTGGTGCTGGGAAAATATTGGAAATCCATTGAGGATACACTGGCGTCACAAGAAAACCAACATTAATCTGATTTAGAACCTCCTCTTTAATCTTTACTGCCATATCTGGGTGAGTTCTTCTCAACTTTTGTTTAAATGGCGGACACTCTGGCTTCAACGGCAAACGGTGCTCGACAATATCTGTATCTAGACAAGGCATATCTTTTTAAGACCAAGCAAAAATATCCACATACTCTTTAAACAGCTTAATCAATCTGCTCTTCATATCAGGATGCAACAATGCTCCAATCTTGACTTCTTTCGGATCTTCTTCTGAACCCAAATTGATTAATTCCAATGGCTCTTTATATGGCTGAATGGTATTTTCCTCGTGCTCAAGAAACCGTGAGACCTCTTATGGAATATCATCATAAACTTCTTCTTCGGCCCCATACACAGGACATTCAAAGTTAGGAGAGGGTGCAGGGTCATTGTATTCAACGAGTTTTTTAATTAATCTGCACATATAATTTGTGATTGCATTTAGAAACTGACACATATAACAAGTGATCATGCAGATTAAATTTCAGTTATTATTTATTTTGAAAGGTTTTTTTTTATTACCATTTTCCGGGAAAAAGCAGAAAAATAAAGACATAATTCAGGAAGTAAAGACAATTTTTATTATTGATCTTAAAAGTCACAGCAAACAGATAAGCCCTACAACATTAATACTTCCACCTTGGGCAGAGTGAAAGATTTTCAAAAAGGGATTAACAAATCAAATTACTTTGAAACATGTATGCAAGAGGGAACATCAATGGTGATCCAGTTCTGAACCCTAACTTCGTGCGTCACATAATTCGACATTTCCTGCTCTGCTTCATCCTCCACAATGGCGTTAATCCTAGAAACAGTCGGATAAAGATAGCCTCTGCTAAAAAATATGTCTTGATACCTACCTGCAGCAGACTTCGGTTTCATGCCCTTTCCTTTGTCATTCTTCGAAGAGAACCCCAAGCCAGTTCTGTTCTTGTTCACGGGTGGATCCACAATTCGTCCCCAAACTTCACTAGGACCATTACGTACAACCTGCTGCGCATCCTTCAGCGACACCATGGAATTCACATTTCCTCTTATGTTATCAATGGATAAGGCTTGAAACTGGGTTCCAACAGTAGCTTCATCCACTTCTACAATACTGAAAGAGGACAAATGAGATATCAACAATTCATGCTCCCCATTTATGATCACCACCTTCCCTTCACGCACAAATTTTAGCTTCTGGTGTAAAGTTGAAGTGACAGCCCCTGCTTCATGTATCCATGGCCATCCTAGAAAATATCTATAAGAGGGAACAATATCCATGACTTGGAAGGTTATCTGAAACAAATGTGGTCCTATATGGATAGGTAAGTCCACTTCACCGATGACAGATTTCCTCGACCCATCAAACGCTTTCACAATGATGCCACTCGGGCGCATAGGCGTTCCTTGATATTTCAACTTCATGAGAGTACTCCTTGGTATAACATTCAACGCGGACCCATTATCAATCATCACATTGGATAGTGAATCATTCTTGCAGTACATAGAGATGTGGAGGGACAGGTTGTGATTCCTCCCTTCCTCTGGTAATTCATCATCGCAGAAACTCAAGTTATTACATGACATAATGTTTCCTATTACGCTGCTGAATTGGTCTATTGGCATATCATTGTCCATAAAAGCTTGGTCTAGTACCCTCATCAAGGATTCTCTATGAGTAGAGGAGTTCATCAATAAATCCAAGATAGATATTTTCGAAGGAGTCTGCAGTAGCTGATCTACAATTCTGTAGTCGCTCATCTTAATTATCTTCAAAATATCATCTACTTCTTTCTCTAACGTAGCTCCACTAGTCTCTCCCATAGCCTTCTTAGGTTCATCATTCTCAGCAACTTTCTTTTCAGCAGTAACATCTCTCCGAACAACCGGCACAAACACACGACCGCTATGGGTCACCCTGCTATTTTCAGCTATATTTCCAACATCAAGCATTGGCTGGATGGGAACTTCCACACCATCCTCTAAGATTGTAGTGTTGTATTTGTAAGGCACAACCTTATCTGATTTGTAGGGGATAGGACCTGGAAAACTAATCACCAATGGGGTAACAGCTGGCTTGCTATGATACTCTACTTCAAAATGGGCAGGCGCACAAAAACAAGGCACAATGATGTTTAACCCTTCTTCAATGCAACCAGTCGTTAATAAGTCACTTCTGGAAAACAAATCTTCGTCTGAAGAGAAATACTCATCTACGGAGGCATACTCTTCCTATGACTCTTCTTCTGTTAAAAAAACCTCAACCATATCAACTTCATGGTAATCATCCCTCTGACCTGTGATCTTGATAGTTCCATTGTCTAGAAACAACTGAACACCCTTCTTTACGATTTGAACATCCTCGGGGGTCTCGACAGCAAACTATGCAAGATCCATATTGGTGTTCCACCTGGCCAGTCGTATGGCAGAAAGTAGCATGCAACTGCACTAGGTCCTCATTCATATACTCTACCTCAAAAATTCTAAATTCACCAGGACATCCAGAAACCATGTTCACTTCCTCTTCGTACTCTGCCCTAGGCTTAAGTATATGGATGAGGCCCTCATCCACCATCTCTTTTAAATCAGCCTTTATCTTCTCGCAACCCTGTATGTTTGTACTGCAAATAGCACAACCGAAATGGTCATGCGTATAGTAGATAAATTCACAAAGGTCTGCATGTATTTTCACTAAATCTCCTCTAACCAGATTAATATTAAAAATCCGGAAGTCGCCTGGAAAACCGGCCACCATATTCACAGCATTTACTCCCGCATGCCTGGGTAGAGGATTATCTTTCACATTAGGTCCCACGTCCTTGAAATATAGAACACCATATTTTACCAATTTATGTACCTCAGTCTTCAAAGGATAACAATTCTCAACATTATTCCCTAGTGTTCCCTGATGAAAAGCACGTGTTTGGTCTACCTTGTAATACCAAGGCAATGGTGATGGTACGATGGGAGGTGGTCGGGTTTGGACCAACTTTTTCTGAATCAATGCCGGTAGTAACTCGGTATAGCTCATGGGAATAGGGTCATAAGTCTCCCTTCTCTGATTATACCCTTGATTCCCCTGCTGGGACGGTCTTTGATAAGCAATGGTAGTCGGAGCGGCGTTCATAACAGGAGTAACTGAGGCGACTTGCTGATGACGCTGATAATTCCTTCTAGGAGCGTTTACTCTCCTCTCTTGTATAACAACATTTGCATCCCCTTATTTCTTCTTGGTAAACCCATACGATGGCTTCTTCACACCTCTGGATCCTTCACTCTTCATCAAACGACCTTCTCTTACAGCCTCTTCTAAGCGGATACCTATTCCTACCATCTCAGTAAAGTCACTTGGTGCGCTTGCTACCATCCTCTTGTAGTAGAAAGCACCCAGCATCTTTAAGAAAATCTTAGTCATCTCCTTCTCTTCCATGGGAGGAATCACTTGGGCGGCTACCTCACGCCATCTATGTGCATACTCTTTGAACGATTCCTTGTCTTTCTGAACCATGGCCCTAAGTTGATCACGGTCAGGCGCCATGTCTACGTTGTACTTGTATTGTTTAATGAATGCTTCTCCCAAATCATTAAAAGTATGGATATTAGCACTTTCCAAACTCATATACCACTTCAACGCAGCACCAGTCAAACTATCCTGAAAAAAGTGAATCAGCAGACGCTGATCATCAGTATGGGTAGACATTCTTCTCACGTACATCAACAGATGAGCACGAGGGAAAGCGTTTCCCTTATACTTCTCAAACTCTGGGACCTTAAACTTAGCAGGTATCTTAATATTCGGGACCAAACATAGCTCATTCACATTCTGCACAAATAGCTCTTTTCCCCTGAGGGCCTTCATCTCTCTTTGCATCTTGTCAAACTGATCTTGAAAATCATCCATTCTGTCATAAAGACCCAAGTCTTCACTCGGCGGAAGGAAAGGACGACACACATCATCATTAATAAACGAAACCATATTTACCGAAGGAGGCGCAATAGAAGCAGCATGCACCACAGGAGGTGCCAGAGTAACAATATTCTAAACCACTGGAGTATCTTGAGGCCCAAGATTGAAACCTGCAGGTGCAAAATTCTCTAGCATTCCCCATGGATAACCTTGAGGCATATGGTTTTGAACAACAGTCGGAGTAGTAGATACGGGAACAATCGGAGCTTCAGTATTTGCCCTTGTTGGTTGAGGTTGAACACTCGGTGGCTGATTCTGAGCAGCCACCAGAGCTTCCATCAGAGCAGTAAGATTGGCCATGCCGGCCTTCAAAGCAGAAACTTCCTCACGCAGCTTGTGATTCTCTTATTCTAAGTTATCCATCTTCTTTATGAAATTAGCCCGAGTGTTGTAGTGGTGAGTCAGCTTGCTAAATGGAGTAAAGAAGCTTGGTAAGACACCTGGATATGCATAACAAATGCAAGAAAAATATGCAATATGATGCATGATATGTAATGCACATGATTATTTTTACTTTGTTATTTAATATTTCAAGGGATTTAAAGTTTATAGACATATTGCAAACATCAAAGTAATAGCGCTTTTGAAATAATAAAAACTTTTTATTATGATAACTCCAAAATGGATTACAAGCTTCAATGATCCCAAGTACAAGATGAAAATAAAATCTAAAATCCTGAGAAAAAGATCTGATGGAGATCACTCTATACACTGGCGTTTCCCCGTGAGCCTGGCAATCTGAGCCTTCAACCTCTGGTTTTCTTTCGTATATCTGATGGCAATATCCTTCCAATCATATGAATCAGGAAGTGAGTGATCAACACCTGATTGAGGCCCAGGAGTAAATAAATCCCCTTGCCTCTCCATAGACTCTATCGCTCGACTCTCAAGGATCTCAATCAAATCATCTTTCTCCTTCAGGTATGCTCTGTAGGAACTCTCTAAAGTTTGGAACTTGTTCTTCCAAGCACCCCTTTCCTGTTGCATCCTAACCAAAGCAAGTTGCAGCTCTTTCATATCATCTAATAAGGGATGAGTTATCTTCACAAATAGATCAGGCATGGGTGTCTTCCGGGTATACGGCATCTTTAACTGAATGGCTCTCGATCGGATACATTGAAGATATGGCTCCAAAGAAATAGAACCCCTAGGTCACAAATCCTTCCTACTCTTCTTATGAATGTGACGCCAGGCCTTTGCAATCTTCTCTCTAGCTTCCTTATGGTCTTCTCCTCCCTTCAGAAAGAAACTACTCAAATGAATATTATTCGGTTTATCCCTCATCGGATAACCAAGCTTTCGCCGTGCAAGAACAAGGTTATAGTTAATTCCTCCCTTTGCACCAAGAAGAGGTACATTGGGGAAACTACCACAAATGTCAATAATCTTTATATCCTGGTAAAATCGATGATACCAGTCAATATCCGAGTGAGTAAGTGCCATGATCTTAGGAGCCCAACGGGGTTCCTTCTTGACATCCCAAAAAGCATCAGAATGAGGCATATGAGAGATAAACCATCAGTACAACAGAGGCGTGAAACAGATAATCATCCCCCCATGATAAGAATTATAAAGATGGATAAAGTAATAAGCATCACCCAATAGTGTAGGAACTGGGTTTTCAATCATGAAGATCCTGATAGCGTTAATGTCAACAAACTTGTCCACATTAGGAAATAAGAACAACCCGTAAGCAAGTAGAGCAAAGATGGCCTCAAAAGGAACTGTACTCTTCATTCTGGCAAAGTAACGAGCTTTCTCAAATAAGAACTGAGCTGATAATCCTCTAATCCCTCATTTGGTAGTCATATGGGCTTCCACCTCATACTTCCCTAGGTGAATCAAAACAGCAATCTCATGTGGTTTTGGCTCACCCTCCAAACCAGTAAAAGGAACACGATTGGTAACAGGTAAATCCAATAGATAAGAATACTCCTCCAGTGTAGGCATCAACTGATAGTCGGGAAAAGTAAATCAATGATACATCGGATCATAGAACTGGACCAAGGTCGAGAGAATACCCTCCTTCATCTTCAACTTCATGAGAGGAATAATGGATCCATACTTCTTCCGAAAGTCTGCAGAACACTTGATCTCAGGAATTAGACTGATCAAATCATCTATCTTGGGATCCTTGAAACTGTATTTCCCGGTCTTTCTCTTTCCAGAATCCATGGTTAAAAGTACCTGAGATATTCACAAATAGTCAACATTTAAATTCCTTGAAATATGGTTTCTTCAAAAGATGTTTATGAGTGCATGGATGCATGATGCAACAATCACACACAAGATCACACATATAGGATTCATAGGTTTAACGTCACGAGCATGAGGTCGAAGGTATTACCAATAAGGTGTTGGTCTAAAAATTTATCACCTGTCGAACAAGGTTCTAGAGGTTCCTAGAGTCTACATCCTTCCTTCGGATATTACCAACTTCTCGATTAACTCGGTAATTAGTAATATTCTCAAGAAAGACTCGTCAGAGTATGGTATCGCGTGACAACTATTTCTGGATTACTCCGTCATAGCTTCCGCACTACACCTAAAAGGCCAAGATGGGTTTGGTATTATATGGTCCTCAGTTTCAGCAGGCTCCCACGTCGAAAGTAGTACGTCTTCCCGATTACTCGGTAAATGACACTACAGTCAAAGGGGCCTCCACTGGGTGGGGGATCTCATGCCTCCTTTTTTGGGATTACTACCTCAAAGTTAACATGACTATATCGCCCGTCCTATCTTAAAGTTTGTCCAAGTCCGGGTATAGGACTTATGAGTAATTACCAAGCACCCTGAAAACCAGGAACATCCAGACAAACATATATACAATCATATAACACAAAAAACAGTAATATCACATATACAGATATAAGCAAAGATAGGCTTAACCCACTTAGGGATGGACCAACAAGAGGTCAATCTGTCCACAGTGAAGTTTCCATTTTTCTGTAGCGGTAGAAATGTTCAAGACTAAGCCATTGGATTCACTAGACTTTATAAAAATCAAAATAAAAATTACCACCACACTTTATTGTTTCCAAAGGAATGGGAAAAGAGCGAATAACCCAAAATAAGGGGAAAGATTAAAGATAAGGGGGTTGGTTATGCAAAGGGAAGGTATTAGCACCCTAAACATCCACGGTACTCTGCAGGAGCCTCTTTGTAAAATCTATATATTTTGGCTATATAAAAAATGTTGTATATATATATATATATATATATATATATATATATATATATATATATATATATATATATATATATATATATATATATATATATATATATATATATATATATATATATATATATATATATATATATATATATATATATATATATATATATATATATATATATATATATATATATATATATAATGGATTGTGGAGGTGAGGAAAGAATTATATTTATTTTATAATTTTTGCACCCGCCGCGGCTGCGAATCTTTAGTGCCTACGTACCACTTTTTTGTGTAATAGGGGATCAAGGTACACATAGTTCCTCTTTTAAAAAATTAAGACAAAAATGTGTTGGTTATTTTTTATGAGATAAAACATCATCGTCATTGTCCGTGTGGAAAACATGCCTACTACCCACAATCATGAGAAAGGAGAATTTGCATCATCTCAAAGTGGAGGATATGGCCTGGATTTCAAAATCAACAATTCCCCACTCAACAGCCAAGTGGAAAATATATCTCTTCAATACATATTGTAGAAGTATAGTTGTTTACGTCACTACAAGGATTGACAAGAGTTTAACCTTTTGAGAAAAGTTTAAAAATAAAAGCCAAAGTGGCAATGTGGTTTGAAATGAGATTGATTGACTTTTAGTCTTCTCACAAAAAAAAGGTTAAGGTATTATTAAGTTGATTGGAGTTTATTTATGAAAATGCATGGACATAAGTCCAAGTTTACTATGAAAGTAGTTCAAGTTCAAAAACAAGAAGAGTTTTTTTTTAAAAAAGGGGGAAGAATATTTTTGAAATTAAAGAAGATGGGAGGAGAAGAAGGGACTATCCTAGAGCATAAGGTAAAAGCTAGGGATAAGAACTATCTAACCAGCAAGAAGCCAATACTTGACATTATGAGCCAAGATAGAATTCTAATTCCTTGGATTGAAATCAATCAAGCAAAAAATACTAAACCTCTTGAGATAATCAAACTTCAAGTGTATTAAGTCTTCACAAAAATTGGGCAGAGTAACGGCTGTATACGGGTGAATTCCAGATTATAATCAGAGGGTGTAATCACAACAAAAAAACCTACACACAAAAACAAACAAGCATCCCAATGTCTTGAGGTGAACCTCAAAAACTCCAGACAAAATAATCAGATAAGGTCACAAAGTTTCCAAGATAGGCCAAGGTTTCTAATCCTAGGTCCAAGAGAAGTCCCATGCTCCATAATGCCAAGGATAGTAACCAAATAGTCCAAGTACCATTAAAGATTTTTTAGGGTTTATTTTGATTATTAAGTATCTTAAGAAAGGAGAAGAAAAAGCTCAAGTGAGCAAAGTAAAAATGGCAAGAAGTAAATGCTCAAATGAGCAAAGATGAAAATGGCATGAAATGTAAATGCTAAAAGTAAATGGTACATAAAGCATAAAAAGGAATAAAAGCATAAGGTAAGACAAGTCAATAATTAGTGTTCAGTTGGATGACCATCTTGAAGCTTGCATTTGAACCTCATTAGAGGATTGGTAGAACCAAAGCCTCCACACAACAAGTTGCATTTGCTTTTTGTCAAGTATATCATCCATTTGGAATTCTCACAAGTACCATTTAATGATCAATGATGTTTAAGTGATCCGCGTTGACCAAAGGTGTTGTAGATCCATTAGAGGATTGATAAAACCAAAGCCTCCACACAATGAATCTCAAGGTTATTGGATCAAAGAGATCAAATTAACATACTTGGGCTTGCAATCATAAGTTTGGGCCACAAATGATCATTTATTCGAATCGAGACAAAATTTAGCGCTATGTTAAGCAATCATAAGTGGACTTATATAGAAGTCGCACCTATTTTGAGGCCGGTCAATAGAAATCTATGCACCATTTGTTTTGAGACATGATATAGAGATCATGCTCCAACAACATCTAGTGCAATAAGAAAGGGATGAGATGAAGAGGGGTGGGAAAAGAAATACACAAACTACATTTGAATTAAATTTTTATCAAACTATTATTAAAATCATTCATCCATTTTTGTGGAGTTAAACTTACCACCATGGATCCAATGATGTTAACAAAGTTCATGATTCAAAATCTAACCCAAGATCAGCCAGAAAATATTCACAAAATAATATTACATTTTTATATATACAAAAGGGGTTAAAAAATAATGTTTAAAAATAGAAAATAAAGAGAAAAATATCAACCATGTTCAAATTAATCAAGAAATAAAAAGTATGACCATAGAAAAATCAGGAAAAGGCTCAAATAATTTAACAAATTTTTTGCTAGTTTTTTAAAGTCAGAAACTATTTTTAAAATTAAAATAAATGGGTAAAATAAACAAAAAATGATACAAAATATTATAGTCAGAAACAAAAATAAAATAAGGTCACCAATATTTGTCACAATATCATTGGATCATTCCATAATTTTTCAGAATTTAAAAATGTATCAAAATATTTTTAAACATTTAAAACAAATCAAATAAGTGTAAAATTTATAAAAAATACCAAAATACAAAATTAAATTATGAAAAAATAAAAATCAGAAAGAGAGTAATCAAAAATATTTTTCATAATTGTTTCGTATTTTTTGGACTAAAAATGAATTTTCTATGATTTTTTGAAATTTAAAACAATTAAAATATAAAAATCAGAAAAAGAAAATAAAAGTAAAATATGTGGACCATTGGATGAGAGTCAAAACGCGTTAGTAATCAAATCCAAGAGATCTGGCGCGTTGTGCATATCATGGTCATTAGTGAATATTGTACAGGATCATTAATTAAATTATAATTTGAAAAATACAGATGGCGCGCCTTCATTGGTTGGAAGATGACACGTTGGTCATCTTTAACCTCCAGCCATCACGAATTGCAGGTCTTCCAAACTGTAAAATCAGAAGCTCAGAACTATGCCATTTGCTTCGTCTCTTCAAGACGAAGACAACCACACCCTCGCGCCAAATTTATATAAACTGTAGCTCAAGCAATTTGGAAGGAATGTTTTGAAAAGGGATTTGAAATTTCATGGTCAAAAGGTGTTTCCAGTAAAAGGTAAGTGTTGCGACTAGTACCAAGGCAATGAGAGCAACACAATGATATCAGGATTTTGAAGAATTGATGAAGGAATCTACCTATTGAAATTGAGTTGTAGAGCTCTGAAACTGGACTTCTATGGAGCAGTATAGGGCACGATTCTCAAATGTAATTATGTGGTTTGCTTCAGGGAAGATCAAGGAAGGTGAATTGATGGAAAAATTGGATTTAAAAGGGCTCGAGAATGGATTTTGAAGTTACAGAAAATTGAGTTATGGAGCAAGTTTGACAGGGTGATTCTGGCTATTCAAGCTTGAGAAAATTAATGGGATAGTTCATGTATTTATTGGAGAAGTAAATGGGATCAAAAGGAAGAGTGAATGATGCGTTTTGGAGGGAATTCGTGCAAACCTGATGCACGAGTGAAGTGTGATCCAAACTTCACCAAAACTCATCCAACTCTTGCGTTTTGATGCACTAATCCACTTAGGAAAGTTGGCTAATCATGTTTAGACCCAAAATGCGTGTTAATTTGAGGTTTAGAGGTTGTAACATGAAATTCAAATTATGACTTGCAAGGAAACTTCAATTCCAAGTTACCATTTTTGAAACAATGGCATTCTCAGCTCAAAGGGTCTTAAGGCATGATTCTTGATGCTTTAGAAAGATGAGGTTACAAGCTTTGCAATGGAAAAAGAATGGAGTTAAATGGATTCTCGAGCTGAAAGTTAAATTGAGTCAAAGTGGGAGAAAAAGGGTTGACTTTCCATACTTCGAAATATTTCAAATTCTTCTTCAAAAATGACCTATAATGTCTTGCATCCAAACATGGCTTTCTTCTTGGAATTTTCTCTTGAACAAAAAATATGGCATGAAGTAGATCTATTGAGTGACATTTTGAAACTTTAATCATTCAAAATCTCCAAAATTTGAGCAAGTTATGACTTGTTGAAGTTGGAAAATTTTCATAAAATGACCTATAATCTTTTGTTTCCTTAAGGAAACTTCCATCCATTGTCTCACTTTGCACATAAAAGAAGGCATGAAGTTCACATCCTCAAGATCATTTTGGAAAAGAATGGGCTCAAGGTGATAAAAATTGACCAAATTATGATCATTTGAAGTCACACGTGGAAAATTGGGGATTTATCTGGAGGACTTGTAATCTTTCTTCTTCACCAAGTTTCTTCCACATGAAAACTCCTTGGAACTTTTGAAGTGATTTGTTGATAACCCTTTGAAGAGAATGATGCATTCGTAATCACTCAAAAATAACAAAAGGTGAGCAAGATACACTCCTTTGAAGTTCAAAACCCTAGCTCCTAGATCAAGAAAATGCTTTGAGGAGCTTTGACAAGCTTGAACAAACTTCTTGTACCAACATTCTTGCTTTGTGAATAGAAGTTATTGAGGATGATAGTTAGGACTAATAGCCACCAAAACCACTTCCATATCTTTAAAATTGAGAGAAATATGCTCCTGTGACCAATAGGAACAAGCCCTTGTCCAAACATGACAACTTCTTCAATCAACCCTTTATACTTTTGGGTCAAATCTAATAACCTTGAAATGTGATGAACCAAAGAAACCTTTCCATTCCAATACTTCCAAAACCAATCCAATGGTGAGGTTTGAACTTCTCAATCTTTATTTACTAGGGCTTGGAAATAAACTCATGAACCCATGGGGTAACTTGTTAAATCTCATTGCCCTTACCTACATGGATAACAAGCAAGACAAACCAACATTGCATTTTATTAGTTAAATGAAGAAATCAAAACAATATTCATGATCACAAAAGGAACATAATTCAAGGTGCTTGGTAAACCCTCAAAAAAAGGCAAAACTCAAAGTAGGGAGGGGAACCAGGAATCCTAGTGTGATCTTGTTGTGAATAAATCAACATGGTATGATGAAGGGATCTTAGGGGCAAAAATTGGGGTACAACACTATCAACAGTTACTTTCGATGGCATCTGTAAGCCCATCTCGAACGACACTCTATCACCTCTCCAAATGGCATCCTGAAGCCTATTCAAGTAGTATAATCAACCAACAGAGTTACTTTGTGCACATGTGAGTGCAAATTTCTAGGCACTTAAGTGTTCAATCCTCTTCCACATTCAGACCCCGAATGGCGAGCATGCCAATCTAACTCTTCAGGTTTAAGAAGATTGAACAGGGGAAGTTGTTGTACCCAAAAATTTTCCCTCCTATTTTTTAAGACAATTAATTTAAGACACCTCCTCATGCTCATAAGGTTCTCAATTTCTCAAGAATACTCAAGGGTCTGAGCATACAAGCACCTCTCCTAAGAAATTGACCAACAACTAAGGTTTTGGGTTTCTCAAGGAAAATTGAGCTTCTAATGCCTCAAGTGAGTTTCATGGTTCCTTATATGCTTCAGAGAATCCTCATGTCAAGTTTCAAGCCTTACAACACCAATTTTCTGAGTCAATTGCTTAGATGATTGAAAATCAACTGTATTGGATAAAAAGTCAATTATGGTCAACATACAGTCAAAACTCAATATTTTTGGTTAAAATCAATATGTTGAAGTCATATTCATCATTTTATCAAGGGTTTATCATGATTCAGCAAGAAAACTCAAGATTCATTAAAAGTAAAAAATTACTAAATTAGGGTTTTCTTAAGGAAAAGTCAACTGAACTTTGACCAAGCATAACTTTCACATGCTTCATCATAAATTTCTTAACCAAATCCCATTTTGAAGGAAATTCAATTCTCTACATCTTTGTCTCTCTAAGCTCAAGGCCAAAAATGCTTCATTTGAGAGATATGGATCAAAACATTACATGTCATTTTAAAAGTCAACAAAAAGGCATTTTTTGTCAAGGCAATTTACATCAAGTTAAGGACTTCAAATGAAAATGTGACCAACATGAAAGTTACATGAGACATCTTAAGGTTTCCAAAAAGTCTAAGATCACCTTCATATGACAAAAATTGTGATAGTTATGATTGGCACAAGTTGGATAATTTTTGATAAAATGCATGAAACCTCAATTGAGCAATTTTGAATTTTTGGACTAATGGGCCTAACTTTTGAGGATCAAACATGTTTATGACATGATAGAAGACCTCTAAGACCATTGGCACATAGTGATATTTTTATCCTATTTATTTAAATTTTGGAAAAAAATTAAATTAAAAATAACAAATAGTTGAATTAATGTTGGACTATGATCATTTGGACATCTTCTAGAAGGCCCAAGACCTCGTAAAAGCTTGCCAAAACCGTGAGAGACATGTTTGAGACAAGGATCTTCAAAAATGGCAAGTTAGAAAACATGTTTCATTGATTTTTGGTAACACCATGATCACTTGATTCTTTCCTTCTTTGGTGACTTAAATCTCCTCCTCTATAAATACCCAAGCCCTCACACTACAATGACACAAAATATTTTGCCTCAAGAAAAGTCTCAAAAATCATTAATTTTCAAAGAAAGTGCACCATCTAATCTCAAGTTCCAGTTGGATTCAGTCCAAACCACCACCTCAAATAAATTCCAAAACATTTCCAAGGTAAAAATAACTAACTTTCATGCCTATTTGTACATAAAACTTGCATACATGCCATGTCCAGTTTACATTATTTTTAATTATTCGTATTACAAATTATACTCATTGTTAACTGATTCTAACAATTCAGATCACTTAACATGATTGTTTAGAATAGGTTTGAAGTCTTACATGCAATTTTTAACATGAGGAATACAAAATGCCATTGTTGGGGCATAAAATTCTGTTTGTTTGATGGCACATTAGTAGTGTTCTTGCTCGGTAAAGGCGATGGCATGGGTTCGAGTCTGGGCGCTTGCAACCATCTTTTATATGTTTTCTAATATTTTCCACTTTCCATTATTTTTACTTATTTTTTTATTTAATTTTCTACTAATCATTTTAATCCATAAAAAAATAGTCTTAGGGTTTTTATTAATTAATCTAATTTTGGACATATTTTTAATTCAATTTTATTAAACTTATTTTTTTAATTAATTAACCTTTGTAATTAATTTAGAATTAGATAACAAATTATTTTCTAAATGGTTAAAATTAACCCAAAAATACAAAAAAATAAAATGTGACATTTTAGGCATTTAGGTTTTTTTTTTATTTTAAAAAATTTAACATGTATTTTAATTTATTTGCTATTTATTTTTAGACAAGTGTATATGTTGTATAAAAATTGTAATATCTTAATGTTTAATTTCTCGCAAGGTTTTTATTAAATATTTTAACTTCCCCAAAGTCATGTAATAGTCCTAGGGCTTTACTTTTCGCACCTATATTTTATATACCTGTATACATAAATGTTATATGTATGCTAATAGGATTTGTATGGAAAGATAGAAACAAACGTTAGAAAAGCTTAACTTGAGATAATATAACAGACCTGAATCACCTTTGCGCACTTTTCACTTCTAGGGTAACCTCTCTTCGTTTCCTTTGAAAATAATGGTCATGTCCCTCGAAAGTGGGGATACTTTAGAAAAAGACCATCGATAAAATCATCATTGTCCTTCTCGAATAAAGATCATAGTCCCTCGATGACCCTTCGATATTTCCTATGAAAAATGATCTAGTCCCTTTGATACAATTGCTAAAGGATCACTATATGTTTCCTTTAATGACCATTCGATGACCCTTCGCCTGTCCTTAACATCCAATATATAGGACTACCTACCAACTAATGATACGGATAGCACTATCTCTAGAGGAGAAGAAAAATAATAAGAACGACCTTGAGTGGGTAAGAAATTTTAATCGCTTGCTCATAACTCTTTTCTAAAATAAAAATTTTACACATCACCTTCTCAAAAACAAATATTTTCAAACACTTTGTACGTATTCTTGAGGACTGATATAAGAATCATTACAAAGTTAGCCGTACTTTGGATTTTTAAAAATATTTTCAAATCACACACACAAAGAAATTCCAAAAAGTGAGCTAGCGATTAAGAGCCCGTAGATAACTACGGATGAAAAAGGTGGTAACACCTTCCCCGAATTCAAAATCTATCAAGGTCTTTCCTGTTCTTTTCAGTCTTTCCTTATATTGGATAAAAGAAAAGTTGGTGGCAACTCTAGCTAACCGCAACATTTGCGATAAAATGCTAAAAAGTCAGTTCTCCCACCGTATCACAGTACCCTCGTGCCAAATTTATATAAGCTGAGCAAGGCTCGATTTGAAAAAAAAAAATAGCGAGTGCCATACCCCAAATTTGCCGTACCCTTATTTATGCTTAGGTTTCCTTTAAATAAACCGTATTATTTAAATTTTATTTTTTATGGGAAGGTTAAAGCATAAAATAGGAATGTGTCGATTTAAAATGGGCCATCAATATCTGATAGCCCATTAAGATTTAAAATAAGAGCCCATTTCTAATGAAGGGAAGTGTATTCTTTTAGAAGTTGTGAACAAGCTCTTTTAAATAAAGCCCATTGAATTTTATTCTTTTTTTGGTGTACAAAATAATTCTGTTTTTGCTAAGGCCCAATGCTATTAAAATGGTACGGCCCAGTTGGTTTTTAGTTTGTTTTTATTCTTATTACAATATTATCATTATAGTTAAATCATTGATTGTTCTTGATATTGTTACATTATTGTTAACCCTATTTGTTAATTACACAAATTTTAATTAAAACAGTATACTAAGGACATAAATTGAAAATTGATTTTTTTTGTTTTATTGATGAAAATAGTTTTAGTAAGAAATTTTTATTTTCTTGTTACGACCCAGAAGATGGCAATACTTTTTTTGGAGAATCAGAAAATTGAAAAGCCTGGCTCATTTCTATTTTTTCGGAAAACTGTTTTTTTTTTGTTACATATTTTTTTAAGTTGTCTGTTTTATTTTTTTTGAACTAACAGGCCCAACAAGTAGAACACCTGGCCCAATACAATTTCAGTTCAATAAAAAAGAAGTGTTTTTACTAAAAACTTTGTATTTTGGGCTTGTTATTTTTTTTTTCATTTGTTGATAAAGAAAAAAAGTGCACATCCCTAATCCAAACCAAGATGATGTGGCCCAAATCAAAACCACGAATAGGTACTGTAGTGATCAAGCCACGCACGTAACATGTTGTACTCAATAGCATTCATAGAAGTAAATCAAATGCAGAAGCAATTCGAGGCGTAATTAAAACAAAGGCGTAATGACGAAAACAAATTTCAACCAAAATTGGAAACATCATTCAATTGCAGAAAACAAAAATTCAATAGCAGACAATAATTTCAAATACATGCCTAATCGAAAAAACCTAAATAAATTACTTATCTACTAATTCTGAGTTTGCTATAAAAGCAGACAATTGATTACAGAAGAGGGGGGAGAAAGACAGTAGGAAAAAAATATACATAAATTATTACAACGAAGATTTTTGTGACAAAGAATGAGGTCTTGATCCGCTTTGCCCAAAACACAGATTTGTTGTTTCCGTCCTCCACCTTCATTGTGAATCGTCATCGTGAACCGCCGCGACACCATCCTTACTGCCATTGTTATATGCAAAAATGGGAGAAAGAAAGAAGGTTAGAAGCTGAGGCCAGAGATCAGAGGTTCAAGAGGCTACGGTAAAAGCTTTTTTTTTCTTTCGTGATTTCGTTTTGTGGTTTTACTTTGGGATTTGAGGTCTTAAACGTTTGTTGATATGGGGGAGATGATAGTGCCACCGGGTTTAAGAAGAAGGAGAGAAAGCGATGGCCTGATAGAGAGGGAGAGAGGCTTATTGGAACAGAATGTCAATTCTGTTTGTAGAAAAGAAAATGTTTTCTTCATTTGATAATTTGACTTAGCCCACCTTTTAATAGGCTTTTGTTTTATTTTATTTTATGCATATGGGGCTTAAAAAAAACTCCGAGTTTTTAGAAACACACCCTTGTTTTTTGATTTACTGCTAATACGTTAAAAAACGCACCCCCCCCCCCCCCACACGTCTAACAGGCCAAGTCCAAATATGGACTTGGGCCTGGCTGTTCGCACCCCCTTATCTGCTGACTCAATACAACGCACACTCCCTAGCCTTTTAGGTCTGAATTCAAAATCTGAATTCAGGCCCTTCCTAACATCACCCCCATAATTTTACTTCTATAATATAATTTGCACCCCCTACTAATTTATTTTTATTTATTATTTTCTTTTATAAATTAATTTACATATTATATATATATATATATATATATATATATATATATATATATATATATATATATATATATATATTATATTTATACTTTTATAACATTATATTATATATTTGTTATTATAAATAATTAATCATTTGAAAACTCGCTTAAAATATAATTTTGTTCACTTGTAATAAATTGTACCTTTCTAAAATCATGTACGTAAAAAATATTTTTCACCATATAATCTAATTTAATATTTTATACCAAAATATTAAAACCCGCACGATTCACCAAATTATTACATCTGCGAGCGGCACATGTGTTGCACCCCAAAATTTACCCTCTTGATTTTGGCTTATGTTTCATCATGAACATCATATTGCATTGCATTCATACATTATGATAGGATCAAAGTACTTTGGTTATCAAGTTTTCCTCAAGCTTTGAAGGTTGATTGCATTGACAAATTGCTCAAGTAGAATCTTATCATCTAAACCTCTAAATCTTTCAAAATCAAAAGTTATTGTATATCTCAAGATGCTTTATTCATCTCTTTGGATCCCTAGAGGATTGGAGTTGGTGTTTGATTATAAAAGGGAATCACCCCTTTGTTTCACCAGCAAAATTAGGGTTTTTGCTTGATCAAGGATATTGATCAATGTACAAGTCTTGGTTTGGAAGCTACAATATCTCATTGGCATTTGAAAAGTCTTTGCACAAGAAATTGGTCATGATGCCCAGAGGATTTGAAGTTTTGAAGATGATTCATCAGTCTCCTAAGGTGTTAATCAAAATTAGGGTTTGGGTTTTTATCAGGTTTTCTTGAAAATTTTGAAGAGAAACTTTATACATGGCCTCCAAATATTTGGAAGATCATATGTTGGAAGTTTTGATCTTCAATTTTGAAGGGAAGTGGATCAATTGATTCAAAGGGGAAAAATGGTCATTTTGGTCAAAATCAGTCAAAGTCAAGGTTGACCAAGTGAACTTTTGGTCAACCATCAATTCAAGGATGCATTTTTCATATTTCAAGTCCATTTTGGTAATTGGATCAAGGAGATAGAGGTTTGGGTTGAAACTTGTTCTTGAAGAAACCCTAAAAGTTTCTAATTTTGGAAAATAAGGACTTAATTTCAAAAATTCATATTTTATTCACCTTTGATCAAGAAAATGATAATGATATATGTTTGGAAAGCTAAGAGGATGATCTTTCATCTCCTTTTGGTCTCATGTCCAAATTGAAAAGGAATCAAAAGTTATGGTCTTTTGAAGTCACAAAATTATAGGTCATTTTCCAAAATTAATGAATTTAAAGCTAAATTTTGAGGACCTTAATGGATTAAATTGCAAAAACTCAAAACTAGGGGATTGTAGATCTTTTCAATACCTTTCCAAATTGTGCTCATTCGTGTAAAAATTTAAAAGTATGAGCAAGTTATGAGCTTTGGAATTTTGAGGCATTTTATTGAAATTTGGCAAATATGCAAAATGGCCAATTCATGAGAACTCAAGTTTCAACCATTCTCTTTGTTTCTAATCCAGACCATGACCTATTTGTGACTTCCTAAGGCCCATAATTCCAGCCATTTCGTGCTCCATGGACCATGGTGTTTGCTTGGGTACAAAAATCACAAACTTGCCCAAAATTGCAAAAACTCCAACACTTTCTGATCAGGTGGAATTAAGGGCCAAGATTTTAAGGATGATCCTTTGAAGTATTTTGGCTTACAAAATTCATAAGAGGCTAAAAGATGCACAAACAAATCACCTGATCCGGGGCACACTTCATTTTTGGCCAAAATTTCCAATCCTGCCCTCCAACGGCTTTGAGATCACATTTCCACTTCTATACTCCTCTATAAACTCTATATAATAAGAGGAAAGCCGGGCAAGAGAGAGAGGACGCTCCCATTGCAAGAATTTCAGATCTGAGATTTCCACCCTTCTTCTGCAACTTGTTTCGATTCTCTCGATTCCTTGGTGTTTTCTTCAAAATTCTTGTGGATCCAGCTTCAGTAAAAGGAATAGATCAAGTTAGCACCATTTGCTTGCATTTGGAGTGAAGGAGACAATAGAACACTTTTTGCCTTGAGGTAATAATCCTAAACTTCAATTTTTGAGATGCACCTGTTTATTGAGGTGTTTGAGCTTGGATTGGTATTCATTGATGTTGATGGAATGTTTCTGAAGCTTTATAGTGTTTGATTTGGTGAAGAATGCACGCGTGAGTACCCTGAAACTTTCGATTTAGAATGATTTTTCTAATATTCATGGCTTAATTGTGAACAATATGGTTGATGTTTCAATTTAATTCAAATTGCATAATGAAGTATGAAATGTTGCCTTTAATTTGCGCTTGATTTCATGAAAAATGGTGTGAAATTGAGTATGTTATGCTGAACTGAACATGAGCCCCAAGCCTGAGTGTTGCACGCGTTTTTGAGTTTGTCCAAAGGTTGAAGATGATGTGGTGGCACTGTTTGATTGGTCCATTTGAATTTTTGGTTTATTTGAATTATTTGTTTTATTTGGCATTTTGTTTGATTTTATTTTCTGATCAAAACATTCTCAAAAATCATTAAAAAATTACCATAGGCCAATAAAATTTTCTAGCATTTGTCATATTTTTCTTAAAATTTTTTAAAATGTTTTGATTGGTTTAAAATTTCATAGGTTTAATTATTTAATTGTTCAAAGATTATTTTTATTTTAATAGTTCCTTTGATCTAAAAATTCCATAAAAAATGTTTTGAACTCATAAAATAATGTAAGAATTGATTCTGAAATTGATTTAGCATATTTTCTTTTTTTGATTAGAATTTTAATTTGAGAGGTTTATTTTAAATTTTTGCTATATATTTTTTTATTTTAATACTTCCATTGATTCAAAAATTCTCAAAAAAATCATGCAAGCTTTTTTTTGATCATGGAGTCTGAATATAATTTCATTTTTGACTTCTTGGTGATTTTTGGATAAGGTTTGCATTTTTGCCCTTAAATAATTGTTTAATTGTTAATTGTTTGTTTAATTTTTATTTTAATATTTCTTTTAATTCAAAAACTTCTACAAAAAAATCAGGGATGTGTGTTTTTAATTCTAATATTTAAATGTAATTTTGGTTGGAAATTTTTCTGACTTTTTGATTAAAGTTCTATTTTGAGATGTGTTTATTTATTTTATTGTCTAGTTGTTTGAATTTAATTTCATTTGTGACTTTTCTTCAATTAAAAAAATGTGAAAAAATATATTTTATGACATTTAGGGTTTCTTTGTGATTTGGATGATCTTGGTTTAAATTGTTTGAATTTTTATCTTACTTAATCAATACTTAAGATTAAAAGTCAAAAATTAGGGTTTTGTTGCTTATGGTGCAAGTTTCATTTTCAAAACCACTATGCCCTGGATTTTCAATAGAGTTTAAGTCTTTATTAGGGTTCATGAATGTATTGAGGATCTGAAAACCATTTTTCTTGAATTATTTAACTTGGTTTGATATTTTTCCATGAATTATTTTGAAAACTTGTCTAGTTTTGGTAGTTTTGCCAACTAGTTTGGAACTTTGGGTCTCATTGGATCTCCTCCTCAATCATTCATGAATATAAGATTGGCTTTCTGACTTCTACACACTTCAAATATGTTAATATATTTTTGGTTTGAATTATGGATCCTTGTTTCTATTTTTGATGTATTTTTGAAGTGAAGGTACCCAATTAATGTTGCATATCTTGTTGCAATTTGTTTGATGGCCAATGAACTTGAGTGAGGCCTATAATTGGGTACCTAATGAACATCTTGATTCTGATTATCCATGATAACTCAATTATTTTCATTTAGTCCCCCATTGTTTAAAGGTTTGAACCTTCTTGATGCATTATGTAGGTTTTATCTTCTATTGTGTTTGTGAAGTTGTGATTGAATTAATTGTATATGGTTGAAATGTGTTTGCCCCTAACCTCCATGATCTTTGATTGTATTATTTCTAAACTCCCATGATCCTTGATTTATATTCAATTGTCAATTTAATATGGTGATAGAAAGGAGCAACATCCCTCTGATTCTTTTGGCCAAATTGTGCATATGCCTGTTTCCTCTTGTCTATCATGTCTAATGTTTGATAATTGTTATCATGTTGTTCTCACTTCATCATGTTGCATCCTTCCCTTATATGAGTCATAATTCACCTTGTGGAATACTAACTTGGTTGTGAATGTGCGAGGTACTTTGAGAAAAGTTTCCACTTTTGGCCTGAGACTACTGTATTTCACTTTATTTGTGGAACACAACTTATTATACTGGCACTGCTATTGTATTTGGCATGTTTGATATTCCATGCAGGATCTATACATGAGATTGTGAATGCTATACATTACCCATGGGATCTGTTCATCTCTGATAATCTCATCACTTACATCCTTTTGGCGTAATTTCTGACTTGATTTGTCTACTGATGCCAGCTTGCTTGAAGTTCTCTGGGTTTCTTTTATTCTCAGTTGCTACGGATAGTTATCTGTTTGGTATTGTATTGTCTCCTTTCTTCCATTTTCATTTTGCATAGTTCTCTAATTGCATGATGGGACCTCTGTTGCTGATATATGTTAGGACGCCCTCTGTTTTTGTTTGATACATGTGTTGTGTTTGCTTTGATCGATGAGTCACTCAATTTAGAAATTGAGATCACGACTTCGCTCTCGCTGCATGTTCCCTATAGGATGTTTATTGCTTTTCTTCTCTAATTGTTGATCGATGAGTCACTCAATTTATAAATTAAGATCACGACATCGCTCTCGTTGCATGTTCCCTATAGGATGTTTGTTGCTTTTCTTCTTTAATTGTTGATAGATTAGTCACTCAATTAAGAAATTGAGATCACGACTTCACTCTCAATGCATGTTCCCTATAGGATAGTTTATTAAGCTTCCTTTAGCATGTTAATTATGGTAGGGTTTTCCTTTATCCTCAACCTTAGGATCAACCACTGTATGATAACACTAGGGATAGTACTAGGTTAGTTTCCCTTAGTTGTTTTCCCTTTCTATGCATTCTGCATCTTAAAACAAAAACTGTTTTCTTGGCACATCATAAGACATTTCTAATGAACTCAAACCCTTCTTCAAAGTAAAAGATACAAACCAATCTTACTTTGTCTGTGTTATCTTTTAGACGATGTTTCGACATCACACATTTGTTTGAAGTCGACGTTTCGCCATCGCACATGTTTGTTATCTTACTTTGATTCTCAATATAATTGTTAGGTGTGATGTTTCGTCATCTGTTTTATTGATGTTTTGCCATCCTTGCCATGCTATTCTATCTTGTTATCTTGAAGTGGATGTTTCACCATCGCACATGTTTGTTATCCTACTTTGATTCTTAATATCATTGTTAGGTGTGATGTTTCGTCATCTGTTTTATTGATGTTTTTCCATCCTTACCATGCTATTCTATCTTGTTATCTTGAAGCCGATGTTTCGCCATCGCACATGTTTGTTATCCTACTTTGATTCTCAATATCATTGTTAGGTGTGATGTTTCGTCATCTGTTTTATTGATGTTTTGCCATCCTTACCATGCTATTCTATCTTGTTATCTTGAAGCCGATGTTTCGCCATCGCACATGTTTGTTATCCTACTTTGATTCTCAATATCATTGTTAGGTGTGGTATGTCGCTATCCGTTTTATTGATTTCTCGCCATCTTTGCCATGATATTTTATTTTTTTTAGCTGATGTTTCGCTATCGCACATTTGTTTGAAGCCGATGTTTCACTGTTGCACATGTTTGTTATCCTACTTTGATTTTCAATATCATTGTTAGGTGTGGTATGTCGCTATCCGTCTTATTGATGTTTCTCCATCTTTAACATGATACTTTGTTATTATTTAGTCGATGTTTGACCATCGCATTTGTTTGTTGTTTCATTCGATGTTTTGCTATCTTGACTGTTTTTGTTGTCTTAACTAAAAAACACAAACCAACCAAAATACATAAGCCGAACTACGGCTGCTCTGATTCCTTAAAAGGGATACGTAGGCATTGGGGTAGGGCCCAACCAAGCACAACTTTTATTTTCCCTACATTGTTTTCTTTTTCTTTCGCATGCATTCCCTTTTCAGTTGTAAGCCATAAACATAGGATTAGACCACACCCATTAGATTAGATAACAAGAGTGGATACCGTAGAGTACTACGGGCGTGTGGGGTGCTAATACCTTCCCCTTGCGTAACAAACTCCCTTACCTGATCTCTCGATCGAAAGACCGTGATTTCTTCCTTTCCAGATTTTCTCGATGTTTACCTTTCCCTTTCGGCGGGATAAAAGATGTTCGGTGGCGACTTCATTGATGTTTCACTACATCCAGATGACGGGTTCCGGCCGAATAGATTGACCTCTTTCTGGTCCATCCCGGAGTCGATCCTAGCTCTTGTTTGTTTTCTTTTTGGGTGTTTATTTTACCGCTTTACGTATTTATCTGTTTGCATTGCATCCTATGTGCGCTTTACTTTCTACATACTGGATTTGGCTGGACTGTTTGGATTCTGTTTTTCTTGGTGGGTGTGTTATTTCATGAGGTAAAAGGCCTCGTACCCAGGCTATGAGTGAATCCCATAGGAGCTAGGAATAGAGTGGCTATGGCAGCTATGAGGCGGATGCTTTGTAGACCTGACTATGAGACCCATGACTTCGGAGGTAGTTCAGATAGGTGTTATTGTATGATGATAACGACATTCGAGCTCTTGTACTCTGATTTGGCTTTTGACCTTAACTTGACCTAGACTACACCCGTGAGAGGGGCGGGAAAACTTTTCTTACAGGTACTGTTGGTGACTTTGTGTTGAGAATGGTGACTCAGGTTCCCATGGTAGTTTTGAAGCTTTGGGATTTTCTTTTGATCTCGAGTGGTGCTGATTCCGTAGTTGTCTAGCCATGACCCAGTGTGAAACTTTGATCCTGTCATGTGGCATCATAGCATATTTTTTTTATTTAAAAATGATGTATAAAAAATAACTAGCATATGCATGTCATCTTCCAGGGACATTCAAGAGTCTTCTTTCCATCAGGAATGGTTGGTCTCCCGTTAGATGAGTTTGATTCAGTCTGTGTTAAAGAGCCCACCAGGCATACTTTCTCTTATCAGATTCCTACTATTGATGTGTCCGAATTGAAGAGGTTTAGTTCTTACCTGAAGGGTGATGTTCTGAATAATTTCAACAAAAATTATGGCAATTTGTTACTAATCCTTAACACTCCAGTTATCCTGATGGCTTTGATTACCCTCTTCCAGTTCTATGATAAGGAGTTACGGTGTTTTACTTTTCAAGATTATCAACTGGTCCCCACACTAGAAGAGTACGCGTACCTGCTTAATATCAAGTTGTCCGATGAAGTTCATTTTGTCCAAGTATCGGAGAAGCCGAAGTTCGAAGTTATTGCTGAAATTCTTCATTTGAGTTGGAAAGAGGTGAAAGACAATTGGAAGTCAAGTGAGGATGCTACAAAGTTTTATTTGGATTTCTTAGTGAAGAAAGCTGAAGACTGGGCAAAGAAAGGGAATTGGAGTGACTTCAGCACTCTGTTTGCTCTCATGATATACGGGATCATCCTCTTCCCTCGCAAGAGAAATTTTATGGATTTGACGGCTATTTATGTTTTTAGAAATAAGAACCCAGTACCGACACTCTTAGAAGATACTCTTTATACCATTCATTCCAGGCATGGAAAAGGAGGTAATGTAAGTTTATGTCATTCGATGTTGTATCAATGGTTTAAGTTGCATCTACCGGTAAGTGGCCCTTTCGTGGATACCAGGCATTCTCTCTGATGGTCATCAAGGCTTGTTAACCTTACTTCATTCGATATCCGGTGGAATTATGACATGGGGGAAGTACAAAGTATTATCACTAGCTGCGGAGATTTCCCTAATGTTCCCCTCATAGGAACTAAGGGATGCCTCAACTATAATCCTGTGCTTGCTCATCGTCAATTGGGATATGCAATGGATGGACCGCCAAAGGTTGAAGAGGTGTCTGAATCAGTATATTTGGTTAGAGGAAGTGATCCTGTAATGTTGAAAAGAGTGACAAGTGCTTGGAAAGGAATCCACAATAAGGATAGAACTACTCTGGGCAAGAAGGTTCCCATTGATAGGGTTCCTTACTTGGAATGGATTAGAGCCAGGGTTAGGATCTTACGGTTACCATTTGCAAGGGCGGCTCCTATATGTGAGCAACCTCCTACTGTTCTGAGTAACACAGTGCCTACCGAGGTGTTCACCCAGGTTCATGTTGAGAACATTCAACTTCGCGCAAAAGACCTTGTGGCAGGGATGAAACTCTATTGGGTAGATCAAGGGCCAACTTAGCTCGCAAACTCAAAGAAGCTCAAGGGGAAACTACTAATGCGACCAGTTTTGGGAAGAGGTCTCATGCTGAAATGGAAGAAGAATTGAGTAAGACCCAACAAGAATACCGGAAGCTTCAGGTATCTGAGAATAGCTACAGGAAGAAGATTCAGAACTTGGAGAAGCAGCTCAAAGACAAAGATGCTCAGCTTAAGAAGGAAGTAGCCCAGAAGCGTGTCGCGGAAGATCGGTTTCAAGAAATAAAAGTAGTCGCATCATGACTTTTGAAGGAGAAAGCTAGGCTTGAAGAGTATTGTCAACAGCTTGAAGCATGTCTTATTCCGGAGATTTAGTTTTTGTTACTTACCTTTGGTGTATTTGGTCACCCCCAGGATTGTTGGAGGGGACCATCTGTTTGTTTTATTATTCAGTTTTTTGTTAAGTTTACTTTGAAACATGTATTTTGTTGTTTATCGTTACACTCTTAAATGTCTGAAGACACTTGAACATCGTTTCTTTTATTTGTAAATAATTAAAGTGTCTGTCTTGTTGTCCTTTTTCTCATTGATTGTATGCTTTATCTTTGGTCGCACGCCGAGACTGATGAATAAAAGGACTCTTGAATACCTGGAAATGACAAACATATCATGCACATCATGCATTTCATAACATTACAGGTTATCTCAAGATGATATTCTTATTCTGTTGCTTTTCTTATTCAGAATTCAAGACGACTACTCATTGGTATTCCACCAGAAATAATTTGCCAAGACAGATGGAACAAGTTCAAGCTGAACTCGCTGAAATGAGGACCCAGATGGCTACTCAGATGACTCAGTTCATGGAGGTCATCACCAATGTGAATCGACGACAGGAGGAAATGGCTGCCATTGTCAACAAACAGCGTCGCCATCCAGGGGATGGTGGAAATCAAGGGCTCTATCAGGATTTGTCTGTAGGATTGGTGGATGTGCAGGATCAGCCTGCTGGAAATTTTCATGGGATGCCTGGAAACCCTTTTATGCGCAACGTAGGGCAGTTTCCCCCATCTCTGGGACCTCGTCTTGTAGGGAACAGAAGAGATAATCAGGGCAGTGTAAGGAACTATCGGGAGCAGGATTATGACTTTGACCAGGATGAAGAGCAGTTTTCTATTCGGCGTTCAGAGCTAGAAGTTCAAGTTGAGGATAGGAAGTATCGGTTGTTAGAAGAACGTTTGAAGGCTTTGGAAGGGCAAGGAGTCTTGGGTATGGATGCTAATGATCTCGGGTTGGTGTCTGGGGTGAAGGTTCCTCCAAAGTTCAAGCCTCCTGTATTTGAAAAGTACAATAGAACATCATGTCCTGTTACTCATGCAACTGCTTATTTCCGGAAGATGTCGGTGCATACTGAGGATCAGGGGCTTTTGATTCACTTTTTCCAGGATAGCCTATCTGGGGCATCCCTGGAGTGGTACATGAAGTTGGAGAAAACTCATATTCATTGCTGGAATGATCTTGCTCGGGCTTTTGTCAAACATTATCAGTACAATGTGGATATGGCGCCTAACCGCACTCAGTTACAGAATATGTCACAGGGACCAAGAGAATCTTTCAAGGAATACGCTCAGAAGTGGCGTGAGTTGGCTGCGAGGTTTCAACCTCCACTCAGGGAGAGAGAACTCATTGATATGTTTATGAATACCCTGCAAGGGCCATTATATGAGCACATGATAGGAAGTACTTCGGCATGATTTGCAGACTTGGTTATGGCTGGTGAAAGAATTGAGGTTGGTTTGAAATTGGGGAAAATTCAGATTGGGGGTTCTAGTGGCTCATCAGGGGGCAGTAAGAAACCATTCAGCACTTACCCTAAGAAGAGGGAAGGCAATGCAAGCACGGTTTACTCTCATAGAGGAAGAAGAGAGGATCGTCAGCACCAACAAATCAATGTTGTTTCTATTCCTGTTAATGCTCCTCCGCAGCAGAGACTGAATACAGTGCCTCAACAACAAAGACAGCAAGATGCTCCCCGTTAGTATAATAATCAACAACAGAGACAGCCGAGAAAATTCGATCCCTTTCCGATATCTCTTACTGAAGCACTCTGCCATTTGCTCGATTTGAAGTTGATCAGTTTGAGAAATATGCCACCACCACCCGCAAGACTTCCTCCTAACTATGATGCTAATGCAAGATGTGAATTCCATTCAGGAGGAGTTGGACATTCTACTGACAATTGCTTTGCATTGAAGTGCAAAGTACAATACTTGTTGGATGCTAAGGCAATGGAGTTTACTCTAGTAACTGGTCCGAATGTTACTCAGAACCCAATGCCTAGGCATGGAGGGGGTGTTGTTAATATGATTGATGATAATGATGAAATATTGAATTTAATCATGAATGTGAACAATTAACTACTATGTTGTGGCATGTTAAGAGGTATTTGCTTGACAATTCTATTTTCCAGGGTTGTACTTCAGAGTGTGCCAAGTGTAGAGAGCAACCGAAGGGCTGTGACGATTTAAAAGTCGGTATCTAGTTGATGATAAAAGAGGGTTCCCTGTAGTTTGATAGAAAACCGAGCTACCGTAAGGTTACCAGAGAAGATGTTGCTGTGATATCTATTCCTTACACCTCTGTGTGCATTCCTACCCCATATAGGGAGCCTCCTTTAATGATCACGGTACCCGGTCCCATGCCGTATACCAATGAGAAGGCCATCCTATGGAATTATGGTGCCGATGTTTATTACCATGGGGTGAAGCAGGAAGTAAGTACTCATTTGTTTGAGGAAGAACGTGTTGAAGGTAATGAAGAGGAAGTTCATAACTTTTCTGGTGTGGGTCGAATGACTAGAAGCGGGAGATTTTTTGGTCCTTCCAATGTGCAAGATGCGGAAGATACTTCCGCAAGAGAAAAAGGAAAACAACAGGCAATGATTGGTAATCTAAGAGTTACGCCAGCCAATGTGACTCAACCAATTCTAATACCAGAAGCTTCTTCAGTTCCCGATGAGGTTGAAGAATTAATGCGAATTATCATAAAGAGTGACTATAGCATAATTGATCATCTAAGCCATACTCCTTCTAAGATGTCTATCTTGTCTCTGTTGATTTATTCAGAACCTCACAGAAATGCTTTGATGAAGTTATTAAAGAATGCATACGTGCCACATGAAATAACAGTCAATCAGTTTGATAATGTTTGTGCTAACATATCTGTCGGGAATGGTCTGGGCTTCACAAATTTTGATCTTCCTCTAGAGGGGCGAGATTATAACAAAGCGTTGCATATTTCAATGGAGTGCAGGGGCACTACTTTATCCCGGGTTTTGGTGGATACATGATTATCTTTGAATGTATTACCTAAGTTAGCATTGATGAGAATTGCTTATTCTGGACTGGAGCTGCGTCCTAGTGATTTGATGGTGAACGCGTTTGATGGGTCTCGAAGGTCAGTGTTTGGGAAAATGGAGTTACCAATCAAGGTTGGTCCTCGTACCTTCACGGCTACATTTTTTGTGATGGATATACAACCAGCGTATTGTTGTTTATTAGGACGACCGTGGATTCATAGACCAGGGGTAGTCACTTCTACTCTTCATCAGAAACTCAAGTATCCTGCAGAGGGAAAGGTGATAACCGTGTGCGGAGAGGAAGAGTACATCGTGAGTCATTTGACATCATTCCGCTATGTTGAAGTTGAAGGCGAGATACATGAGACTCCATTTCAGGTGTTTGAGACAGTTCATGCTATCAATTTTCCTCCTCCAGAGCAGAAAAAGAAACCGGAAACTGTTATGTCATCTCTCAAGGATGCGAGAGCTGTGATGGAAAATGGTAACCCTGAAGGTTGGGGTCAGGTGCTAGAAGTTACCCCAAAATTTAATAGGTTTGGTATTGGTTTTAGCCCAAGTCAGAAAAGTTCAACACGCAGAGCATCTAGTTTATCTACTCCTGTGAAGTTTTCCCGCCCTTGTGCTACTCAAGAAGGACACGTCAATGCAGTTTGCGACAATAGGGTTGATGGCTACAATATCGAAGATTGGATTCGTCCGAGTATTCCAGGCCAGACACTCAACAATTGGACTTCTGTGGATGTTATCCAAGTTTCAAGCGCTGAGGAGTAATATTCTTGTTTTCTTCTATTAATCATATCATAATTCCTACGCTCTTCCCAAGGCGTAGTGGATCATTTGTGTAGGGCCACCATGTTTATTTTCAAGTTTATCATGAAATAAAGGACGTTTTTGCATTCAAAATTTTTCTTCATTTTCTTTTATTTAAATGGCAATGTTTCTCTTTTCACACACTATCACTAAAAAACGCCAAAATGTCATTTATGCAGATGCACTTCCACCATCGATTCTATTGATAACGACTCTGCTATGGCTCATTATGACTTTGATACTCCTATTTATCAAGATGAAAAAGAAGCATATGAGGATTATGACCTTCCTGAGGAATTAGCAAGATTGTTAAAACAAGGGGAGAAGGTTATCCAGCCGAATTAAGATTTGATTGAGGTGGTGAATATTGGCACAGAAGAGGTAAGAAGAGAAGTCAAGATAGGGGCAGATCTCGAAGAAAGTATAAAGGTTAGATTAATTGAGCTACTCCGTGAGTATTCTGATATCTTCGCTTGGTCTTATGAGGATATTCCTGGGTTGGATACAGCCATAGTGGTGCATCGACTAACGCTCAAAGAAGGTTGTTCCCCTGTCAAGCAAAAGCTCTGAAGAACTTATCCTGAGATGTCTAAGAAGATTAAAGAGGAGGTCCAGAAGCAGTTGGACGCGAATTTCTTAAAGGTCGTCAATTATTCACCATGGATTGCAAATATTGTGCCTGTGCCCAAGAAGGATGGTAAGGTCAGGATGTGCATGGATTATAGGGATTTGAACAGGGCCAGCCGTAAAGATGATTTCCCCCTTTTGCATATTGATGTGTTGGTCGATAATACTGCTCACTCCAAAGTGTTTTCTTTCATGGATGGTTTTTCGGGTTACAATCAAATTAAAATGGCTCTGGAGGATATGAAAAGACAACATTCATCACGCCTTGGGGAACTTTTTGCTACAAAGTGATGCCGTTTGGTTTGAAAAACGCCAGGGAAACATATCAGCGCGCCATGGTCACTCTCTTTCATGATTTGATTCACAAAGAGATTGAGGTTTATGTAGACGATATGATTGCTCAGTCTGACACGGAGGAGGAACATCTTGTTCATCTGGAAAAGTTGTTCAAGAGACTGAGGCAGTTCTTGCTAAGGTTGAATCCGAATAAGTGCACCTTCAGGGTGAGATCCAACAAGTTGTTGGGTTTTATTGTAAGTGAAAAAGGTATCGAGGTGGACCCAGCCAAGGTAAAAGCGATACAGGAAATGTCTGAACCAAGGACAGAGAAGGAAATACTTGGTTTCTTGGGAAGGTTGAACTATATTTCTAGATTTATTTCTCATCTCACAGCCACCTGTGAACCTTTGTTCAAATTGTTAAAGAAAAGTCAGACAGTGAAATGGAATGAGGATTGTCAGAAGGCCTTCGACAAAATAAAGGAGTATTTGCAGGAACCTCTGATACTCATGCCGCCAGTGGAAGGAAGACCACTAATCATGTATCTAACTATGTTGGAGAGCTCAATGGGTTGTGTCCTCGGTCATCACGACGAGACAGGGAAGAAAGAGCATGCTATTTACTACTTGAGTAAGAAGTTTACGGAATGCGAGTCGAGGTACTCATTGTTGGAAAATACTTGTTGTGCGCTTGCCTGGGCCGCCAAACATTTGAGGCAGTACATGTTAACTCACACCACTTACTTGATATCCAAAATGGATCCAATCAAGTACATTTTCGAGAAGCCAGATCTTACAGGCAGGGTAGCCCGTTGGCAGATGATACTCACTGAACATGATATCTAATACACTACTCAAAAAACAATTAACGGTAGTGTACTGGCTGACCATCTTGCTCATCAGCCCATGAACGATTATGAACCGTGAAGTTTGATTTTCCAGATGAGGAAATTGTGTATATTCGGGATTGTAATATGCCAGACCCAGACGAAGGCCCCAAGCCATAATCATGTTGGACGCTTATTTTTGATGGTGCCTCCAATGCCATGGGCAACAGTGTCGGAGCTATTATCACTTCCCATGAGGGATACCACATTCCTTTCATGGCTCGTATTTGTTTCGATTGCACTAACAACATGGCCGAATATGAGACTTACATTTATGGAATTGAAGCAGCGATCGACCTGCGCATCAAATTTTTGAAAGTTTACGGGGATTCTAATCTTGTTATCAGCCAGATTAATGGAGATTGGGAGACTCGCCATCAGAACCTAATTCCGTATCGTGAGCATGTTATGAAGTTGATTTCGTATTTCGAAGAGATCACGTTTGAGCACATTCCCATAGAAGAAAACAATCTAGCTGATGCACTGGCAACTTTGTCCTCCATGTTCAAGGTTAAGTGGGCTAATGAGGCACCTTCCATTACCATCAGAAGTTTGAGTGAGCCAGCTTTCTGTTTTGAGGCTAGTTTAGAATCAGATGGTAATCCTTGGTTTTATGATGTTAAACGATATCTCGAAACACAAGAGTACCCTAAAGAGGCATCCGTCACAGATAAGAAGTTTTTGAGAAGATTCACAACCAAGTTCTTTCTCAGTGGCGGTGTGTTGTATAGAAGGCATCATGACGGTTTACTGCTCAGATGTGTTGACAAGAAAGAAGCAACTAGAATCATTGAGGAGATACATGAAGGTGATTTCGGGACCCATTCCAACGGGCATACCATGGCTAAAAAGATTTTGTGAGCAGGTTATTATTTCCACCATGGAGACTGACTGTTACAATCATGCACGGGTTTTCCACAAATGTCAAGTCTATGCTGATAAGGTGCATGTGCCTCTAGTACCTTTGAATGTCTTGACTTCCCCTTGGCCGTTTGCGATGTGGGGAATTGATATGATCCGCAAAATTGAACCGAGTGCATCCAACGAGCACCGTTTCATTCTGGTTACCATCGATTATTTTACAAAATGGGTCGAAGCTGCATCCTATGCCAATGTCACCAAGCAGGTGGTAACTCGGTTTATTAAGCACAATATTATCTGTCGCTACGGAGTGCCTGAAAAGATCATTATCGATAATGGGTCTAATTTGAACAACAAAATGATGAAGGAGCTTTGTGAGTCCTTCAAAATCAAACATCATAACTCTTCCCCATACTGACCAAAGATGAACGGTGCTGTTGAAGATGCCAATAAGAATATTAAGAAGATCGTATAGAAGATGGTGGTAACCTATAAAGATTGGCATGAGATGCTGCCTTTCGCTTTGCATGGTTATCGCACCACTGTGCGTACTTCGACTGGGGAAACCCCAGTTTCATTGGTTTACGTGATGGAAGAAGTATTGCCGATAGAAGTTGAGATTCCTTCTCTTAGGATCATGAGAGATGTTGAGCTGGATGAAAGTGAATGGGTATGGAATCGGCTGGATCAGTTGGAACTTATTGACGAGAAGAGGTTGACGGCTGTATGTCATGGTCAAGTATATCAACAGAGGATGAGGAAAGCTTTTGATAAGAGGGTACGGCCTCAGTGTTACAAGCCAGGTGACCTTGTGCTAAAAAGGATAATTCTCCCCCAGGGTGACCGCAGGGGCAAGTGGGTTCCGACTTATAAAGGTCCTTTCGTGGTCAGAAAAGTTTTCTCTGGAGGAGCGATGATGCTCACAACTATGGATGGAGAGTACTTCCCTCTCCTTGTGAATGCTGACGTAGTTAAAAAATAATTTCCATAAAAACATAAATAAATAAAAAACCCGTTAAACTGAAAACCCGAAAGGGCGGTTTAGGAAAAAAGACGGTGTCCTGTTGAATCGAAAACCCGAAAGGGCGATTCAGGCAAAAGTTAGGGACTTAAAGCAAATGATTACTCTCGGCATGAGATCCTTTGTTTCTTTCCTTCATTCCATCACCTGGCATAAGCCCGAGGCTAATCCAAGAATGATCTGTCTGAAAGCAGGAAGATAAGAGTCATAAGAGTCATAGCAAAGTCGGGACTTGATGGATATTCACATTCACATTGCCATTTGTAAACATTTGTTTGCTTTGATTTTGTAATTACTTGCTTCTAAATGCAAATGCCTTTTTCACAGGATGATTTCTCAAAATCAATAGAATGTCTTCTTTCAAGTATACATATACGTTTCTTTTCCCTTCTTTTTTTTACTATTTTGTTTGCAAAAACGTCTGATATTTTTGATAAGCATGTGCATATAAACTTCGTGGGCCTGACGCGAGGTTGGTAATCTAGATCATGGTTATTTGATCGCTTGAAGTGCGAATAACAAACACGAATACCACTGTGCAAGGGGCATGTTTGGTTCTACATTTGATGAATTTATCTTTCACTTTGCTGGTGGATGCCTTGCCCTTCTTGTTTCACAGCTCCGTGCTGTTAGTAAAGGTAATGGGTCAAGGTGATATCAAGATTATGGCAGGTCGACGAGATCGGCGAACCTAGTTGGATATATTTTCTTCCCCATAATGGCTTTTATTACGTTTCTTTGCCACACTTTCATGTGTTATCTTGATTGATTGTTTTAGCATTGTCTTCATATAGGATTTTGTTTATGGCCGAATGTCAGTCTTGATGCGTTGAATATTTTTGCCTTGAAGAAATTGTTTCATTTTACTTAATCCATCCAGTATCACTCTTTAATCGATTTTTCGGGCATTTTGATACCAATTGTGCCGATTCTTTTGCTTAGCCAAGAGTTTAGAGGAAGAAGTTTAGCTAAAAACGATGACTGTAGTGATATACTTTTGAGTAGAACCCCGTTGACGATGTACATGCATTGTTTCAATCCTAAACACCGGAGATATAATGGAGTTAGACCCTCGTTAACCCCTCTGAGCCTTCGAAGTAGGAGTTTCTTTTCCGTTAAAAAAAACCTTATTTTTAACCAGGGGCAGGGTAGATGTTCAGTTAATTTGACCAAGCATTCAAATTTCAAAAGGAATGTCCCATCTTAGGATCACCACATTTTATCTTTCGCATCATGAGATCAGGAAAAATGTCTAAACCACGATGTTCATTTCCTCGCAAATTCTTGAGGTCGAGATCGAATCGATACAATAATGGCTATCCCTCGTCGGCCAAGGAATGAGGCATTTGTTTTCTTCAAAAAAATAAAAGAGAGAAAGAAAGAAAAAGTTCAAAGACCTAAAGTCACATTGACTTGTTCGAAGTGGAAAGTATGAATAAGAAAGAAACAAAAAGCCCTGCTAAGTCGAAACTTGAAAATAAGTCGCTTAGGAAAAAGTTAGGGCATCCCGCTGGACTCCCAAAATTGAAATTCAAAAAGATTTTATCCAGGAAAAAGTTAGGGAAAAGAAGAGCCTAAAAGGCCGAAAAATATTATCCAATAAAATTTTCATCAAAAGAAGAGGAACAATAATATAAAAAACAAAAGCAGCAAAAGTTAAATGACAATCATGTTGGAGAATTTGTCGTGATCACTCTACCATTATAAATTCTTTTGAAAGATGAATGCTTGTGATAAGTCATTTGAACTTAGGACAGGAGAATATCACGAAGGGGGTGGGCACCAAACAACTTGAGCCTTGAGAAACCTTTTTTCTAAAAAACCTCGAACCAAGCCACGTTACAACTTTAAAAGTCCTAACTGAAACGAGGGTTTAACTCGAAAGCATGCTACAACAAGATGAAATTTCCTAAACTCCCCAAATATGTGTTGCATATCCGTGTTGGTATCTTACCACCTGCATCTTGACTCGTTTTCTTAAAAAAAAAACGGGGGGGGGGGGGGGGGGAGAAAAGTTTTGAAATTTTTTCACTCTAGCCAGTGATTCATTCACAACAGAGGTGCGACACTTTGTTAGGATTTCCAACTTCAAGGCTTAAATAATCTTCGTATCAGGTCTATCATTCCCAAAATAAACATCTTCCTGCATGCAAAACATTTGTTTGACATCAAAAAGAGTTTACACGTTGAACACCTATAAAGAGCTTAATGATTGTCAGGAAGAGAATATTTGGACATATTCATGTATGATTGGGACTCTATTCATCCCCAAGGAAATTACCTTATCCCAGAGGAGTTTCTTATCCCCAGTAAAGTTTCGTTTCCGCAACGAAGTTTTGTTGCCCCAGGAATCTTCTTTCAAAAGCTTCATTCCATGACTTCAAGTTTGAAAATGTTGCACATCCCCAGTGGATTCATTTGAATGGGAATTCACATTCCAAGTAACTCTCCAACAAAATCTTCAACAGAGTTCTGTCTCCCCGGTGAAGTCTCGTTTCCTCAACAAAGCTTTATTCCCCAAGCAAAGGTGTTCACCCCTCACGTTGGGTTTTTTTGTCTTGGTGTCATCTTCAACACGACCGTGCGCTATATTTTCCATAGATTATGTTCTTGCCGTGATCTTTTCCCTCAAAGTCTAATCTTCAGATGGCGTCCCTCTCTAGAAGCTACAGTGTCGATCTGATCTTCTCTAGGAGTTTGCAATTTATTTTTGCAGCTCCCCTCAAGGTTTGTGGCCTGTTTCTACTGGTTGCTCAGTTGTTATTCCCCGCGAAGCTTCATCTCTTCGAGGTTCCCTCTCTAGTGGTTCCCCATATTTTCTCCTCGCCTTTGGATTTTGCAATTTATTTTTGCAAGTCATGTCAGATCCTGACTTCGTGGTTATTGGCTTCTCAATTGGCCATTCCCCAGTGAAACTTTTAAACATGCATCATTACGTTGCATCTACCAAAACGCTTAGAATTTCCACTATATGGAGCATTGTGCTATATAAAAAGAATTCAAATATGCATCGGAGCATAAGCCATTTTTGTCTCCGTCATCCCCAGTGATTTGCTAATACTTCAGATTAAATCCCCGGTGAGGTCTTCGTCCTCATTATCTCGGTTTCCTCCCCATACCAATATCCTTTTGGCGTTAATCATTTGTTTGTTTGAGTGTCTACTCTTGACTGTAGTTCAGTTTTTCCCTGGCGCGGTCTTCTCGGGTTTAGTCTTCACTACCCTCTCCAGTTCATTCCAATGTCTATTGATGCACCTTTTGAATATCAGTTTCATCATGATATTCGTTTTCAGCGGGTTTTTAGGTGTACGCCCTAATCTCCTTGCTTTGGGTCGAGTTTTGCCTCGTCGTTTGTGCATGAAATCCAGTTTCGTCATGGTACTCATCTAGTTTAGTTTCGCCTGACTGGTTTTTGAGTCGAGTTTCGTCTCGTCTTTGTTTTCATACCTTGGACCCCTTGACGGTGTTTATTTACGGAGTGCAGTGTTCATACTGCGTCCTAGGTTTGAAATCAGTCTCTTTTGTTCCTTGGATTCTTCTATCAGCTTTTGTCACTGTTTATCCATTGATCTGAGACTAGCAGGTGTTCTGAGAAACATGCACTCTCATCACTTTGCTTTGGGTCGAGTTTCGCCTCGTTACCCGTGCGTGAAATCCAGTTTCGTCTTGGTGCTCATCTAGTTTAGTTTCGTCTAACTGGTTATTGAGTCGAGTTTCATCTTGCTTTTGTTTCTCATTTCTGGGATTCTGTCAGTTCCTTCATACTGTCTATCTTAGTTGAGATTAGCAAGTGCTCCTAGAATCACGCACTCTAGCCACTTTGCTTTGGGTCGAGCTCAGAGTTTCGTCTCCTCACCCGCGTACGTTTTTTGTTCCAAAGCTTAGTTTCTCCTATACTCGGTCGGTTGAGTTTTGTCTCACCCCTTTTTGAAGCCCAGTTTTGCCCTGGAACATCTATCCAGAAGTCTAGTCACGTCTACTCTTCTTTGTTTTTGTTCTGTCTCAACCTGCATTACAGCTTCATTCTGACGCACGTCTTTGGGGTTTTCTGTTACTTTTTCAAGAGTGTAAATTTTCAGGTTCTTTTGTATTCAATCATCTTCAACTTTGAACGCTCGAAAGTTGTCACTTTTCTCACTTATCATGTTGAAGATATTTGAATAGGGGCAGCTGTTGCACCCCAAAATTTACCCTCTTGATTTTGGCTTATGTTTCATCATGAACATCATATTGCATTGCATACATACATTATGATACGATCAAAGTACTTTGGTTATCAAGTTTTCCTCAAGCTTTGAAGGTTGTTTGCATTGAAAAATTGCTCAAGTAGAATCTTATCATCTAAACCTCTGAATCTTTCAAACTCAAAAGTTATTGTATATCTCAAGATGCTTTATTCATCTCTTTGGATCCCCAGAGGATTGGAGTTGGTGTTTGATTATAAAAGGGAATCACCCCTTTGATTCACCAGGCAAATTAGGGTTTTTTCTTGATCAAGGCTATTGATCAATGTACAAGTCTTGGTTTGGAAGCTACAATATCTCATTGGCATTTGAAAATTCTTTGCACAAGAAATTGGTCATGATGCCCAAAGGATTTGAAGTTTTGAAGATGATTCATCAGTCTCCTAAGGTGTTAATCAAAATTAGGGTTTGGGTTTTTATCATATTTTCTTGAAAATCTTGAAGAGAAACTTTTTACATGGCCTCCACATATTTGGAAGATCATATGTTGGAAGTTTTGATCATCAATTTTGAAGGGAAGTGGATCAATTGATTCAAAGGGGCAAAATGATCATTTTGGTCAAAATCAGTCAAAGTCAAGGTTGACCAAGTGAACTTTTGGTCAACCATCAATTCAAGGATGCACTTTTCATATTTCAAGTCCATTTTGGTCATTGGATCAAGGAGATTGAGGTTTGGGTTGAAACTTGTTCTTGAAGAAACCCTAAAAGTTTCTAATTTTGGAAAATAAGGACTTAATTTCAAAAATTCATATTTTATTCACCTTTGATCAAGAAAATGAAAATGAAATATGTTTGGAAAGCTAAGAGGATGATCTTTCATCTCCTTTTGGTCTCATGTCCAAATTGAAAAGGAATCAAAAGTTATGGTCTTTTGAAGTCACAAATTTATAGGTCATTTTCCAAAATTAATGAATTTCAAGCTAAATTTTAAGGACCTTAATGGATTAAATTGCAAAAAATCAAAACTAGGGAATTGTAGATCTTTTCAATACCCTTTCCAAATTATGCTCATTTATGTCAAAATTCAAAAGTATGAGCAAGTTAGGAGCTTTGGAATTTTGAGGCATTTTATTGAAATTTGGCAAATATGCAAAATGGCCAATTCATGAGAACTCAAGTTTCAGCCATTCTCTTTGTTTCTAATCCATACCATGACCTATTTGTGACTTGCTAAGGCCCATAACGCCAGCCATTTCGTGCTCCATGGACCATGGTGTTTGCTTGGGTACAAAAATCATAAACTTGCCCAAAATTGCAAAAACTCCAACACTTTTTGATCAGGTTGAATTAAGGGCCAAGATTTTAAGGATGATCTTCTGAAGTATTTTGGCCCACAAAATGCATAAGAGGCTAAAAGATGCACGAACAAATCACCTGATCCGGGGCACACTTCATTTTTGGCCAAAATTTCCAATCCTGCGATCCAACGGCTTTGAGATCACATTTCCACTTCTATACTCCTCTATAAACTCTATATAAGAAGAGGCAAGCCGGGAAAAAGAGAGAGGACGCTCCCATTGCAAGAATTTCATATCTGAGATTTCCACCCTTCTTCTGCAACTTGTTTCGATTCTCTCAATTCCTTGGTGTTTCTTCAAAATTCTTGTGGATTCAGCTTCAGTAAAAGGAGTAGATCAAGTTAGCACCATTTGCTTGCATATGGAGTGAAGGAGACAGTAGAACACTTTTTTCCTTGAGGTAATAATCCTAAACTTCAATTTTCGAGATGCACTTGTTTATTGAGGTGTTTGAGCTTGGATTAGTATTCATTGATGTTGATGGAATGTTTCTGAAGCTTTATAGTGTTTGATTTGGTGAAGAATGCACGCGTGAGTACCCAGAAACTTTCGATTCAGAAAGATTTTGCTCATATTCATGGCTTAATTATGAACAATATGGTTGATGTTTCGATTTGATTCAAATTGCATAATGAAGTATGAAATGCTGGCTTTAATTTGCACTTGATTTCATGAAAAATGGTGTGAAATTGAGTATGTTATGTTGAACTGAACATGAGCCCTAAGCCTGAGTGTTGCGCGCATTTTTGAGTTTGTCCAAAGGTTGAAGATGATGTGGTGGCACTGTTTGATTGGTCCATTTGAATTTTTGGTTTATTTGAATTATTTATTTTATTTGGCATTTTGTTTGATTTTATTTTCTGATCAAAACATTCTCAAAAATCATAAAAAATTTACCATAGGCCAATAACATTTTCTAGTATTTGTAATATTTTTCTTGGAATTTTTTAAAATGTTTTGATTGGTTTAAAATTTCATAGGTTTAATTATTTAATTGTTCAAAGATTATTTTTATTTTAACAGTTCCTTTGATCTAAAAATTCCATAAAAAATGTTTTGAACTCATAAAATAATGTAAGAATTGATTCTTAAATTGATTTAGCATATTTTCTTTTTTTATTAGAATTTAAATTTGAGAGGTTTATTTTAAATTTTTGCTTTATATTTTTTTTATTTTAATACTTCCATTGATTCGAAAATTCTCAAAAAATGCATGCAAGCTTGTTTTTAATCATGGAGTCTGAATATAATTTCATTTTTGACCTCTTGGTGATTTTTGGCTAAGGTTTGCATTTTTTCCCCTTAAATAATTGTTTAATTGTTAATTGTTTGTTTAATTTTTATTTTAATATTTCTTTTAATTCAAAAAATTCTACAAAAAAATCAGGGATATGTGTTTTTAATTCTAATATTTGAATATAATTTTGTTTGGAGATATTTCTTACTTTTTGATTAAAGTTCTATTTTGAGATGTGTTTATTTATTTAAATGTCTAGTTGTTTGAATTTAATTTCATTTGTGACTTTTCTTCAATTCAAAAAAGGTGAAAAAAATATATTTTATGAAATTTAGGGTTTCTTGGTGATTTGGATGATCTTGGTTTAAATTGTTTGAATTTTTATCTTACTTAAGATTAAAAGTCAAAAATTAGGGTTTTGTTGCTTATGGTGCAAGTTTCATTTTCAAAACCATTATGCCCTGGATTTTAAATAGAGTTTAAGTCTTAATTAGGGTTCATGAATGTATTCAGGATCTGAAAACCATTTTTCTTGAATTATTTAACTTGGTTTGATATTTTTCCATAAATTATTTTGAAAACTTGTCTAGTTTTGGTAGTTTTGCCAACTAGTTTGGAACTTTGGGCCTCATTTGATCTCCTCCTCAATCATTCATGAAAATAAGATTGGATTTTTGACTTCTACACACTTCAAAGATTTTAAGGTATTTTTGGTTTGAATTATGGATCCTTGTTTCTATTTTTGATGTATTTTTGAAGTGAATGTACCCAATTAATGTTGCATATCTTGTTGCAATTTGTTTGATGGCCAATGAACTTGAGTGAGGCCTATAATTGGGCACATAATGATCATCTTGATTCTGATTATCCATGATAACTCAAGTCTTTTCATTTAGTCCCCCATTGTTTAAAGGTTTGAACCTTCTTGATGCATTATGTAGGTTTCATCTTCTATTGTATTTGTGAAGTTGTGATTGAATTAATTGTATATGGTTGAAATGTGTTTGCCCCTGACCTCCATGATCTTTGATTGTATTATTTCCAAGCTCCCATGATCCTTGATTGATATTCAATTGTCAATTTAATATGGTGATATAAAGGAGCAACATCCCTCCGATTCTTTTGGCCAAATTGTGCATATGCCTATTTCCTCTTGTCTATCATGTCTAATGTTTGATAATTTTTATCATGTTGTTATCACTTCATCATGTTGCATCCATACCTTATATGAGTCATCATTCACCTTGTGGAATACTAACTTGGTTGTTGAATGTGCGAGGTACATTGAGAAAACTTTCCACTTTTGGCCTGAGGCTACTGTGTTTCACTTTATTTGTGGAACACAACTTATTATACTGGCACTGCTATTGTATTTGGCATGATTGATATTCCATGTAGGATATATACATGATATTGTGAATGCTATACATTACCCATGGGATCTGTTCATCTCTGATAATCTCATCACTTACATCCTTTTGGCGTAATTTCTAACTTGATTTGTCTACTGATGCCAGCTTGCTTGAAGTTCTCTGGGTTTCTTTTATTCTCAGTTGCTACGGATAGTTATCCGTTTGGTATTGTACTGTCTCCTTTCTTCCATTTTCATTTTTCATAGTTCTCTGATTGCATGATGGGACCTCTGTTGCTGATATATGTCAGGAGGCCCTCTGTTTTTCTTTGATACATGTGTTGTGTTTGCTTTTGATCGATGAGTCACTCAATTTAGAAATTTAGATCACGACTTCGCTCTCGTTGCATGTTCCCTATAGGATGTTTATTGCTTTTCTTCTCTAATTGTTGATCGATGAGTCTATCAATTTATAAATTGAGATCACGACTTCGCTCTCGTTGCATGTTTCCTATAGGATGTTTATTGCTTTTCTTCTTTAATTGTTGATCGATGAGTCACTCAATTTAGAAATTGAGATCACGACTTCGCTCTCACTGCATGTTCTCTATAGGATAGTTTTGTTAAGCTTCCTTTAGCATGTTATTTAAGGTAGGGTTTTCCTTTATCCTCAACCTTATGATCAACCACTGTATGATAACACTAGGGATAGTACTAGGTTAGTTTCCCTTAATTGTTTTCCCTTTCTATGCATTCTGCATCTTAAAACAAAAAATGTTTTCTTGGCAAATCATAAGACATTTCTAATGAACTCAAAACCTTCTTCAAAGTAAAAGATAAAACCAATCTTACTTTGTCTGTGATATCTTTTAGCCGATATTACGTCATCGCACATTTGTTTGAATCCGATGTTTCTCCATCGCACATGTTTGTTATCCTACTTTGATTCTCAATATCATTGTTAGGTGTGATGTTTTGTCATCTATTTTATTGATGTTTTGCCATCCTTACCATGCTATTCTATCTTGTTATCTTGAAGTCGATGTTTCGCCATCACACATGTTTGTTATCCTACTTTGATTCTCAATATCATTGTTAGGTGTGATGTTTCGTCATCTGTTTTATTGATGTTTTTCCATCCTTACCATGCTATTATATCTTGTCATCTTGAAGTCGATGTTTCGCCATCGCACATGTCTGTTATCCTACTTTGATTCTCAATATCATTGTTAGGTGTGATGTTTCGTCATCTGTTTTATTGATGTTTTTCCATCCTTACCATGCTATTCTATCTTGTTATCTTGAAGCCGATGTTTCGCCATCACACATGTTTTTTATCCTACTTTGATTCTCAATATCATTGTTAGGTGTGGTATGTCGCTATCCATTGTATTGATGTCTCACCATCTTTGCCATGATATTTTGTTATTTTTTAGCCGATGTTTCACCATCGCACATTTGTTTGAAGCCAATGTTTCGCCATCGCACATGTTTGTTATCCTACTTTGATTCTCAATATCATTGTTAGGTGTGGTATGTCGCTATCCGTCTTATTGATGTTTCGCCATCTTTAACATGATACTTTGTTATTATTTAGCCGATGTTTGACCATCCCATTTGTTTGTTGTTTCATTCGATGTTTTGCTATCTTGACTGTTTTTGTTGTCTTAACTAAAAAACACAAACCAACCAAAGTACATAAGCCGAACTACGGCTTCTCTAATTCCTTAAAAGGGATACGTAGGCATTGGGGTAGGGCCTAACCGAGCACAACTTTTATTTTCCCTACATTGTTTTCTTTTTCTTTCGCATGCATTCCCTTTTCGATTGTAAGCCATAAACATAGGATTAGACCACACCCATTAGATTAGACAACAAGAGTGGATACCGTAGAGTACTACGGGCGTGTGGGGTGCTAATACCTTCCCCTCGCGTAACAGACTCCCTTACCCGATCTCTCGGTCGAAAGACCGTGATTTCTCCCTTTTCAGGTTTTCTCGATGTTTACCTTTCCCTTTCGGCGAGATAAAAGACGTTCGGTGGTGACTTCATTGATGTTTCACTACATCCAGATGACGGGTTCCGACCGTGTTGTTTCAACATGGCCAATATCTGGCCATGTGATGAGGAGACTATATCAGACTTCTTTGCTCTACGTATAAAAAATACCCTGACAAACATCCAAATTATTTTTCGTATTAAATTAATTCGAACAATTAATTTTCGAAAAGGAATATTAGTATATTTAAATTAACTGTGTATTGAGTCTAACAAACTTCGTTATTCATACTCTTAGACAACGTACGCGGGAAATTCAAAATATATTTCACAATCCATAAAAAAACACAAACCAACCTCGAACTACGAAATGGGACTTTGATTCCTCCTAAGAGGATACGTAGGCATACGATTAAAATCGTGTCGAGTCCCGCTAACTAAAATTCAAACTCTTTTCCTTAATAAGTAATTAAAACCTTATTTCATAAAACATTGTGCTTCTAAACCTAGTATCCTTGTGAACAAGGTAGAGGAGGGGTGCCTAACACCTTCCCCTCATCTAGAACCGAGTCCAAATCTAGAGTCTCTGAACTTTAGGGTTATTCCTTTATACTCCCTTCATTTAGGATAAAAATTAAGAGTGGGGACTCTAATTTTAAAACCAGTTGCAATAGCGGGCGACTCTGTTGGGGACTCAACCCTAGGTTTACAAGCCTCTCTTTTAGGGTTTTTCTTAAATTTTTTGGTTTTTATTATTTCTTATTTATTTATTTATTTTCTTGCTTATTTTTATTATTCATTATATTTATAGGTCTGTGGTGGGATTTATAATTTTGCAAAAAATATTTTCAAAAAACCTTAGAAATAAGGTTCGTCTATTAGCCAAAGGGATACAACATCCCTATGAGTTTATGTGACGACTTCGCCTAGAGTCGGTGGAATTCCACAAAAGAAATACGTCTCAAGAGAAATCTTGTTGGGAAGTAGGACTTGGAATGACTCCTATGTCTCTTTGTATAAACCTCAAACTAAAATCTCATGATGAGACCTTTCATGACCTAGAGACGAAAGTTTTGGTCTTCAAAGAGAATCCGTTTAAGGGAGGCCCTTGTGCCTTTCCCTTTAGTGTTATTCATGATACCCTTAATGAAACCACCTTATGGGAAGGGTAGAATATCCATAAAACCAAGCTAAGAGCCTACCTTCTAAGGTTTATTGTTCACTAAATCCCGTCGTTTAACATTTTACTCATATATTCATGCATCTCTACATTTCACATGTTCATCATACATCATTTTCTTTTGTTTGTCTTATTAATAGGGTACAAAGAAATATTAAAAAAAGAGTAAAGGTTTTTTTGTGAGTATCTGGAAATGAATGTTATGGAAAATATCTTGTTCGTATCAATGGTGCCAAACCAGATGTGACTCAAATCAAAGCTATAAAAGAAAGATTATCTGAAAGGGCTATGAAAACATTTACTCGTTGCTATGGGGATATTTTGGATTTAACCAAAGTCGAAGTGCAGTTGGACGCTATTTCTGCTCTAGTACAGTTCTATGATCCTCCGCTGAGATGCTTCACATTCCAAGATTTCCAGTTAGCTCCGACCTTAGAGGAATTGGATAGAATTCTGAACTTCTCTAAAGAGAAGGCTTACACGTGTATTAGACAAACTGTTGATATTAAAATATTGGCCGAAGGTTTGAGAATCCATTAATCTGAGTTTTCTCTTAATTATAAGAAAGAAGGAGAAGCGTGAGGGATTAAAAGGTGTTATCTGGAGAGTAAAGCTCTTGATTTGGCAAATAACAAAGAATGGGATTCTTGTGTTGACTGTCTTGGGCTTCTTATATTTGGTGTTGTCTTATTTCTGTGCACTATCGACTATATTGACCCTGCAGCCATTAGTGTGTTTTGGGGTACAAAAACTTTTAATACATATCCCACTCGAGCTCTTCTTGTTGATATCTACTACGCCATTCATACACAGTACGAGAAGAAAAGAGGTACCCTAAATTGATGTATTCCATTGCTATACTCCTGTTTTATGACTCACCTTTACAAGGAAGATTACTTAATCCCAAATCTGACAAGGTATGAATGCCCTCAAAAGTTAAGGTCTTTCACTGCTAGCTCTGTGTTGTGGTATGCCAGGAAGTTAGATATCAGTGATATTGTCTATAGTTGCCGGGATTTTCCTAACGTCCCATTAATCGGGTTACAAGGCTGCATCAATTACAATCCCACCCTGACTCTATGACAACTAGGATATCATTTGGAAGACAAACCTTCGGATTAACAGCTCTAGCAATTGATCGTTCATGACATGGGCAGAAATAATCGAGAGCTACTCAATAAAAACATTTGATCTTGGAGTAGGGTTAACAAAAGAAAAGCGGAAAGGAAAAATGCAGTAGCAATAGAACCTTACACTCAATGGGTTCTAAATAGGGTGCAAATTATCAAAATTCCTTTTGATATAGATCTTGAATATAAGAAAGAGGTCCCAGTCACTGCTCATATGTCTTTAGAAGAGGTAGATAATTTGAAAAAAAGCACTGAAGAAGGCTCAGAAAGAGAAGAAAGAGTTGGATCTCAATATCCTTAACTTGACCAAAGAGAAAAGACAAACGCAGCGCGTACTCAAATCGAAAGACCAACAGATTCAAAAAGAACGCAAAGCATTTCAAAAGGAAAGTTTGAAAAGGAAGTGTTCCACCGAAGGGATGTTAAGTGCTACTTTTAATCTAGATTCCCATAATCATAGGCTGGAAGATAATGCCGATTGTTGTACCCCAAAATTTTCCCTCCCATATTCTTCAAAGTTTGCCAAGTCAATACTTCAAATTTCCCCAAGGGTTGCACAGTGCAAGGGCCTCCTAACAGTCAAAATTAGGGTTTTGGTTCTGACAAAGTAACTGAAGTTTCCAAGGGTCCAATCAAGTCCCACATGCCTATGAACATGGTCAAGTATCCTCATACCAAGTTTCAAGACTTACAGTACAAAATTGCACAGTCAAAAACCCTAATTGCACTACAGTCAACTGTAAGGGCAAAATGGTCATTTGGCAGTCAAACGTTCAAATTTTTGGTCAACATCTCATTTTGAAGCCACAAACATCATTTGATCAATGCTTGATCATGATTCTCAAAGCTTGGCTCAAAAATCATCAAGATGCAAAAGTTTCCTTATTTGGACAATTGAAAAAGTCAACTGTAAATTGACCAGGGCATAACTTTCACATGGATTATCAGAAAAATTCCATACAAAGCTCATTTTGAAGATAAAGACATTTCCTACAACTCCTATTCATACTTCAAGTCCAAGAAATGCTCTCACAAAAAGTTATCAATTTCAACATTATAGGTCATTTTCAAAAGTCAACAAAAAGGGACTTTAAGTCAAAGGCCATAACTTGAGATTGGTAAATAAAAATGACATGGGATCAAAGTAATTGGTTAGAGGACTCAAAGACCTTTCCAAAATGTCCAAGAACATGAGCAAAGCTTAAAAATTGAGCAAGTTATGCCTTGTGGAAGTTGGGAAACTTTTGGATATTTTGAAAAGTCAACATTGCTTCAAATGACCTAAAATTGCTAATGGGCCTCTTTTTCTTCCACAATTCATTATCCAAGGCATGTGCACGACCATTTGGCCCAATGAGAAGTTTTTTTTATCATTTTATTTTATTTATTTGGATTTTTAATCATTAATAATTCATTTAATTAAATTAAATAGGTGAAAAATACTAAACCTAATGTTTTGAATCCTTTTGTGCATAAAATATCTCCAAGATTTCGTGCAAATCAGATTAGGAAAGAATTGAAGGTAATTGGACATGATTTGGTGGCAAATATGCATGAAAAGATTGAAAACTAATGCCATAAAAATCAAATATTGATTCATCAATTCATGGATCTTTTTGACCAAATTCTTTGACCTAATCATTCACACATAAGTATAGAATGCAAACCTAATCCTAGAGAGGTCCAAGCTGCGCAGAAAAGCCATATGCAAACTTGAATTTTTTCAAGAAAACTCCAATACTGAAAACTGAGTTTTAGGACGATTCAAGGCCAAATATTTGTTCCATTAGCTTCCTGAGGCTTCAAGGAAAGTTTTCCAATCAAAATCAATCATCCTAACACCCTGAATTGGTAACACGATCGCAACCTGTACAGAAAATATTTCACATTCGTGCATCTCAATTCATGCATCTTTTGCAATTTTTAACATTTGATTTATGTTCATTATTCAATTCTGAAGCTAACTGCGTGGTTTGATTTTGTTTTCGTGCACCATGGAAGGATTCACCATTGTTATCATCTAGGGTTTTCCAAGTTCTAAATTGGGCGTTTCCAGCTATTGTAAAATTAGGACAGGCCAATACCATGAACGAATTCAGCGTGTTCAGACGAAAACGAATCAATCCTCGCGCCTAATTTATGTGGCCGGACGACCTATTCGCTATTTCATAAAATTGCATGTTTTGAGGGGGTTCAAAACCCCCGCTAACCACTTTCTATTTTCAGGAAATAAACAAGCCAAGGAAGAAGAAGATGAGGTGGCCATCAGCAATTGGTTAATTCAAATTTTTCGCGCGAGAAGAGCACTAACTCATGTTTTCTTTTATATTGATTGTTAATTATTATATAAACAAAAGCGTGTGAATGGCCTAGCGGTGGAGAAAGCGTTTGGTAATCAATAGGACCTGGGTTCGATCCCAGGTCCCCCTCATATTCCCTTATATTTTTCTTTGAAACGTGATCAGGTACTTTGGCCCCTCAATGGTCTATCATACGCTCCTCAATCCAGTGCGCCACATGTCCCATTGCACTCAACCAAGGGACTAGATTTGATGAACACTATGGACGTGAGTCAACGCCTGGGCACGCATCCTGAAAAGTCCACCAGGCCAGGGACAATTGGGCCCAAAAATACTAATCAAAACCTCCATTTGGGGACAGACCCCCCTAGGTTTGCAAATTTCTCTTTATATTTTTCATTTTTATTTTGATCCAATTATTATTTTTAATATGTTCTTTAATTTAAATATTTTCACAAAAAATACAAAAAAAACAATATAAAATCAAAAAAGACAAAAATAAGTATTTTTATTTAATATATTAATATTTTGTAAATAAATAACGTTAAGTGATTTTAGTTTTAAACTTAGGGTAAAATTTTAATATTTTTCTTAATCAACTTAAAATTTGGTAGAATTAGGGTTTGTAATAATTTTTATCTTTTTTTTCTTTTCTTTCATAATAATTAATTATTAAAATATTATTTATTTTTATAAATCAAAATTCCATGTAATTAATTAGGTTAATTTAGGTTTAACTTTAATATTTTGTTAATAAACTAAAAAACAATTAGAATTAGGGTTAGCATTTTATTTTAATTAATCTTTCTCATTAAAATTATAAAATACAAAAATACAAAAAATAACTTCCTTTCATTTTAATTTTAATTAATTTAATCATTTAGTTTAATTTTGCAAAAAGGGTCCAACGCCCTCGTTTCTATTTTTATTTCAATTCGCATATTTATTTCTTTTCCTTTTAATATTTATGTACCTCTCCCAAAGCCATGTAAATACTTACCTCTCGCACTTTTACTTTAATTCTTTATTTTTCTGTCAAATCGGGTTCAGGAAATTTTGGCGATGTGGACCCGCGCCTTTTGTAATAGTTTAGAACTTTACCTTTTTCGCACTTTTTAACTGTTAAATAAATGCATGCAAGAATGAATGGCCTAAAATAAAAACAAACGCATAGATCACCATAACATGACAAGACAAAAAATAAACGAACATGACACACAAATCACACACCACCCCTAGGGTACGCCTCACTGTTGCCTTGCCTCGAAAGGTGATCGTCGAGTAGAGGATGTCTTAGTAAGTCCTCATGATCCGGGAACCCGGCATGAGGGTAGCTTCTAAGGTATCTTCCCATTGCTCTGGTGATCACCATGTCCCGAACCTCGAATTGACCCGAACACCTCCAACGGTGGTGCTACCTACCTCTCAATGGTGGGATGGCACTACTTTAAAGGACATTTACACAGACGAATTCCTTAGGGTAGGTAGACGACTCTAGATACTTGCTCTAAATTTCAAACAAAAATTCAAAATACTTTTCACACCGACACCTTTTCAAAAAAGCTTTCGAAAGCAATTTTTCAAACACTCTTGAGGACCGATACAAGATTCGAACTGGAATTTTCAAAGAAACTTTTTAAAACCCACAATTGAAAAGCGAATAAACCATTTTTGAAAACACAAATGAGCAAGTATCTAAGAGCCCATGGATAACCATGGATAGAAAGGGTGCTAATACCTTCCCTTTCTATAACCTACCTCCCGAACCGAGAGCAATCTCTTTAAGGAATTTTTCTGTGCTTTTGTCCTTTCCATTTGGAGAAAATAAAAGACGGTGGCGACTCTTGCTTCCGCGACATTTTGCGAACCAGCGTTAAACAGTCAGTTCCAGATCCACCGATCACAGAACTGGCGACTCTGCTGGGGACTTTACTTAAAGTGAGGTGTACCTTAGGATAGTTCATAACTGTGTTTTCAATTGTTTTGACTTGTTTGCTTTTAATTGTGGGTTGCATGGGAGTTACATAGATCCTAACCCGGATCTGGGGATACCCTGTTTAGGTAGCATAAGCTGTGAGGGACCTGTCCGACGTAGACCGACATGGGTGAAGCAGTGACTACGTTGGTGTGGCACCTTGGTCTGTACCGATATCCCTTGTGTTGCAACGAGGAGAATATGGGTCTTCTGAGGAGTCATTAAGCACCAACAGACCTTAGAACCTTAAATGACACAACTTGGCCATTAGAACAGTAGCAGTATGCGATGCTGGAGTTATGACCGATTGAGGGTAGTCAGTGATATTGGGATCCTCTAAGAACCCGGTTACTTTGATAGGACAGGTATGAACCAACAAACTGAAAGAGGGTAATACCTAGACCTCATGCTGGCCCTAAACTCTAAGGGTTTCTCTTGTGTGACTTGTGTGCCTTCCAACTTGACTATTTGCATGCTTGTTGTCTGACACTTGAGTTTCTTGCAGGTTTTGTTTGTAGTCCTTAATTAGGGCTCATAACAAGGTTTACCGAGTTTCTTGCAGGGTTTGTTTTAGTCCTTAACTAGGACTCATGGCAGGTTTACTGAGTTCGCTTGCAGGTTTTGTTTATAGTCCTTAATAAGGGCTCATAACAGGGTTTATCCATGCTACCCCATGCATCATGACATCATACCATTGCATACATCTTAACCCATTTCAAGGATCTCAAGGGCCTGTGATGCAGGTCATGATGAATCAAACATCTAGCAAGGGGCAAAGAGGATTTATTTTCCTCTAGCCAAAGTTGTCAGAGGCTATGACCCACTTGATATGGTGAGCTTTGACTCCTGAAGAAGGTTCCCCCAGCCAAGGTTGTTTGGAAAGCAAAATAAGGTTGATGACTTGAGTCAGGGGTTATGACCCACTTGATATGGTGAGCCTTTGACCCTTGGAAGAGAGACTCTCAACAAATATGAAGTTTCTTTCAATCAAGCTACCAGATCCAAACGCTAACAAATTTTCTTGTCATACACATCATTGCATAACAGGTACCCTTGTTGCAGGTCACTTACCTTTCTCGCTGTTTATTTCAGCAATGGCTTCCCAACAAGATAACCAGGACCTTCACGCTCAAGAGACTCAGTTCAGGGAAATCTTCCTAGGCCTATCCAAGGGGCAGGAAGAGTTGAGGACACTTCTCATGGGGAATCTGATCAGAAAGAGTCCTGAAGAGGACAAGGACGAGCAGCTGAAGCGTCTACAAGCTGAGGTAGACACATTGAAAACCCAGATGCTGGGGCAAAGGGCCCTCATTCAAGGTTTAGCTCAGGAGCAAGGAGAGCTGAGAGCCATGATCAGTCAGCTTCCTCAAGGCATGAAGCAACCAGCCCAAATCAGGGACCAGGTCATGGAACAGCTTCCAAGAAGGCAAAAGTCGGGTCCAATGAATAGACCTCTCCGAGTTGCTACTACTTCTCAGGGCCAACAACGACCTCGCCAAGAACAGCGGGTTGATCAGAACAGGTCGGGCGAGCCTAAGAGACAATTCACCAACATCAACATGCCATGGTCACGAGCTTTGCAGCACATGTTAAGGATGAACCTGATTGCGGTGATCAACCCTCCTGCAAATCCAAAGACTTCCTCTCCAAACTACAACCCAGAAGCAAGGTGCGCTTACCATTCTGGTAGCCCGGGGCACGATACTGAGGACTGTTGGGCACTGAAGTACAAGATTCAGAATATGATCGATGCTAAAGAGATCGAGTTCGAGCCCGCCGAGACTCCCAATGTGATCATTGCTCCCTTGTCAAAACATGGCTAGGATTGAGAAATTTTTGTTCATTAGAATCTTTCAAGTTGTAATTTTCTTTCGATTGTTCAAGCATTCCATTCATATCAAATGTTGTTATTTCATTAATGCATCGCATATGTCTGTTCTGAAACAATATATTCGTATTCACTAAATGCAAATTATTTTCATATTTTTTCTGATGATCAACTCTTAAATAATAATTCTAAGCCTCTTGAGGGAGGATGACGAAAACGATACCACAATGTACAGTATGCTTTTGAACAGACATAGCTGATGAGGTACAGGCATTGTTTCAAATCCTAAACACTGGAGTTATAAGGAAGATAATCCCTCGTCAACCCCTCTGAGCCAAAGAAGTAGGAGTTTTTTCTTTTCGAAATTTAAAACCCTTAATCATAACCTGGGGCAGGGTAGTCTCTCAGTTGATCTAAGTGCATAACAATGGCACCAAAGAGATCCTTACAAAACGAAGAAAGACAGTGATGGTTCAGAACAATCATAAGGACAGGCAGTCATTATCAAAAAAAAAAAATAGGGATAACAAAGTCAAAAAAAAAAAGAAAGAGGTCTTATAAACCCTCGACAAAAAATGACTGCCTATTCACAAGAAATCATCAATATCCGAATCATCACCGAAAAATCCGAGCAAAGACTCAAACAAGGTCTAACGTATGATCAACTGAGTTTAGGTTTGGAGAACATCACGAAGAGTGGGTGGGTACAAATAATTTGAGCCTTTATCCTTTGTTTCTTAAACCGTGAACCAGGCCACATTATAACCCTTAAAAGTCCTAGCTGAAGCATGGGTTAGTTCGAAAGCATACTGTTACGAAAGGTATCCTGACTCCTTAAGGATGGCGATAAAATACGGAGTTGACATCACGTTTTACAAACATTCACTTGTTTTATGAAAAGAATGCATTTTCAAAATCTTCAAGACAGACATAGGCTTTGCATTTTTAACATAACTTTGTTTGCATATGACTTTTTGTTTGAACAGCATAGAAATTCACACGACGAATGCCTAATGAACAGAAGCACTTCCAATCAAGGGGCAGACATGGCCAGTGTCCGTTATCTGGGGCAATCCAATCAAGATTCGGAGAATCTCAAAGGCCAAATAGCCTGGGGCAAATCTCCGCCTGAGTCACTTGGGGCACTCCAGCAACGAATCTTGCCTGATCAAACACCTTCTGGTGGCATGACAAAACACTTCTAACAGGGGCAACTCCCTACATTCTGAAACCACGGACATAGTCGAAAAAATACTATGCAAAATCAAAGACCCGCTAGGTTGACATACCTAGGCAAAAATAAGGGCTTCCCGACGAACCAAAAGGGTTCGGGCAAAATAAGGGATGAAATGAAAAAATATGTACACCCGGCAAGTCGAAAACCTGAAAAGGCGGCTTGGGCAAAAATGGGTATCCCGGTGGACTGAAAACCCGAAAGGGCGGTCCAGGCAAAAGTTAGGGATTTAAGCGTACGACTATGTCCCGGCATCTAAATCACCTGCCTACCAGAAGAAGGTTTGTCCATCAACAACTATCAGCACCTTACAGGTCTTCATCTCCCACTTCAGAAACAGGGGCAATGATGAGCCGTCCAAGCGATCTAATTGCTCTGTCCACAAGATATAAGGGATGTTCAGCTGAAGAACAACCAGGATATACCTTAATTCCCCAGAGAGTGAGCCAGCAAGTCAGTACACTCTCCCCAAGCAAACCTACAGTCAGCCTTAAAGAAGTTGAGTATCCTCCCACAGATCTCAATATTCCCCAGCAGTACATGCATTCTTAACGAGCATCCCCGGCAATCTTGGTCTAAAGATTATTCCCCGGCGGTATATCAAACATTCAATGAAGTCGCTTCCCCGGACAGTTCAAAACTTCCCCAAGAGAGTCCAATCCAGTTTCCCCAGGAAAGTTGGAATCCATCTCCCCAAGCAGTAAGCTTATCCCCAGTAGATTCTGGAAGCTTACCCCCGCAAAGCACGAACGCGTCTCCCGGCTTTATTCAAAGAGTTATTTCCTTACCAGGATATAACTGGGTTATCCTCAGCCAAAAGCCACGGAAAGATTGTTCTCGGCGAAATCTTCTTATCCCCAGCGAAGTCTATTAACACTTCCAACAACAACAAGGGTATCCCCAGCAGGTTATTATCAACATTCCAGCAAAGTATCTCTCTTCCCACAGAGTATTGCTCCCAGCAAGATCGCTAGAGTACTTTTCTCCCCGCAGAGTAATCCATTCGCCAAGTTCATCCCCCAATGGAGTTATCTTCTCCTACCGGTGTTCCTGCAACTATCGTCCCCAGCGGAAACAAAAAAATCTATTCTCCAACATCAGCCCAGGAGTGACTTCCCGGCACCCGTCAAGGATTTACTTTCCTAGACGAAAAACATACATTTGTAAACATCGCATACATCATTATAGCATGCATGTACGCAACATATCTTACAAATCTCATTTATGTTGAGAACATCATTGCTTGACCCATATCATGCATTGCATATGACTGACCTTTACCTTTCAGGAAAAGATTCAGTTAAGTTCTCAGCTATTTCAAGACCTAGACCGGTTCAGTTAAATCGACTCCAAAGATTTCTCTGTTTCTTATCCAGTCAAAGGCCTTCTCTGGTTCAGTCAGATCGACTCCAAAGATCTCCCTGTTTCTTATCCAGTTGAAGACATTCAAGACCTAGACCGGTTCAGTTAAATCGACTCCAAATATTTCTCTGTTTCTTATCCAGTCAAAGGCCTTCTCTGGTTCAGTTAGATCGACTCCAAAGATCTCCCTGTTTCTTATCCAGTTGAAGACATTCAAGACCTAGACCGGTTCATTTAAATCGACTCCAAAGATTTCTCTGTTTCTTATCCAGTCAAAGGCCTTCTCTGGTTCAGTCAGATCGACTCCAAAGATCTCCCTGTTTCTTATCCAGTTGAAGACATTCAAGACCTAGACCGGTTCAGTTAAATCGACTCCAAAGATTTCTCTGTTTCTTATCCAGTCAAAGGCCTTCTCTGGTTCAGTCAGATCGACTCCAAAGATCTCCCTGTTTCTTATCCAGTTGAAGACATTCAAGACCTAGACCGGTTCAGTTAAATCGACTCCAAAGATTTCTCTGTTTCTTATCCAGTCAAAGGCCTTCTCTGGTTCAGTCAGATCGACTCCAAAGATCTCCCTGTTTCTTATCCAGTTGAAGACATTCAAGACCTAGACCAGTTCAGTTAAATCGACTCCAAAGATTTCTCTGTTTCTTATCCAGTCAAAGGCCTTCTCTGGTTCAGTCAGATCGACTCCAAAGATCTCCCTGTTTCTTATCCAGTTGAAGACATTCAAGACCTAGACCGGTTCAGTTAAATCGACTCCAAAGATTTCTCTGTTTCTTATCCAGTCAAAGGCCTTCTCTGGTTCAGTCAGATCGACTCCAAAGATCTCCCTGTTTCTTATCCAGTTGAAGACATTCAAGACCTAGACCGGTTCAGTTAAATCGACTCCAAAGATTTCTCTGTTTCTTATCCAGTCAAAGGCCTTCTCTGGTTCAGTCAGATCGACTCCAAAGATCTCCCTGTTTCTTATCCAGTTGAAGACATTCAAGACCTAGACCGGTTCAGTTAAATCGACTCCAAAGATTTCTCTGTTTCTTATCCAGTCAAAGGCCTTCTCTGGTTCAGTCAGATCGACTCCAAAGATCTCCCTGTTTCTTATCCAGTTGAAGACATTCAAGACCTAGACCGGTTCAGTTAAATCGACTCCAAAGATTTCTCTGTTTCTTATCTAGTCAAAGGCCTTCTCTGGTTCAGTCAGATCGACTCCAAAGATCTCCCTGTTTCTTATCCAGTTGAAGACATTCAAGACCTAGACCGGTTCAGTTAAATCGACTCCAAAGATTTCTCTGTTTCTTATCCAGTCAAAGGCCCTCTCTGGTTCAGCCAGATCGACTCCAAAGATCTCCCTGTTTCTTATCCAGTTGAAGACATTCAAGACCTAGACCGGTTCAGTTAATCGACCCTAAGGTTTTCTGTTTCTTATCCAGTCCAAGGCCTTCTCTAGTCCAGCTAAATCGACCCCAAACATATTTTCCTGATAAAGACTTAGTAGAAGATATCCAAGATTCTCTCAATGATTGCTGTTGAGGTTGTAGTCGCCTATGGTTCTCTCCCCGATACTGCGGAGGTAGCAGTCATCCCAAGACTTTCTCAATGATTGCTGTTGAGGTTAAAGTCATCCAAGGTTCTCTCACCGTTCCCGTTGAGGTTAAAGTCATCCAAGGTTCTCTCACCGTTCCTGTTGAGGTAGTAACCATCCCTGGTTCATTCATCACCGTTTGAAGCTCCAGATCCAGCTCCTGTAACCAGTCAGGATGCATCTATACCAAGCATCTGAAGACCAGCTCCTGCAACATGTCAGGTACTCATTTTTCTTTTGCAGGTACGCAGGTTCTTGCTAAGGAAACTCTTATGCGATCGATATCCAGATGGCATCTATAAGCCCATCCACCTTCCATCATCCCTTAGCATGGCATCTATAAGCCCATCATCCTATCTGTCAATCTCTAAATGGCATCTATAAGCCCATTCCCCCATCACCGCTACTATGTGAGCGCAAATTTCTGGGCACTCTAGTGTTCAATCATCTTCCACCTTCGGATTACGAAAGGCACGTCAGCCAATCTGCATCCTCAGGTCTAAGAAGATTGAACAGGGGCAACTGTTGTACCCCAAAATTTTCCCTCCCATATTCTTCAAAGTTTGCCAAGTCAATACTTCAAATTTCCCCAAGGGTTGCACAGTGCAAGGGCCTCCTAACAGTCAAAATTAGGGTTTTGGTTCTGACAAAGTAACTGAAGTTTCCAAGGGTCCAATCAAGTCCCACATGCCTATGAACATGGTCAAGTATCCTCATACCAAGTTTCAAGACTTACAGTACAAAATTGCACAGTCAAAAACCCTAATTGCACTACAGTCAACTGTAAGGGCAAAATGGTCATTTGGCAGTCAAAAGTTCAAATTTTTGGTCAACATCTCATTTTGAAGCCACAAACATCATTTGATCAATGATTGATCATGATTCTCAAAGCTTGGCTCAAAAATCATCAAGATGCAAAAGTTTCCTTATTTGGACAGTTGAAAAAGTCAACTGTAAATTGACCAGGGTATAACTTTCACATGGATTATCAGAAAAATTCCATCCAAAGCTCATTTTGAAGATAAAGACATTTCCTACAACTCCTCTTCATACTTCAAGTCCAAGAAATGCTCTCACAAAAAGTTATCAATTTCAACATTATAGGTCATTTTCAAAAGTCAACAAAAATGGACTTTAAGTCAAAGGCCATAACTTGAGATTGGTAAATAAAAATGACATGGGATCAAAGGAATTGGTTAGAGGACTCAAAGAACTTTCCAAAATGTCCAAGAACATGAGCAAAGCTTAAAAATTGAGCAAGTTATGCCTTGTGGAAGTTGGGAAATTTTTGGATATTTTGAAAAGTCAACATTGCTTCAAATGACCTAAAATTGCTAATGGGCCTCTTTTTCTTCCACAATTCATTATCCAAGGCATGTGCACGACCATTTGGCCCAAAGGGAAGTTTTTTTTATCATTTTATTTTATTTATTTGGATTTTTAATCATTAATAATTCATTTAATTAAATTAAATAGGTGAAAAATACTAAACCTAATGTTTTGAATCCTTTTGTGCATAAAATATCTCCAAGATTTCGTGCAAATCAGATTAGGAAAGAATTGAAGGTAATTGGACATGATTTGGTGGCAAATATGCATGAAAAGATTGAAAACTAATGCCATAAAAATCAAATATTGATTCATCAATTCATGGATCTTTTTGACCAAATTCTTTGACCTAATCATTCACACATAAGTATAGAATGCAAACCTAATCCTAGAGAGGTCCAAGCTGCGCAGAAAAGCCATATGCAAACTTGAATTTTTTCAAGAAAACTCCAATACTGAAAACTGAGTTTTAGGACGATTCAAGGCCAAATATTTGTTCCATTAGCTTCCTGAGGCTTCAAGGAAAGTTTTCCAATCAAAATCAATCATCCTAACACCCTGAATTGGTAACACGATCGCAACCTGTACAGAAAATATTTCACATTCGTGCATCTCAATTCATGCATCTTTTGCAATTTTTAACATTTGATTTATGTTCATTATTCAATTCTGAAGCTAACTGCGTGGTTTGATTTTGTTTTCGTGCACCATGGAAGGATTCACCATTGTTATCATCTAGGGTTTTCCAAGTTCTAAATTGGGCGTTTCCAACTATTGTAAAATTAGGACAGGCCAATACCATGAACGAATTCAGCATGTTCAGACGAAAACGAATCAATCCTCGCGCCTAATTTATGTGGCCGGACGGCCTATTCGCTATTTCATAAAATTGCATATTTTGGGGGGGTTCAAAACCCCCGCTAACCACTTTCTATTTTCAGGAAATAAACAAGCCAAGGAAGAAGAAGATGAGGTGGCCATCAACAATTGGTTAATTCAAATTTTTCGCGCGAGAAGAGCACTAACTCATGTTTTCTTTTATATTGATTGTTAATTATTATATAAACAAAAGCGTGTGAATGGCCTAGCGGTGGAGAAAGCGTTTGGTAATCAATAGGACCTGGGTTCGATCCCAGGTCCCCCTCATATTCCCTTATATTTTTCTTTGAAACGTGATCAGGTACTTTGGCCTCTCAATGGTCTATCATACGCTCCTCAATCCAGTGCGCCACATGTCCCATTGCACTCAACCAAGGGACTAGATTTGATGAACACTATGGACGTGAGTCAACGCCTGGGCACGCATCCTGAAAAGTCCACCAGGCCAGGGACAATTGGGCCCAAAAATACTAATCAAAATCTCCATTTGGGGACAGACCCCCCTAGGTTTGCAAATTTCTCTTTATATTTTTCATTTTTATTTTGATCCAATTGTTATTTTTAATATGTTCTTTAATTTAAATATTTTCACAAAAAATACAAAAAAAACAATATAAAATCAAAAAAGACAAAAATAAGTATTTTTATTTAATATATTAATATTTTGTAAATAAATAACGTTAAGTGATTTTAGTTTTAAACTTAGGGTAAAATTTTAATATTTTTCTTAATCAACTTAAAATTTGGTAGAATTAGGGTTTGTAATAATTTTTATCTTTTTTTTTCTTTTCTTTCATAATAATTAATTATTAAAATATTATTTATTTTTATAAATCAAAATTCCATGTAATTAATTAGGTTAATTTAGGTTTAACTTTAATATTTTGTTAATAAACTAAAAAACAATTAGAATTAGGGTTAGCATTTTATTTTAATTAATCTTTCTCATTAAAATTATAAAATACAAAAATACCAAAAATAACTTCCTTTCATTTTAATTTTAATTAATTTAATCATTTAGTTTAATTTTGCAAAAAGGGTCCAACGCCCTCGTTTCTATTTTTATTTCAATTCGCATATTTATTTCTTTTCCTTTTAACATTTATGTACCTCTCCCAAAGCCATGTAAATACTTACCTCTCGCACTTTTACTTTAATTCTTTATTTTTCTGTCAAATCGGGTTCAGGAAATTTTGGCGATGTGGACCCGCGCCTTTTGTAATAGTTTAGAACTTTACCTTTTTCGCACTTTTTAACTGTTAAATAAATGCATGCAAGAATGAATGGCCTAAAATAAAAACAAACGCATAGATCACCATAACATGACAAGACAAAAAATAAACGAACATGACACACAAATCACGCACCACCCCTAGGGTACGCCTCACTGTTGCCTTGCCTCGAAAGGTGATCGTCGAGTAGAGGATGTCTTAGTAAGTCCTCATGATCCGGGAACCCGGCATGAGGGTAGCTTCTAAGGTATCTTCCCATTGCTCTGGTGATCACCATGTCCCGAACCTCGATTTGACCCGAACACCTCCAACGGTGGTGCTACCTACCTCTTAATGGTGGGATGGCACTACTTTAAAGGACATTTACACAGACGAATTCCTTAGGGTAGGTAGACAACTCTAGATACTTGCTCTAAATTTCAAACAAAAATTCAAAATACTTTTCACACCGACACCTTTTCAAAAAAGCTTTCGAAAGCAATTTTTCAAACACTCTTGAGGCTCGATACAAGAGTCGAACTGGAATTTTTAAAGAAACTTTTTAAAACCCACAATTGAAAAGCAAATAAACCATTTTTGAAAACACAAATGAGCAAGTATCTAAGAGCCCATGGATAACCATGGATAGAAAGGGTGCTAATACCTTCCCTTTCTATAACCTACCTCCCGAACCGAGAGCAATCTCTTTAAGGAATTTTTCTGTGCTTTTGTCCTTTCCATTTGGAGAAAATAAAAGACGGTGGAGACTCTTGCTTCCGCGACATTTTGCAAACCAGCGTTAAACAGTCAGTTCCAGATCCACCGATCACACCGATGATATCGTAAAGTTGAATAGATGGTATGAAAAAGCTGTGCAGGAAAAGAAAGTACTAGAGGAAGAGTTGAGGGCTCAGATCCAAAGCTTGGCCCAAGTATCTTTAGACCAAGAAGAACAATTAGAATATCTCACTGTCAAGCTTCAGGATAGCCAAGAATCAGAAGTTAGAGAGCGCCTTGTAAAAATGAGGGCAGAAAGACATCTGACCCAGAAAACTGATGAGTATGAGTGTAATACGGTGGGAGAATTGACTTGGGTGTTTTGAGTTTTATCGCAATTGTTGCGGATAACAAGAGTCGCCCCCAAATTTTCTTTTATCTAATAAAGGAAAGGGTGAAAAGAACAAGAAAGACCTTTGAGAGTATTTTCTTGAGTTCGGGGGGTAGATTATGAAAAGGGAAGGTGTTAGCATCCTTTTCATCCATAGTTATCTATGGGCTCTTAGTTGCTTGCTAGATCATTGATTTTGTTTGAAAGTGTGCTTTGGGATGGGTTTTGAAAGTATTTTGAAAAAGTGCCTTTGTTTTAGGCTAACTTTGTAATGATTCTCGTCTCTATAAGAATGCATACAAAGTGTTTTACTTTTTTGAAAATATTTCATGGAAAGTGTTGGTGCATTTTAAAAGGTATTTGTGTTTGAAGATGAGCAAGCAACTAAGAACGTTTCTACCTACTCAAAAGTCTTTGTTCTTTTCCTCCTCCTTTAGATGAGCCTATCTCATCATTTGATTGGTAAGAAAAACCTATCATTGGATGTGAAGGGACGGGCATGAGCCATCGTATAGTCACGAATAACAATGTTGTAAGATATCTTAGCATTTCCCTCGAGGGACTAAGATCATTTATAGGGCAACATTTAAAGCGTCATCGAGGGACTATGATCTTGTATTTTTTTTACTAAGACGTCTCACATGCATATCATGACCTTTTTTCAAGGCAACAAGTGGAGTTCAACCTAGAGGTGCAAATTGTGCAAGTGTTTATATTTCATGTTTTTTTTTGTCTTGGATTATGATTTTCTAACTATTGATTTTATCTTCCCATACAAATCCTACTTTACTAGCATTTATATGAAAGCGATAAATTGCGAAAATTAAATATCCTACGCTATTACAATCACTTGGGGATGGGGTGTACAAATTTACAAATGGGGGTTGCAAGAAATTAAAGTCCTAATTATCTATTACAACCATATTGAAATAATGTACAAGAATTGAAATGTAAAATAGATTTGTTTTATTTTTATTAAGAGAAGAAATAAATTTGCTTAAGGAAATGTTTTTAGTCTTTTTGTTTTAAAAAAAATAAAGCAAAGTATATGAATATAAAGTATTTTTGGTTTTTTTTGATTAATGAAAATAAAAGTGATGATAAAAATAATAAGAGAATAATAGTTAGAGTCGGCGTGTTGCCGAAAGAATAGAAATAAGTGAGAGAAGAAGTTCTGACCCAGGCGCGCTACAAATCAGAAAGAAAATGTTAGTAGAAATGGGGAAAGTCGGAAGTTCTGGATCCAGACGCGCTAAAGTTCAGGGGTTGCTGGAAACAAAGGAAAGCCTAGAAGTTCTGATTGTTGAGAGAGCCTAGAAGTTCTAGTGCAGCTGGAAACCTAGAAGTTCTAGTGTTACTGGAAGGCTAGAAGTTCTGATTGTTAAGAGAGCCTAGAAGTTCTAGTGCAACTCGAAACCTATAAGTTCTAGTGTTACTGGAAGGCTAGAAGTTCTGTTAATGGGTAAGTGAGGTGACGATGATGTTGGATGAGAATATCTAGAAGTTCTGGTCCAGGAGTATTGTTTTGACAAACAAATGAGGGGGGGGGGGTTATCTAGAAGTTCTGGTCCAGGAATGTTGTTTGACAAATAATGGGGTAAAATGTTAAGAAATAAACATAAAAGATGCTCCTGGGGATAGAACCCCGGACCTTTAACACTAATGCCTTATGCGCGCGCTATCTACCAATGGGTGCCTATACATCCAATATTAGAAGCAAAAACATAAACATATATTACAAAGTAAGTTCTGATGATGAACTTCATCTTCTTCTTCGCGCCAGCCAGAGTATCTGCAACTTAGTCATTTCTCAACAAAAATGGAAAATGCAAACATAGAAGTTATGGCAAATTTCATCATGGTTTCAGAAATACAAAGCATCCAAATTGTAAACCAGAAGCAAGCATGAATTTTACTAATCCTAATTCTGAACCCTAATTTTCTCAAGAAGTTATGATCTAAAATTCTCTCTTCTTAGGCCGTATAAGTGAAATCTATAAATATGTACAAATTTAGAGCCATGATATCTACATTGTGTCTTTGAAATTGCAAGCCTAAAAATGCCTAAGTAATGAGATGAAAATCATAAGAAATTTACCTTGCAGCTAGAAATTGTTTTGCGAGTTAGAGCCCGGTTCAAATTAATGTGATGTTCTGGTCAGCTTCCTCAAGTTCTTAGAAAGCTAAGGCAACCCTTAACTTGAGTTACGGATGGTTGGAATGCTCTGGAGCAGTCAAGATGCAAAGTTCTAATTTTTGAAATGGAGATTGGTGAAGATTGTATTACAGTTTGAAAATAGAAGTTGGGAAATCTTCTAAATGTATACCAGAAACTGTATGGATGATTTGGACAAGAAAAATTAGAGTTTGGATGCAAAAATCAGAAAGTAGCAGGTTTTGTGTTTGTGTTGTAGTTTCAGGTTCTTGGGTATTTTCAGCAAGGTTTCATGGATTTTTTTAATCCTCCTTCAATTTGCAAATGAAGTTTAATTTATAGGAAAAGGATTTAGAAGCTTGGAGAAGTCAGGAGTCGGCCATCATGTGTTATGGATTGTTGACTTGTTTTTGAAGCAAGTTTAGACAAGCATGGTTTCAAGGAAAGGTAGGGTGGTTAGCAGCTTTAAGCACGCCTAATTTGAGTTTATAGGCATGATTTGTGGGGAAGTACACTCAGAAAAAAAATAAAGTATGGGCTCAAAATAAACTTTGTACAAAAGTTTGCTTTTCAAGAACACTAGTGGTACTTTTATACCACATGTGGGAAGACCTTTTAAATAAAGGCTTAAACACTGGGATAAAGACTCAAAAGTTTGTGTAAGCATTAAATTATGATGATATTTAACAAGCAAGAACGCCTGCAACATGAGATTATGCAGCATAGCTTGAAACTGGATCAGAAGTTCAACATAAACGTAACTTAGATTAAGAACAAATGTCCAACTTCTGATCTTTGATTCTCCCTGCTCCAGCATGATCTGAAGGAGTTCTCAGACTTTTCAGAAATCTTATAACATGCTCTGTAACCCCTCTTTGAATCATTTTTGCAAACTCTGGATGTACCTACGTGAAAACTAGCCCAAAGGTTCTAATCAAATTCTGACTTGGAAATGCTCAGAAATTACTAAGTGTTTAGTTTCATGGACGTGACTTCAAGGATTTATAACTTGAAATCCCAGCATTTCTAGGAGGAGTTCTGTTCTGCAATTTTTTAGATCTCATTGAGATCTACAACTTCTGTGTCAGAAGTTATTCCTAAATCATCTTGCATCATGAGGAAAATCTGGCTAAAAGTTCTGAACTTATCGTATTTTCTTAACACTTAGAAAAATTTCAAAGTGTTTAGAACTTTGACTTTTCCAAAGTAATTTTGACTTTTGATTTTCTTGATGAACCAATTTCATATTCTAACATGTCTTTATGAAATGTGATTCTGGAAACTTGATTTTGATTAAAAAGTCAAAGTTTAACTTTTCAGTGTGCATTTTGAACATTTTGCCCTTGTGCCAATTCCAAACCTAAATTGATGTATCAGTGCTGCAAACTTGAGTCATGGAAGATCTTGTGAGAAAAGTCTTGAGAAATGAGAGGGAAAATTTTGGGGTACAACAATGAACAAGTATGCCTCGAGCTAGAGGGCCTCCGGAAGGATTTCCTGATACAGCAAAAACTCTATACGCAGCTAAGAGCTGAAAAGATGTATCGTGACTTGAAAGTGGAAAATGATTGAACACTAATGTTCCCAGAAATTTTCACTCGATGATGTGTTAGTTGACTGTGTATGGAATGGGCTTAAAGATACCATTTGGGGAGATGATAGAGAGTTGTCGGAGATAGGCTTATAGATGCCATCTAGAGTGACTGGGGAAGGTATCAGGATAAATCTTTTGGTTGATTTATACTAAAATACTAGATGTCTTTTTCCTGTTGTTAATCTGGAAGAACTAAATCTAACCATAAGAGGTCTTCATTTGCCTGCTGTTAATATGGAAGAACTAAATCTTACCAGAAGAGGTCTTCATTTGATGATTGATTTTTCCTGCAAGGAAGAGGATTAGTTGCATGCAGATGTATGCATGGCGTAATGATGTTCTCAAAATAAATGAGATTATGTTGTATGCATTTGTCATGTATGTGTTATGGTTTAGGAATGTGATGCGTTTATTGCAGCGTCTCTTTGTCTTGGAAAATAAATGCTTGACAACATGCTGGGGAGCCTTGGGAGGCTGAATCCCAAACTGTTGTTGGAGAGTAGGTGTATCTTCAACTTTGTTTAGAATGTTTCCGCTAGGAATTCCTGTTTTATTGTTTGAGGATAAATTTGCTGGGGAATATTGACTTTGGCTATTTGTATGAGGAAACTCTGTGGGGGTGTTGATTTCTGCTTGGAAGAATAAAGTTCAGGAATTTTAATTGTCCATTGCTCTACTGGGGATTTATTCCTGACTGGAGAGAATCGAAAGTTAGCTGTTATCTGGTCGAAATCCAGGCTTGGTAGAAATTTGTTGGGTATAATGAAGTTGACTGTTATCTGGTTGTATTCCAGGCTTCGCAGCAACTTACCGGGGAAGATTAAATTAACTGTTATCTAGTCGGATTCCAGGCTTCGCAGAAAATTACTTGGGAGAGTGAAGTTAAGTTGTTATCTGGACGGATTCCAGGCTTCGCAACAACTTACTGACATTAAACTGCTATCTGGTCAGATTCCAGGTTTCAAAGCAAATTTCTGAGGCGGATGACGTTAATTTTTATCTGGTCGAACTCCAGGCTTTGCAATAACTTATTTGAAAGGATGAAGTTTAACTGATATCTGGTCGGGTCCAGACTTCACATTAACTTGCTTGAAAGGATGAAGTTAAACTGATACCTGGTCGGGTCCAGGCTTTGCAGTAACTTACTTGAAAGGATGAAGTTGAACTGATATCTGGTCGGGTCCAGGCTTTGCAGTAACTTACTTGAAAGGATGAAGTTGAACTGATATATGGTCGGGTCTAGGCTTTGCAGTAACTTTCCTGAAAGGATGAAGTTGAACTGATATCTGGTCGGTTCCAGGCTTTGTAGTAACTTGCTTGAAAGGATGAAGTTGAACTGATATCTGGTTAGGTCTAGGCTTTATAGTAACTTACTAGAAAGGATGAAGTTAAACTGATATCTGGTCGGGTTCAAGCTTTGCAGTAACTTGCTGTGAGTAGAGGCAAACTCTACTGGGGAAAAGAAGTTAAACCATTGTCTAGTCGGGTCCAGGCTTTACAATATCTTGAGAAGTTAAACTATTATCTGGTCGGGTCCAGGCTTCATAGTAACTGAAAAGTGTTTGAATATGAATGATTCTGTTGGGGAGTGTATTGTTTTGTTGGGGAATAAACCCAGTTGAAGAGAATATTTGATGACCTGCTAGAAAGGTAAATTCTTTAGGAAGAACTCCACAAGGCTTCTTCTTTTAAGGCCAACTCAGCTGGGGAGAAGGTTGTCGAGAGATTAAAACTCTGACTGAGGGTTGCATAAATCCAACTTTGTGGGTAACTCTGTTGGGGCAAAGGTTTATTGTAGTAGGCTCTGTGGGGATAATGCTAATGAGATAACTCTGTGGGGATATCTCAACTGCATTAAAGAGATGCTCGTTGCTTCTTGGCAGCACATATTTGATAAATAGTTTAATCATGTTCATATGCATATGTTCATTCAATTTTAGGCATTGGACGTCTTTGCACTCAAAACAAAAACAAAAAGTTTGCACTTCAAAGTATACTTGTATTGATGTTTTTCCCATGAATAGGCGTTTTTGTACAAAGAGACAGAGATCCTAGTAAGAGGAAATCGTTGAAAGGAAAACAAAATTGAAAACAAAATAACAACCATGTGGAAATGATCTCATTGTGTTCCAACTCTAATATTGCCCCAATGTCTTCCAACTTCCCTTACCATTGACAAAAGTTGATTGGATTGATCTTGGACCGTTTGAACTCGGACCTTGGTAATTAAGTCGACTGTGGTGTTCTACGGGACATAGTCATACGCTTTCAATCCTTAACTTTTGCCTAGACCGCCCTTTCGGGTTTTCAACCCACCAAGATATCCATTTTTCCCCAAGTCGCCCTTTCGGGTTTTCGACTTGCTGGGTGTATAATCTTTTGCATATATCCCTAATTTTTGACCAAACATTTGGTTTGTCGGGATGCCCTTATCTTTCCTAGGTGTGTCAACCTAGCAGGTCTCTTACGCGTAGTATTTTTTAACTATGTCCGCGTTCACAGGATGTGGGAAATCTTCACCGTCCATAGTAGTCAGCATCATGGCACCACCAGAGAAAAATTTCTTGACAACAAATGGCCCTCCTAAGTGGGAGTTCATTATCCCATGGGGTCACCTTCTGGAAGAATGATGCACTTTATTACCAAGTCACCAGCTTGATATACTCGATGCCTGATCTTTTTGTTGAAAGCCTTGATCATACGTTTCTGGTACATCTGACCATGACAAACAGCATCCAGTTGCTTTTCAACGATCAATTTAAACTGATCAAATCTTGTCTTAATCCATTCGTCTTCGCCTAGGCATGCTTCCTTCATAATCTTTAGGGAGGGAATATGAACTTCTGCTGGTAGGATAACTTTCATGCCATAGACCAAAGAAAAGGGAGTTGCCCCAGTCGATGTCCGAGCTGAAGTACGGTAGCCATGAAGAGCAAACAATAACATCTCATGCCAGTCTTTGTAGGTTACTACCATCTTTTGCATAATCTTCTTAATGTTTTGGTTGACTGCTTCCACTGTGCCATTCATTTTAGGTCTATAAGGAGAAGAATTGTGATGCTTGATTTTGAACTGAGTGCAAAGTTCTGTAATCATAGCATTGCTGAGATTGGTTCCATTGTCAGTGATGATCCTTTCGAGGATACCATAGCGGAAGATGAGGTTATGCTTGATGAATCTGGCTACAACGTTCATTGTGACTGAGGCAAATGAGGCAGCTTCGACCCATTTGGTGAAATAATCGATAGTGACAAGAATGAAGCGATGTCCATTGGAAGCAGTAGGTTTAATCTCTCCAATCAGTCAATGCCCCAAATTGCAAACGACCACGGAGTAGTCATTACGTTTAGAGGAATGGGAGGCACATGGACCTTGTTATCATAGATTTTGCACCTGCGGTAAGTCCTTGAGTGATGATGGAAATCAGTTTCCATTGTTGACCAATAGTAACCAACTCTCGGGATTTTCTTGGCCATAGTATGTCTATTAGAGTGAGTCCAAAAGAGACCATCGTGCATGTCTTCCATAATTTTCTCTGCCTCCTTCTTGTCCATACATCGGAGTAGAGTAGAATCATGGTTGTATTTGTACAGGGATCCATTTCTTAGGAAGAATTTGGCTGAGAATCTTCGTAAGAATTTTTTATCATTAATGGAAGCTCCTTCGGGATACTCTTGCGCTTCAAGGTATCTCTTCCCCTCATGGTACCATGGATTCTATATGTCAGTGTCAAGCTCATAGCAATGCGCAAGTTCGTAAAATATCTCAATTGTAATCATAGGAGCTTCTTTGTCCCATTTGACCTTGAACATAGAAAACATTGTGACCAACGCATCGGCTAACTAATTTTCTTCTCTAGGGAAGTGTTCAAAGGTGATTTCTTCGAAGTATGGAATCAGAGATAACACAAGCACCTTGTAAGGATTAAAATTAGGATGTTTAGTGTCCCAATCTCCCTTTTCTTGGCTAATCACTAGAGCAGAATCTCTGAATACATTCAAATGCTTGATCCTTAAATCAATGGCATCCTTCATACCCAAAATGCATACATCATATTCAGCCATGTTATATGTATAATCGAAGCACAGTCTAGCAGTGAAAGGGGTGTGGCAACCCTCAGGCGAAACTATCACAACACCAATTTCGTTACTCAAAGTGTTGGAAACCCCATCGAAAACCATAGTCCATCGAGATCCTTGTTTAGGTCCATCATACGGTCCAGGTTTTGCACAGCCGGTCACTAACATGATATTCTCATCCGATTAGTCAAAGTTCATAGATTGATAATCATCAACAGCTTGATGGGCCAAATGATCTGCTAATACACTTCCTTTGATGGCCTTTTGTGTTGTATATGGAATATCGTACTCATTTAAAATCATTTTCCATCTAGCTATCCGTCCAGAAAGAGAGTGTTTCTCGAAGATGTACTTGATAGGGTCCATCTTAGAAATTAATAGAGTGGTATGAGTCAACATATACTGTCTTAACTGGCGAGAAGCCCATGCCAGAGCGCAACAAGTTTTCTCGAGCAGTGAATATCTAGTTTCACAGTCGGTAAACTTTTTTCTCATGTAGTATATTGCATGCTCTTTTCGGCCAGACTCGTCATGTTGGCCCAACACACACCCCGTAGAATTCTCTAGCACAATCAAGTACATTATTAAGGGTCTTCCTTCAGCTGGAGGCATGAGGATAGAAGGTTCTTGCAGATATTCCTTGATTTTTTTGAAGGCAGCTTGGCATTCATCATTCCATTTGACTACTTGATCTTTCTTCAAGAATTTGAAGATTGGCTCACAAGTAGCAGTTAAGTGAGATATGAAGCTGGCGATGTAGTTAAGATGACCCAAGAATCCTCTAACCTCCTTTTCAGAATGGGGAACTGGCATTTCTTGAATGACTTTTACCTTTGCAGAATCAACTTCAATGCCTTTACCACTGACAACAAAACCTAGAAGTTTTCCAGATCTTACTCTGAATGTGCACTTATTAGGGTTCAACCTCAACTTGTACTTTTTCAGCCTCTCGAATAGCTTGTATAGTTGATTATGAGGCTCTTCTTTAGTTTTTGACCTTGCAATCATATCATCCACATATACCTCTATTTCATGATGGATCATATCATGAAACAAAGCTACCATAGTGTTGTACCCCAAAATTTGCCCTCTCATGTTTTTCCAAGATTTCCTCTTGCATAGGTGGTTACAAATCTTTGCCTAAAGAAAAGGGAAAATTTTCAAAATATGGTTAAGGACCCTTCGATTGGCATCTACAAAGTACCCTTCGATTATCCTCTGCAAAAGACCCTTCGATTGACATCTGCAAAAAGTCTTTCGATTGGTACAAGGCCTTTCGATGGGCATCTCCAACAAGGAAGCTTTGACAGACATCTTAAAGGTTGTTTTTCGTTAAAGCGTACAAGTGCCTTTCGACAGGCATGTTAACCAGGTGATGTTTTGATTGGCATATCAACAGGATGATATTCTGATTGTCCAACTTAGAGAAAATGAGATCAAAAGAGAAAGAACTGAGAAGTTTTCAAAAATTCTAATGATGGGCCATTCGAATCCATACAAACCATGGCTCAAGCGAAGAAGCTCTGCTGAAGGGAGCCTTGAGCAATTCGAATCAGGACTCAGCGCCATCAAGAAGAATAATGTTTAGGGGCTAATCGAAGAAACTCTGATGCTGAGAATATGAGCCATTTGAATCAAGTTCAAAGCCTTCGATTGATAGAGAGCGGAAGCAACCTTCAACCAGTTAAAAGGGAGAGTTGATGTTTCGATTGGTTTTAAATCCATTCAAAGGAACTAACAATAGGACAATTGAAGAGCAACGCTGGAGGATGTTCGAAGGAGTCAAATGTCCAGGTTCATCCAAGATTTTAAAAGGGGCATGAATATTTCAAAAAGGAAATCCTTTATTATGTCTGATTCTTGTCTCATAGCTTTAAAAGCCTAGTTAAATGGATGTCTCTTGCCGTTACTATGCACCATCACACTCCTATAAATACAAGGCCAAAGACATAGTTCCAGGGGACGAAAAATAGGATATTCTTTGCACACGCACGCACATTGCATCATACAGATCACGTTGCCACACCATATTGCTCAAAAATCCCAAAAGTGTCCCAATCGAAACACTTTTTTTTGGCATGCACTTTCAGCCCAAACGAAGACTAGATTCTCGTTCCTGAGACATCCAAGAGTCCACACCAGCTCCTAAGCAAGTGTCTCCATGCCCAGGGGGTGTCAAATCGAAGCATCTAACAATTCCAGTCCACACACACAAATTCCAGTTTCAAGCAAGGTAAGTCCTCTTGACCTTGCATCTTTCGTTTTAGCATGACATATAAATGGTTTTTTATTTATTTTCTTCATTTATGTATTTTTTTGGTTTGTTTGCTTTTCTTGCCCAACTAACCTGAACATACTCAAATGAAATACAAAAAGGGTGTGAACAAAGGACCTACCCCCATGCTGCTCTGTAGCCCTATACTGCTTCATATGCCAATCAAAGGAAGCAGAAAAGGTGGCAATCGAAGGTTGCTCACACCAATTCCCAAACTCAATTGAAAAGAAGTAAAAGAAGTGTGAATTGAACGGGTCTACTTCTGGGTCGAAATGCAGCTTCCCCTATGGATCGAAAAGCCCTCCTTTCTCCCTGATCGAAGGATCCCTTGTTGTATTCTTATTTGGCTTTTATCTTTTTCTTTATTTGACTTTCTCATATTTTAAATCAACTTTAAATCAAAAAAATCACAAAAAAATTAGGCTTATACTTTTTAATTAATTAATCAATTTCTTTAATTCATTAATTAATTAAATTTTGACTACTTTCTCAAATTAAAAATGAACTAATGTAGGATTTAATTTATGTTTCAAATTATTTTCTTATTAACAAATACCAAAAAATATTAGAATTAGGATTCATCTCATTTAGCTTTTATTTTCTTAATTAAAATTAAATTTAGAGTTAATTATTTTCTAAACAAAACCAAAATTTTTTTTTCTTGTTTACTTAGAATTTTTCTTAGGTTGTTAGACGTAATATTTATTTCGCGCGCGTTATTTTTTATTTTTGCATTTTATATGAATATTGTAAATGCTTATGGATGTAATAGTTTTAGATTTAAAATTTTTCACTTTATTTCATGCACTCTTTTTTATGTAACTCTCCCAAAGCCGTGTAATAGTTTAGGATTTATTTTTCTGCATATTATTTTCCGCATATTTACTACTTTATTTTGGTATGTTACTGTTAGTAAATAGGTGTGTTTAAAAAGACTGTAAATTAAAACATTAGCTAACCTAATAAAAAGACAAAAAAAATAACTGAACTTAACAAATATGCACATATGCACCTCTAGAGTATCCCACTTCGGTTGCCTTCGAAAAAACAGTTATGTCCCTCGAAACGGAGACGCTTTAGCAAAGACCCGTAAATCAAAAGATCATAGTCCCTCGATGACCCTACAGTTGCCTTTCGGTAAATGATCTAGTCCCTAAACAAAATTGCTAAAAGCGTCTCTGAATGTTGCATTTATGACTGTAAAACGTGCCTTCGAATGTCCCTCAACATCCAATGATAAGGCTACCTACTCACTAATAGTAGGATAGCATTGTCTGAAGGAAGAGAGGAAAAGAACGACCCTTTTCGAGTAAAAAAGTAGATAGTTGTTAGAAGTTTGCTCAAACATCTTGCACTTACACAAAAAACTACTTTTCAAAACACTTTGTAAACTTTCTCCACTATCCTGAGAAATATTACAAAGTTCGCCGTACTAAGGCGTTTTCAAATCATTTTCAAACACAAAACACAAAGGTATTTTAAAAATGAGCAAACCTCTAAGAGCCCGTGGAAAACCACGGATGGAAAGGGTGCTAACACCTTCCCTTTTCATAATCTACCCCCCTTACTCAGAGACAATCTCGAAAAGGTCTTTTTCTGTTATTTTCACCCTTTCCTTTGTTGGATAAAAGAAAAGACGGTGGCGACTCTTGCTTACCTCACATTTGCGAATACAAACGCAAAACCAGTATTAAACAGTCGGTTCTGCCACCGTATCACAGAACTGGCGACTTTGTTGTGGAGAAGGAAAAAGTGGGGTTACCTTAGAGTTAGTTCATTATTTAATTGTTTTGTGAGCTTTGATTGCTTTACTTTTTAGGGATTTTTTTGGGTTACTATAGATCCTACACCCGGATCTAGGACACCTTTTAGGTAAGTAGCAATAGATTATGGAAACTGTGTGGGGTATACCGATACGGTTTAAGCCATAGCTACATTGATGTGACACTTTGGTTGGTATCGGTAGTCCTTGAGTAATCAAGGAGAATACGGGGCCGCTACATGGTGTCATAAAGCATCAACTGACCTTAGAACCTTTAATTGAATAACTTGGCTGTTAGGACATAGTGAGATAGCCGTCTTTGGTGTATCCCCAAAGTCGGTTGATACTCGATACTACACTCATTGAAATCCGACTCCCGAGTTTTTTTTGGTAGCAAGTCAGTTATCTATCGGAACAAGACATGTCGGGAGGCTCGGTGATATTGAGATCCCTTAGAACACGGCTACTATTTTAGGACAGGTTAAACCAATCAAACTTCAAGAGGGTATTACCTTAAAACCCATGCAAGCTTTAAATCTAAGGTCTTTTTGTGATTTGCTTATGCTTGCTATATCTGTGAGTTCTTAGCATAATCATGATATCATAATATGGCATATCATACTAACCACTTCAAGTATTTTCTAGGGCTTATCTTTGTCTTGTCTTGTAGGACATGGCATCCACTCGCGGGAATATTATACAAGTCAGCCTCGTAAGGGTACCTCCTCAACTCAAGGACTTGGCATCAAGGGTCCCTAAAAGCTCTCCATTCACTAAAATACATGGCCTACTTCTCAACTTGGTCACCTCAAACTCTGATGAAGAAATTATAAAAGTGCTCTTTCAGTTCTTTGACCCGTTACATCACTGCTTCACTTTTCCTGATTACCAGTTAGTGCCTACTATGGAGGAGTTTTCTCAATTATTGGGGGTACCTATCATTAATTAGTTACCATTAAACAGTATGGAAAGAGACCCAAAACCTGAAGAGATTTCTCAAGCTCTGTCTTTACAACGGGCAGATGTAGTGGCAAATTGGGAAACCAGAAGAGGCATCAAGGGATTTCTAGCTAAGTTTCTGTTTGAGAAAGATCACCATTTTTGGGATACCCTGGATTTACAAGATTTTGAAGAAGTGTTGGCTCTTCTCATCTATGGGATGGTGTTATTTCCTAATCCGTACCAACTCATAGATGTGAAAGAGGTCAAGGTTTTTCTGTCTCATAATTCGGTGCCTACTTTACTTGGAGATATTCTACACTCTCTGCATACTCGCACTCTAAAGACAAGAGGGACCCTTATGTGTTGCACTCCTTTGTTGGCTAGGTGGTTTATTTCGCACCTACCTTGGTCTATTTTGAAGAATGAGCATAGTATGAGATGGTCTCATATATTGATGTCCCTCACACATTCAGATATTCATTGGTGTTCTCGATCCTTGGAGAATGTCACCATTATTGATCATTGTGGGGAATTCCCTAATGTCCCTCTCTTAGGCATTAGAGGGGGATCACTTATAATCCCTGTTTGGCATTACGACAGTTTGGTTATGCTAGAGGGGATGGTCCTCATGATGCACTCTGTGATCGGTGGAAATGAGAACTGACTATTTTGGAATGCTGGTTCGCGTTTGCGTTTGTTTTCGCAAGATGTCGCAGTAAGCAAGAGTCGCCACCGACTTTTATTTTATCCAACAAGGAAAGGACAAAAGCACAGAAAAATTCCTTTTCGAGATATTTATCGGGTTCGGGAGGTAGATTATAGAAAGGGAAGGTGTTAGAACCCTTTCTATCCGTGGTTATCCACGGGCTCTTAGGTACTTGCTCACTATGTTTTCAAAAGTTTGCTTTTCTTTGTGTTTGTGGGTTTGAAAAGAGTTTTTATTTTGAAGAGAGTGTAACTGCGAAAAGTTTGGTTTTGTTTTTAAAAGGAGCAAGTACTTAAGAACATCTACCTACTCAAAAAGGAATTAAACTGTGCAAATTTCCTTTAGACAATGCTATCCCACTATTGAGGAGTAGGTAGCATCGTCGTTGGAGCTTTTCGAGTCAATTCGATTAAGGGATGTGTGGTCACTAAAGCAATGTTAGGACGCCTTAGTGGTAACCCTAATGTCTTAGATCATTTTTATCGAGGCAACCGTTTCGAGGAAACTTTGATCTTTGGACAGGAGGGCGACCTCTAAGACTTCCTATACTCAATGACCACGTTCGAGGCAACCAAGTGAGGCGTACCCTAAGAGTGGCATGTGCGAGTGTGTCAATTTTCAGTTTATATTATCTTTGTACATGTTATGGTGAGCTACTGTTGATTTTAAGTTAATATAGATCTTGTCATGCATAGCCTATCATTCATACATCTAGAAGTTAATGGTTGTGGAAAATAAATTGCGGAAAATAAAGCTAAGCTATTACAAGGCGTCGGGTATTTACATCGCCAAAAACAAACCCTTGAAATTAAATGCGGAAAAATAAACAAAAGCGGTAAATAAAGTCCTAAGTTAAAACTATTACATCCTCGGAGCAATTACACAAATATAGATAAAAAATAATACGCGCGAGAAAATTGAATCGGAATGTCCTTTAGGGTTTTGACCCTTTTATTGAATAAAGCATATTTTTGGTCTTTTTTGATTTAAGAATTAAGTCTAAATTAATAATGGAATTAAAGAAAATATTTTTTGAGTTTTATTTTAATTAAGGAAATAAAATCAGAAATATTAAAAAAAACCTAATTCTAAGTCAATTTTAATTTATTGTAAAAAATGTTAAGATTAAACCTAATTAAAAAAACTAAATTAATTGGTTAATGGTTTATTTACAAAAATAATGAAATTAATGATGAAAATAATATTTTTGATTTCTGATTTTTTTTATGAAAAAAAAGGTTAGTTTGTTAATTAATTAGTTAGTTTTTAATAGTAATAACAAAAAGCAAAAGAAATATGAAAAGAAAATAAAAGCATAAGCAAACTTTAGGGGGCGTTGGGCCTGAAGAAGGGAGGTTGATTCAGCAATTCCAGGCCCAGATTCGAACAGTCTCGTTTGACTTTCAGATTCCCTGGATGTTTGTTGACCAAGGTTCATGGTGAACCTCATCCTGGACCACTAGATCTGGATCTGGAACCACCTGGCGCCTGTGCGCCTGAGGCATATGGTGGACCACGTTCTTACACGCTGCGTAGGATTACCTGGAAAAAAATATTTTAAAGTTTTGGGGGACCTGGGATTCGAACCCAGGTCCCATTGGACGATTCGACTGATGCGCTACCAATTGAGCCATGATGTTAACCTGTTAGTGGAATAGAAGCTAAATATTATATAGAAACAATTCAATTATGCCTGGCCAAAAATAAAAACGCGCAATTGATTCAAATGAACCAATCACGCTCCACCACGTAATCGTCTTCTTCACAAGACCTGGTTCGTTTACCTGCGGATTTTTATCCGCAAGGAGGTTCCTAGGATCTCTCCAAAATCCTCCTTTGGCCATATAAACGCAAGCTAAGAGTGCCAATGCACTCGTCTCTCTCCCCTGAACTCATCCATGGCCATTATTTGCATTGATTTTGCCTGTAATTAAAAACCCCAAAAACGAGATACACGAACCCTAGAACTGGGCATGGCGTTACAGGCTATGAGAATAAAATTCAATGATGCCAAAAGTCTCAGAATACAGCACAAAGTATAAATATGCAATTATTTCAATGAAAGAATGCAAAATTGAAGCTTTACGATTCCATAAGCATGGCGGTTCAGAATGATACTTACAGGGCTTTTTTGGGGCAGGAGAGCACACGAGAATAATTGGTACTGCTTCAGTGAGGTCCAAGGAAGCGATTGGAACCTTTATTTGATCCTGAAAAGGTCTCTGAGTGCAATTTCAGATCCAAGGTTCTCAAGCTTTTTCCTCAAAGTTGTGGCGCCGTTTCTGCAGAGCTTTTGAGGGTTTTTTCTTTGTCTGCAGAGTTTCGTATGTCCTTTTTTGTTTGTGAGCATGAGGTTTATATAGAAAAGGAATTTAGGTCAACATTTGTGTATCAAATCTTGGTCCATTATGATGAGGAGATTTGATTTGATTTCTTCATAAAGACTTGATATATTTGATTCAATCATATGCCAATCTATTTTCATGCGTTACTGCCAGCCTGTTATGAGCTGTTTGGGCCTCCAACATGATGAAAATCGAAAGCTGACTTGCAGATCCACTTTCCTTCGATTGACACTCCCCTTGCTTCGATTGCTTCAAAGTCCCACTTCGAACTACTCCAGTTTCGATGTCACAACCCCTTCGATTGAGACTCCCCCTGCTTCGATTGCATATTTGCAAGGGACACATGCCATTGTGAACTTTGGATGAACCTGGACAGGTTAGGATATGTGTTTTTGCTTAGTCATGCCAGCCTACTTCCTTCCTTCGAATCTGCCTTCTTTGCCAGCTTCAAAGTCCAATTCGAATCTATTTAGAACATTCCATATTAGACAACTTCGACCAGCCCTTGGCCTTGTGATGAGTCTAAATTCTGATTCGAAGTGTTCAGAACTTCCTTCATCAGAGCATCTTAGATTAAGAGAAACTCTGCACTGAAATGCCATTCGAAGGTCATTTCGTTCTGATGTTTTGATTGAGGTAAAGTATGAAGTTCCAGTCGAAGGACCCTCTGAAGTACTAGTCGAAGGACCTTTTGAAATGCCAATTGAAGGGTATTTGTCCTTATACCAATCAAAGGGTACTTGTTAAAATTCCAATCGAAAGGCTTTGTTAACAGGCCAATCGAAAGGTGTTGTTCATGCTAATCGAAGGACATGGTTAACATGCCTGTCGAAGCTGCCTTGACACAATGCTAAATCGAAAGATCCCTTGGCATGCCAATTGAAAGGCTTGGCTCAGGGTTCCAAACGAAAGGGTCTTTCAGAATTCCAATCGAAGGCCTTGACACAATGCCAATCGAAGTGCTTGTCCATAATGCCAATCGAAGGGAATTATCCATGCCAATTGAAAGGCTCCTTCAGAATACCAATCGAAGGGTCTTTCAGAATGCCAATCGAAAGGTCTTTCAGAATTCTAATCGAAGGCCTTGACACAATGCCAATCGAAGTGCTTGCCCATAATGCCAATCGAAAGATCTTGTCCATGCCAATCGAAAGGCTCCTTCAGAATACCAATCGAAGGGTCTTTCAGAATGCCAATCGAAAGGTACTTAAAGCACCACTCAAAAATCTTCTTTTTCCTTAGGCAAGGGTTTCTGGTCAACCGTGCAGGGGGAAGACTTTGGAACACATGAGAGGGCAAATTTTGGGGTACAACACACTCGTCCAGGGAATCATCTTTGACTATGACAATGATGCCCATGGTTATCGTAAGAGGTTCATTCGAGCTTGGGCATGGTTAATAGAGTTGATACCAAGACACTGGAGCACAAGAATTCCATCCTCTTGAGCCTTACCTCAGATGGGTGCGAGCTCGTGCTCAATGTCTTATGATTCCTTACCCCGTCGTCTTACCTGTAATTATCGAGCCAATTGTTGAGTGAGACGCTCCTTACATTGTTCTTCATCCTGACATGCTAACATATTTCGAGGAGCTACACAAATCCTGGATCCAACTCAAAGAAGAACGAGATACCTTTAAAACCCAATTCTACGCCAGTGAGAAGAAGGTTTTAGAGCTCACCAGGTTACTTCACGAAGAGAAGAGTATAAATGTTTACGTTGCACCAAAGAGGATGCATCGGTGGGAAGCTTTAGTCTTTCTTTGCTTAGAGAGTTTATATTTGCTTTGTTTGTAAGCCCAAGAGGCATCATTGTGATTGTTAAAACTTCTTAATGCAATTAACATTTGTTCTCTTTCTGTTTAAGAAAATTTAAGTATTAGAAATCCTAGAAATCACTGCATACATATATCATACATATCATTGCATAACCAGGTTTTAAAGTAGGTTTCTCATCTTCTTCGCTGTTTATTTCAGCAAGTAAAGAAATGGCTCTTGAACAAAACATCAAGGATCTCCAGGCGCAAAACGCCCAGTTCCAGCAAATAATTGTGGCTCTAGCTAAAGGGAAAGAAGATCTGAAATCCCTCATACTAAAAGATAAAAAGAAGAAGCCAAAGAAACCAGTCGATGTAGTGAACTTGGGAAGAAGGATCAGAGGACCAGTGTCGCGAGCTTCTGAGCTGGTAACTTCATGAAAGGAAGGAGACAATCAAGAAGAGGAAACAAGAGAGAAATACTCACGTCCAAAGGAATCCGATGATGAATTTGACTATGATGAGGAATAGTATCCTCCTACAGATGAAAAATATAAACAGTTGGAGGATCGTTTGAATGCAATGGAAATCCAGAAGGTATCGGGTCTGGATTTTGAAGAACTGGGTTTGGTTTCTGGGGTTGTCATACCGCAGAAGTTCAAGGTTCTGGTGTTCGCAAAATATGATGGGGTCTCATGTCCCAAGATGCATCTCAGATCTTATGTGAGGAATATTCAACCTCACACTACATACAAGGACTTATGGGTCCACTTCTTTCAGAACAGTCTATCTGGGACTCAGCTAGAATGGTTCTTTCAACTGGAGGGGACCAATATTCTTAACTGGGAAGACCTGGCCTCTACTTTCCACAAGCAGTATCAGTATAATGTAGACCTTGCTCCCACCCGTACACAACTCCAAAGTATGTATATGGGCTCGAGCGAAGGGTTTAAAGACTATGCTCAGAAGTGGAGGGACTTAACAGGAAGAGTCCAACCTCCCCTATCTGATAAGGAGTTAGTGGATATGTTTTTGGGTACCCTATCTGGTCCATTTTTCAATCATCTGATTGGAAGATCCTCTGTTGGGTTTACTGAGTTGATTTTGACGGGAGAAAGAGTGGAAGCTGGGATTAGAAGTGCCAAGATTCAGAAGGATGCCTCTTCAAGTGCGAGAAAGATACCTTTCGTAAGAAAAAAAGAGGTCAATGTTGTTTACAATCAACAAAATCAGAACAGAACCGAGCGTCGTCCAGCGGTAGGGGCTGTTATGATATCCAAGCCTGCAACTACTCAACAACGAAGTAATCATCCTAGAGCAGAAAGACCTTTAAGGAAATTCACCCGGATAAATATGACTGTGTCTCAAGTATTGCCTCACCTACTGAAATCCAATCTGGTTACCTTGAGGGAAGCTCCCAAGAATCCCAACACCGCATCTCCTCGCTACAACCCAAATGCTCGCTGTGCTTACCATTCAAAAAGTCTAGGCCATGATACAAACAACTGCTGGGCTTTGAAAAACAAGGTGCAAGACCTTATTCAAGCGAAGGAGATTGAATTTAACACTCTTGAGATTCCCAATGTTATAACTGATCCCATGCTCAAGCACGTCAGTGGTGTTAATGTTGTTGACAATAATACGTTTGTTGCTTCTGTTGAGGAACTTGTTACTCCTCTCATACCCGTTAAACGGAACTTGTTGTAAGCCGGTTTATTTTCGGGATATGGTGAAGACTGCCACTTGTGTTTATCTCTACCGACTGGTTGTTGTTTGTTGAAATCCGGTGTTCAGCTCCTGATGGATGATAAAGAGATTCTATTTGAAAAGACTCCCGTCACAACTGTTTCTTGTACGGATGTTTCAATCATAACCATTTCCGCCAATCCTCCCAAGGTCTCCGCCAAAAGATCCGTCAGGATTACATCTGCTCCGAAATTGGCTCCTATGATCACTATTATGCCAGGGCCAATCCCATACTCCTCAGACAAGGTTGTTCCTTGGAACTATGAGGCTGACGTCTACTACCATGGCGTCAGGCAAGACCTGTTGGCTGCTGAAGACCAAGTTTCTGAAAATACTAATCCCGACATTGGCAACATCGTCAGGGCCAGCAAAATAACAACAAGTGGAAGAGTGTTCTCCCCTGAAATTTCTCCTCCAAAAGTCGTTACTAGTCTTGTGATCATTCCTACTGTTGTTCCTGCTGATACTACCACCGCAATTCCTGTGATTACCCCTGTTGCCACCCCCATCACCGAGTCGGCCGAGACTCAGGGCAAAGACATATTGATTGAGCTTGTCCAGACGAAGGCACATTCAGTATCTATTCCAGAGGCTTCCAAGAAGGAAATGGAAGAAATCTTGAAGATAATAAAAAAGAGAGACTACAACATGGTCGAATAGTTGGGGCCGACCCCTTCTAAGATTTCTATGTTAGCCTTACTATTGTGCTCCGAAGCTCATGCAAAAGCTTTGGTGAAATTCCTTAAGACCTCTCATGTGCCACAAGAAACCTCCGCTGACCAATTTGAAGATTATGTGTCCATTTTGACAGTTGATAACGGTTTGGGTTTTTCTAATGCTGGTCTGACACCTAGAGGAAGAAAACACAGTGATGTGTGTTGTACCCAAAAATTTGCCCTGTCATATTTTTCCAAGATTTTCCTCTTACGTAGGTGGTCACAAACCTTGGCCTAAAGACAAGGAAATTTTTCAAATGAGGTTTCTAAGTGTCCTTCGATTGGGTTGTTATTAAGTTTCATTTGATTTGCTTGTTAATGAGGCTCTTCGATTGGCGACTACAAAGTTCCTTTCGATGGGCATCTCTAAAGTGCTTTTTTATTGGCATCTCCAAATTCTCTTCGATTACCATCTACATAGTGTCCTTCGACTGACAGCTGCAAAAGGCCTTTCGATTGGCGTAGCAAAGGACTCTTCATTTTATATTCCAATAAACATCCTTTGATCGGTACTTGGACAAGTCCAATCGAAGAAATCCTTTCGGGCCATTCGAAGGAGGTCATCAGGAGGGCACTCTGAAAATATGTCAAGGCCAAAGTCTTGCCTTGTTGGATAACAATGCCACAAGAGCTGATTCGATCAGGGACTTCTCTTTAAAAAGGCAGGAAATCAAAGCAAAGGGTGATCTAATCGAAGGAGCTTTAGTACTGAAGCTGACATAATTCGAAGTCAGGACCATCAAAGAAATCAAGGTTCTAATAAGGAAAGTCCTGATTAGTTCGAATTGAATTTAATCTGGCAAGAAAGGCATTCGAAGGAATGAAGATGAGACTTTGTCCAAAACAATCCAGAAAGCCCATAATCGAAAGAAGATTGAAGTAGGTTGGAAAATCAAGGAAAACGCGTGGGAAAAACACAAAGATTTGGCCATTTTAGAAAAAAAAAGATACAAGACAAATCAAATATTGTCTCACTAAATCTTCAAGATTCAGTTCAAATTTGTTAACCTAATTCAGTCTACTATATATATATATATATATATATATATATATATATATATATATATATATATATATATATATATATATATATATATATATATATATATATATATATATATATATATATATATATATATATATATATATATATATATATATATATATATATATATATATATATATATATATATATATATATATATAACAAACCCTGATCAAAAAAAGAATATTTCTTTTGCCGTGTAGAACACTCAAGACTGTTCAGAATTTTGACAAAAAGTGTGGAACGGGTTTTTCTCTAGAGGGAGATTCAAGGCGTTTCAAATACTTCAATCCATTCCTAGGCGTATTTGGAAGCTTCCTGGACCACTCTCGCGCATCAGTACCTCCAGGAACAGTCAACACAGGTATCACGATTGGCTCTAGTTCATGAAATTGGTTTTTTTGAAATATATGCATGATCAATGATTTTTAAATACATATTCATGTTTGTATGATTATTTAGAACATATCTGCATGATTACTTATATGTTTTGATGCATATTTGATTGAATGCCATGGTTAGAATTTCAAGGTTATTTTTAGGGTCTTTCGTTTCAGGAAAAATCAGGACAAACGATGAGTACCATTGTACTCACGAGACCAAACCCAATTGATCTGCATATTTAATTTGAATTTATATTGCGTGATTATGATTTTTGAGATATGCAGGTTTGTAGCTACAGCGCTGTCTGTAGGTAAAACCTTTAGGCTAAAATGACAGTCTCAACGAAGAAGATGAATGTGTGTCAAAACCTGAGTGGCCCATTTGAATTCTTACTCGTTTTTATTACAGCCACTAACTTTTCATCATATATAATATATGTTGTTTGTTTATGTTAACGATTGAACAATTGGCTCAGTAGCAGAGGGAAAGGCTTTTCAGCGTGTGCGTGAAGGAGGTCAGGGGTTCGATCCCTGCCTCCTACATGTTATTTTTCCTAACGATACTTTTCAGATTCCATGTTGTTCTTCCAAAGGCTTACACCATTGGCCTCAGATCCTCATCCTTTGATCAATCAACACCTGGATCCAATGCTCCCAACGAATCTCCCCGTGGTGGGCACTCCTGGGACAACCACACTGAGTCACACGCAGGTATGGGCCAACTGGATTGGGCTTTGAACAAAAATTTAGCATGCACCCTCCAATTTGGGTTTACACCCCTCAGGCTTACTCTTTTTCCCTTCTAATTTTGTTTTATTTATAATAGTTTATTTATTTTGTTTAAATTAATTTTTCCATAAAATCAACATCACAAAAAAGTAAGATTTAGTTTTTTTTAATAAATTAATTTTTTTAAATTAATTACTTTCATCAATTTTAATTTGTTTCATTAATTAAAATTAATTAGAAAAATAAGGTCAAACTTCAAATCTTTTTCACAAAAATCTTAAAATATATTTTTAATGATCAAATTAGGTTTTTTAGGGTTTCAAACTTATTTCAATTTTTTATTCTCACGCGTGACTATTTTTGTCGTACAATTAATTTCTATTAGTGATGTAATTGTGTCCAGTTTGTAATAGATTAATTAGGGTTTTGTTTCCGCATTTTATTTTCAATCAATTCCTTATGTATCTACACCAAAGCCTTATAATAGCTTAGGGCCTCTATTTCTTGCTTTTATATTCTATATGCTTGTATATAACTGCTAGCAACCTATGCATGTATGAGTAATTAATCAATAGATCACTAAATTTAAGATAAATGTATATGAAAAAAGGCACACTTTTGCACACTTTCACCCCTAGGGTATTACCTCACTTGGTTTCCTTCGAAAACAATGGTCATGTCCCTCGAACATAGGGATACTCTTGGCAAAGACCCTCATTTTAAAGTCGTCATAAAGATCATAGTCCCTAAACGTCCCTCGAGTTGCCTATGAGATGATCTTATGATGATAGTCCCTTCGAAATGCTAAGGTATCTTTACATGTTGCCTTCAATGACCATTACGTCCCTTTCGATAGTCCCTCAACATCCAACGACTAGGGTTACCTACTCACTAATAGTAGGATAACACGGTCTAAAGGAAAGGAGGAAAAAAACACCTTTTTTCGAGTAGGTAGATAATTGTTAGGTACTTGCTCAAACCAATTTTCACACCACACTTCCAAACACTTTTCAAACAAAAGTTTTAAAAAACACTTTATCACACTCTTGAGGACTGATACAAGAGTTACCATAAAGTGAATCGCTGCACTAAGGCATTTTTCAAAGCTTTTCAAACACACAAAACACGAAAGCAATTTAAAAAATAAGCAAGTACCTAAGAGCCCATGGGAAACCATGGATGGAAAGGGTGCTAACACCTCCCCTTTCCATAATCTACCCCTCTTACTCAGAAATCTAGAAAAAAGGTATTTTCCTGTTCTTTTCACCGTTTCCTTTTTGGATAAAAGAAAAGTCAGTGGCGACTCTTACTTACCGCGACATTTGCGAACAAAAAATGCAAACCAGAATTAACAGTAGGCTCTGCCACCTTATCACAGAAATGGCGAATCTGCTGGGGATTATTATAAAGTGGGGTTTACCTTAGGGTCTAGGTCATTTTAAATTTGATTTCTTTGTTTGCTTTGACTGCTTTATCTTTGAGGGTTTGTTAGGGTATTCTTGTAAAGATTCTATACCTGGATCTGGGGCATCTTTTTAGGTAAACAGCAATAGATTATGGAGATTGTACGTCGTAGACCGATATGGTTGAAGCGATAGCTGTGTTGGTGTGACATTTTGGTTGGTACCGGTATCCCTTGTGTTGAATCGAGGAGAATACGGGACCGTCGCATGGTGTCGTGAAGCACTAACGAACCTTAGAACCTTAGTTCAACAAACTTGGCCATTAGAAAGTAGTGAGATAGCCGACCTCGATGTAAAGTTGGGAATCAGTTGATACTCGATAATACACTCATTGAGATTGGACTTTCGGGATGTTTCAGCCTCAAGAAAAGATTGCTAAGCTTAAATAATGACTGATAAAGAAAGATCAGTGATATTTAAACTCCTTAGAAGCCGGTTACTATTTCTAAGACAGGTTGAGCTAACTAAACTTCAAGAGGGTACTTACCTATGAAATCCATGCAAGCCTAAACCTAAGGCTACTTGTGTGACTTGTTTGCTTTCTTTTCCTAACAATTTGAACTCATTGCAGGGATTTGTTTGTATTCCTTGCAGGACCTTGTTTGTATAAATACAATAGATTTTTCTGACGCCAACTCGTCAATGAAGACAATCTATCAATGAAGACAATCTGTCAATGAAGATAATCCGTCAATAAAGACAATTTGTCAATGAAGACAATCTGTCAATGAAGACAACTCGTCAATGAAGACAATCCGTCAGTGAAGACAACCTGTCAATGAAGACAACCCGTCAATGAAGATAATCTGTCAATGAAGACAACTCGTCAATGAAGACAATCCGTAAGTGAAGACAATCTGTCAATGAAGACAATCTGTCAGTGAAGGCAACCTGTCAACAAAGACAAAAAACCAACAATCTACAGATGGCATCTATAAGCCCATCCTCCTATCCATCATCTCTCCAAATGGCATCTGTAAGCCCATTCCCGACATCACATTGCTGATACTCCATTATGCGAGTGCAAATTTCTGGGCACTCTAGTGTTCAATCACCTTCCACCTTCAGATCACGAAAGGCACGTAAGCCAATCTACATCCTCAGGTCTAAGAAGATTGAACAGGGGCAACTGTTGTACCCCAAAATTTTCCCTCCCATATTCTTCAAAGTTTGTCAAGAATCATCTTCAAATTGCTCAAGATTTCTCAAGGGTTGCACAGTTCAAATACCTCCTAAGCCAGTCAAAATTAGGGTTTTGGTTTTCTCAAGGAATTTGAGGCTTTCAATGGCCCAATCAAGTATCATAGACCTCCATACATTCTCAAGCATCCATATGGCAAATTTCAAGGCTCATAGTGCCAAGTTCCACAGTCAAAAGCCCTATTTGATCAACAGTCAACTGCAGGGGCAAAATGGTCATTTTGCAGTCAAAAGTCAGAATTTTTGGTCAACATCTTATTTTGAGTCCACAATCATCATTTGATCAAGTCTTGATCATGATTCCACAATCATGGCTAAAAAATCATCAAGATGCAAAAAGTTACTATTTTTGGACAGCAGAAAAGTCAACTGTATTTTGACCAAGGCATAACTTTTTCATGGTTCATCAGAAAAATCCCATACAATGCTCATTTTGAAGGGGATGACATTTCCTACAACTCATCTTCACATTCCAAGTCCAAAAAATGCTCTCATAAAAAGTTATCAATTTCTACATTATAGGTCAAATTCAAAAGTCAACAAAAATGCCCTTTAAGTCAAAGACCATAACTTGAGATTGGTAAATCCAAATGACATGGGACCAAAGGCATTGGTTAGAGGACTTCAAGACCTTTCCAAAATGTCCAAGAACATGTTCATAGGATCAAAATTGAGCAAGATATGCATTGGAGAAGTTGGGAAATGTTTGTGAATTTGCAAAAGTCAACTTTGCTCAAAACACTTTGTTTTTGCTAATGGGCCTCAAATTCCTTCTTGAAACTTTATCCATGACTTATGCACGACCCATCAAGCCTATTTGAATTTATTTTCTTATTTTTATTAATTAATTGGATTTTTAATTGATTTTAATTCATTTAATTATTTTAAATTGTAGGAAATTCAAAGATTTGATTTTTTCAATCTTTTTGTGAAGCAAACAAGCTCAAGATATGATGGCAATTCGTGTGCAAATCAAAGGGAAAAAAATCTCCAAGTTTGGAAAATTTCTTCAATCAAAAAGATTCAAAAAGATATGATTGCAAATCAAATATTCAAACCATCATGCAATGGATTTCTTGTGCAAGATTTAACCTAATTCTCTTCTACTATATATACACAAGCTAAACCTAATGCCATGGACGGGAATTTGCTGCAAGAAAGCCATAATCACATTCAAAAAAATCCAAGAAAAAGTGAAAATTGTTTTCTATAGTTTAGCACGATTCAAAGACTTTTGTGGTTTCTAATACATTGCAGGGGTCCTTAGAGACGTATTGCAATCAAAATCAAGTGCTAAGGCCTAAGAAACCACCAAGAACAGTCGCACGGTTTGCATACTTTTTTCACAATCGAAACTCATATTTCATGCACAATTAACATGTTCTAATCATTGTTTTGCATTTCTTGAATCTATATAAAGCTAATGGTATTGGTTAATTGGATTATAGTGTACAGAATCGTAAGTTGCCATTGAAGAAATCTAGGGTTCATGAGTTCTTAAATTGGGGCTTTCCAAATCCAGTAAAATTGAGACCTCTAATGCATATGGTTGGAATCGTCAAGGTCAGACGAACACAGTGATATACTCGCAAAATATTTATGTTAAGCATAGAGCTAATCGCTATTTTTCGTTGATGTAGGTTGTGGGGGTTAAAAACCTCCGCTATCTAACTGTGTTTTTTATAGGAAAACGAAGAAGATGAGTACGTGGTGATATGCCATTGGAGCATTCAAAAACACACGCGTTTTACTTTGGTTTCAGCATATTATTTATGTATCATATATAATAATTTCCCTCTATATTAATAATGACTGAAGCGCGATGGTGTAGTGGCTGGTGAGTTGGCTGGTAATCATTGGGACCTGGGTTCGAATCCCAGGTCCACCCAAAACCATTATTTGTTATTTTTCTTCACCTAATCACGTGCAGGTTCTAAAGGCAGGTTCACCATATGCCTCCAATCATCCAAGCGCCATGTGGCTGCCAGCATAGATCCAATGGTCAGGAGATGGTGATCATGGTATTCCCAGTCAACACATGCTCTGGGGAATCAGCAAGGTCAACGTGGCTAAAGAGCTTAGTGGGCCTGAGAATTGCAATCAACACCTCCATTTGGGTCATCACCCCCCTGGTTTCTTTGATTCTTTCCTTTTTATTTTCTTTTTCTTTTAATTTCTTTTATTAACTATTATTATTATTAGTAGTATTTAATTAACAAATTAATTATTTTCATAAAAAATTCAGAAACCTAAAATATTATTTATTTTTATTATTTATTAATTTCACTATTAATTATTATTTTGTAAATAAATACTAACAAAATTGATTTAGTCTTTTAAATTAGGTTAACATTAATCTTTTTTCACAATAAATAAAATCAATCTAGAATTAGGGTTTTTCTTTTGACAATTTTAATCCTTTTTATTTTATTTTCATCAAAACATTAAAAAACTTAAAAAATATTTCTTTTATTTAATTAAGTAGTTTTAGGTTTAATTTAATGCAAAAAGGACCAAAGCTCATTTTTTTTCTCAAAAAAGGGTCAAAACCCTAAGACTTTTCCCGATTCAATTTTGTTTCGCGCATATTAATTTTTGATCATATTTATGTATTTGCTCCGAGAATGTAATAGATAATTAGGACTTTTATCGCTTTCTTTACTTTCCCGCAATTTATTTTCAAGGGTTATGGTTTTGGCGATGTAAATACCCGACGCCTTGTAATAGCGTAGATTTACTTTCCGCAATTTACTTTCCGTAATTTACTTTCCGCACAATTATTAACTGTTAACTATGCATGACAAGACTTGCTTGAAAATAAAATCAACTCGTAGCTCACCATAACTTGTACAAAGATAATTTAACATGAAACCTGACACACTCGCACATGCCACTCCTAGGGTACGCCTCACTTGGTTGCCTCGACGTGGTCATTGAGTATAGGGTGTTTTAGAGGTCACCCTCATGTCTAAAGATCAAAAAGTTGCCTCGAAACGGTTTCCTCGGATAAAACGATCTAAGACATTAGGGTTACCGCTAAGGCGTCCTACTATTGCTTTGGTGACCACACATGTCCCTATAATCGAATTGACCCGAATAACTCCAACGACGGTGCTACCTACTTCTCAATAGTGGGATAGTGCTGTTCAAAGGACATTTACACAGCTTAATTTCTTTTGAGTAGGTAGATTTCTCCTGGGTACTTGCTCTTTCAAAAAAAAAATAACTTTTCGCACCTACACTTTCAAACAAAAGTTTTCAAACAAATACTTCATACACTCTTGAGGACTGATACAAGAGTTACCTAGAAGTTTTCAAAACAAACTTTTTCAAAACCCACAAACACAAGAAAAGCAAACATTTTTGAAAACATAGTGAGCAAGTACCTAAGAGCCCGTGGATAACCACGGATAGAAAGGGTGCTAACACCTTCCCTTTCTATAATCTACCTCCCGAACCGAGAAACATCTCGAAAAGGAATTTTGCTGTTCTTTTGTCCTTTCCTTGTTGGAGAAAATAAAAGACGGTGGCGACTCTTGCTTACCACGACATTCGCGAACCAGCATTTCAAAATAGTCAGTTCTATTTCCACCGATCACACTCACAAGTTGTAATAGATTAATTAGGACCTTTTTACTTTCATTTATCGTTTTTTTAAGGGTTTGTTTTTGGCTATGTAAATTCCCGATGCTTTGTAATAGCTTAGCTTATTTTCCGCACTTTAAATTTCACAAACTATAAACTGTCTAGATGTATGGCTAATAGGATGGTATGGCAAGAATGTCTGAAAAATTAAAACGGTAGATCACCTAATGTGCAAAGATTAAATAACTGAAACAAATCATATGCACATATTCACTCCTAGGGTACTCTTCACTTGGTTGCCTCGAAAAACAATGGTCATGTCCCTCGAACGTAGGGATACCCTTAGGAAAGACCCTTGGTTAAAATCATCATAAAGATCATGGTCCCTCGATGTCCCTCAAAGTTGCCTATGGTATATGATCTTGTCCCTCGATGTTGTCTACGAATATATGATGATAGTCTCTTCGAAATGCTAAGGTATCCTTACATGTTGCCTTCAATGACCATTACGTCCCTTTTGATAGTCCCTCAAACTCCAACGACGGTGCTACCTACTCACTAATAGTGGGATAGCGCTGTCTAAAGGAAACAAGAATAGAAACATTCTTTTTTTGAGTAGGTAGATGCTAGTAGGTACTTGCTCAAAATCAAACTTTTCCACACTTACACTTTTTCAAACAAAGTTTTCAAAACAACTCCGTAACACTCTTGAAGACAGAAGTAAGGGTTAAATCGAAGTCAAACAAAAAAACTTTTTTCAAATCACACAAACACATAAGAAATTTCAAAAATGATGAGCAAGTACCTAAGAGCCCGTAGAAAACTACGGATAGAAAGGGTGCTAATACCTTTCCTTTCTATAATCTACCCCCCGTACTCAGAATATCTCGAAAAAGGAATTTTTCTGTGCTTTTTTCCTTTCCAGTTAGATAAAATAAAAGCCGGTGGCGACTTTTGCTTACCGCGACATTTGCGAATACAAAACACAAACTAGTATTAACAGTCGGTTCTGCCACCGTATCACAGAACTGGCGACTCTGCTGGAGAATAAATAAGTGGGGTGTACCTTAGGATTACTTCATCATATTATTTTCTATTATTTGATTTGATTGCTTTATCTTTGTGGGCTTTGTATCGGAGTTACTATAGATCCTAACCCAGATCTGGGGGACACCTTTTAGGTAAGTAGCAATAGACTGTGAGGGAACTGTATGGTGTAGACCGATACTGTTAAAGTAGTAGCTACGTTGATGTGGCACATTAGTTGGTACCGATATCTCTTATGGAGTAACAAGGAGAATATGGGGATGCTATATGGGTCATTAAGCATCAACTGGCCTTAGAACCTATCATTGACCAACTTGGCCATAGGAAGTAGTGAGATGCTACACTCATTAAGATCATACTCTCAAGATGGTTCCGGCCGCAACAAAAGATTGTGTGAGCTGAAACTATGACCGATGGAGGATTGTCAGTGATATTGAGAACCTCTAGAACCTGGTTACTATTATTAGGACATGTTAAACCGACTAAACTGCAAGAGGGTAGTACCTAGACTCCATGCAAGCCTGAAACTTAAGGGCTCTTGTGTGACTTATTTTCCTTTATCATGTCTGTTATCTGTTATACCTGTTGTATGTTTTTATCATGACATCATGCATCACAACATAACATGGCATATCATACTAACCATTTCAAGGATCTCAAGGGTCTGTGATGTAGGTCATGGCGAACCAGACATCTAGCAAGGGGATTTATTTTCCTCTAGCCAATGTTGTCAAAGGATCTTGAGTCAGGGGCTATGACCCACTCGATATGGTGAGCTTGACTCTGGAAGAAGGACTCTCAATGACACGAAGTTTCTTCAACCAAGCTGTAATAAAATTCTAACAGTTTCTTGTTTACCCCGCGAGATCCTTAAAAACATTGCATACATATCATTGCATAAGCAGGTTTCAAAGAAGGTCTCTCATGTTCTCGCTGTTTATTTCAGCAATGGCTCTCCAACAAGACAACAGAGATCTCCAAGCTCAAGATGCCCAGTTCAAGGAATTTCTCCTGAATCTATCCAAGGGGCAAGAAGACCTGAAAACACTCTTCGCCGGGAATCTGACCAAGGAACGTCCAAACAACAATAAGGATGAACAACTGGAATAATTGCAAGCTGAGGTAGAAGCAATGAGAATACAAATGCTAGGGCAGATGGCTCTTATCCAAAACTTAGCTCAAGGACAAGAAGGGCTAAGAGCCTTCCTCAACAAGCTTCACCAAGATGGATGCAGATTGATGAAACAAATAGTTAAGATTGTGGATCAAGGCATTAATCAGCCCCCAGTGAGAGAAGAGGTTGGGAACAGACCTTTCATGATTACTACTACATCACAAGCCCAACCACAACCTCTCCAACGACAGCGGGGAAATCGGCATAAGAAGAATACATTTGAAAGGCGCTTTACTGAAATCAACCTGTCATTGGATCAAGGATTGCAATGCCTGTTGAAGGCCAAGTTGGTTATATTAAGGGACTCTCCTCGGAATCCCAACATAGCCTCCCCAAGGTACAATCCTGATGCTAGGTGTGCATACCATTCCAACAGCCCTGAACATGACACCAACATCTGTTGGGCGTTGAGAAACAAAATTCAAGACCTGATTGATGAAGGAGCATTGGAATTCACACAAGGCGGTCAGGTTGAGTTCTTCTGCCATCCCTCCAAGGCATACCATCTGAAGTGACAAGTTCTCACTAGAAGACTTTTTGTTCATTAGAATTTTCAATTTGTAATTTTCTTTTGATTGTTCAAAAATTTAGTCATGTCAAATCTTTATTATTTCATTAATGCATTGCATATGTCTGTTTTGAATCAATCCATTCGTATTCACTATTTCAAAAAATGCGTTCTTATTTCCTTTTGTGATGTTCAACTCTCGATTTAAAAACTCTAAGACTTTAGAGGGAGGATGACGAAAACGATACTACAATCTCTACAGTATGCTTTTGAACAGACCTTGTTGACGATGTACAGGCGTTGTTTCAAATCCTAAACAGTGGAGTTATAAGGAAGATAATCCCTAGTCAACCCCTTCGAGCCAAAGAAGAATGAGTTTTTCTTTTCACACATATTAAAACCCTTAATCATAACCTGGGGCAGGGTAGTTTTCTCAGTTAATTCAGAGGCGCATTCAGTCACGATCTGCCGCTTCGTACACAATGAATGGCATCGAAGACGTCCTTCCAAAACAAAAGATGGTGATGGTTCCCTATAATCATCAAGACAGGCAGCCATTATCTCTCGAAATAAAAGCCCATTAAGTTAAAACCTATGAAGGAGACTTAAGAAAAAACTGGGGCATCCTACTGACTGTAATCACAAAAAGAAATAGTTCAGGCAAAAGACAGGGATAATAAAATCAAAAAGAAAGAGGTCATACACACCCTCAACAAAAAGAAATGTTTGCCTATTCAAAATAAACGGCCAGTATCCGAACCATCACTGGAATATCAGAGCAAAGACTCAAACGGGATCTAAATGCATAATTAACTGAGTATAGGATCGAAGAACATCACGAAGAACGGGTGGGTACAAATAAATTTTGAGCCTTTATCCTTTGTTTCTTGAACCGTGAACCAGGCCACGTTATAACCCTTAAAAGTCCTAGCTGAAGCATGGGTTAGTTCAAAAGCATACTATTACAAAAGGTATCCTGACTCCTGTAGGACTTGCTGTAAATCCTGAGTTGACATCACATTTTACAAAATTTGCATGTTTTACTGAAAAATGCATTTTCAAAAATTTCAAGACAGACATAAGCTTTGCATTCTTAAAATAACATTGTTTGCATATGACTATTTGTTTAACAGCATATAAATTCGCATGACGAATATCTAGTGAACAAAAACCTTCTCAATAAAAAGGATCACCTCAAGTGGAAAAACACTTCCAACCAAGTGGCACGACATGATCATTGTCCATCATCTGGGGCAGTCAAGTCAAGATTCAAGGAATCTCTCAAAGATGCCAAATAGCCAGGGGAAGATCTCCATCTGAATCACTTGGGGGTATTGGGTATGAATTCCGGCAATGAATCTTGTACAATCAAACAAACATCTTCTGGTAGTGTGGCAACACAACACTACCGACAGTGACAACTCCCTACACCTTGAGAGCATGGACATAATTAGAAAATAATGCGCATGAACAAAGACCCGCTAGGTTGACTGGCCTAGGCAAAAATAAGGGCATCCCGACAAATCAAAAGGGTTCAGGCAAAAATTAGGGATAAAAAATGAAAAAATCTGTACACCCGGTAAGTCGAAAACCCGAAAGGGCGGCTTGGGCAAGAAAGGGTATCCCGATGGACTGAAAATATGAAAAGACAGTCCAGGCAAAAGTTAGGGATTAAAGCGTACAACTATGTCCCGTTATCTTGTCACTTTCCTATCAGTAGAAGACTTATCATTTCGATCAGTAGTTACCAAGCACCTCATAAGTTGGGATGACACTCAATCCACAAGGCCTCCGCAGGCACTTTCTCCAGCAGGTACAGGGGCAGAAAAGTCTTGATGCGAAGTCATTGTCATATCCTCAGCACGCGTCCCAGTAACATCTACACTCCCCGCAGAGTAAGAAATATCCAAAAGCAGTGGTGTTAATTCTCCCCAAGTAGAGTTCATCTTTCACCAACAATGGAAGATCATCCCCAGTGGAGTTTATTTCTTCCACAGACAGAAATTTTATCCCTGACAGAGTTCATCATCGCCAGCAACGGTAATTCATCCCCAACCGAGGTTATTGCTCCAAATCAGCGGATCTTCTGACAGAGTATCTCTTCCCACAGATTCATTTTTTTCTCGCCAGTTTATTCTCCAGCGGAATTATTCTCTGGCCAAGTTATTCTCAAATCATCTTCGGTTGTTATCCCCAGCGAGCGAAACTCTTTATTCTCCAACAACAGTCATGGATTTATTTTCCCAAACTCGGACGTGCTACAATAGCATTTCATGTTCATATATCATGACGTGCGCATACATATTGCATACAACATAATCTCATTTATTTTGAGAACATCATCATACAATGCATGTCATGCATCATATACAATTAATCATGTACCTTTTCAGGAAAGATGGTTATCATCAACAACTTCCAGCAAGTTCAAGATTAACTCCGGAAACTAAACAGAGTAATTATCTGCACGATCAAATGCAGCTTTACATGGGTTTGTCACGAAGAAATCTTACACGGGTTTCTCCTAAATGCAGCTTCAGACGGGTTTATCCTGAAAAATCTTACACGGGTCCTTTCTCATATATTTCTGAATGAAGTTTTACACGAACTTATCACAAAGTAATCTTACCCAGGTTCCTCTTGAAGTTTTACACAAACTTATCTCAAAGTAACCTTACCCCAGTTCATTCTGAAGTTTTACACGAACTTATCACAAAGTAACCTTACCCCGGTTCATTATGAAGTTTTACACGAACTTATCATAAAGTAATCTTACCCAGGTTCCTCTTGAAGTTTTACACAAACTTATCCCAAAGTAACCTTACCCAGGTTCCTTCTCGGTTCAGATGCAGTTTTACCCAAACTCCTCGCAAAGCAACCTTACCCAGGTTCCTTCTCGGTTCAGATGCAGTTTTACTCAAACTCCTCGCAAAGCAACCTTACCCAGGTTCCTTCTCGGTTCAGATGCAGTTTTACCCAAACTCCTCACAAAGCAGCCTAACCCAGGTTCCTTCTCGGTTTAGATGCAGTTTTATCCAAACTCCTCACGAAACAACCTTACCCAGGTTCCTTCCCATAAGCCCTACTATCCAAGTTCCTTCTCATAACCTTACCATCTAGGTTTCTTTTTTCTTATCTCTAGACAGCAGTCCACAACACTGTAAGACCCTGACCTATTAAACCTGATTGGTTTCACCTTTCTCGAGTAGGTCGCGATGCAGCCTATACACGATTAGATATGCAGTTCACTTCCGCTTCCTCAAGCCGAAGTTAATTCCCTAGTAGATTAACGGACAACTGAAGCTCCTAAATTCTATTTCTCCCAAGACAGAGACCAACATTCCTCAGCAGATTCCTCCTCAACGATAGGAACAGGAATTCTTATCAAAGGAATATCTCAGGAAATCAACATCCTCTAGATGGCATCTTTAAGCCCATCTCCAGTGACATCCCGTCATCTCCTCCAAATGACATCTATAATCCCATTCCCGATACTACCTACATAGTCAAGCATCATTACAGACGAGTGCAAATTTCTGGGCACTCTAGTGTTCAATCATCTTCCACCTTCAGATCACGAAAGGCAGACGAGCCAATCTAAATCTTTAGGTTTAAGAAGATTGAACAGGGGCAGTTGTTGTACCCCAAAATTTTCCCTGTTTTCATACACGTATATTATTGGTTTTATGGTTATGGAATAAAGGTATATTTATCAAGCTTCTTCAGGTTACAAGTGATGTTTATTTCGTCAATGGATATTCTCAGAGTATTTTCCGTGCTGAAGATCGGTTCGCCATTTTGCAACGATTCGGGGTTCAAAGATTCACAAGTCCAACCCGGCGCGTCATATTCAGGTGTTCTTTCGCCAAGACATCTTTGATAATGTATTCTAAAATTCAGGTCCGGCTCAAAAGTCAATTCTTTAAAGAAGGTATCCGAATGTGTGAGTTTTCTCGAAAAAATATGGTGAAAAAGTGTGCTGAAAGTGCAGTTTTTACGCGCTAAAAAATTCATAACTTGAAGATCGTGGCTCGTTTTAAACCCGTTCCGGTGGCCAAAATTCCATATTGACGTAATCTATGTTTTCATCTCTCACGGCTGGAAGCTAATTTCAATCAGAAAGTCTTCAAAAATGCAGATTTATCAAGTATTTTCGTACAGAAAATTTGTGACAGAAATTTATTTGCGTCATGTTCAGAAAATCATAACTTGGTCGATTTTCACCGTATCGAGCTGGTTCTGGCGCCAAAATTTTACAAATTGAGTTGGTTACGTTTTCACAAGAGGTATCGAGTTCAAACGGTATTCAAAAGGCCTTCTTTTTTTGCTCAGAGTGTGTGTAACGCGCCGAAAATCTTGAATGCTGAATATTATTTAATCTGGGTCGAAACTTCGAAAATTTATAACTCGGTCAATTTTTATCGGATTGGTCTCATAGTTTTACACAACGTCACGCACTCAGATATCTACAACTTTGCTTCAAAAGTCGAGACCGAATTATGCTCTGATCAATATCAGTTTTTTATTGAAGAACGTGTCAGAGTCGACACTGGAGCCCAAAATAAGTTTGTCTGAGCAGAAACTTCAAAAATTCATAACTAATTCACCGTTTATCCGATTGAGCCCATTTTCGGACAGGAGTTAGTTCTCAATGTAGGATACATTTTATTTTCATATTTTAACTTCAAAAATTTCACTTAAGCCCCTGCAATTTTGCCTAAAACGTGACGAACTCAAGTGAACATTGGAGGCCCAATTGCACATTCAAAGCCCATTTTTTTCTCTCTAATTTCTATTATATAATCTCATTCTTTTTACACAAACAAAAAAGGAGGGGAAAAAAGCTTTTGCCACAACGCTGTCAGAATATCAAATTTTTTCAAGAATCATAAAACCTTGAAATCCTTATTACAAACCTCCATCTTACTACAAACAAACCATCCTTGTTACAAACCAACATCTCACTACTTCTCCAGTAAGGGTAAGGCTGGCTTGATCTCCATTATCAAAAGGACATAAAAGCATTCATATCACTACTTCTCCAGTAAGGGTAAGGCTGGTTTGATCTCCATGATCAAAAGAGTATAATCATTCATACATGTCATATCGGTTTAAACATTAATTTTTTTCTTCATATATTGGCTTTATTTGTGTTTCATAGTATATAGTAATTTATTTAATGTGTTCATGAGATTCAACACTGCAGATTTAGACAGGATCCCATGCAGGTTTATTACAGAACGTTGAGGTCAAAACACAAATGGTCAAAACAGAACAGCCAACACATGACACCAATACATGGCGAGGAAGACATCCTGAGAAGGTTAAGGGCGTGGGTTCAACAACCACCCCTATTGGTTTTGATTTTCTTCCTTTCTATTTATCCTTTTACCTATTTTTATTCTTTCCGTTTAAAACCTTTTTTTCATAAAACTTAACATTTTTCACAAACCTTTGATTTTTTATAATAAACTCGAATAATTAATTTTAGGTCTTTCTTTAATTTAATTTTAGGTTTTAATTTAATTTTAGGTAACTTTAATTGTTTTGTAAATAAATTAAAATTAATTAGAACAATTAGGATTTTGTTTATAACTTAATTCTATTTTCTTTTTTCTTAAAATAACAAAACACAAAAATATGCCATTTAATTATTTTTTTCTTTCTTTAATTAATTTAATTAACTAATTAATTGTGTATTTAATTTTAAAACCTAACTCTTTTCTTAAAAAATAATTAAAAACAACAAAAAATAATTTTTCTTTCGATTATCTTAGACGGGGTTAAAACCCTAATTCTCTCTCGTTCTTTATTCGCGCGCGCTTTATTTTATTTTACCATATTAATGTAATTGCTCACAAGTCCTAATAGATTAATTAGGACCTTTTTACTTTTATTTATCGTTTTTTTAAGGGTTTATTTTTGGCTATGTAAATACCTGAAGCCTTGTAATAGCTTAGCTTATTTTCCGCACTTTAAATTTCGCAAACTATAAATTGTCTAGATGTATGGCTAATAGGATTGTATGGCAAGAATGTCTGGAAAATTAAAACGGTAGATCACCTAATGTGCAAAGATTAAATAACTGAAACAAATCATATGCACATATTCACTCCTAGGGTACTCCTCACTTGGTTGCCTTAGAAAACAATGGTCATGTCCCTCGAACGTAGGGATACCCTTAGCAAATACCCTTGATTAAAATCATCACAAAAATCATGGTCCCTCGATGTCCCTCAAAGTTGCCTACGGTATATGATCTTGTCCCTCGATGTTGCCTACGAATATATGATGACAGTCCCTTCGAAATGCTAACGTATCCTTACATGTTGCCTTCAATGACCATTACGTCCCTTTCGATAGTCCCTCAAACTCCAACGATGATGCTACCTACTCACTAATAGTGGGATAGCGCTGTCTAAAGGAAACAAGAACAAAAACATTCTTTTTTCGAGTAGGTAGATGCTAGTAGGTACTTGCTCAAAATCAAACTTTTCCATACTTACACTTTTTCAAACAAAGTTTTCAAAACAACTTCGTAACACTCTTGAAGACAAAAGCAAGGGTTAAATCAAAGTCAAACAAAAAAAAACTTTTTTCAAATCACACAAACACAGAAGCAATTTAAAAAATGATGAGCAAGTACCTAAGAGCCCGTAGAAAACTACGGATAGAAAGGGTGCTAATACCTTCCCTTTCTATAATCTACCCCCCGTACTCAGAATATCTCGAAAAAGGAATTTTTCTGTGCTTTTTTCCTTTCCAGTTGGATAAAATAAAAGCCGGTGGCGACTCTTTCTTACCGCGACATTTGCGAATACAAAACATAAACCAGTATTAACAGTCGATTCTGCCACCATATCACACCAGTAAAATACCCTTTGAACGGTACTTGGACAAGGCCAGTAGAAGAACTCCTTCCAGGCCATTCAAAGGAGGTCATCAAGAGGGAACTATGAAAATATGTCCAAGACAAAGTCTTGCCTTGTTGGGTCACAATGCCATAAGAGATGATTCGACCAGGGACTTCTCTTCAAAAAGGCAGGAAATCGAAGCAAATGGTGATCCAATCGAAGGAGCTTTAGTACCAAAGCTGGCACAATTCGAAGTCAGGACCATCAAAGAAAGAAAGGTTCTAATAAGGAAAGTCTTGATTAGTTCGAATTGAAGTAAGGCCGTCAAGGAAGGCATTCGAAGGAATGAAGATGGGACTTGGTCCTAAATAATCCAGAAATCCCATAATCGAAAGAAGATTGAAGCAGGCTGGCAAATCAAGGAAAACATGTGGGAAAAAACACAAAGATTTGGCCATTTTAGAAAAAAAGAGACAAGAAAAATCAAATCTTTTCTCACTCAATCTTCAAGATTCAGTTCAAATTTGTTAACCTAATTCAGTCTACTATATATATATATATAACAAATCCTGATCAAAAAAGGAATTTTTTTTGGCCGTGTAGAACACTCAAGACTGTTCAGAATTTTGACAAAAAGTGTGGAACGAGTTTTGCTCTAGAGGGAGATTCAAGGCGTTTCAATGTATGCAATTCATTCCTATGTGTATTTGGAAGCTTTATGGACCACTCTCGCGCATCAGTACCTCCAGGAACAGTCAACACAGGTATCACGGCTGGCTCTAGTTCATGAAATTGGTTTTTTGAAATATATGCATGATCAATGATTTTTAAACACAAATTCATTTTTGTATGATTATTTAGAACATATCTGCATGATTAATTATATGTTTGATGCATATTTGATTGAATGCCATGGTTAGGGTTTCAAGGTTATTTTTAGGGTCTTTTGTTTCAGGCAAAATCAGGACAAACGATGAGTACCATTGTACTCACGAGACCAAACCCAATTGATCTACATATTTGATTTGAATTTATATTGCATAATTATGATTTTTGAGATGTGCAGGTTTGTAGCTACAGCGCTGTCTGTAGGTAAAACCTTTAGGCTAAAACGACAGTCTCAACGAAGAAGATGACTACGTGTCAAAACCTGAGTGGCCCGTTTGAATTCTTGCGTGTTTTTATCACAGCCACTGACTTTTCATCACATATAATATATGTTGTTTGTTTATGTTAACAATTGAATGGTTGGCTCAGTGGTAAAGGGAAAGGCTTTTCAGTGCGCATGTAGGAGGTTAGGGGTTCGATCCCTTCCTCCTACATGTTATTTTTCCTAACGATTCTTTGCAGATTCCATGTTGTTCTTCCAAGCGTGCATACCATAGGCCTCAGACCCTCATTCTTCGATCATTCAACACCTGGATCTAATGCTCCCAACAAAGCTCCCCATGGTGGACACTCATGGGACAATTACACTGAGTCACTTGCAGCTATGGGCAACTTGATTGGGCTTTGAACAGAAATTCAGCATGCACCCTCCAATTTGGGTTTACACCCCTCAGGCTTACTCTTTTTCCCTTCTAATTTTGTTTTATTTACAATAGTTTATTTATTTTGTTTAAATTAATTTTTCCATAAAATCATAAAATCAACATCACAAAAAATAGGATTTATTTTTTTTCAATAAATTAATTTTTGTAAGTTAATTAATTTCATCAATTTTAATTTGTTTCATTAATTAAAATTAATTAGAAAAATTAGGTCAAACTTCAAATCTTTTTCACAAAAATCCTAAAAAATATTTTTATTGATCAAATTAGGTTTTTTAGGGTTTCAAACTTATTTCAATTTTTTATTCTCACGCGTAACTATCTTTTCCGTACGATTAATTGTTATTAGTGATGTAACTGCGCCCAGTTTGTAATAGATTAATTAGGGTTTTATTTCCGCATTTTATTTTCAGTCAATTCCTTATGTATCTACACCAAATCCTTGTAATAACTTAGGGCCTCTATTTCTTGCTTTTATATTCTATATGCTTGTATATAACTGTTAGCAACCTAGGCATGTATGAGTAATTAATCAATAGATCACTAAATTCAAGATAAATGTATCTGGAAAAAAAAGCACACTTTTGCACACTTGCACCCCTAGGGTATTACCTCACTTGGTTGCCTTCGGAAACAACGGTCATGTCCCTCAAACATAGGGATACTCTTAGTAAAAACCCTCAGTTTAAAGTCGTCATAAAGATCATAGTCCCTAAACATCCCTCAACTTGCCTATGAGAAATGATCTTATGATGATAGTCCCTTCGAAATTCTAAGGTATCTTTACATGTTGCCTTCAATGACCATTACATCCCTTTCGATAGTCCCTCAACATCTAACGAATGGGGTTACCTACTCACTAATAGTAGGATAACACGGTCTAAAGGAAAGGAGGAAAAGAACGCATTTTTTCGAGTAGGTAGATAACTGTTAGGTACTTGCTCAAACCAATTTTCACACCACACTTCCAAACACTTTTCAAACAAAAGTTTTCAAAAACACTTTATCACACTCTTGAGGACTGATACAAGAGTTACCATAAAGTGACTCGCCGCACTAAGGCATTTTTTAAAGCTTTCAAACACACAAAACACGAAAGCAATTTTAAAAATGAGCAAGTACCTAAGAGTCCATGGAAAACCATGGATGGAAAGGGTGCTAACACCTTCCATTTTAATAATCTACCCCCCTTACTCAGAAATCTCGAAAAAAGGTCTTTTCCTGTTCTTTTCACCCTTTCCTTTTTGGATAAAAGAAAAGTCGGTGGCGATTCTTGCTTACTGCGACATTTACGAACAAAAAACGCAAACCAGTATTAATAGTCGGTTCTGCCACTGTATCACAATGCGCTACAAGTCTCCATTGAATGCAGGGGAACTACTTTGGCCCATGTTCTAGTAGATACTGGTTCATCATTGAACGTGCTTCCCAAGAAGGCTCTAGGAAGATTAGTCTATGAAGGTTTGACTCTGAAGCCCAGTAACATTGTAGTGAGGTCTTTGATGGTTTGAAAATAATGGTGCAGGAGGAGGTGGACATCCCCATCAAAGTTGGTTCTCAGACCTTTGACTCCACCTTCTACGTGATAGATATCACACTATCTTAGTCTTGTTTGTTGGGTCGCCCTTGGATCCATGGGGATGGAGCTGTCACATCCACTCTCCATCAGATGAAGAAGTACCCGGTGAAAGAAAAGATTTTCACGGTACATGGTGAAGAGGAATACATGGTAAGCCACCTGAACTCTTTCAGGTATATGGAAATGGATGGTGAGTTCATCGAGACTCTGTGTCAGAACTTCGAAGAGGTGCCTCAGACTATGGCTGCAACTGAGACTGTTACTAATATGCCAAAGATCACCAGACCTCCTTTGAAAATGGCTTCTCTCAAGGACGCCAAAGCAATTATTGAAGAAGAGGCTCAAAGGATTGTTCGTCGTGCTCGTGTTGGAGGACCTCCCCTATGCATCCGTAACCATGGGGTCAACGCTTTAGAAGAAAGTGATGGTGATTATGACATGGATAGTTGGATCTTCCCTACTACCAATGGTGGACCCAGTAACTGTACGACAAAAGACTTTGTACCTATTACTTTTACTCAGAAGTAATTGTCTTTCTTGTTTTCGGATATGTAATAAACAATATAAACTCTACGACCATATGTCTTACCCGGGGCACAATGGTTTATTTGTGAGGGTTATCATGTTTCAATCTCATATGTCATTAATAAAACATTGGACGTTTTGCATACAAATTTTGCACTCTCTGTTTTTCTTTTCTGCTTTTACTTTGTCAATACAGCTATGCTCTTACACACACTCACATATCAAACTGCAGATCCATATCCACTCTGGACCCCATTGATAATGGTTCTACTATTTCCGGTTATGACTTTGAAAATCCGATCAACCAAGCCGAGGATGAAGGTGAGGAAGATTGTGTGGTACCCGGAGAACTTGCCAGATTGTTACACCAGGAAGAAAGGGCTATACAGCCTCATGAAGAGCCAATTGAGACAGTAAATTTGGGAACCGAAGAGGACAGAAAAGAAGTCAAGATAGGTGAAAATTTGGAGCTTAGTGTCAAATAGCGGTTGATACAGATGTTGCATGATTATGTCAAGATCTTTGCTTGCTCATATGAAAACATGCCAGGGCTAGACACGAATATCGTGGTTCATTGTCTCCTGGCCAAAGAGGACTGCCCTCTAGTAAAGCGGAAGGTCCATCGTATGCGTCCTAAAATGTTATAGAAGATCAAGGCAGAAGTTATGTAACAGTTCAACGTTGGGTTCTTAGCTGTCACTTCTTATCCCCAATGGGTTACTAATGTAGTTCTGGTGCCTAAAAAGGACGGCAAGGTATGTATGTGTGTGGAATACAGAGACTTGAACAGGGAAATCCCCAAGGATGACTTTCCGCTTCCCCACATTGATGTTCTGGTTGACAACACCGCACAACATAAGATATTTTCCTTCATGGACGGTTTCTCTGGTTACAATCAAATCAAGATGGCACCCGAAGACATGGAGAAGATAACCTTCGTCACACAATAGGGAACTTTCTTTTACAAAGTGATTCCATTTGGATTGAAGAATGCTGGGGTAACCTATCAACGAGCCATGGTAGCTTTGTTCCATGACATGATTTACCATGAGATAGAAGTCTATGTTGATGATATGATAGCCAGGTCTCAAACTGAGGAAGAACACCTTGATCATCTATAAAAGTTTTTTGATAGGTTGAAGACGTACAAGTTGAGGTTAATTCCGAACAAATGCACCTTCGGGGTAAGGTCTGGTAAACTCCTAGGTTTCATTATTAGTGACAAGGGTATTCAGGTAGACCCTGCAAAGGTGAAGGCTATACCACAGATGTCCGCTGTTGTACCCCAAAATTTTCCCTCCCATATTTCTCAACAAATTTTAAGTGAGGTCCCCAAATTGCTCAAGGAAGTTCAAGAGTTGACCATACAAACTCTCTCCTAAGGCAGTATACCTCAAATTAGGGTTTCATTTTGCATCAAGATGCTTGAGTCCAAAGGATCCCAAATTCTCACCATTGTCCTAATATATTCTCAATATCATCCATGTTAATTTTCAAGCCTTGCAGAGGAAGTTTGCTCAGTCAATTGCTCGAATTCCTGAAAATCAATTGTGCTAGGTAAAAAGTCAACTGTGGCCCACATACAGTCAAGCTTCAAGATTTTTGGTCAACATCCTTATTTTGAGGTATTGTTCATCATTTGATCAAGGTTTGATCATGATTCCTCAAGGATTTCTCACAATTCATCAAAACCCAAAAGTTGCTAAATTAGGGTTTTATAGGAAAAGTCAACTCAACTTTGACCAAGCATAACTTTCTCATACTTTATCAGAAATGACCCATCCAAATCTCATTTTGAAGAGGATGCCATTACCTCCAATTCATCTTCAGCTCCCAATTTCAGAATATGCACTCACAAAAGATATGAATTTTGACATTATAGGTCCTTTTAAAAAGTCAACAAAAATACCTTTTGGGTCAAAGCTTCATACATGAACATGGAAGACTCAATTGAGATGAGAACAAAAGGGTTGTTTAGAGGACACCCCAAGCTTTCTAAAAAGTCCAAGAACATCTCTCTAGGGTCAAAATTGAGAGATTTATGCATTGGCCAAGTTGACCATTTTTGCAAAATTGCCAAAAGCCAAATGTGCTCAAAAATACATTTTTTGTCAAATGGGCCTAGTTTTTCATGATTAAATCTTGCTTATAACATGGTCCACGATTCAAATCAGCACCCACACATATTTTTCTTTATTTATTTATTTTATTTTGATTTTTATCATTTAAAAGTCAAATTAAATCAAATAAATAGCAAAAAATATCAAAGATTTGTTTTGTGATCAGATTTTGGGAGGAATCAAATCCAATTATGCTGACAAATCATATCCAAAACGTGCAAAATAAATTGAACCAAAATTGGCATGATTTGGCTTGATATAGAAAGATATCATACAAGGATAAAGACCAAATCAAATCTTCATAATGGACAAAGATTTAGCTCGTTTTTGTTGACCTAATGCAGTCCATTACATATACAGAACATAACCAAGGCAAGAGAGGGGGTGAAGCAGCCGTGAAAACACCCAAAGAAAACTGAAAATTTCAAGAAAAAGTGGGAATCGATTTTCAACCTACAAGGAGTTTCAAAGCATTTAAAGAGCCCGAATCCCTTCCCAGACATCCCAGGAAGCGATTCCAATCACTCCCAAGTCTTAAAACGCCCAGAATCGTGCTCCACTCCTCCCACAGTTTGTCCAAAAAATTGATTCTGATTTCACTAACTCACGTATCTTTAGTGCTTTTGATAGCCATACTCATGTTTATCATCGTGTTTGTAAGATAATCGTTCCATTTAATTGCATTTTTTATAACTGTACGTGAAATTGCCATGGTTAGGTTTTTGTGTTCTTGTTTAGGGTTTTTCAATGCAGGCAAAATTAGATGTTAATTCTGGTACGATGATGCTTTTGAGGATGATACGAGTTGATTGGTACCAGCCATGGTCATTTATCTTGAGCATATGCGATTTTGGAGATGGACAAGGTTATACCTACAACAAACGTTTGTAGGTAAAAGCCTGATTTTCTAAAGCGATGGAGAGAGGAAGAAGAAGCTGGTGTGGCAACGTGTGATTCGCTCATTTGAATTTTGCGCGCTGGACTGGCTCCACTAGCTTGTTTTTCATATTATGTTCTGTTTTTATTTTACTTACAAGTTAACATGCTAGCTCAGATGGTTGGGGAGAAGGCCTTTGATGCACACGTCCTGGGTTCGATCCCAGGCGTATGCATTTTATTATTTTCTTGCTTATTTCAGGTGGATCCCATGCAATACAGTAGCATACGCCTACCATACACTCTTGTGTTCCACCATTAGGTTCATCAGCTAGTTGGATCCAACGCTCAGGTAGCAGGAGGATCACCATACACCCCAGGTCAACGTACGCACTGGATCAGGTGAAGTCAAAAGGGCTTGGATGTGTTTGGGCCCAGAATTTCAACAACACACCCGCTCTTTCAACATCACAACCAGGCCCATCTTTTCTTTTTCTTATTTTCTTTTATTTTATTTAATTCTTTTAATTGATTTAATTCTTTTAATTTTTTCTTTTAATGATTTTAATTAACAAATTAATTATTTTTCATAAAAAATCATAAAATCAAGAAATCAAAAATTAGAATTAGACTTTTCTTGTAAAAATTAATTTTGTTAATTTAATTTTATTTTAACTTAGGGCAATTTTAACTTTTGTTAATATCATTAAAATTAATTAGCAAATTAGGTTAAACTCTTAATTTAATCTTTTTTTCTCTTTTTTCTCAAATAAATAAAAATACAAAAAAATAGGTTTTAGAATAAATTAATGTATTTTTCTTAATTCAAAATTAATTAGGACCTAGGGGTTTCTTTTTTTAATTTAATTGTTTCATTATTTTCTTAAATAACAAAACATGATAAAAAAACATTTTTTCTTTAATCAATCGCAAATAGGTTTAGTCAAGGGTCAAAACCCTAGTCGTTTCGTATTTAATTCTCCGCGCGCTTATTATTTATTTTGACAATATTGTTGTAACTTTTCACTGGTTTGTAATAGTTAATTTAGGGAATTTACTTATCGCTTTTTCCCCGGGTTTTTGGCTATGTAATTAATCCCCCTCCCCGAAGCCTTGTAATAGCGTAGATTTACTTTCTCGCATTTTTTATTCCTGCAAATATTTAAGTGTCTAGATGTATCCTAATAGGATTGTATGACAAGAATGCATGATAAATTAATACGGTTAGAAAACCCTAATGTGCAAAGATAAATAACTGAAACAAGTCACTCACACATATCAAGCTTAGGGTATACTCTCACTTCGGTTGCCTTCGGTAAACGATCATTAAGCATAGGGTGTCTTAGTGGTTGCCCTCCTGTCTAAAAAAGATCAAACGCCTCATTTGAATGTTGCCTCAGAAATATTGCCTCGGAAATGTCGCCTTGAATATGATCTTAAGACTCTAGGGTTATTACTAAGACGTCCTAATATTGCCTCGAAAATCGTGCCCTATATTGCTTCATAGAAGTCCAATTTCAGAGCTCTGCAACTCAACTTCAATAAGTAGATTCTTTAATCAATTCTTCAAAACTTTAATATCATTGTGATGCTCTCATTTCCCTGGTTCTAGTCGCAACACTTTCTTTTTACTGGAAACACATTTTGACCATGAAATTTCAAATCCCTTTTCAAAACTTTCCTTCCAAATTGATTGAGCTACACTTTATATAAATTTGGCGTGAGGGTGTGGTTGTCTTCGTATTGAAGAGATGAAGCGAATGGCATAGGTCAGAACTTTTTATTTTTACAATTTGAGAGACCTGCAATTCGCATTGGCTGGAGGTTTAAGATGACCAACGTGTCATCTTCCAACCAATGATGGCGCGCCACTTGTTATTTTTGAATTGTGGTTTAATAATTGATTCAGGGCTTTATTCCCTAATGACCATGATATGCACAGCACGCCAGATCCCTTGGAATTGATTACTAACGTGTTTTGACTCTCATCCAATGGTCCACATATATTTTAATTTTATTTTCTTTTCTGATTTTTATATTTAATTGTTTTAAACTTCAAAAAATCATAGAAAATTCATTTTAAGTCCAAAAAATTTGAAAAAATTCTGAAAAATATTTTTGATTATTCTCTTTCTGATTTTTATTTTTTCACAATTTAATTTTGTGTTTTGGTATTTTTTATAAATTTACACTTTATTTGAATTGTTTTAAATGTTTAAAAATACTTTTATGCATTTTTAAATTCTGAAAAAATTATGGAATGATCCAATGACATTGTGACAAATATTGGTGACCTTATTTTATTTTTGTTTCTGACTTTGTTATTTTTATCATTTTTGGTTTATTTTACCTCTTTCTTTTAATTTTAAAAATAGTTTCTGACTTAAAAAAATTACCAAAAAATTTATAAAATCATTTGAGTCCTTTTCTGATTTTTCTGTGGTCTTACTTTTTATTTCTTGATTAATTTGAACATAGTTGATATTTTTTCTCTTTTATTTCTATTTTTAAACATTATTTTTAAACCTTTTGGGCTAAATTTTTGATCATAAACTTTATTAACATCATTGGATCCATGGTGTTGAGTCTAACTCCACAAAAATGGATGAATGCTTTTAATAATAGTTTGATTAAATTTAATCCAAAAGTGGTTTGTATATTCTCTCCCACCCCTCTTCATCTCATCTCCTTCTTATTGCACTAAATGTTGTTGGAGCATGATCTCTATATCATGTCTAAAAAAATGGTGCATAGATTGCTATTGATCGACCTCAAAATAGGTGCGACTTATACATAAGTCCACTTACGATTGCTTAACATACCGCTAAATTTTGTCCCGATTCGAATAAATGGTCATTCGTGGCCCAAACTTATGTTTGCAAGCCCAAGTATGTTAATTTGATCTCTTTGATTCAATAACCTTGAGATTCATTATGTGGAGGCTTTGGTTCTACCAATCCTCTAATGGATCTACAACACCTTTGGTCAACGCGGATCACTTAAACATCGTTGATCATTAAATGATACTCATGAGGATTCCAAATGGATGATATACTTGACAAAAAGCAAATGCAACTTGTTGTGTGGAGGATTTGGTTCTACCAATCCTCTAATGAGTTCCAAATGCAAGTTTTAAGATGATCATCCAACTAACCACTAATCACTAATAATTGACTTTATCCTTTATTCTTTTATTATATGCCCCTTTTATTTTTATGCACTATTTATATTTAGCATTTACATTTCATGCCATTCTCATCTTTGCTCATTTGAGCATTTACTTTCTTGTCCTTTTTATTTTTCCTCACTTGAGTTTTACTTTTCTTTTTAAAACACCTAATAATTAGCATAAACCCTAAAAATCTTTAATGCAACTTGGACTATCTGGTTACTATCCTTGGCATTATGGAGCATTGGAATTTTTGGACTTAGGATTAGAAATCTTGGCCTATGATTGGAGACCTTGTGATCTTATCTGATTATTTTATATGGAGCTCTTGAGGTTTACCTCAAGACATTGGGTTGTTTGTTTGTTGTATGTGCAGGTTATTATGATTACACCCTTTGTTTGTAATCTGGAATTCACCCATATACAGCCGTTACTCTACCCAATTTTTGTGAAGACTTAATACACTTTAAGTTTGGTTCTCTCAAGAGGTCTAGTATTTTTGCTTGTTTGGTTTCAATCCAAAGAATGGGAATTCTATCTTGGCTCATAGTGTCAAGTATTGGCTTCTTGTTGGTTAAATGGCTATTATTCCTAGCTTTTACCTTATGCTTTAGGATAGCCTCTTCTTCCCCTCCCACCTTCTTTAATTTCAAAAAATCTTCTCCCTCCTTTTGAAAACTCTTCTTGTTTTAAACTTGAACCACTTTCATATTAAAAATGGACATAGGTCCATACATTTTCAAACATTTTCATAAGTAAACTCCAATAAACTTAATAATACTTTGAAATCCTTTTTGTGAGAAGACTAAAAGTCAATCAATCTCATTCAAACCATTTTGCCACCTTGGCTTTCATCTTTAAACTTTTCTCAAACAAATTGGGCTCTTGTCAATCCTTGTAGTGATGCAAACAACTATACTTCTATAATATACAGTGAAGAGAGATATTTTCCCCTTGGGTGTTGAGTGAGGCATTGTAGGTTTTAAAATCCAAGCCATATCCTCCACTTTGAGATGATGCAAATTCTTCTTTTTCATGATTGTGGGTAGTAGGTATGTTTTCCACACGGACAATGATGATGATGTTTTATCTCATAAAAATTAACCAACACACGTACGTTTTAAATTTTTTTAAAAAGGAACTATGTGTGCCCTGATCCCCTATTGCACTGAAGGTGGTACGTAGGCACTAAAGATTTGCAACCGCGGCGGGTGCAAAAATCATAAAAAATATATTTCTTTTCTCACCTCCACCATCTATTTTCATACAACATATTATAGCCAAAATATATAGATTTTACAAAGAGGTTCCTGCGGAGTACCATAGATTTTTAGGATGCTAATACCTTCCCTTTGCATAAGAAACCCCCTTACCTGGAATCTTTCCCCCTCTTTTGGGTTATTTGCTCTTTTCCCATTCCTTTGGATACAATAAAGCATGGTGGCAATTTTTATTTTGATTTGTATAAGTCTAGTCAATCAGACTCAGGAATACCCAATTGGTGCTTCGAAGAAAGACAGAAAGACATCGAGAAGATTGGCAGGCAGTTTCTTCCTCAGTGAAAATGTGTTGTATAAAAGAAATTATGACATGGTCTTGCTCAGATGCATGGATAGACACGAAGCATGCATAATGATGCATAAGGTTCATCAAGGTTCATTTGGCACTCATGCTAATGGACATTCGATGGCTAAAAGGATGCTAAGGGAAGGTTAATATTGGCTGACAATGGAATCTGATTGTTACAAATTTGCAAAGAAGTGTCATAAATGCCAAATTTATACAGACAAGGTCCATGTGCCTCTGACACTTCTTAATGTGATTTCCTCCCCGTGGCCTTTCTCTATGCGGGGTATTGACATGATTGGGATGATAGAACCCAATGCTTCGAATGGACACCGTTTTATCTTGGTAGCAATTAATTACTTCACCAAGTGGGTGGAGACTGCTTCATATGCTAATGTTACCAAGCAGGTGGTTGTGCGCTTCATTAAGAATAATCTTATATGTTGGTATGGTCTGTCGAATAGAATTACCACTAACAATGGCTCGAATCTTAACAACAAGATGATGACAGAACTTTGTGAGGAATTAAAGATTGTCCATCATAATTCATCTTCGTACAGGCCGAAGATGAATGGGGTTGTTGAAGCTGCTAATAAGAATATCAAGAAAATTATCCAGAAAATGGTTGTTACTTATAAGGATTGGCATGAAATGCTCCCTTTTTCTTTGCATGGGTATCGAACATTTGTCCGCACTTCAACAGGAGCAACCTCGTTCTCCCTTGTGTATGGAATGGAAGTTGTGCTCCCAATTGAGGTTGAGATTCCCTCTTTGCGTGTGATAATGGAAACCAAGTTGACAGAGGCTGAATGAGTCCAGTACAGGTTTGACCAATTGAATTTGATTGAGGAGAAGAGGATGACGACTTTGTGTTATGGCCATTTATATTAGAAAAGGATGAAGAAATCTTTTGATAAGAAGGTCAAACCTCGTGAATTTAGAGAAGGCGACCTCGTGCTCAGGAAGATCATGTCTTTCAACACTGATTCTAGGGGCAAGTGGACTCCCAATTTTGAAGGCCCGTATATTGTCAAGAAAGCCTTCTCTGGCAGTGCATTAATTCTTGAAACTATGGATGGCGAGGAGTTCCCACGTCCCATGAATGCTGATGTAGTCAAGAAATACTTCGCCTAAAGGAATAAAAGAACAGCTCGCTAAGTTGAAAATCTGAAAGGGCGGCTTAGGCAAAAAAGAGCGTCTCGGTAGGCCGAAAACCTAAAAGGGCAGTCTAGGCAAAAATTAGAGACATAAACATAATAAATTTCCTGCTAAGCTGAAAACCCGCAAGGGAAGCTTAGAAAAAAGTTAGGGTCTTTCTTGGTAAGTAACTACATCAGACAAGACTTGATCATTGGAGAAACAAACTTCTCGAATTCTCATCACACTTCAACAGAAGTTGCTTCTCAGGATTTTAAAAGTTATTAGAGGGGATAGTGGTCATTGTATCTCAATGTATCTTTCCCATTATATATTACCATTTTCCAAACTTTGTAATCATCTATGGAGTCTCGCCATTCACAGACTACCATTATATTAATGAAATTTGAGATGTTACCCAATTCTTTGTATTTATTATTTTATTTAGCTTTCAAAGACTCCATTTATTATTGATAATAACTTTCAAAGCAAATAGATTAAATAACAAAATCGATTTTTCAAAAAGAATTTACAATTTGCTTTTACTTTAGAATTTGTGATGCGAATAAAAACAACAACAACAACAACAACAACAAAAATGGTGATCCTAGGAATGGAAAAACTCCAATTTGTTTTAAGAAGTTTTTGTTCCCCTCGGGAAGGTTTACTCAGGATGTTTGGCCGTATTAGGTTCGTGACTCTGGTATTCTCGGTCAAGTTTGGATTCATTTCTCCTCTTTTTCGAGTTTTCATGATGTGAAGTTTCAATCCTAGATTTCTCCAGTGATGTTTTCGTTCGGTCTAATGGATGTTCTTTTCCCGAGAAGTTGTACCATAATAACTCTTGAAGAACATAGGTCCCTGGTTTCTCTAGTGAAGAACGTATTGTGGTTTTCCCTTTGAGGATGTGGTGTTAACCTCCCCAATGAAGTAGGCTTGAATTCCCCAGTGAATGTTTTGATGATTTGGTGCCCATCTGCTTTACTTGAGATTGGTTTTGCAATCCCCAATAGAAGTGTTACTTTTGAAAACATTTGTTTCCCCGATGAAGCCTGAAGAAGGATGTTCTATCCCTGTATTTGTACTATTCTGTCACTTTGTTTTGTTTACTGTCGGATTATGTTTCTCCCCAGTAAAGCTGAAGCAGGCAATAAGCTTTGTTTCTTCAGTTGGCATTTTTTTGGAATGATCATCTTGGATGTGGTTTAGCCGAGTGTTGCTTGTGCCAGAGTTGGTTTTGCATGGTTATTCCTAGTGTTATATATCGGTTTTGTCAGCATATGCATGATAACACCCATACATTCATACATACATCATGCATGGTTAATTTTAGGAAGTCATTTCTCATTCACATTCTTTAATTTTTTTGTTGACATATTACCCTATTTCACAGAGTTGTGTTGTCCTGTCTCCAATAGAGTGCCAACCTTAAGCAGAAAGCGTATATTCTTTCAGTTTCCTCACTAAGTTATCCCTCGGGGAAGATTTTTTGCTTTATCCTTCTTGTACAACTCCTTGTTTGGATGGATTTGGTTTTCCCTCTTGAGTTTATTTCTCGAAGGTTGTTTTTTGGTTGACTGTTTCGTTCCAGTTTATTTCTGGTTTGAATCTTCAGTTGCCCAACAATATTATTTACTTTGGATTTTTGAAAGCTTCGAGTTTTGGTTTGTGCATTTATTTTGCACGAGAAGACTTTATCTCCTCAGCAGGAATATTGTGGCATTTCCACAGGAAGTCATATTTCTTTCCCCAAGAAGCCATGTTTCTATCCCCAGAAAGTCATTTCTTTTTACGATCCTCCATGACAACAAGTAACAAGTATCTTTATTTGAGCAACTTGTGCTTCCCTATAAAAATCGACGTAACTTTTTTGCTATCTCCTCTATGAGTGGATAGTTTGCTGTCTGTTGTCAATTTACGCCAGTGGGTGGCGAGACTTTCAAATTTGAAGAGACAATTCGTTGTGAAATATTTGTAGGTGATAGTCTCTTTATTTGAGACAATTTATATATTACCCTTTCCAGGCAGAGTGCCTCAGTTAAATAAGAAGTTGAGACCCTTTCTAGGTGAAATGCCAAAATTTTAGAGAAACTTGTTATCTTTTTTTCTACCTTCAGCAAAAGCTGGTAGGTCATTGGTAGTGAACTCCGTTGATTGTTATCTGTTTTCTACCCTCAATGAACGTTGGTAGTTCATCATCAGTGAACGGCAGTGTTATGGTATATTCTCTTTCTACCTTCAGTGAAAGTTGGTAGGCCATTGGCAGTGAGCGTCGATGATTGTTATCTTTTTGCTACCATCAGTGAATGTTGGTAGTCCATCGTCAGTGAACGGCAGTGTTATGATATATTCTCTTTCTACCTTTAGTGAAAGTTGGTAGGTCATTGGAAGTGAACGTCGATGATTGTTATCTTTTTTCTACCCTCAGTGAACGTTGGTAGTTCATCGTCAGTGAACGGCAGTGTTATGATATATTCTCTTTCTACCTTAAGTGAAAGTTGGTAGGTCATTGGTAGTGAACTTCGATGATTGTTATCTTTTTGCTACCCTCAGTGAACGTTGGTAGTTCATCGTCAGTGAACAGCGATGCTATGATATCTCTTTTCCTTCTACCTTCAGTAAATGTTGGTAGCTTACCGTCAGTGAACATCGGTGTTGATATTTATTTTCCTTCTAACTTCAGTGAACGTTGGTAGCTTTACCTCTAGTAGGAGTTGGTGTATCCTTTGACCATTTTACCATCCTCTCTGAGTAGGGTCTTTCGATCCACCAGTGATTTATTTTCCTGGTCGGGTTGCTCTCTTGTTTCTTTATTATTGTTACATCCCCAATGAAGTTTTGTGTCTCTTTGGTCTTGTTCATATGCATTCATGCTCATAAACATTGCATGGCATCTTAGGGCCAAAAATAGGGTTTGTTTTATATTTAAGTATCTTCGATCGCGTTGACACGAAGATTTTTAAACTTTGTATCTCTGGATAGAAGAAACTTAAATAAGTGCAGCTGTTGTACCCTAATTTTCCCCCCTAAGATCCCTTCATCATACCATGTTGATTCATTCACAACAAGATCACATTAGGATTCTTAATTCCCCTCCCTATATTTAGCTTTGCTCTTTGAGGAATCACCAAGAACCTTGACTTGTGTTCTTTTATGATCACGAATATTTTTTGTCTTGGTTTTTTCTTTTAATTAATAAAATGCAATGTTGGTTTGTCTTGCTTGTTACTCATGTAGGTAAAGGCAATAAGATTCAGCAAGTTGCTCCATGGGTTCATGAGTTTATTTCCATGCCCTAGTCAATAAAGCTTGAGAAGTTCAAACCTCGCCATTGGATTTGTTTTGGAAGAAATGGCATGTCAAGTTTATTTTGGTTCACTGCATTTCAAGGTTATCAAATTTGGTTGAAAAGCACAAGGGATTGATTGGAGAAGTTGTCATGCTTGGACAAGGCTTTGTTCCCATTGGTCACAAATGCATATTTATCTCAATTCTCAATATATGGAAGTGGTTATGGTTGCTATGAGTTCTCATTATCATCCTCAACAACTTATATTTACAAAGCATTTGTATCGGTACAAGAAGTTTGTTCAAAATTGCCAAAGTTCTTCAAGGCATGTTTCTAAATTTAGGAGCTAGGGTTTTGAACTTCAAAGGAGTATATCTTGCTCATCATTTGGTATTTTTGAGTTATTCCAAAGACATCATTCTCTTCAAATGGTTATTAACAATTTACTTCAAAAGTTCTAAGGAGTTTTCATGTGGAAGAAACTTGATGAAGAAGAAAGATTACAAGTCCTCCAGATGAATCCCCAATTTTCCATGTGTGACTTCAAATGATCATAACTTGTTCAACTTTTATCACCATGAGCCTATTATTTTTCCACAGTGATTTTGAAGATGTGAACTTTATGCCTTCTTTTATGTGTAAAGTGAGAAAATGGATTGAAGTTTCCTTAAGGATACAAAAGATTATAGGTCATTTCATGATTTTTTGCCAAATTCAACAAGTCATAACATTCTCAATTTTTGGATATTTTGAATGGTTAAAGTTTCAAAATGTCATTCAAGAGATCTACTTCATGCCATCTTTTTTGGTCAAGAGCAAATTCCAAGTGGAAGGCTATGTTTGGATGCAAGACATTATAGGTTATTTTTTAAGGAAAATTTGAAATATTTCTAAGTATGGAAAGTCAACTTCTTTTTTCCAACTTTAACTCAATGCAACTTTCAGCTCAAGCATCCATTTAATTCCATTATTTTTCCATTGTAAAGTATGTAGCCTCATCTTTATAAAGCATCAAGAATCATTCCCTAAGACACCTTGAGCTGAGAATGCCATGATCTTGAAGTTGGCACCTTGGAACTGAAGTTTCATCTCAAGTTAGATTTTGAAATCTTTGTTTTGGCCTTTAATCACAAGTTTTCCACGTGTTTATGCCTCTAAACATATTTAATGAAGTTCCAGAATTGTTTAGCACAACAAAACGTGTGTTTTGGATGAGTTTTGATCAAATTAGAAGTCACACTTTTCTTGTTTGCAACTTCACACGATTTCCCTCCAAACTTCATCATTTCACACGCTTGGACATTCCATTTGATTCCCTATAAATAAAGGGTCATTCCCCATTCATTTCCTCAAGCTTGGATAGCCAGAATCACCCTACCAAACTTGTTCCATAACTCAGAATTCAGCAACTTTGAAATCTATTCCCAAGACTTTTCCAATCCAATTTCTTCATCAATTCACCTTCCTTGATCTTCCCTGAAGCTAACCATATAATTACATTCAAGAATCGTGCCCTATATTGCTCTATAGAAGTCCAGTTTCAGAGCTCTGCAACTCAACTTCAATAGTAGATTCCTTCATCAATTCTTCAAAACTTTTATCTCATTGTGATTCTCTCATTACCCTGGTTCTAGTCGCAACACTTGCTTTTTACTAGAAACACGTTTTGACCATGAAATTTCAAATCCCTTTTTAAAACTTTCCTTCCAAATTGCTTGAGCTATAGTTTATATAAATTTGGCGGGAGGGTGTGGTTGTCTTCGTCTTGAAGATACAAAGCGAATGGCATAGGTCTGAGCTTCTGATTTTACAGTTTTAGAGACCTGCAATTCAAATTGGCTGGAGGTTGAAGATGACCGTGTCATCTTCCAACCAATGATGGCGCGCCACTTGTTATTTTTGAATTCTGATTTAATAATTGATTCAGTATTTTATTCACTAATGACCATGATATGCACAGCGTGTCAGACCCCTTGGATTTGATTTCTAACACGTTTTGACTCTCATCCCATTAATGGTCCACATATTTTTTACTTTTATTTTAGTTTCTGATTTTTATATTTAATTGTTTTAAACTTCAAAAAATCATAGAAAATTCATTTGAAGTCCAAAAAATCTGAAAAAATTATGAAAAATATTTTAGATTATTCTCTTTCTAATTTTTATTTTGTAGCATTTTAATTTTGTGTTTTGGTATTTTTTATAAATTTACACTTTATTTGAATTGTTTTAAATGTTTAAAAATACTTTTATGCATTTTTAAATTCTGAAAAAATTATGGAATGATCAAATGATGTTGTGACAAATATTGGTGACCTTATTTTATTTTTGTTTCTAACTTTGTTATTTTTTATCATTTTTGGTTTATTTTACCCTCTTCTTTTAATTTTAAAAATAGTTTCTGACTTAAAAAAATTACCAAAAAATTTATAAAATCATTTTAGTCCTTTTCTAATTTTTCTATGATCTTACTTTTTATTTCTTGATTAATTTGAACATAGTTGATATTTTTCTCTTTTATTTCTATTTTTAAACATTATTTTTAAACCTTTTTGTATATATTAAAATATAATATTATTTTGCGACTATTTTCTGGCTGATCTTGGGCTAAATTTTTTATGATAAACTTTATTAACATCATTGGATCCATGGTGTTGAGTCTAACTCCACAAAAATGGATGAATGATTTTAATAATAATTTGATTAAATTTAATCCAAAAGTGGTTTGTATATTCTCTCTCACCCCTCTTCATCTCATCCCCTTCTTATTGCACTAAATGTTGTTGGAGTGTGATCTCTATATCATGTCTCAAAACAAATGGTACATAGATTGCTATTGATCGGCCTCAAAATAGGTGCGACTTCTACATAAGTCCACTTACGATTGCTTAACATAGTGCTAAATTTTGTCCCGATTCGAATAAATGATCATTCGTGGCCCAAACTTATGTTTGCAAGCCCAAGTATGTTAATTTGATCTCTTTGATCCAATAACCTTGAGATTTATTGTGTGGAGGCTTTGGTTCTAGCAATTCTCTAATGGATCTACAACACCTTTGGTCAATGTGGGTCACTTAAACATCGTTGATCATTAAATGATACTCATGAGGATTCCAAATGGATGATATACTTTACAAAAAGAAAATGCAACTTGTTGTGTGGAGGCTTTGGTTCTATCAATCCTCTAATGAGTTTCAAATGCAAGTTTCAAGATGATCATCCAACTAACCACTAATCACTAATAATTTACTTTATCCTTTATTCTTTTATTATATGCCCCTTTTATTTTTATGCACTATTTGCTTTTAGCATTTACATTTCATGTCATTTTCATCTTTGCTCATTTGAGCATTTACTTTCTTGTCATTTTTATTTTTTCTCACTTGAGTTTTACTTTTCTTTTTAAAACAACTAATAATCAACACAAACCCTAAAAATATTTAATGATACTTGGACTATCTGGTTACTATCCTTGGCATTATGGAGCATTGGAATTTTTGGACTTAGGATTAGAAACCTTGGCCTATGATTGGAGACCTTGTGATCTTATCTGATTATTTTGTCCGGAGCTCTTGAGGTTTACCTAAAGACATTGGGTTGTTTGTTTGTTTGTGTTGTGTGCAGGTTATTATGATTACACCCTTTGTTTGTAATCAGGAATTCACCCGTATATAGCCGTTACTCTGCCCAATTTTTGTGAAGACTTAATACACTTGAAGTTTGATTCTCTCAAGAGGTCTAGTATTTTTGCTTGTTTTTGGTTTCAATCCAAAGAATGGGAATTCTATCTTGGCTCATAGTGTCAAGTATTGAATTCTTGTTTGTTAGATGGTTCTTATCCCTAGCTTTTACCTTATGCTTTAGGATAGCCTCTTCTTCCCCTCCCATCTTCTTTAATTTCAAAAAATATTCTCCCTCCTTTTGAAAACTCTTCTTGTTTTAAACTTGAACCACTTTCATAATAAACTTAGACTTAGGTCCATGCATTTTCAAACATTTTCATAAGTAAACTCCAATAAACTTAATAATACTTTGACATCCTTTTTGTGAGAAGACTAAAAGTCAATTAATCTCATTCAAAACATTTAGCCACCTTGGCTTTCATCTTTAAACTTTTCTCAAATAGATTGGACTCTTGTCAATCCTTGTAGTGATGCAAATAACTATACTTCTATAATATGTAGTGAAGAGAGATATTTTCCACTTGGGTGTTGAGTAAGTCATTGTAGATTTTAAAATCCAAGCCATATCCTCCATTTTGAGATGATGCGAATTCTCCTTTCTCATGATTGTGGGTACTAGGTATGTTTTCTACACAGACAGTGACGATCATGTTTTATCTCATAAAAATTAACCAACACACTTACGTTTTAAAATTTTTAAAAGAGGAACTATGTGTGCCCTGATCCCCTATTGCACGGAAGGTGGTACGTAGGCACTAAAGGTTCGCAACCGCGGCGGGTGAAAAAATCATAAAAAATATATTTCTTTTCTCACCTCCACCACCTATTTTCATACAACATTTTATAGCCAAAATATACAGATTTTACAAAGAGGTTCCTGCGTAGTACCATAGATGTTTAGGGTGCTAATACCTTCCCTTTGCATAACCAACCCCCTTACCTAGAATCTTTCCCCCTCTTTTTGGGTTATTCGCTCTTTTCCCATTCCTTTAGAAACAATAAAGCGTGGTGGCAATTTTGATTTTGATTTGTATAAGTCTAGTCAATCCAATGGCTTAGTCTTAAACATTTCTACCGCTACACGGACCAAAACGTGTGAGGGTTGATTACTAACACTTTCCACTTGCCTCTCTTTTCTTCAAGGACTTAAAAATAGTTACCATAACAAGGCCCTAAAACCATCATCCCGCTATACAAGCACAAATATAAACACACCTATAAAATACCTACAACAAAGATAGGGTTTTAAACAAACACAAATAGCAAACAATGCACATAGTACGAGATTGCCTTAACAAGGTCTTTAAATGAATCAGAAGGAATCCTGACATGCTCCATAACGGATGTCCCTTCATGCAAAGAAAACGGTAAAATCCTACTTCTCATGCTCTCTAGAAAGCGGTAAAGAAAGAAATAAAGGGGATTAGAAAATACCGAATAGATAATAATCTGTGTAGTCTAAGAAAGTAAAAAAAGAAACCCGGAAAACTTCATAAGCTGCTAACATCAACAAAGAAGACCCAATGAGATTATGTGTTGAAGCATCAATAAGCAAGAACGGAGTGTGTAGAGAACACATCTGAGTATCCATAGAAAACCTCGCACCGGATAACCATCCTTGAAATGCAAGATAATAATGTGCACAACACCACGTGCACAAGATAAGGAATATATGACCACATATCCAAGTCAAACAAAACACCTGCACAAAATACATTGACCAATGTACCATGGCAAACCAAAACAGAATGTGTGTTGACACGTCCATATCACAAACACCTTCACAAAAACATAATTATACAAACCAAGAACGGAATGTGTATCGATACATCTGCATTTCCGAGTACCTGCACAAAATACAATTATACAAGATACGGAGTATAAAACAATGGCATGCATGTCGAACGCAAAATCGGACCATAAATTGAAAGTCCAAACAAGTTTTCGGATAAAATAATCGAGTAATAATTACATGATCGTAAAATATCCAAATGTACCTTGCACAATCAAAACACATGCTAAAAATAACAAGGAAAATTGAACTATAAAAGAGTAGAAGGAAATTTGGAGCAAGAAATGGCCATGGAAAATCCAATGAAGCAACAAGCAAAAATTTGGAAAATATGCGTCGACCGCAACAGGGCATAAGTCGACTCATGCCTAAAAGTTTCTCAGTTTGCATCTATCGGAGGGTCGGCGCGACACTTCTTGCAGGTGACCTGAATTTTTATGTTGACCGTAACAGGGCTTGAGTCGACTCATGCCTGGGATTTTTTAGTTTTGAGTCGACCGGAGGGTCAGTGCAACACTTCTCGTATATGGTCCAAACTGTTTGCGTCAACTCAAAAAGGCTATGCGTCGACTCAACTACATTTTTGTTCAATTATTCAATTTTTGAAGCCACACAACTTTTGCATCGAGTGTCCGTTTCACGCATTTGAATTGTTGGAAAGCTTGAAAATCATAGAATATCCGCGCCACGATACGGAAAAAAAACAACAAAAATTATACAACAAATTCCCAGTTCTTAGCACGATCGACATGTGAATTTATGATCTGATTTCCTGAGTTTCAACGCATTTTTATCAGATCAAAAACCAAATTCACATCAATTTTATCAAACACATAGAATACAAAAATTTGTACATGAGTTACTTTACATGTACCAAGGTTCAAGATCAAGGTAAACCGCACACAATTCAAGATCTCACAACAACTGCAAATAGCAACCACTATAAACAACTTGAATAAGCACTTTTCTTATGAAAATCAATTAATCAATAAGTGCTTTTTGATCATCCAATTCCATATCTAAACATTATGATCAATTTGACTTACAAGTCAATAATAGGATCCACAATCCTAATTCAATTCCTCAATCAAAACTTGATTTAATTATCAATTCTAGAAAAGTGCTTATTCAAGAATCAACTATGCAAAAAGTGCTTAAATCAAGAAAGTTTACCATAGAAACGTAGAGGAGATTGAGGAGAAGAGATCTCCGAAATCGAGAATCAGAGATCTAGAGAGAAGTAGAGGGTGCGCCTTTCTAGGGAGAGAGGGAGAAAACTTTTCTCTTCAACTTTGTGTTCTTGTGTGTTCTTGTGTGTTCTTGATAAAAAATCCACAAAACCTTGTGTTTGATCCTTGAGCACTTGAGAGAGAGAGAGAGAGAGAGAGAGAGAGAGAGAGAGAGAGAGATTAGAGTAGTGTTTGTTGTGATTTGTGAATTATGAATCCCCCCTTTGTATATTTCTTGGGCTTTTGATTATATATTGAATGTGAAAATAGGCCTCGAACTTGCATTGGGCCTTATCGCGTCAGTGTCTGACTTGAGCATAAAAAAGAAAATCAAATTTTGGAGAGAAATATATAACAATAATTGTCATAAAAAATGTAACGTGACCGAAGAACAGGCTCAATCGGATAAAAATCAAGCAAGTTATGATTTTCTGAAGTTTTGCGTCAGATAAAATAACATAACAGTTCAGAATTTTCTATGCGTCACGGGCGAATCGGGAGAGAAACGGAGGCTTTCGGAGCGTCGTTGACCTTCGGAATATGAAACCGAAATGAAGCTAACAAAATTTCCAAGTCAGTAACGCAGGACCTTCCGTCATACGATAAAAATTGATCGAGATATGAATTTTTGAATGTCGCCAAAACAAATATTTGTCACTATTTTTCCATTGCAAAATTCTTCAGAAAACCACAGTTTCAGGCACCTTCCTCAAATAATTGACTCTTAGCCCCAACAGACACAATGTAGGGGAAGTCAAGTCAGAAATTTGGCCACCAGAACGGACGTTATTTGTCGAATGAGGAATTAGTTATGAATTTTTTAGTGTACTAAAACTACACCTTCAGCATACTTTTCTTTGTATTTCTCACTGTACACCTCGGAGAAACTCACGAATTTGGAGAACTTCCACATAGAAACCGTTATCGAGCCAACCATATATTTAAAAATACATCAACATGGTATTGATGACCGAAAAATTAAATTCAAATCACCTTCAGGATTTGAGTTGTGAATTTATGACCAGAAATCACAAAAATTCTGATTTTGCCAAAAAGTGGTTTCGCAGCGTTCGGAACGTCTGATATCTTTCACTGCTCAGGGATGTGTTGACCAATATGGGAGCTTGACATCATATGGAACATTATCATACATTGGTGAACACTGGGGAAAACTTCAAGGACCGTAGATCGATGAAATAAATGTCATCCGTAACTTGTCGAAGCTTCGGAAGAAATACCTTGATCCCATGACCATAGAATCAATGCACACATGCATATGAAAATGAATTATAAGCCAAAATAATAAAAAATGAAGAGGGTAGATTTTGGGGTACAAAACTAAGTATTGATTCACACATGAAATCCTGATAGTTCATAACTCAGATGTCCTAAGAGGATGTCGAGACATCTTATCTGAACACAAACAACATGGCAAGGCATTCAACGGTAAAAACAAAACTTAAAAGTAAACAAACACATAGAATTGTTAACCCAGTTCGGTTTACAACAACATCTACTCTGGAGGCTACCAAGCCAAGAAGGAAGTCCACTATTAGCAGTATTAGTTTAAAGCTAAACTAGTCCCAAGTTTACAATTTCTCGCCTAATCACTACTCAATGCTACTTCTACCTAGGTCCTCCGTAGATATAATAAATCACCACCCAACTTCCAATCATCGCAATGATGTCTACCAGTCCCAGTCTCAGGTACTGTATCGACAACCTTTCACCTACATGAAGATCACACTTCAAAATAGAGAGAAACACCTTAATCAAGACACCCCTTGATTAAGAACAACATACTTAATCTTGCTTCACAACTTCTATCAAGAACACTACTTAGAGTTTCTTAATAGCTTCCTCCAAGAACAATACTCACTCTTGCTTCACAACTTCGAGGAGAACATAGTGACAATCTCACAGCTTGAGTGGTTCACTTACACCAACTCTCCTAGAAAGTGGATACACTAACAAAACCCTAATACTCTTACATACTATACCCGTATACAACTAGGTCACAAATACTTCTATTTATAAACCTTTTCCGAGCTGGATTTGGGCTTCAAAAACGCAGCAGAGAGGCTGCACAAAGTATGCAAAAACTTCTCCAAGAAAATTAGTCTTCAATCATAACTATCCTAAAATGTCTCCATAGTTAGACAGTTTTAATATATTGAAAAACCAACATAATATCTCTGATTTATAAATCTTGGACTCCACATAGGATTACTAAATGTTCCCATAATATTTAGTAATTAAATCACTATATCTGAATCCAAACTGTCAGCTATAACATACCTGATTTTCTATACTTCTGGTTAGGACATCTCACTCAACATGTTCAAACAGCAAGTTGAAACAACTTCCAAACTGGAAAACTGTAACAGTCCATATGTCATGTTCTTCTGGTTAAGACATTGCATTTGATATGTTGAAACTGCAAGTTGAAATATTTTCCAAACTGCAAAACTATAACAGACCATATATCCTATACTTATAGTTAGGAAATCACATTCAACATTTTGAATCTGCATGTTGAAACATCTTGTTCGACATGTTACTGTAAAGTTAGTTTTACCAAAATTCACGCCATTCATAATTTCAGAGAAATAACAATCTTCCCCTTTGGCAAATTTTGGCAAAAACAACCAAATAACCCTTGCACGAGAAAACACCATAATCATGTTTGAAAATTAATCAAACACACACATTAGAGGCACAACAAGAACAATAGCAAAACTGTTGTACCCCAAAATTTTCCCTCTCATTTTACTCAAAACATACTCCTAGAGGACCTCCACTTGCCCAAGGATACTTAAGGATTGACAAGACAAATCCTCCTCCTAAGACAATGAGCCTCAAACTAGGGTTTCCATTTTTATCAATATGTTTGAGTTCCAATGGTCCCAATTAGTCTCCATTTCCCTAATATATCCTCAAGATCACCCATGTCAAGTTTCATGCCTTGCACAAGAAGTTGGCTCAGTCAACTGCTCAAATGCCTGAAAATCAACTATGCTAGGTCAAAAGTCAACTATGGCCCATATACAGTCAAACTTCAAGATTTTTGGTCAACATCAACATTTTGAAGTGATACTCATCATTTCATCAAGGTTTGATCATGATTCCTCAAGAAATGCTCCTAACTCATCAAAAGTCAAAAATGCTAAATTAGGGTTTTTATAGGAAAAGTTAACCAAACTTTGACCAGGCATAACTTTCTCATACTTTATCAGAAATTTCTCATCCAAGGCTCATTTGGAAAATGATTCAATTCCCTACAATTCATCTTCGGCCCTCAAGTTCAAAAAATGCACTCATGAAAAGATATAAATTCAGACATTATAGGTCATTTCAAAAAGTCAACAAAAACACCTTTTGGGTCAAAGCTTCTTACATGAACATGGAAGATCCAATTGAGATGAAACCAAAAGGGTTATTTAGGGGACATCCTAAGATTTCCAAAAAGTCCAAGAACACCCTCTTAGAATTAAAATTAAGGGAGATGTGTATTGTCAAAGTTGACCAATTTTTGGAATTGTGCATGAAGTCAACATTGATCAAAATGACTTTTTTTTTCAAATGGGCCCATGTTTTCTTGTTTGAAACTTGTTCCTAAGATTTCCCACGATCCATGAGCTTATCCACCTCTTATTTTATTATTTTGATTATTTATTTTAAGTTTTTATCCATTTAAATCAAAATAAATCAATTTAAATAGTAGAATAATCAAATAAAATCCAAGATTTGATTTTATGAGTATATTATGAGTCCATGAACAACTAGAAAATAAAATAAATTGTGCAAGGGCTGATTGGAATGAAAATAGCATGTGTTGGCCAAGTTTAGGAAGAAAGAATCAAGTTGAAAATCAAATCTCTTTCTAATCAATCTCCAAGATTTGTTCCAGTTTTGTTGACCTAACATATTCTCATACATATAGACAAGAATGCCAACCCTAATGGAGACGAAAAGGATGCCTCCACAACTCCAGAAAAACTCTAACTTTTGGGAAAAAAAGTGGTAATCAAATTTTGATTTAGAGGGCGATTCAAGGTGTTTCAAGGTCAGCAATCCACTCCTGGGAACCTCCTGAAGCTAGCAGCATCATTTTCATGCATCAAAGCTCCAGGAATCATCGCATAAAATCATCACGGTTTGTCACTTTTTTCAAATTCGTATTTGTGCATTCTTGCGTCGTTAATCTATTTTGATTGCATATTTGTGTTTATATGGATGCCTAGAAGCTTTGTGTGTACTTAATTTCCAGTTTTGATGCATAGATTCCAAATTGCCATTGTTAGGGTTTTAACCTCCGTTTTAGGGCTTTGAGATGCAGGGAAAATTAGACCTAATGACGTATGCCATCATGCCCAGAGGATCAAACCCAGTTGATCCATGGATTTAAATTGCATTTATATTTCTTGGTGTGAATTTTGGAGATTTGCAGGTCTTTTAGCTACGGATGCAGTCCATAGGTAAAAGTTAATACCTAAAACGACATCCATTGGGGAAGATGACTGCGTGGCAAGGGTTGGCTGACTGGTTTAAACTGCACACGCATTTTCTTATGATAAATGACAGTTATTAAATATATTATGTTTTATTCGTTGTTATTATCAAAAGGCCAATTGGCCCAGTGGCAAATAGGAAAAGCTTCAGGACGCGCGTGTGTAGGAGGTCAGGGGTTCGATCCCTGCCTCCTACATAATGTTTTTCTCAATGTTTAACTGCATATTCCATGCGCCTCACAACCAAGCGCCTATCATACACCCAAGATCCACACCATCAGATCATGTCCTGGCCAGATCTCATGCCTCCAGGAAGTAGTGCATCGTGAACCTCCAAAGGGGATCCTCACTGGATCACACGCCAGCCTTGGGCCAACACAACTTAGGCCTAATAATTCAGCTTCACACCCCCATGCTGGAAACAGTAACATGCCCAATTTATTTCTTTTTTAATTTCTTTTGTTTTAATTATTTGTTTAATTATTTTTACAAAACAAAAATCATTTTTTATTAAATCAAAAAATCACAAAAAACATTAAAATCAGATTTTTTTCAAAAAATATTTTATTTCATTAATTAATTGGATTAATTTAATTAGGGAAATTTAAATTCTTTTTTCATAATTAAAATCGATTAGAAAATTAGGGTTAATTTTCAAATAGTTAAATTTCTCAATCAAAAAATAACAAAAAAATATTTTCTTTGATTCCCTTTGAATTTAGACTTTGATTCCTGTATTTAATTCATCGTGCACGCAATATTAATTCCAATTATTGTATTTGCTTCGGGTTTGTACTAGCTTTTAATTAGGGTTTACCGCTTATTATTTACTGTTCAATCCCCAGTTTTTGGTTATGTAACCCCCTCCCCAAGGCTTTGTAATAGCGTAGATTTAATTTTCCACTTTTAATTTCCGCAACTATAAACTGTCTAGATGTATGGATAATAGTCTTGCATGCAAAAGACAAATGAAATTAAAACAGTAGATCACCCTAAATGTGCAAAGATAAATGAACTGAAATCAAACACTTGCACATGCTCACTCCTAGGGTTTGCCCCACTTCGGTTACCTTCGGTAAAAGGTCATGAAGTATAGGGAGTTTTAGTGGTTGCCCTCTAGTCTTAAAAGATAAAAAATGAACCATTCGAATGTTGCCTCAGAAATATCTTTAAGACTCTAGGGTAATAATTACTATGGTTTCCTAATCATTGCTTTTGTGACTGTAATTGTCCCTTCGAATGTCCCTTAAACTCCAACGATGGGGCTACCTACTCCTTAATAGTAGGATAGTGCAGTCTAAAGGAAACGAGAAAACGAACAGTCTTTTTCGAATAGGTAGAAGCTTTTAAGTACTTTCTCAAAACAACAAAAACTCTTTCACACAAACACTTTCAAAACAATTTTCAAAAACAACTTCGTCACACTCTTGAGGACAGCTGCAAGGGTTACCACGAAGTTAAACAAAAAACTTTTTCAAAACAAACATAAGAAATTTCAAAATGAGCAAGTACCTAAGAGCCCATGGAAAACCATGGATAAAAAGGGTGATAACACCTTCCCTTTCTATAATCTACCCCCCGTACTCAGAAACATCTTGAAAAAGGTTTTTTTTCCTGTTCTTTTCCATTTTCCTTTGTTGGATGAAATAAAAGTCGGTGGTGAATCTTTCTTACCGCGACATTTGCGAACAAAAAACGCAAAACAGTATACCAGCCGGTTCTGCCATCGTATCACAGAACTGGCGACTCTGCTGGGGAATTGATAATAAAGTGGGGTTCACCTTAGGATTTAGGTCATTCTTAATTGCTTCTTTGGTTTGTCTTGTCTGATTTATTTTTAAAGGTATCTGTTTAGGTTGTTTGGATCCTAAACCGGATCGGGGGGAATTCCTTTTAGGTAAGTAGCAATAAACTGTGAGGGAGCTATGTGGGGTATACCGACACGGTTGAAACAGTAGCTATATTGACGCGATACTTTGGTGTGTAGCGGTAGCCCTTGAGTAATCAAGGAGAATACGGGGCCGCTGCGTGGTATCATAAAGCGTCAACTGACCTTAGCACCTTAATTGACCAACTTGGCTTTTAGGACGTAGTGAGATAGCCTTCTTTGGTGTAAACCCAAAGTCGGTTGATACTCGATGTTACACTCATTGAGGTTTGACTCTTGAGTTTTGTTTGGTGGCAAGTTAATTGTCTATGGGAACGAAATTTGGGGGAACGATCCGTGATATTGAGATCCCTTAGAACCCGATTACTATATTTAGGACAGGTTGAACCAATCCAACTTCAAGAGGGTATACCTTAAAATCCATGCAAGCCTTAAACCTAAGGTCTCTGTATGATTTGCTTGTATTTTCTATATATGCTATATCTTAGCATAATCATGACATCATAACATAGCATATCATACTAACCATTTCAAGGATTCTTAGGGTTTGTTTTTGTCTTGTTTTGTAGGATATGGCCCTCGCCCGCAGATTCACTGTCCAAGTCAGTCTGGTAAAGGTACCTCCTCAGCTTAAGGAATTGGTATCAAGGGTTCCTGAAAGCTCTCCCTTCACTGAAAGACATGGTCGACTTCTCAGCTTGGTCACCTCAAATCCTGATGAAGAAATGCTAAAAGTGCTCTTCCAGTTCTTTGACCTTCTACATCACTGCTTCACTTTTCCGGATTACCAGTTAGTGCCTACTATTGAGGAGTTATCTCTGTTACTGGGGGTGCTTATCCTTAACAAGGTACCTTTCATAGGCATGGAAAGAGACCCTAAACCTGAAGATATTGCTAAGGCTCTGTCCTTACAACGGTCTGACGTAGTAGCGAATTAGGAGACTAGGAGAGGTGTCAAGGGTTTTTTGACTAAGTTCTTGTTTGAGAAAGCTCGTCTTTTTTGGGATACCCTAGACTTACAAGCTTTTGAAGAGGTATTAGCCCTTCTTATCTATGGGTTAGTACCGTTTCCTAATCCGAACCAGCTCATAGATGTGAATTCAGTTAAGGTTTTCTTGTCACGCAATTCGGTACCTACTTTGCTTGGAGATATCCTACATTCTCTTCATACTCGCACTATAAAGAGAAGAGGGGCCCTTATATGTTGCACTCCTCTTTTGGATAGGTGGTTTATTTCATACCTACCCCGATCCGTCTTGAAGAATGAACAGGGTTTGAGGTGGTCTCATAGGCTAATGACTCTTACACATTTAGGTATTCATTGGTGTCCTCGATCCTCGAAGAATATTACCACCATTGATCGATGTGGAGAATTCCCTAATGTCCCTATCTTAGGCATTAGAGGAGGAATCACTTACAGTCCTTTCTTGGCACTGCGACAGTTTGGATACGCGAGAAGGGATGGTCCCCATGATACACTTATCCAAGGAATCATCTTCGACTACGAGAATGATGCTCAAGGTTACCGTAAAAGGTTCATGTGAGCTTGGAGCATGGTACATAGAGTTGATAGCAAGATATTGGGACACAATAATTCAATCCCTCTTGAGCCTTATCTCAAATGGGTGTGAGCCCGTGCTCAAAGCCTTATGATGCCTTACCATGTTGTCCTACCAACGATTGTGGAACCAACTACTGAAGGAGACACTTCTTATCTTGTTCTACATCCTGACATGCCAACTGATCATGAGGAGTTACAAAAATCCTAGGTTCAACTGAAAGAATAGTGAGATACGTTTGAAACTCAATTCTACGCCAGCGAGAAGAAGGTCCTGGAACTCACTAGGCTACTTCATGAAGAGAGGAATATAAACGCCTGCATTGCACCAAAGAGGATGCGCTCCTGGGAGACCTAATATTCCTTTTTGCTTTAAGTTTTGTTTTGTTGTAAGCCTAAAAGGCACCCTTTGTAACAATTCAAAACTTATTAATACTATTGACATGTGCTTCTTTTGGTTAAACAAATTTGAGCCTTTAAGAGTCCTTGAAATTATTGCATATGTGTTGTACCCCAAAATTTGCCCTCCTCTTTTTCCACAAGAAATCACAGCTTCGGGTTTTCCCTGACTTTTCAGAATGGCGTAAGAATCAGTCAAACAGACTTTTTCTTATCAGTCTATCCAAATTAGGGTTTCCATTAACTTTTGAAGCAGTTCAAGCAGATTGCTAGCGTTTGGTAGAGTTGGCTCAGGTTTGATCAGGCAGGCACTTATGTGAAAATTTAATCAAGAATCAGGGTTTTGTGCGTGCATTCTCAGAAAGAATTAATTCTACAGTTCTTCTCAATTTACTCTGAGATTTGGATTGAGGCATTTGATTTGAGAACTTGCAGTGTTTGGTATGATCAGTAAAAAAAAACATGTGGACGTTTGTTGTTTAGCTGTGCAATGCTTTGATTATTCGGAACGCCAGTTGTTTATTGATTATTTATTTATTCTAAATTAGAATAGTTGGGATAAATTCCAGTTATTATAATTTAAGAAATATGAATAATTAAATAAATAATTGAAGAAGAATTAAAAGGAATATCAATAAAAAGACTTTTATTTATTTTAATTATTTGTACAATTGTTATTTAAATACAGTAATTATTTACAAGTATTTATAATAATATTTGTTACAATGATTAAAAGTGAAATAAAATTGCATCCTAAGTTTCCTAAGTCTTCATCTGCTATTTGTTGCTCCCCATTGCTCAATTGATTTTATCTGCAAAAACAAGAAAAGAAAAAAAAGTCAAATGCAGATGAATCAAATAAAAAAGCAGACAGTTAATCAAAAAGTTCATCATTAAAAGTAACTGGCCGGAATCAGTTGTTCACCCTCTCTGCAAATCACAAGAAAATTCTTGGTTCACAGAGAAGGATAGAAAATGTTGCAAGCATGTAAAAATATACAAGGCAGCATATAATTCAAAATATCAGACATACTGCATAAATTGTCAACCAAAGAATATGCCAAAAGAACAAATTGCCCATTTCAAAAATTCCAAACCAAGTACAAAGTCCAAAAGGCAAACTGAACTGCACATGCCTAACCAAGTTTAAAATGTCAAAACCAAGCTGCCAAAAGATATCCAAAGGTATAAAGCTGTCAAGAGATATGCATAAATCTTGAAAGTACACAGAGGAAAGAGACAAATGCAAGCATATTCAAAAAGATCATCATTTTCCAGCCAGTATACTTTTTCAGAAAGGTACAGTTGAAAGCAATAAAATGCTTTTTAAATCTATGGAGAGAGAAAGAGGAAAAGAAGTATAGGCTTACAGCAGGCTTGAGGCTTAGAGAAAAAAGATATAACAAGTTATCAGAACATAGAAAGGAGGCAGAACCAACACATAGAAAAAGCTCACCACAACTGTAATACAAAAACCAGAAGCTTAAGCAAATAACCTGCCTCCAACCACAAGCGCCAAGCCCTTTCAAAACCTGCATAAGTTATGAACACAAGCCAAAACATCCTGCATAAACAAGCCAGAAGCCTGCTGCAGAACAAACAGAAGCCAAGCCATAAAAGCCTAAATCTCTAACCTGCATAAACCTCTTGCCCCATGCCTAAATCCACATCAAACAACACAAGCTCTCAAAGCCATCCAAACATATGTTAAGCATATCAAGCCTAAACATTAAAACTGTATCAACAAACAGCAAGCCAAGCCTGTGGCCTGTAACCAAGCCTGAAGCCTACTTCAACTCAGCATCAAAAAGCCAAAGCAATCTACACAAGCCAAGCCTGTGGCCTGTAACCAAACCTTAAACCTGCTTCGAAACAACCAGAAAAAAAGCACAAGCACATAACCTGTCAAACTTGTCCCCAAAGCCAAATAAACCAGCCAACTGATAAATCTCATGTCTGTTTGAACAAATCTCGTTCATTTTCAAAAGCCAACGTATCCAAACAAAGCTCTCAGAACTGGAAAGTTCATCATCGAGCATCTAAAGCCAGCACAAAGCCAAGAGAGGAGAAGCTAGTCAGAACTAATGTTTCAATAATAGCAACTCAGATTCAAGCAATCCAAACCCTCGGAGCTAGGCTCATCATAGGGCCAACATTCAAACAACGTCATACTCAGAAGCAAGAACATCATACAAAGCCAGCAATAAACATACAGAAGCAAGTGTTGCAGAAGCAAGTGTTTCAGGGGCAAGCATTCAAGTGGACAGAAGAGGAAAAGAAATTATGCTAAGGTTTTCAGGAGGCAATCATCATAAAACCTAAAGGAAGATATTGAATACCAGATTTCCAAAGCTCACAACATCACACTCCTCGCCTCCGGCCGTCCTAGGGCGCCTCCGATCCACCTCTCCTCCGTCTCCAAGAGCCAAAGGTAGTATCTCTCCCTTTTTCTTTTCACGCACCTCAAACGGAAACAAACAACAACACATAAAATTAGAACACATGAAATTAACACATGCAAAACTTGAAACCTTAAATAAGACAGAAATCGAACCTTACAACATCACTGCATGAATAATCCATGGAGGGAAGAGGACACAGTGGAGGTGGTACCCTGGTGGCCCTAGGCGAAGGATGTTGTTCAGAAAAAGCTTGGCTTGAGAAAGAACGAAGGAAACGAAGAAGATGAACGACGCCTCTGTAACGCTGTAATCCTTGTTTCTGAGCAAACTAAAACAAACCCTAAAACAAAAAATGTGTTAAAACTCATCTGGGCCTTGCCCCGTCCAAGAATGCCCAAGCCCATATACAATCTGGAGCGCACCCCCCATTTCTTTCTGCTGTTTATTAGCTTTGTTTGGGCCATGAATACCCTACAGCCCATTTACTCTTTAACCTTTTTTTTTCTATTTTATTTTCTATTTTAACTAAATACTTTTATTTTCTTTTTATATAACACCATTTAGTTTGTAAATAAATAATACATTAACTCCTTTTTTTAAAAAATAAATAATACCTTAACTCTTTTTTAAAAAAATAAATAATACATTAATTTTTCATAATAATTTATTTTAACAATACTTTTCTTATACCAAAAAATGTGTAAATATTGGATTAATTAGGTTAATAGATTTTTGGTCTTAAAACTTTTTAATAAATCTTTTCTGTGTATAAAACCTTAACAAATATGCAAACAATAGATTTTCTCTTATTAAGTTAATCTTTTTCTTTCATTAAAACTTTGTTTATACATATTTAACAAAAATACAAAAAAGGATAATAATACTTAATAAATAAATACTTAAATTTGCATTAAGTTAACATTTTTCTCACTTGTAAATATTCACATACACTTACACCCATACATTTGCCCATCTTTTATTCTTATACATTGCTACATTGATATTGAGAATGCGATTCAATTTGGTTGTAAATATATTTGGACACTACTCTCCTAATAAGTCTCATCCCCATTTGTAAATATTTGTACCCTCATCCCCGGACACTTATTTGTAATAGCTTAGACTTTAAATTCCCGCAATTTATCGCTTTCTATATACTGTATAGTAATTAGGGTTTGTATGCGAAGATTCAAAATCAACCGCTAGATAACCTAAATACAAGACAAATGCATGACAATCAATACACCTTTCACACTTGCACCCCTAGGGTAATCCCGCTTGTCGCCTTCCAAAATGGGCCATGCTTGCACGTTGAGTTTCTTTGCCAAAACAAAAACAAATCAAATGATCATAGTCCCTCGATGACGCTTTCGAAAGTTGCCTAAAAAATGATCAAGTCCCTTCAAGCAAAATTGCCAAAGACACTTGGCACCATTACATTCATGGTCCATACGATGACCCGCGCCCGTCCCGTTAACATCCTAACACAAGATTGTCCACCAAATACAATGGTGGAACAATACTGTTAAAAGGGTTAAAACATGAAAAAAAATCTTTGAGTAAATTTAGGGATAGACAACTCTTAGTTACTTGATCAAACTTGCAAAACACACTTGCCTACTTTTCAAAACCCACTCCACAAACATTTTCAAAACAAACTTTCAAAACATTTGAAACATCTTTTCGAAAAGACACACACCTTTGTAAAACATTCGAGTAAAGAATTGTTACAAGGGTTGCCTAGACAAGGCATCTTTTTCAAAACATTTTCAAAACACACACACACACACACCACCATTTCAAGCAATTGAAAATCAAAGGCAAGTGATCTAAAACAAGTAACTAAGAGCCCATGGATAACCATGGATGAAAAGGGTGCTAATACCTTCCCTTTCCATAATCTACCCCCCGAACCCACGAAACATCTCAAAAGGTTTTTCCTGTGCTTTTTAACCTTTCCTTTAGGATAAAATAAAAAGTCGGTGGCGACTCTTGCTAAACCGAACAAGTGCGAAAACAAACGCAAACCTCAAGTCAGTTCTCCCACTGTATCACAATATGCATATCATCCATGACATTGCATAAATAGGTACCATAACAGGTTTCCTCATCTTCTTCGTTGTTTATTTCAGCAATAATGTCTTCTGAACAAAGCATCAAGGATCTCCAGGAACAAAATGCCCAATTTCAGCAAATGTTTGTAGCCTTAGCTAAGGGGAAGGAAGATCTGAAGGCCCTTATTCTGAAAGAGAAGAATAAGACCGTTGGTGTCCTTAATCTGGGCAGAAGATTCAAGGGACCGTTGAAGCAATCAGTTGATTTGACCTCCTCGTCCAAAGAAGGGGAGAATCAAGAGAGAGAAACAAGGGAGGAGGACCCTAGCCCTGAAGTTTTTAATAATGACACAGACTACAATGATGAACAGTATCCTCCCACTGAGGATATATACAAACAGTTAGAGGATCGGCTGAGCGCAATGGAGATCCAGAGAATACCAGGACTAGATTTTGAAGAGCTGGGTTTGGTATCTGGGGTAGTCATCCCACAAAAGTTCAAGGCTCCGGTGTTTGCAAAGAATGATGGGGTGTCTTGTCCCAAGCTTCGTCTTTGTTCCTATGTGACAAAGATTCAGCCTCACACTGCTGATAGGAACTTGTGGGTTCACTTCTTTCAGGACAGTCTGTCCGGGACTCAGCTTGAATGTTTCTATTAACTAGAGGGAACCAACGTCCGCAACTGGGAGGATCTGGCTGCTACTTTTTATAAGCAATATCAATATAATGTTGACCTCGCCCCTACCTGTACTCAACTCTAGAGTATGTCTATAGGCACAAGCAAAGGGTTCAAGGACTACGTGCAAAAGTGGAGGGATCTGGCAGGGAGAGTCCAACCCCCTTTTTCTGATAGGGGGTTGGTTGACATGTTTCTTAGGACGTTGTCTGGTCCATTCTTCAATCATTTGATTGGTAGCTCCTCGGTTGGTTTTACCGAGCTGATATTGACTAGATAAAGGGTAGAAGCTGGGATCCAGAGTGGCAAAATACAGAAAGATACCTCGTCAAGTTCATTGAAGAAGCCCTTCACGGGTAAGAAGGATGCCAATGCCATTTATAGCCCAAGAGGTCAAAGCAGATCTGAGCACCGTCTAACTGTAGGGGCTCTGATGATACCTAGGCCCGCACCGACCAAATAATGAAACAATCAGCCAAGGGTAGAAAGACCTCAAAGGCAGTTCACCCAAATCAACATGCCATTGTCACAAGAATTGTAACACATGTTAAAGATGAATCTGATTACGGTGATAGACCCTCATCCAAACCCAAAGACTTCCTCTCCTAACTATAATCCTGATGCAAGGTGTGCTTATCATTCTGGCTGCCCGGGGCACGATACTAACAATTGTTGGGCGCTGAAATTCAATATTCAGAATATGATTGATGCCAAGGATATCGAATTCGACCCTCCTGAGACTCCCAATGTGATCACTGCTCTCATGCCAAATCATGGCTAGGATTGAAAGCATTTTTGTTCATTTGAATTCTCAAGTTGTATTTTCTTTGTTTATTCGAACAATTATTGTCATGTCAAAATTTTGATATTTCATTAATGCATTACCTATGTTTGTCTTGAATTAATTTGTTTTCACTATGCTTAAATTTCTTTATACTTCCTTTTTGTGATATTCAACTCTCGATTAAAAGCTCCAAGCCTTTAGAGGGAGGATGACGAAAATGATACCACAATCTCTACAGTGTGCTTTTGAACAGACCTTGCTGACGATGTACAGGCGTTGTTTCAAATCCTAAACAGTGGAGTTATAAGGAAGATAATCCCTAGTCAACCCCTTTGAGCCAAAGAAGTAGGAGTTTTTCTTTTCACACAAATTAAAACCCTAAATCATAACTTGGGGCAGGGTAGTTTTCTCAGTTAATTCAGAGGCGCATTCAGTCACAATCTTCCGCTTCATACACAATGAATGGCCTCGAAGACATTCTTAAAAATCAAAAGACGGTGATGGCTCCGCATAATCGTCAAGACAGGAAGTCATTATTTTGCAAAAGAAAAGCTCGTTAAGTCAAAACCCATGAAAGGGACTTAAGGAAAAAAACAGGGGCATCCCGCTGACTGTAATCACAAAAAGAAATAGTTCAGGCAAAAGAAGGGATAACAAAATCAAAAAAGAAAGAGGGCCTACAAATCCTCAACAGAAAGAAGATTACAAAAATGACTGCCTATTCAAAACAAACTTTCAGTATCCGAACCATCACCGGAACATCAAGGACAATACTTCAAGACCCAACTGGGATTCTAAACGTGCAATTAACTGAGCATAGGACTGGAGGACGTCACGATGAATGGGTGGGTGTAAATAAATTTTGAGCCTTTATCCTTTGTTTCTTAAACTGTGAACCAGACCACGTTATAACCCTTAAAATCCCTAGCTGAAGCATGGGTTAGTTCGAAAGCATACTGTTACAAAGGTATCCTGACTCCTATAAGACTTGTTACGAATCCTGAGTTGATATCACATTCTTGCAGATTTTGTTTTACTACACAAAACACATTTTCAAAAAAATTTCAAGATAGACATGAGTTTTGCATTCTTTAAATGACATTGTTTGCATATGACTAATTGTTTGATAGCAGAGAAATCCGCAAAATGGATATTCAATGAACAAACATCCTCTCAATGGACAAAGTATCCTCAACGGTAAAGACACTTCCAATAACAGGTCTTCCATAAGCAAGGGGCATGACGTGATGTCTAACACACCTGGGTCAGTCTCCCCAGAGGTTCCAAATAACCAGGGGCAGATCTCCATCTGAATCACTTGGGACATTGAACGTGGATTCCTACAACGAACCATGTACGATTGAACAAACATCTTCTAGCAGTGTGGCAACACTTACTACTATGGACAGTGACAATTTTCCGTACCCGATGAACATGGACATATTCAGAAAATACTACGCATGAACAAAGACCCTCTAGGTTGACTGGCCTAGGCAAAAATTAGGGATAAAAAAAACCAAAAATCTGTACACCCGGCAATTCGAAAACCTGAAAAGGCGGCTTGGACAAAAAAGGGTATCCCGGTGGACTGGAAATTTGAAAAGACAGTCCAGGCAAAAGTTAGGGATTAAAGTGTACGACTATGTCCCGTCATCTTGTCACTTGCCTATCAGTAGAAGACTTATCATTACGATCGGCAGTTACCAAGCACCTCATGAGTTAGGATAACACTCAATCCATAAAGCCTCTGCATGTACTTTCTCCAGCAGGTACAGGGGCAGAAAAGTCTTGATGCAAAGTCATTGTCGTATCCTCAACATGCGTCCCAGTAATATCTACACTCCCCACTGAGTAGAGGCAACTAAAGCTTTGACATCGACTTCCCCAAATAGGAGTTACTTTCCCAAACAAAGCTCCTTCAGAGAGCTTACGTCTATACTCCCCAGCCAAATTTTATAAGTTTCAAGCGGTTCATAAATTTGTCTCCCCAATAGAGCTTATTACTTCAGCTATGGAAGTTCACCTTCCAACAGAGTTATTCCCCCGCAGAGTTATTCTTAAGCAGAGTCTCTCCCCGGCAGAATATTCACAAATGGGAGAATATCCACGGCATAGTCATCTTTGTTCGCCATCCCCATCGGAAGTAGAAGAACCACTTTTTCTACAACGGCCAAGAGTTCAATTTCTAGTACTCTTCAGCAACAGTCAGGGATTTATTTTCCCAGACTCTGACGTGTCACAATAGCATTTCATGTTTAAACATCATGATGTGCGCGTACATATTGCATACAACATAATCTCATTTATTTTGAGAACATCATTGCACAATGCATTTCATGCATCGCATATAATTAATCCTATACATTTTCAGCAAAGATGGTTATCATCAACAATTTCCAACAGGTCCAAGGTTAGCTCCTGAAACTAAACAGAGTAATTATCTACGCGACAAAATGCAGCTTCACATGGGTTTATCATGAAAAATCTCACACAGATCCCTTCTCATGCATTTCCGAACAAATTTTCAGACGAACTCATCATGAAGTGACCTTACCCAGGTTCCTCCTAAAGTTTTACACAGACTTATCCCAAAGTAACCTTACCCAAGTTCCTTCTGAAGTTTTACACAGACTTAGCCCGAAGAAACCTTACCCAGATTCCTTCTGAAGTTTTACACTGACTTATCACGAAGCAGCCTTACCGAGGTTCCTTCTCGGTTCAGATGCAGTTTTACCCAAACTCCTCACGAAGCAACCTTACCCAGGTTCCCTCTCGGTTCCGATGCAGTTTTACTCAAACTCATCACGAAGTAACCTTACCCAGGTTCCTTCTCGGTTCAGATGAAGTTTAACCCAAACTCCTCACGAAGAAACCTTACCCAGGTTCCTTCTCGTTTTAGATGAAGTTTTACCCAAACTCCTCACGAAGCAACCTTACCCAAGTTCCCTCTCGGTTCAGATGTAGTTTTACCCAAAATCCTCATGAAGCAGCCTTACCCAGGTTCCTTCTCGGTTCCCATGCAGTTTTACCCAAACTCCTCACGAAGAAACCTTACCCAGGTTCCTTTTCGGTTCAGATGCAGTTTTACCCAAGCTCATCATGAAGCAACCTTACCCCGGCTCACACTCATAGCCCTACTATCCAGGATTTCATTTCGAAGTAACCCTACTATCCAGATTCCTTCTATTTATCTCCAGACAACAGTTTACAACATTGTTAAAACCTGGACCCGACCAGATATGGTCAATTTCATATTCCCCAGTAGAGTGGCGGACAACCGAAGCTCCTAGCCTCTATTTCCCAAGACATGAATCAACATTCCCCGGTGAAGTCCTCCTCAACAGCAGGTACAATAATTCTCGCAAAGGAATCTCTTATACAACCAATATCTTTTTTGGATGGCATATTTAAGCCCATCTTTTATGATTCTCCTTCAACTTCCAAATGGCATCTGTAAGCCTATTCCCGATATCACCAATCAGTATTACTTCATGTGAGTGCAAATTTATGGGCACTCTTCTGTTCAATCATCTTCCACCTTCAGATCACGAAAGGCAGACAAGCCAATCTATATCCTCAGGTCTAAGAAGATTGAATAGGGGTAGTTGTTGTACCCCAAAATTTTCCCTCTCATTTTACTCAAAACATACTCCTAGAGGTCCTGCACTTGCCCAAGGATACCTAAGGATTGACCAGACAAATCTTGCTCCTAAGACAATGAGCCTCAAACTAGGGTTTCCATTTTTATCAAGATGTTTGAGTTTCAAGTGTCCCAATTGGTCTTTGTTGCCCTAATATATCCTCAATATCACCCATGTCAAGTTTCATGCCTTGCATAAGAAGTTGGCTCATTCAACTGCTCAAATGCCTGAAAATCAACTTTGTTAGGTCAAAAGTCAATTGTGGCCCACATACAGCCAAACTTCAATATTTTTGGTCAACATAAACATTTTGAAGTGATATTCATCATTTGATCAAGGGTTGATCATAATTCCTCAAGAAATGCTCCTAACTCATCAAAAGTCAAAAATGCTAAATTAGGGTTTCTATAGGAAAAGTCAACCAAACTTTGACCAGGCATAACTTTCTCATACTTTATCAGAAATTTATCATCCAAGGTTCATTTTGAATAGAATTCAATTCCCTACAATTCATCTTCATCCCTCAAGTTCAAAAAATTCACTCATGAAAAGATATGAATTCAGACATTATAGGTCATTTCAAAAAGTCAACAAAAACACCTTTTGGTTCAAAGCTTCTTACATGAACACAAACCAACATTTTATTAAAAAACTTTGAACCAAAAACCAACATTTTATTGGCTGGTCCGTGTTGGCTACTTCAGTTGTGGCTCAATGCCACCTTCAAACCTTCCCTTTCGAACACAAACCCAATTGATGAATCTGATCCTAAAATCCAGAACAGGACTGTCGAAGGGACTAAACTAGTTCGTTTAACCTCGGGTGATGGAGGGCAAAACCTGCAAGAGTGCTTCACTAGGCACCTGATGATGTTTGTGAAGAGGCACAAATTTACCCCTTCAATGGCACCATTTGCTCAAATAACACATGGCCCAGAATGGTTCACAAGACCTCTCACTGGCCTTTCGACTGAACAACATACAGAATCCCTCCAGATTTGGGAAGCTTTTCTGATCCCTAGACTTCTTGTTACCAGAATTATGCCCAAGAAAACTCAGAATATTTTACTGACTTACAAACCCAACTTTGTCGCAAGACAATTTGGACTCTGCCAAATCCTTCCCGAACCATTATACCACCACAAAATTGACATTTGTCATAGAGGAATGAATTTCACAACTGTCAAAGCGAAGATAATTATAAGCAAGTTCACAGCCTTCCTTCACCTCAATCTCGTCCCATTAAAATGTTCGACTTTATGTACTCAAGACTTTGAAAGTTGGTGGCGAGAACATTATGTCTCCAATATGTTTGGTGTTACTGACTTCAATAATCAAATAACCAAAGCTTTTGCCTCTATGCAGGACAAGATGAAGAAAGGTACGCATCGACACATCAAGGAGATCCAGGCATTCCAAAAGTACTTTGAAACTGTCTACAATCCTACTGATCTTGGTCGAACCATTGGAGATTCATCTTTGATTTTAAAGGAAAAGTTTACAGCAAAACTCCCGTGTTTGAATATACCTTCGAGTGTCAAACCCGAGGATCGGTATGACTTGGCTTTTCAATTAGAGCCTCCAAAGTTCCCCACATTGCCTGCAGCTGAATTCGCTTTGGCTTGGTATCCACCTTATCCTAACTGGTTAAGCGTGAAGGGGGATTTCAAAGTCATGAAACAAGATGCTCTAAAACTCGAAAAACGAGTGATTGCGACCAAGCACACCTTGTACAGTTTTAAAGGCTTCCTTCACTTGGATTTAAAACATGTCATAATGGACACTCCAGAAAGTGAAGATGTGGAAACCAAGGGCTCCTTGGCTACTCCGAATACATTTTTCTCTTCTCGAAATGATTCTAACCATACATTTATTTTGCAGTTGTCGAAAGAAAACACACTAAGATGGTGAAGCCTACCATGTCTATTGGGTCTACGAAAGCAACCAGACAACCTCAACCTTTAACAACAATGCCTCTGAGGAAGCTAAAGAAACACTCAAAGCAAACAAGGTAAATTTTGTTACTATTTTACTTGTTTTATCTTTCTAATTATGTAACTTTCTTGTTTACATTTTACTTTGTTGTAGGATAGCGGGAAGCCACCTCTCACACACAAGAAAAGAAAACAATCCAATGATGATTTGACCACTGCTACAGAAAAGGATGATGCAATGCCTTCCAAAGACACTACAAAGAAGCTTAAGAAGAAAAAGGAGTCGAATCCTTCTAGTGTAGGTTCTCCTTCACAGGGAACTTGTACAGTTGAAAGCCTTCCCACCAGACCAAAGAAAAAGAAATAAAGTTTGGCCTTGAATGTGGTCCATATCTTGGAGCAAATCGAAAGTAACAATTTGAGCCCTGGGGCGGAGGGAGCAAAGGTAATCACCTTCCACTAAAGGGAGCCTTAAATTTCCTTTAAATCTTCTCATTGGTGACTAACACTTCACTTCGCAGGATCAACTACTTCAAGTTACTGAATCTCCAACTCACTACGAAGTACTTCATAGTAGCAACACTCCATCAATCCATCCTTCCTCAGTGAAGGATTCTAATAAGGGTTCCACTACTAACGCTCATATGCAAGATCTTCAGCAAGAATTCCCAACTTCACCTAATTCCTCCCAAAATTTGAAGACAAAGGAGTTTGATGATGATCAGGAAGACACTATTATCCAAGAAGAACCTAATAACACAAGCTCAAAAGAAAATCATTATGTTGATTCTTCCCCAAAAGCAAATAGAGGGTTTTCTGATGAAGATAGGGATTCGACGAGGGAAGCCAATGAAACTTTTGCTGAGAGGGAAGATCCACCAAAAGATGACACAAAAATGCAAGGCAATGATGACAACTATGATCAACCCCAACAAAATCCACATCAAATCGACAATCTTGAAGTGGCCCAGGCTCAAATATCCATCCCTATGGCCACTGAAGATACACTTCCTTCAATTGAAGAAATGGAGCTTCTTAAAAAGACTAAGCCTCTGGAGTACATCAAACTTTTCAAAGCTCGAAAAGAGTCGCTTGCACAAAGTATTTTCCCCAGTCCAATAACTACTTCGAGTGGCACTCTGTCTGGTGAAACGAATGAAGCACTTCTCTAAAAAATTAAGGAAAAAGTCTTTGGGTTCGACTTGTTCGCCCTTGTGAAGGTGAATGCTACTGCTGGCATCTCTTTAAGGAAGCTCATTAACATGATTGATATGGTTAGTTGCCCTCTTACAACAGCTGAGTTTTTGATTGACATGACCACCCTTATCAATAATCTGGAAGCAGATTTTCTCAGCGATAGGAATGTTGATTCGAAGTTCAAAGAAAAACAAACCCTTCAAGAGACTAAGTGGTCCAAGGCCTTCGAGTTATCAGAGAAAGCTAAAAAATGCGAATAAACTCTCAAGCTTTCCCAAGAGGAACATGGTAAGAATGCTAAATCTATCATGCTCTAGAAGCAACAAATCAAAGAGTTGTAGAGACAACATTCTAAAACAGAGGATCGCAAGAAAGTCCTCGAAGCCATGAACAACAATGAGTCCAATGAAGAGCTGATTCAAAGTGTTCTATTCATTGATGAAGCTAGAGGCTTAGAAGATGAGATCACCGCTCTTCGCATAACCAAAGCTTCGATTGACTGCAGGCTAGGATTCTTGAAGGCAAAGTATGACCAGATGAAGGATAGCTTGCCTTTCTGAAATTTGTATTTGAATGTTTTTCTCCATTATGCATTAGCTTTTTCATAAAGCCCTTTTGTAATATTTTGACAGAGCCATTTTGGCGCCCTTTTATTTTATACCATGTTGGCTTCGTTATTTTGCTACTTTACTATTCTGTCATAATTTTTAAATCTTAAAGAAAAGGTTTATATTTTTTCAAATACTTATCGTTAATTTTTAAGACTCTTCGATCTTCTGCCAGTTCTTCGATTTCGTAAGCATTGTTAGTGAATGCTTGAATGATTCGAAAGGGGCCTTCCCAATGTGGGGACCATTTTCCTGATAACTTATTCTTTCGATCCATTGGAAAAATCACCTTCCAAAACAAATTATCATTTGTGAAGACTTTGCCCTTAACTCTCTTATTATATGCTCTGGCTACTCTTTCCTTTTGTCTTCTTAGAACTTCCAAAGCCTGTAGCCTTTCTTCATCCAAATTCACCTATTCATTCATCATCATTTCCCAAAAGAGATCTGTGGGAATTTCGTTTTGCCTTTGGATTCTGACTGACTGTAAGTAAATCTCCATTGGCAAAATTGCATCATGTCCAAACGTTAGACAAAATAGAGTTGTGTTCGTTGCCTCTTTGGGGGATGTTCGATAAGCCCATAAGACTTGATCTAAGGTTTTGTGCCAATTCTTTGGCTTTCAGCCCACATGTCTCTTGATTAGCCCAATGATTACCTTATTAGCTGCTTCGACTTATCCATTTGCTTGTGCATAATAAGGCGTAGATGTTAGTAATTTGAAACCCATATCTTTAGCAAACTCTTGCATATTTTGACCAGTAAATACTGATCCTTGATATGTTGTAAGGGTTTCTAGGATTCCAAATCTATAAACAATATGCCTCTGGATGAATTCGATGATGCTTTCTAGATCAACATTCACCAAAGGTATTACTTCTATCCATTTTGTGAAATAATTTATTCCCACTAAAATGTATTTCCGATTCATTAAAGATGACGATCTAATTTCTCCAATCAAGTCCAATTCCCAACCTCTAAAGGGCCATGGCTTGACAATTGAATATAGTTCACTTGCAGGAGTGTGCTGAATTCCTGCATGAATCTGGCACTCCTGGCATCCTTTGGCAAACTCTATACAATCTTTTAAAATTGTAGGCCAATACCTGCCATATCGAAACAAAATCCACTTCATCTTGTGACCTGCTTGATGTGCTCCACATGCCCCACTATGCACGTTTGTAAGTGCTAAATAAGCTTCACTTTCTCCTAAGCACTTTAGCAAGACTCCTTCTAGAGTTTTCTTAAACAATTTGTTTCCTATTATCACATAACTTAAGGCACGATATTTTACCTTTCTTTTAGTATTTGCTTTTGTATCTTTCAAATAATTTATTATTGGACTTCTCCGATTTGTATCGGCTAAGCTATCTATGGCTAATATTTTGAAATGTACTTCGTTTGCATGACCTAGACTTGAATTTTTTAAATCTGCCGGAGAAAGTTTAGTAGTTAGTACCTTGCCACGTACTTCAATCAAATCTTCCAATCTTTCTTTTGATACTTTATATCCTGAAGCGATCTGAGCCAAATCATTTGCTTCTTGATTCTTCAACCTGGGGATGTGCTTGATATCTACATACTCAAACTTTTGAAGCAACCTGTTTGCTATCACGAAGTAAAATATCATGTTTTCTTTTATACACTTGTACTCTTTAGTAATTTGTTTGATTACTAATTCAGAGTCACCCATTATTTCGACTCTAGTTGCCCCCAATTCCAATAATGCTTCAAGTCCTGCTATCAATGCTTCATATTCTGCCTCATTGTTCGAACAAAGGGGTCCTTCTATTTTTTACTTAAGCTTTGATGGAATTCTATCTGGAGAAATAATCAAAATTCCAATTCCACTTCCTTCCTTATGTGTAGAACCATCAAAGAACAATTTCCAAGGTTCTAACTCCATAAGATTCTAGGATGCTTCGACCAATGCATGGTCGATAATGAAATCAAAAACTACTTTCCCCTTTATTGCTTTTAAAGGCATGAAATTCAAAGAGTACTCTATCAGAGCCAATGCCCATTTACCAATTCGACTATGTAAAATTGGTTTATAAAACATATGCTTAATAACATCAAAATGTGAACAAACGTAAACATCGACTGGTTTTATATAATATTTCAATTTGGTACATGAGAAGTACAAGCAAAGACATAGTTTTTCTATTGTACTATATCTAGTCTCTGTGTCATTTAGTACTCTACTTAAGTAGTAAATGGCCCTTTCGACGCCATTTTCATCTTCTTAAGCCAGCATGCTCCTTATAGTTTTGTCTGACGTAGATATGTATAACCTCATGCACTTATCTCTTCGAGGAGGCGACAGAATAGGTGGATGCACCAAATACTTCTTAATTTTCTCGAACTCCTCTTGATGTTCTGCATTCCATGCGAAGTCTCCTTGCTTCAGCCGTAAGAGCTGAGAGAAGGCTTGAGTTTGACCACTTAAGTTTGATATAAATCTTCGCAAGAAGTTTATCTTTCCCAACAACGATTCGTCGATGATGTTTCGCTTCCATTATTGCTTTTGTTTTGTTCTGGTTAATTTCTATGCCTTTCTTATGGACCACAAAGCCAAGAAAGTCACTAGCCTGCACAAAGAATGCAAATTTAAGGGGATTCATTTTCAGGCCATGTTTTCTCATTCTTTTGAATGACTGGCGAAGGTGATCTAAATGACTAGATCCTAATATAGATTTTACTACTATATCATCAATATAGACCTGCATGAAAGTCTCAATGAAATCATGGAATATAGAGTTCATTGCTCTTTGATAAGTTTCCCCAACATTTTTTAAACTAAATGGCATAACCACCCATTCATATGTGCCTATTGCCCCAGGGCATTGAAATGATGTCTTTGGCACATCCTCTTCTACAATAAAAATCTGATTGTATCCTGAATATCTATCAAGCATGCTAAGATATTTGAAACTAGAAGCAGAATCTACTAACATTTCAGCCACAAAAATTGGATATTCATCTTTAGGAGTTGCAGAATTTAGATCATGAAATTCTATGCATTCTCTAAGGGATCCATTTTTCTTAATTATTGGTACTATATTTGCAATCGATTCGACATACCTTACGGTCGGGAAGAACTTGCAGCACAAAAGTCTTTCGACTTCTTCCTTTATCTTTGAGAGAATCTCTGGTACGAACCTTCTTGGCGTATGCTTGATGGGCTTCTTGCCATCCTTTATGGGAAGCTTCAATTTGACCAGGTCCTTGCCCAAACCAGGCATTTCGTTGTAGTCCTAGGAAAATAATCTTTGTACTCCTTAAGCAACTGGATCACTTCTGCTTTTATTCATCGACTAAGCTTCGAACAGACATACGTGGGTCTTTTTACAATCCCATATCCTAGATCCATTTCTTAAAGAGGGTCCTGTGCCAGCATCTTTGTGTTTGACGCCACTGGATCCTTCTCGAATCCCAAGGGCCCATCATCGTATATAACGTCCAACCTTTGGCCTTTTTCTTTGACATGCTTCTCTTTGTCGGGGGGTTTTTCTTGAAGAACACCCAGGTCCATTTGTATGATTTGTTTCTTCGTTGGCCTTCATAGTTAAATCTTCACTTCGGCTTCCAAAGCCAAATAGGCCGAAATCTTTTCGAAGAAGGAGGACTCATACATGATCACTGTCTTTGTCATCCCAGCCTGTAGGTCGTATTCCTAGGAGTCCAGGTGCATCATATTCTTACCCCAGAGTCTCCATATCCCAGAAAATCCATGCCTTAGATGTAGGGTCAGAAAGTACATGGCATTGTTGTTTGGCGCATATGCGCCATCTATAGCACTGCAATGCCCTATGTTGGCCAGATTTCAATCAAAATTTCTTCGATCAACTTGATTCACCTCCGCCATATAATAACTTTGGTCAGCTTCGATATTTTCTATAATTCCATCTTCTCTCCAAATTGCCACACCCTGGTGCATTAAGGAGGGAACTGCGCCTATTCCATGAATCCACTCACGGCCCAAGAGTAAGTTGTAATTAGTCTTGGCCGCTATGACCATAAACATGGTTGGTTTTGTAATGGTACCTACAGTGAGATCAACTTAAACTACGCCGAGAGTATGACCAATATTCCCTTCGTAGTTAGATAATACCATATTATGGGGTTTTATATCTGTATCATACATACCTATCCTCTTCAGCAAGAACTGAGGCATTAGGTTGACAGCAACATCCCCGTATATAATCACTTTGTTGATCCCCGCTTATTCAATCTTTCCTCTAATAAATAGAGGCTTCAGATTATTCTTCATACCTTGGTCCGGTCTTTCAAAAAATGCATTTTGTTCTTCGACTGCTCCATTGTTCATAACATAATAACACAAAGGCTTAGGCTTCACCATTTCTAATTCATATGCTTATTCATAATCTTCTATCTCCGTCACTTGGTCATATTCATGGGGTAGTACAGAAACTACATTGCAGTTGATATTAAAAGAGGACTCCCCAACTGAGTTGAAGTTGTCAGTAAGCATGTCCTCATCATTAGTTGGTTCATCGTTAGTCCTTTCAACGGACACCTCTGACTTCTTGGGGGAAAAAGCCTCCTTTATGCTGGGGACTTCTCTTTGACAGGTGCAGCAGACGAAGTCTGATTTGTACTTGATTCTCCTACTTCGTTGATTGTGAGTTCTCTTTGATCCTTCTGGGTCCTCTGGTATCTTCACCATTGGGACCTTGTCATTGGATTTTTTCCTTTATAGTTCTCAGACACATAGGCTCGTAGCTTCGTTGACTAGAACTTCCTTGGATATGCCCACGCTGATCTTCCACCTTCCTTGAAACTCATCCATTTGCCTTTTCCTTCCCCCTTGTTTTGACTAAAATTCAACCACTTGTCTGTTGGGATATTGGTTGGTGGCTTGAAGGTGACTTGTCGATTTACTTTGGGGTGTGGGCTATCTTCCCTTTTCATAATTCCTTTTGCATTGGTTACATACCTCTCCCTGCTATTCCTTTGATTGTTTCAGCATTGAGTATACAGAATTCTTTCAAATGCTTTAGCTGCCTTTCTATCATAAACAACGCTACACCATGGGCATATTAAGACTTATGATCCTGTCTTATGACAGCGAAACAGAAAACCCATCAAGCTTTCTCCCATTTTTGGGTATGGCAGCAACTATTTATCACTCCACCAGTTGTTTCCATCCCTCTCTTGGTACAATTTCTGGTATGTTGTCGCAACTCCTCGATCATTCATAATGCTACACCTAGGACACACTATTCCTTTAGGATTCTTCGTATGGAAATGAAAAAGATACTCGACCAGGCTTAATTTTTTGTGCCTAATTCGCATCCTGTCATTCTCCATCTTTAAACGTCTTTCAATCTCCCACATTTCTGGGGACAACTGGTTCAGATCCACCATATTTACCTCGAACTTGGGACCTTCCACAATCTCAAGCTCTTCGAATCTGACTCTAAGATCCTTAGTAGTCTTGGCCTTGCCAACAACTTTGGCATTTCCATCAGTAGCATTGCCTTCTTCTTGGCCCATGAGACCCTCAGAAGTCTTTAGCCTCTGAATATCTTCAGATACCTTGTCTGCGTTGAGTTAACCTCCTTCAATTTCGACAGCATCGACCATGTTAATATCTACAGGTTCTGCAAAGTTTGTCTCAGTAATCTGAAGAGGATCTGTGTCGACCTTCATTAGGCTCTTCGGCTTCTCTCTAAACTTTAACCTTCCTTCCTTGATGGCACTCTGTATCAAGTCCCTGAAAGATAGCATTGTGAGGTTTTATGGCCTAAGAAATTATGATACTTACAAAAGCCACTTTTCTTTCATTGTTCTAACGAAGGAATTTAAGCACCAGGGGGCACTATCATCTGGCCATATTTCACTAACAAATCAAATATTTCATCACACTTGGTGATGTCAAAAGTATAGGTTTTCTTTTGGAATTTGTCATTCCTTTCTGGTTCAACGGGATTTTTCCCGTTCGCAGGCGTTAACACTTTACAAGGAAATGGTGGTCCTTGCTTTAACTCTGTGAGATCTATCTTGTGTTCTTTAACCTCTGAAAAATCATATTCGATATCTCTTTCATCTGAGCAGGAATCAATATAAGCCACTCTTTCTTTCCTGTGGCTTTTGTTAGCCCTTGCTTTTTCGATCTTCAAACGCTCCACCTGTCGAACCCTGTTAGTCAATTATGCCATGTCTCTCAGATACTGGGGATCTAGCTTCTTCCTGATAGATAATTCCAATCCTCTTGCTACCATTTCAACCAACTTGTGTTCAGTCACTTGTGTGAAACATCTTGCCTTCAACAGATAAAACCTGTTAAGATAGTCGTCTATAGGCTCTCTGAATTTATGCTTAACATTTTCCAATTCGCTCAGGATGATTTTGGTTTGACCTATATAAAATTGTTCATGAAATAATCTCTCTAAACGAGTCCAATCATGGATGGAATTCGCTGCAAGAGTGGTAAACCAAGTAAAAGAATTTTTGGTTAGTGAACTAGGGAAATACTGAATCCTTAGATTCTCATTGTTTGCTCTATGCCCTGCTTCCATAAGATATCTAGCAACATGTTCTATGGTTGATTCACTAGTGTCACCAGAAAACTTTATAAATTTTGGCACTATCCATCCCCTAGGCAACTCAGTTTGTTGAATGTATTCAGACAAAGGGGATGTATAATTTGGCCTTCGCACGCCAATATTTACTCCACTTTGTGCCATGATTCTTTCGACTATGGCTGCTAGATTATTATTTCCTACCATGTCATCTTGCCGACATCCTTGGAGAACTTTGTCAGCATCTAGGTTTTGATTCACTATGACTACCCTTCCTCGTGGTTCCTCCCTGGGAATAGCCTTTTGAAATCTGGGCGGTTCTTCCCTTCAAACTGGTTGTTGAATTTCGACTTCTGGGTGTATCACTAGTTGGGCCTGGTCAATGGTTGGTTCTTCTTTCAACATGATGCCTCGATTCTCCCTTATCCATGTAGGTTATGGTTGTTGAGTTGGTTCTCTGGGTGCACCAAAGAAATCTGCAAGGCGCCCAATTTGTGCTGCCATTTGTTGGTTCGCTTGGGCATTCTGCAAGTTCATTTATGTGGTGTGTGATCGGTGGATCTGGAACTGACTGTTTAACGCTGGTTCGCGAAATGTCGCGGAAGCAAGAGTCGCCACCGTCTTTTATTTTCTCCAAATGGAAAGGACAAAAGCACAGAAAAATTCCTTATAGAGATTGCTCTCGGTTCGGGAGGTAGATTATAGAAAGGGAAGGTGTTAGCACCCTTTCTATCCATGGTTATCCATGGGCTTTTAGATGCTTGCTCATTGTGTTTTCAAAAATGGTTTGTTTGCTTTTCAACCGTGGGTTTTAAAAAGTTTCTTTGAAAATTCCAGTTCGACTCTTGTATCGGTCCTCAAGAGTGTTTGAAAATTTGCTTTCGAAAGCTTTTTGAAAAGGTGTCGGTGTGAAAAGTATTTTTGAATTTGTTTTGAATTTAGAGCAAGTATCTAGAGTCGTCTACCTACCCTAAGGAATTCGTCTGTGTAAATGTCCTTTAAAGTAGTGCCATCCCACCATTGAGAGGTAGGTAGCACCACCGTTGGAGGTGTTCGGGTCAATTCGAGGTTCGGGACATGGTGATCACCGGAGCAATGGGAAGACACCTTAGAAGCTACCCTCATGCCAGGTTCCCGGATCATGAGGACTTACTAAGACATCCTCTACTCGACGATCACCTTTCGAGGCAAGGCAACAGTGAGGCGTACCCTAGGGGTGGTGTGTGCGATTCGTGTGTCGTTTTCATTTGCATTTATCTTGTCATGTTATTGGTGTTCTACGCTTGTTTTTATTTTGTCCATACAGTCTTCCATGCCATTATTTAACAGTTAAAAATAAGATGCGGAAGAGTAAATTCTAAGCTATTACAAAAGGCGCGGGTCCCCATCGCCAAAATTAACCAGGACCCGATTTGACAGAAAAAATAAAGACAGCAAAAGAAAAGAATTAAAAATGCGAGAAGTAATTTACATGGCTTCGGGAGAGGTACATAAGTATTATAATGAAATAAACTAAATACGCGAATTAATGAGAGATTAAGAACGAAACGAGGGCGTTGGACCCTTTTGCAAAAATTGAATTAACGATGAACTAATTAATTAAAATTAAAAAGAAAGCAAGAATTTGTTTTTTTTTTTTTGGTATTTTATGTTTTTTAGGACTTAATAGAAAAAATTAATTGCAATTAAACGCTAACCCTAATTCTATTTTATTTTAACTTGTTAAGAAAATATTGAAGTTTTTTAACCTACAATTAATCTAATTATTATATGCAAATTTAATTATAACAATAAATAAAATAAATATTTAATTATTTGAAAGAAAAATAAAAGGATGAAAATTAATTAAACCTAATTCTACTTCTTTTTAGGTTTTTTATTATTAAAAGTATTAAAATTAAACCCTAATTTATACTAACTTCAATTATATACAATTTGTTTATGAAAATAATTAAAATAAAATATGTATTATATTTGCTCTTTTTTCTGATTTTTATTGATATTTTATATTTTTTTGTGAAAATAAGGAATTAATTAAAGACAATAATCAAAAGAAAATAAAAACAAATAAAAACATAAAGAAAGTGAAAAAATTGCAAACCAAGGGGGTTCAGACCCCAATATGGAGGTATAATCTTTCAGCAATTTGGCCCATTTAAGCATGGCCTGGTGGACTTTTTTGCTCACGTGCTGGCATGTTGACTCAAGCTTAGGGTGTTCATCAATTCTGAGCCTTTGATCTGATCTCCAAGGGCACGTGGATGTTGGATTCTGTAAGGCGTATGGTGAACCACAACGCTGAAGCTGGATGTAAACGTACATAGAAAAATAATATTGAGATAATGCAGACCTGGGACTCGAACCCAGGTCTTGGACGTTAACGCACACAACGCTTGCCAGCTGAACCACTGAATCCTTTTGTTAAATAAATAAACAACAAATAATATAATATGAAACTACGCGTCAGTGGGTCTTTGCGCGCGAATTTCAAATCAACCTATCACGTCTTGCCACGGACTCATCTTCTTCATCATCCCTGAAATACAAAAACATTAGGCAACGGTTTCTCGCGTGTTCTCCTAGGCCGTCTATGGGAAAATAACGATTAGCCCTCTGACGCTCATAAATTGAGCGCGAGGGTTCCATGGTCTTCGTCCACATGCGCTGAGTTGAATGGTGGTGGTCTTGAGGGCCAATTTTTCCTTGTTGCAAAAGCCCTAATTTCCAATCCTGTAAACCCTAGAAAAACGAACATGGTATATTTGCCTATAGCGCATGATAATCAAATTAAGGCATATGGTTAGCTTGCAAACACTTCACTGATCATGAATATATAATCAAAATGCCATGAATGTGCGTAAATGTTAAAACACGATAATGAAAAAAATGGAAAAAAGTGTGACTTCTGGATACCGTTTCACAGCGTTTGGATTGATGTTTTTGATTGGAATACGTCCTATATTGCTCAAGGAAGCTAATGGGATAGGTATTATGCCTTGAATCGCCCTGGAAGGATGTTTTCAGAATTGAGTTTTAGACAAAATTTTCCAAGTTTGATAATGGCTTTTGGGCGCAGCTCAGTGTGTTACATTATTAGGTTTGTGATCAGGCTCATATACTGAGTGAATTAGGTTAAGAATATTGATCCAAATCTCTTGTAATGATGGTTTTGAAGATTGGATTTTCAAGCTTTGTTTTTTCAATCTTTTCTATGCAATTTTGTATCAATTAAGATCAATTCAATCCAAATCTTTCTATATTGAGATATGCACGAATTATTGAGTGGATTTTGTGCACAAAGAGATTATAAAACCTAGATTACATATTTTTCATATATTTAATTTGATTTAAATGAATTATTATAAATAAAAATTCAAATAAATAAATAAAAAATGAGAAAATACTTCCCTTTGGGCCAAGTGGTCGTGCACATGCCATGGATGAAGAATTATGGAAGAAAAATGGGCCCATTAGCAATTTTAGGTCATTTGAATCAATGTTGACTTTTCAAAATATCCAAAAATTTCCCAACTTCCACAAGGAATAACTTGCTCAATTTTTAAGCTTTTCTCATGTTCTTGGACATTTTGGAAAGTTCTTTGAGTCCTCTAACCAATGCCTTTGGTCCCATGTCATTTTGATTTACCAATCTCAAGTTATGGCCTTTGACTTAAAGTCCCTTTTTGTTGACTTTTGAAAATGACCTATAATGTTGAAATTGATAACTTTTTGTGAGAGCATTTCTTGGACTTGAAGTATGAAGATGAGTTGTAGGAAATGTCTTTCTCTTCAAAATGAGCTTTGGATGGAATTTTTCTGATAATCCATGTGAAAGTTATGCCCTGGTCAATTTCAGTTGACTTTTTCAGCTGTCCAAATAAGGAAACTTTTGCATCTTGATGATTCTTGAGCCAAATTTTGAGAATCATGATCAAGCATTGATCAAATGATGTTTGTGGCTTCAAAATGATATGTTGACCAAAAATTTGAACTTTTGACTGTCAAATGACCATTTTGCTCCTACAGTTGACTGTAGTGCAATTAGGGTTTTGACTGTGCAATTTTGAGCTGAATGTCTTGAAACTTGATATGAGGATACTTGACCATATTTGTAGGCATGTGAGACTTGATTGGACCTTTGGACACTTCATTTTCTCGATCAGAACAAAAACCCTAATCTTGACTGTATAGGAGATCTTTGACTGTGCAACCCTTGGGGAGATTTTGAAGCTTTGACTTGGCAAATTTTTGAAGAATATGGGAGGGCAAATTTTGGGGTACAACAGTTGCCCCTGTTCAATCTTCTTAGACCTGAGGATGCAGATTGGCTGACGTGCCTTTCGTAATCTGAAGGTAGAAGATGATTGGACACTAGAGTGCCCAGAAATTTGCGCTCACATAATAGCAGTGATGGTGATGGAGGAATGGGCTTATAGATGCCATTTGGAGATTGATGAATAGGATGATGGGCTTATAGATGCCATCGGGATGTTGATCGCGTAAGAGATTCCTTAGCGAGAACCTGCATACCTGCAAAAGAAAAATAAGTACCTAACACGTTGCAGGAGCTGGTTTTCAGATGCTTGGTATAGAGGTGTCCTGACTGGTTATAGGAGCTGAGTCTGGAGCTTCACAAGATGATGAATGGATGGTTACTACCTTAGCATGAACGGTAAGAGAACCTTGGGTGACTTTAACTTCAACAACGCTCGCTGAGAAAATCTTGGTGGGAATTACCATCTTTGCAGTATCGGGAAGAGAACCAATGGGAAATTATAGTCTCAAAGAAGAACCTAAAATGGAAATCTCGTGCACCGTCGGAGAGAGAACCAATAGGAAAATATAATCTGGAAGGGAATTATCACCTCACTCACCGTCGGAGAGGGAACCATCTGAAAAGGAATTATCACTTCACTCACCGTCGGAGAGGGAACCATCTGAAAAGGAATTATCACCTCACTCACCGTCGGAGAGGGAACCATCTGAAAAGGAATTATCACCTCACTCACCGTCGGAGAGGGAACCATCTGAAAAGGAATTATCACCTCACTCACCGTCGGAGAGGGAACCATCTGAAAAGGAATTATCACCTCACTCACCGTCGGAGAGGGAACCATAAGAAAAGGAATTATCACCTCACTCACCGTCGGAGAGGGAACCATAAGAAAAGGAATTATCACCTCACTCACCGTCGGAGAGGGAACCATCTGAAAAGGAATTATCACCTCACTCACCGTCGGAGAGGGAACCATTTGAAAAGGAATTATCACCTCACTCACCGTTGGAGAGGGAACCATTAGGAAAGGAATTATCACCTCACTCACCGTCGGAGAGGGAACCATAAGGAAAGGAATTATCACCTCACTCACCGTCGGAGAGGGAACCATCTGAAAGGAATTATCACCTCACTCACCGTTGGAGAGGGAACCATTAGGAAAGGAATTATCACCTCACTCACCGTCGGAGAGGGAACCATAAGGAAAGGAATTATCACCTCACTCACCGTCGGAGAGGGAACCATTTGAAAAGGAATTATCACCTCACTCACCGTTGGAGAGGGAACCATTAGGAAAGGAATTATCACCTCACTCACCGTCGGAGAGGGAACCATAAGGAAAGGAATTATCACCTCACTCACCGTCGGAGAGGGAACCATCTGAAAGGAATTATCACCTCACTCACCGTTGGAGAGGGAACCATTAGGAAAGGAATTATCACCTCACTCACCGTCGGAGAGGGAACCATAAGGAAAGGAATTATCACCTCACTCACCGTCGGAGAGGGAACCATCTGAAAGGAATTATCACCTCACTCACCGTCGGAGAGGGAACCATCTGAAAAGGAATTATCACCTCACTCACCGTCGGAGAGGGAACTAATAGGAATTTATAATCTGGGATAACTTCTACTGAGTCTTTATCAGAAAAATCTGTTGGGAGTCGATTTAGCTGGACTAGAGAAGACCTTGGACTGGATAAGAAATCTTTAGAGTCGATTAACTGAACCGGTCTAGGTCTTGAAATATGACTGAGAATTTAGCTGAATCTTTCCTGAAAGGTAAAGGTCAGTCATATGTTATACATGATATGGATCAAGCAATGATATTCTCGACATAAATAAGTTTTGTATGATATAATGCGTCTATGCATGCTATAATGATGTATGTGATGTTTTATGAATGTGTTTTGCGTCTAGGAAAGTAAATCCTTGACGGGTGCCGGGAAGTCATTCCTGGGCTGATGTTGGAGAATAGATTTTGCTTCCGCTGGGGATGATAACTGCAAGAATACCGGTAGGAGAAGATGACTCTGTTGCGGAATAAACTTGGCAAATGGAAGATTCTGCGGGGAGAAAAGATACTCTAGCGACCATGCTGGGAAGCAATACTCTGTGGGAAGAGGGATGCCTTGCTGAGTGTTGATAATAATTTGCTGGGGATACCCTTGTTGTTGGAAGTTTTGATAGACTTCGCTGGGGATAAGAAAACTGTATCAACGACGCTCTTTCCGTGGCTTTTGGCTGAGGATAACCCAGTTATATCCTGTTAAGGAAATAACTCTTTAAATAAAGCCGGGAGACGCGTTCGTGCTCTGCGAAGGATAAGCTTCCGGAATTTACTGGGGATAAGCTTACTGCTTGGAGAGATGGACTCCAATTTTCCTGGGGAATTAGATTGGACTCTCCTGGGGAGATCTTGGACTGTAACTTTGTAAGTTGAAGGAGGGCACATATGTAGGGTTGCCTGCTGATGAGCTCGTGTAAAACCGTATCTGAAATGGAGAAGGAACCTGGGTGGGGTTACTTTGATGATGAGTTCGTGTAAAACTTCGTTCTTGGAAAGGGAGAACCTGTATAGGGTTTCTGGGTGACGAGTCCATGTAAAACTGCATCTTGAAGAGAGGGAACCGGTGTAGGGTTGCTTGGTGAGGTAAGTTCATGTAAAACTTCTTGATGAACCGGGGTGAGGTTATCTTGAGCTAAATCCATGTAAGACTTCTGGGGGGAACCGGGGTTAGGTTGCCGCAGGATAAGTTCGTGTAAAACTTCTTGATGAACCGAGGTAAGGTCATCTTGAGATAGGTCCATGTGAGACTCTTGGAGGAACCGGGGTTAGGTTACGGCAGGATAAGTTTGTGTAAAACTTCTTGATGAACCGGGGTTAGGTCATCTTGAGATAGATCCATGTAAGATTTCTAGAGGAACCAGGGTTAGGTTACTTGGATAAGTTTGTGTAAAACTTCTGGATGAACCGGGGTTAGGTTACTTGGATAAGTTTGTGTAAAAACTTCTGGATGAACCGGGGTTAGGTTACTTGGGATAAGTTCGTGTAAAACTTCTGGATGAACCGGGGTAAGGTTACTTGTGGAGGATGGGTCTGTGTAAGACTTTGTCTGAAAATTGAGAAGGAACCGGTGTAGGGTTGCATGATTTTGATTAAGTGGATGATTGTCCCGTTTGGTTTCGGATGTTAACCCACGATCTGGAATTTGTAAAGGTAGATGGTAATCATCCTTATGTTGATCTTTCCTTTGTACTTTGGTTAACAGAGCAATTCGATCGCCTGGATAACTCATTATTGCCCCTGTTTTGGAGGTGAGGGAAGAGAATACCTGTGTGGGTGATTGACAAATCTTCGGGTAGACAAGTGATGAGATACCGGAACATAGTCGTACGCTTTGATCCCTAACTTTTGCCTGGACCGCCCTTTCGGGTTTTCAATCCACCGGGATACCCATTTTTGCCCGAGCCGCCTTTTCAGGTTTTCGACTTGCCGGGTGTACATATTTTTCATTTCATCCCTTCATTTTGCCCGAACCCTTTTGGTTCGCCGGGAAGCCCTTATTTTTGCCTAGGTGTGTCAACCTAGCGGGTCTTTGATTTTGCATAGTATTTTTTCGACTATGTCCACGCTCTCAGATTGTAGGGAGTTTCCCCTGTTGGAAGTATTTTGTCATGCCCCAGATAATGGGCAATGCTCCTACTGTGCCCCTTGATTGGAGGTACTTCTGTTCACAAGGTGTTCATCGTGCGAATTTCCCTGCTGTTCAAACAAATAGTCATATGCAAACAAGGTTATTTTAAGAATGCAAAAGCCTATGTCTGTCTTGAATATTTTGAAAATGCATTTTTTTGTAATACAGTGCGGTGTCAACTCAAGATTTTATAGCAAACCTTCAGGAGTCAGGATACCTTCGTAACAGTATGCTTTCGAACTAACCCATGCTTCAGCTAGGACTTTTAAGGGTTATAACGTGGCCTGGTTCACGGTTTAAGAAACAACGAATAAAGGCTCAAATTATTTGTACCCACCCGCTCTTCGTGATGTTCTCCAAACCTAAGCTCAATTGATCATACGTTAGACCTTGTTCGAGTCTTGGCTCTGATATTCCAATGATGGTTCAAATATTGATGATTTATTCTGAACAGGCAGTCATTTTTTGTTTTTGTTGAGGGTTTGTAGGACCTCTTTCTATTTTTTTTTATTTTGTTATCCCTATTTTTTGCCTGAGCTGTTTCCTTTTTCGGAATTACAGTCAGCGGGATGCCCCAGTTTCGTAAGTCCCCTTCGTAGGTTTTAACTTATTGGGTTCTTATTTTGAAAGATAATGACTGCCTTTCTTGACGATTATAGGGAACCATCACTGTCTTTTATTTTGCAAGGACTTTTTGGTGCCATTCGTTATGCACTTGGATCAACTGAGAGAACTACCCTGCCCCAGGTTATGATTAAGGGTTTTGATTTTCGAAAATAAAAACTCCTACTTCTTTGGCTCAGATGGGTTGACGAGGGATTATCTTCCTTATTACTCCAGTGTTTAGGAATTTAAACAATGCCTGTACCTCATAAGCGGGGTCCGTTCAAAAGCATACTGTAATGATTGCGATATCGTTTTCGTCATCCTCCCTCAAGAGGTTTAGAATTTTCAGTCAAGAGTTGATCATCACAAAAATATGAAAGCAGTTTTAAGTATAGTAAACATAATTAATTCAAGACAGACATGTGTAATGCATTCATGAAATAAAAGAGTCTAACATGATGATTGTTTGTTTGAACAAGAAAAGAAAAATACAACTTGAATTCAAAGGAACAAAAATCTCTCAAGCTTAGCCGTGTTTTGGCAATGGAGCAGTGATCATGTTGGGGGTCTCAGCAGGTTCAAATTCAATCTCTTTAGCATCGATCATGTTCTGAATCTTGTACTTCAGTGCCCAACAGTCCTCAGTATCGTGCCCTGGGCTATCAGAATGATAAGCACACCTCGCTTTTGGGTTGTAGCTTGGAGAGGAGGTCTTGGGATTTGCAGGAGGGTTGATCACCGCAATCAGGTTCATTTTCAACATGTGCTGCAATGCTTGTGACCATGGCATGTTAATGTTGGTGAATTGTCTTTTAGACTCGTCCGGCCTTTGCTGATTTCCCTTTTGTGGTTGGCGGCATGGTGCAGAACCAGAGATCATGACTGCCCCTGCATGTTGGTCACGACGACTCTTTTGGCTGTATGCAGCATTAGATTCCTTCTTTCCCGTGTAAGGCTTTTTGTGAGTATCAGCAGGTGTGGCCTCTTGAATTTTCCCACTCTTGATACCAGCTTCAATTCTTTCGCCAGTCAGGATGAGGTCGGTAAATCCAGCAGATGAATTACCAATGAGGTGATTGAAGAATGGCCCGGATAGGGTCCCCAAGAACATATCAACGAGTTCCCGGTCAGTTAATGGAGGCTGCACCCTTCCAGCAAGGTCTCTCCATCTCTGCGCGTATTCCTTGAAACCTTCACTTGACCCCAGCGACATACCCTGGAGTTGGGTACGTGTAGGAGCAAGGTCGGCATTGTACTGGTACTGCTTGTAGAATGCAGTGGCTAAGTCTTCCCAAGTACGGATGTTGGCTCCATCTAGTTGATAAAACCAGTCAAGCTGAGTCCCTGAAAGACTCTCTTGGAAAAAGTGGATCCATAAGTTCCTGTCGGCCGTGTAGGGCTGGATCCTCCTCACGTAAGACCTGAGATGCAGCTTTGGACAGGATGCCCCGTCATACTTTGCAAAGGCAGGTGCCTTGAATTTGTGTGGGATCACTACCCCAGAAGACAGACCTAGATCCTCGAAGTCCAGGCCAGGCACTTTTTGTATCTCCATAGCACTGAGCCGGTCTTCCAACTGTTTGTACCTATCCTCAGCCGGAGGGTACTGTTCGTCGTTGAAATCTGTCTCGCTGTCGGAGACCATTGGACTGGGAACCCTTTCCTCTTGACGACTGCCTTTTCCCACAGATGGAGTTGTCCTCTCAGTTTCATCCTGCAGTGTATTCCTAGATCTGCGTCTAGGGCTGAACAAAACAATCCTCTTCTTCTTCTTTTCCTTCTTCAAGAGCAGAGCCTTCAGATCTTGTTGCCCCTGGGTCAAATTCATGATCAGCCCTTGGAACTGGGAGTTCTGAGCCTGGAGGGCCTTGATAGTGTGCTCGGTTGAGGATTCAGGATTCATGACGAGACTGCTGAAATAAACAGCGAAGAAGGTAAGCAACCTGCAGAGAATGGGTACCTGTTATGCAATGAGGTGTATGATATGCATGCAATGATTTCAAGGACCTCGAGGGGTAAACAAATTGTTAGAGTTGGAAACTAGTAACTTGATTGAAGGTACTTCATGTTGTTGAGAGTCCTTCTTCAAGGGTTAAAGGCTCACCATATCCAGTGGGTCATAGCCCCTGACAACCTTGACTAGAGGAAAATAAATCCCCTTTGCCCCTTGCTGGACAGTTGGTTCATCATGACCTGCATCACAAGCCCTTGAGACCCTTGAAATGGGTTAGGATGTATGCAATGGTATGATGCTATGGTATGCATGGGGTAATGTAAGTAAACCCTGTTATGAGTCCCTATTAAGGACTATAAACAAAACCTGCAAGAACTTAGTATACTCTGTTATGAGCCCTTATTAAGGACTATAAACAAAACCTGCAAGGGACACTCAGATGTCAGATAACAAACATGCAAATAGTCAAGTACGAAGGCACGCAAGTCACACAAGAGAAACCCTTAGAGTTTAGGCCCGCATGGGGTCTGGGTATTACCCTCTTGAAGTTGGTGGGTTCAACCTGTCCTAATCAAAGTAACCGGGTTCTAAGGTTCCCAATATCACAGGATTACTTTCATTGTTCATCGTTTCGATTTAGCCACTGAACTGGCGACCGAAATATTCCAGGAAAGCAACCCTCAATTGAGCGTAGTATCGAGTATCAACCAACCTCGGACTGCACCAAAGTCAGTTATCTCACTACCCTAAAGAGGCCAAGATAGTTCAATTAAGGTTCCTAAGGTCTGTTGATGCTTCATGACACCACGCGGAGGCCCCGTACTCTCCTTGACTGAACTCAAGGGTTACCGGTACACACCAAAGTGCCACATCAACGTAGCAGGCTGTTTCAACCATGTCGGTATACCCCGCACAGTTCCCTCACAGCCTTGTTGCTACTTTCTAAGAAGGTATCCCCCAGATCCGGGTTAGGATCTATAGAACTCCCAAGCAACCCACAATTTTAAAGCACACAAGGAAAACAATTGAAAACACAGTTATGAACTAGCCCTAAGGTACACCTCACTTTAAGTTTAGTCCCCAGCAGAGTCGCCAGTTCTATGATCGGTGGATCTGGAACTGACTGTTTAACGCTGGTTCGCGAAATGTCGCGGAAGCAAGAGTCGCCACCGTCTTTTATTTTCTCCAAATGGAAAGGACAAAAGCACAGAAAAATTCCTTATAGAGATTGCTCTCGGTTCGGGAGGTAGATTATAGAAAGGGAAGGTGTTAGCACCCTTTCTATCCATGGTTATCCATGGGCTCTTAGATGCTTGCTCATTGTGTTTTCAAAAATGGTTTGTTTGCTTTTCAACCGTGGGTTTTAAAAAGTTTCTTTGAAAATTCCAGTTCGACTCTTGTATCGGTCCTCAAGAGTGTTTGAAAAATTGCTTTCGAAAGCTTTTTGAAAAGGTGTCGGTGTGAAAAGTATTTTTGAATTTGTTTTGAATTTAGAGCAAGTATCTAGAGTCGTCTACCTACCCTAAGGAATTCGTCTGTGTAAATGTCCTTTAAAGTAGTGCCATCCCACCATTGAGAGGTAGGTAGCACCACCGTTGGAGGTGTTCGGGTCAATTCGAGGTTCGGGACATGGTGATCACCGGAGCAATGGGAAGACACCTTAGAAGCTACCCTCATGCCAGGTTCCCGGATCATGAGGACTTACTAAGACATTCTCTACTCGACGATCACCTTTCGAGGCAAGGCAACAGTGAGGCGTACCCTAGGGGTGGTGTGTGCGATTCGTGTGTCATTTTCATTTGCATTTATCTTGTCATGTTATTGGTGTTCTACGCTTGTTTTTATTTTGTCCATACAGTCTTCCATGCCATTATTTAACAGTTAAAAATAAGATGCGGAAGAGTAAATTCTAAGCTATTACAAAAGGCGCGGGTCCACATCGCCAAAATTAACCAGGACCCGATTTGACAGAAAAAATAAAGACAGCAAAAGAAAAGAATTAAAAATGCGAGAAGTAATTTACATGGCTTCGGGAGAGGTACATAAGTATTATAATGAAATAAACTAAATACGCGAATTAATGAGAGATTAAGAACGAAACGAGGGCGTTGGACCCTTTTGCAAAAATTGAATTAACGATGAACTAATTAATTAAAATTAAAAAGAAAGCAAGAATTTGTTTTTTTTTTTTTTGGTATTTTATGTTTTTTAGGACTTAATAGAAAAAATTAATTGCAATTAAACGCTAACCCTAATTCTATTTTATTTTAACTTGTTAAGAAAATATTGAAGTTTTTTAACCTACAATTAATCTAATTATTATATGCAAATTTAATTATAACAATAAATAAAATAAATATTTAATTATTTGAAAGAAAAATAAAAGGATGAAAATTAATTAAACCTAATTCTACTTCTTTTTAGGTTTTTTTTTATTAAAAGTATTAAAATTAAACCCTAATTTATACTAACTTCAATTATATACAATTTGTTTATGAAAATAATTAAAATAAAATATTTATTATATTTTGCTCTTTTTTCTGATTTTTATTGATATTATATATTTTTTTTGTGAAAATAAGGAATTAATTAAAGACAATAATCAAAAGAAAATAAAAACAAATAAAAACATAAAGAAAGTGAAAAAATTGCAAACCAAGGGGGTTCAGACCCCAATATGGAGGTATAATCTTTCAGCAATTTGGCCCATTTAAGCATGGCCTGGTGGACTTTTTTGCTCACGTGCTGGCATGTTGACTCAAGCTTAGGGTGTTCATCAATTCTGAGCCTTTGATCTGATCTCCAGGGGCACGTGGATGTTGGATTCTGTAAGGCGTATGGTGAACCACAACGCTGAAGCTGGATGTAAACGTACATAGAAAAATAATATTGAGATAATGCAGACCTGGGACTCGAACCCAGGTCTTGGACGTTAACGCACACAACGCTTGCCAGCTGAGCCACTGAATCCTTTTGTTAAATAAATAAACAACAAATAATATAATATGAAACTACGCGTCAGTGGGTCTTTGCGCGCGAATTTCAAATCAACCTATCACGTCTTGCCACGGACTCATCTTCTTCATCATCCCTGAAATACAAAAACATTAGGCAACGGTTTCTCGCGTGTTCTCCTAGGCCGTCTATGGGAAAATAACGATTAGCCCTCTGACGCTCATAAATTGAGCGCGAGGGTTCCATGGTCTTCGTCCACATGCGCTGAGTTGAATGGTGGTGGTCTTGAGGGCCAATTTTTCCTTGTTGCAAAAGCCCTAATTTCCAATCCTGTAAACCCTAGAAAAACGAACATGGTATATTTGCCTATAGCGCATGATAATCAAATTAAGGCATATGGTTAGCTTGCAAACACTTCACTGATCATGAATATATAATCAAAATGCCATGAATGTGCGTAAATGTTAAAACACGATAATGAAAAAAATGGAAAAAAGTGTGACTTCTGGATACCGTTTCACAGCGTTTGGATTGATGTTTTTGATTGGAATACGTCCTATATTGCTCAAGGAAGCTAATGGGATAGGTATTATGCCTTGAATCGCCCTGGAAGGATGTTTTCAGAATTGAGTTTTAGACAAAATTTTCCAAGTTTGATAATGGCTTTTGGGCGCAGCTCAGTGTGTTACATTATTAGGTTTGTGATCAGGCTCATATACTGAGTGAATTAGGTTAAGAATATTGATCCAAATCTCTTGTAATGATGGTTTTGAAGATTGGATTGTCAAGCTTTGTTTTTTCAATCTTTTCTATGCAATTTTGTATCAATTAAGATCAATTCAATCCAAATCTTTCTATATTGAGATATGCACGAATTATTGAGTGGATTTTGTGCACAAAGAGATTATAAAACCTAGATTACATATTTTTCATATATTTAATTTGATTTAAATGAATTATTATAAATAAAAATTCAAATAAATAAATAAAAAATGAGAAAATACTTCCCTTTGGGCCAAGTGGTCGTGCACATGCCATGGATGAAGAATTATGGAAGAAAAATGGGCCCATTAGCAATTTTAGGTCATTTGAATCAATGTTGACTTTTCAAAATATCCAAACATTTCCCAACTTCCACAAGGAATAACTTGCTCAATTTTTAAGCTTTTCTCATGTTCTTGGACATTTTGGAAAGTTCTTTGAGTCCTCTAACCAATGCCTTTGGTCCCATGTCATTTTGATTTACCAATCTCAAGTTATGGCCTTTGACTTAAAGTCCCTTTTTGTTGACTTTTGAAAATGACCTATAATGTTGAAATTGATAACTTTTTGTGAGAGCATTTCTTGGACTTGAAGTATGAAGATGAGTTGTAGGAAATGTCTTTCTCTTCAAAATGAGCTTTGGATGGAATTTTTCTGATAATCCATGTGAAAGTTATGCCCTGGTCAATTTCAGTTGACTTTTTCAGCTGTCCAAATAAGGAAACTTTTGCATCTTGATGATTCTTGAGCCAAATTTTGAGAATCATGATCAAGCATTGATCAAATGATGTTTGTGGCTTCAAAATGATATGTTGACCAAAAATTTGAACTTTTGACTGTCAAATGACCATTTTGCCCCTACAGTTGACTGTAGTGCAATTAGGGTTTTGACTGTGCAATTTTGAGCTGAATGTCTTGAAACTTGATATGAGGATACTTGACCATATTTGTAGGCATGTGAGACTTGATTGGACCTTTGGACACTTCATTTTCTCGATCAGAACAAAAACCCTAATCTTGATTGTATAGGAGATCTTTGACTGTGCAACCCTTGGGGAGATTTTGAAGCTTTGACTTGGCAAATTTTTGAAGAATATGGGAGGGCAAATTTTGGGGTACAACATGGTGCTTTTAATTAAAGGGTTAAAAATTGTACTCATTTGTTGGGCGAGTACTCCCACCATTTCGTGGTTACTAATCATCCAACTGTTGCCTCAAGACTACTTGTGTATTTGTGGTAATAGGAGGCAATTGAGAAACATATCCTTGCTGCAAATTATTCTGTGCCATATGGTTTACCCCTGAACCTGATCCTTGTAATGGCGAAAAGGCAGATGTTAAAGGACGTGTATATGTCGAAGTGTTATTTTGCATTCCTGCCATGAACAAAGTTGGCATGCCATATATTGGATCTGATGTTGGGATTGTGAAACCTGGTGCATATGTTCTAGAGACACTGCCTACTGAAGGCCTGGGGGTCACAGGTGGATTTTGACTGGCCACAGACATTATAAAAGGCTCATTTTGTGTGTTTGATAATATGGCTGAGGCATTTTTATTTGGGGGGTATGACTCTAGCATTTGTATTTGAGGGAATAATCACAGTCCCTTGACTTGTTGCCATGACTTTTGTTGTATTCGAAGCGCTCGTACTCCCTCTTGTGGGAGGGGTAATTTATTGTGCATCACTAACGGGTGGGTTAGCCATTTTCCTATTGTATTGCCTTTTTGGTCTAGGATCTGTGGTATTGGCTAATTTTCCACTTCTTAATATCATGCAATAAACAAGTTAGGAAACATAGATTATCGAAAAGAACAAATAAACTAAATACTAGACACATGGTCCCATCGGGTGTGCCAATTTGAATACCCTAGAATTTGGTAAACAATCGTTGATCCTCTAAATCCTTTAACAGATTCATTTAATCACGAGATCGATCAGATTGATCCCAAGACTATTGTGTTCTATTATTTAGAAAGCATATTTTGATAATAATCTCTTTAAACAAAAGGAATTACTTTGTATGTCGAAGTGAAACTTCTTTATGAAAGTAATGAAATATAAACTAGTCTAGACTGGGAATTGTAAAGAACGTAAATGACATAAAGAAATTTCATTGAATGTAAATGACGTTGAATACAAAATATGGTGCATCATATGTACATTGAGTATTTTAAGTATTTTGTACTTTGAGTATTTTAAGTATTTTGTACAAAGATGTGAACACACCAAAGTGAAACACAAAAGCTACAATTTATAGAACTTCGACCCTAACGGTCTCCTAACAAACTAATGCCACGTTTTCGCTGGCATGTCTTCGATGATCCAGGAGATTCCACGCGTCTTTCTGGATAAGAATGAATATTAGAATTCAAACCCTTCGTTATCCGTCTTGAGCGCCAAAACCTGATAACGGTCAAAGTATAAAGTTTTAAACCATATTTTGAATAATAACTTTATTTTGCAATTCGAATTATAAACTATCCATCAATCTCTTAATGAATTTTGAATTCGAATCTTTATGGCTTTTAATAAACAAAAATAACCAAACAATTCTCTAAGTATATTCAGACTATTGACTTAGCTCAATTTCTCCTTAGTCGAAATTTCTAGCCAACACACACACCACAAACTCATGAAGATAAAATACTTCCAATCACTTTCTGAATCATATTATTCCGAACATAATTCTGCATGAACACATCAGATAAATACTCAGCTTACGATAGAGTATTTGCAATCAGTCATATGAATATCTTTATCTACAAAGCATTTTCTCATGATCCTTTCTTCACAGTTTCCTCTGAGAGAGTCAGATAGTAGATAAAACCACCTTCTCACAATTGGTTGAGCAACAAAAGCACAAGTAGATTCTTCATCATAACGGGCAGACGTGAAAGATATCCACACCACAGACCACACCAGATTCGATCAGTTACTCAACTTTACACTCCATCTTTGGCAACACAACCTTCCTTGTCTGAAGAAATAAAGAACTGAAATAATGTTCCAACATTAGTTCAGAAATCAACCTAAATTACATGGACTTAACCATTTACCATGGCTTTGGAGTCAATACCCATGGATACATGCAGTAACCTACATACTACACACCTTAAAAGGCTTCTTCGTATAAGTACAATAATCAGACCTCTTGTCTGACTTTCAGGTGTAACATTCCATCCTACTGCACCTAAAGAGGATATTCCCTCCATCAGGTAAATGGGATAGACTCCAACAGACAGAATGTAGAACTAGCACCATACCACAAACATGTCTGCTTCTTATAATCCTTCAAGACTCAATGATGCACTTTTATCCCTTGTTCATATTCAAGTGTTCCATCATGTGGGGACACAACATAAATATACCTAAGCTTGAGGAAAACCTTCGCATATAGATAACCAAGTAAAACCAACTCCTCCATGATCTAGGAAAAAACTAAAATGCACATCCACGGTGGTTTGGATGTCACTCCAAAGTGCAGACACCAATAAACCTCAAGACTCAGTTTGATACATCTCTAATGTAGACAATCCCTTGGATGTATCTTCCACTACATAACAAGAGTTCCATGCTCACATAGACTTGATAGAAATATCAAGTTTGAGTAAACAACCTCCATCCTATTTTAAAGACACATCTCGACAATCGCTAAGAACATATTAGAGAATCATATATCAGTAAAGCCTGCAGTTGGTACCCTCCCATAACACCTCTCGCATAGACTCTGTATCAAGGCCAAACACAAGATTTTATAAATTTGGCTCGTTTGATTAAAAGGACTTTCAGATGGCAGAGAGAATGTCTTGGACATTTGAGCTCGACCTCCATAAAGACTCTAGCAGGGATGTCTTAAACAAATCACCACTAAACAATTGAGCTCAACTTTTGCATGCCTACTTATTTGGACCAAAAAAAACTAATCCAATGAGTGACAATATAATCCCCTAAATGTCTCCTCTTCCAGACCAGGAGTAGGTTCCAAACATATGTGATCAATACACATTTGTTTAGCACCCAAAGCATCTGCTGAGTGAATCCTTTGTCCAATAGGATTCTTCTCAAATTGTTGATGAGATGTTCCAACATCTGATAGAACATATTTACAATGAACACATTCTTACTCTTTGTTCTGGATCAACCACTACTCCCAGAAACTCAATACATTACTTGATTATCTTTAAGTTCTTTAATGAATGTTCATCTTCCAGCCAAACCAGGGTAACAACATCAGGACCACTTTCCTGATAACACTATGAGATATGAAGCTTCATGCAGATGCAATTGACCAAATCATCAAAAAATAAATCTTCCTTCAGCCTCAACACTAGAAACAATACAAAACCACCACCAGTTTTCCATTAAATGCAGCGGAAATAAACAAAAAATCCTTAACAACCTTCAGTCATAACATAATAACCTTTGCACATACCACACTCCAGGTGCAACAAGTCAACATGGGTTTGAAAATACATCCAACCACACACAGTAGGACACCACCAAAGCTATACGCTTGACAACTTCAAACAGTGGCAGACCACATCCTGTCACGAATAGTCCATCCTCCACTTCAAGGGACCATTCAAACAATGATATGAACTATCCATGTTCAAACAACTTTTCAGTAAAAACCTTCTTCCTTGCCAAACAAGAAAGTGTCATCCCAGGATCTCACCCATAACAGAACAAGACGACCTACTCTGATACCAATTAAAATTCTAGTAGTTCAGAACTCAGATATCCTAAGAGGATGTCGAGACATCTTATCAGAACACAAACAACATGGCAAGGTATTTAACAGTAAAAATTGAACTGAAAAGTAAACAAATACACATAATTGTTAACCCAGTTCAGTGTACAACAACACCTACTCTAGGGGCTACCAAGCAAAGAAGGAAGTCCACTATTAGCAGTATTAGTTCAAAGTTAAACTAGTCCTAAATTTATAAATTCTCTCCTAATCACTATCCAATGCTACTTCTACCTAGGTCCTCCCTAGATATGAGAAATCACCATCCCACTTCCAATCATCGAATTATGTCTAACAATCCCAGTCCCAATTACTATATCGACAGCCTTTCACCTACATGAATATCACACTTAAAAACAGAGAGAAACACCTTAATCAAGACACCCCTGATTAAGAATAACATACTGATCTTTCTTCACAGCTTCGATCAAGAACACTACTTAGAGTTGCTTAACAGTTTCCTCTAATAATAATACTCACTCTTGCTTCACAGCTTCGAGGAGAATATAGTGACCATCTCACAGCCTGAGTGGTTCACTTACACCAACTCTCCTAGAGAGTGTCTACACTAATAAAACCCTAATACTCTTACAAGCTAGACCCGTACACAACTAGGTTAGAAATACTTCTATTTATAATCCTTTTCCTAACTAGATTTGGGCTTCAAAAATGCAGCAGAGAGGCTACACAAAGTCTGCAAAAACTTCTCCAAGAAAATAGGTCTTCAATCATAACTTTCCTAAAATGTATCCATATTTAGAAATTTTGAATATCTTGAAAAACCAATGTAATATATCTTATTTATCAATCTTGGATGCACCATAGGATTACTAAATATTCTCAGAATATTCAGTAATTAAATCACTACATCTGAATCCAAATTGTCAGTTGTATCAGACCGAATATCTATGGTTAGGACATCTCATTCGACATGTTCAAACAGTAAGCTTAAATAACTCCCAAACTACAAAACTTTAACAATTCTGATGTCTTGTTCTTCTAGTTAGGACATTGCATTCGACATGTTTAATCTGCAAGTTGAAATATTTTCCAAACTGCAAAATTGTAACAAACTAGATGTCCTATACTTCTGGTTAGGACATCACATTCAACGTGTTGAATCTGCATGTTGAAACATCTTGTTCAATATGTTGTTGTAAAGTTAGTTTTACCAAAATTCATGTCAATCATAACTTTAGAGAAATAACAACACGTAAAATTGTACATTTTGAAAAGTAATTCTAACGTGATTTACATGCAAGTTTTGAAATTGAAATTTGTTATCGAATAAAGATGTGAAAGGTTATATGGTTTGCAATAAATTAACAAACATTAGGAGTCAGTTTAACATAAATGTTGATGAGTGTGCTTTCATAGTGAAAATAACTTCTATTAGGAGTTTTGAAGGTTGTAACATAGCTTGGTTCACAGTTTAAGAAACAAAATATATAAGGCGCAAAATTTGAAATTTTACCCACCCTATACTTCTTGATGTTCTCCATTCCTAAATTCAATCAACTCCACATATGTGTTCAGTTTGCAATAAAAAATTTGTAGTCACGATGATGATGATGATGAAGCATTGATAAGGTTCAAGCACTGCTGAGATGCACTGATGATTTTTGAGGTGGCACTCACAAGCTTATTTTCCATTCAATCCCTTTTTTTCATGGACCAATTCTTTTAAATTTTTCATTCCATCGAGATGCCCTAACTTTTGCCTAAGTCAAATTGTTTTTGGATTTTTCCTTTTTGACTTAGCTGGCTCTTTTTTTGGAAATAAATCTTGAGATTTTGCCTTTGATTCAGAATAGTTGTGACTGCCATGTTGACTTTTGTAAGCTTCATCTTATTACTTCCTCGATGTTGTATGATGTAAGTGAGGAAGAAGTTGTTGTGAGTTTAATCTTCATTTCTTCCTCAATCTTTGTTGATGTGCGTGAGGAAAAGGATATGCTTAAACCCCTTGCTTGGTTACACTAATTCTCTTGAGATTAGATTGTTAAAAGACTACCCTGCCCCTAGTTAAGATTAAGGTTTTTTTTTGAAATAGAAAGAAATCCAACTTCTGGCTCGAGGGGGTTTGTTGTACTCCAAAACTTTCCCTCCCATTTTGGTTCAAGACATACTCCCAGGGTTCTCAAATGCTCAAGGTGGCTCAAGAGTTGATCAGACTAATTCTCCTCCTAAGCAATGAACTTCCAACTAGGATTTCACTTTTCACAAGGAAGTTTGAGTATCAAAGTCCTCACGTGGTTTCCATAGTCTCTTATATGTTTTTAAGAATGCTCATATCAAGTTTAATGCCTTGCATCACAAGTTTGCCCAATCAATTGATCAGATGACAGAAAATCAATTGTATTAGGTCAAAAGTCAATTGTGGTCAATATACAGTCAAACTTAAAGATTTTTGGTCAACATAAATATTTTGAAGTGACATTCATCATTTGATCAAGGCTTGATCATGTTTCCTTAAGGAAAGCTCTCAAATCATCAAAACTCAAAAGTTTCTAAATTAGGGTTTTCTTAGAAGAAATCAACTAAACTTTGACCAGGCATAACTTTCACATGCTTCATCCATTTTTACCCAAGAAAATCCCATTTTGAAGGGAATCCAATCCTCTATAACATTGTTTTCTATTCTCAAGTCCGAAAAATGCATCATTGGAAATATATGAGCCAATATATTACAGGTCTTTTTAAAAGTCAACAAAAAGACACTTTTTGTCAAGGCAATTTACATCAAGATAAAGTCTCCAAATGCAAAATTGATAAAAAGAGAGATTGTAGAGGACATCTTGATATTTCCAAAAATTCAAAGATCATCTTCAAAATATTAAAATTGAGCAAGTTATGGTTTGCACAAGTTGGACAAATTTGTGAAAATGCATGAAGTCAACTTTGGGCAAAATCACATTTTTGAGTTGATGGACCTAATTTTTTAGGTTTAAACATGTTCATGACATAAATAAGGACCTCTAAAACTATCCTTTCACCATTGTGATTTTTATTTTTATTTATTTGAATTATTATTCGTTTAAATACAAATTTAATCAAAGTTAAAATGCAAGAGGGGGTGCATGCGTGTGGGCTTTGTTGCTAATCAAGATTGGAAGCCCAAGAAGCTTAGCTTGTTGTACAAAAGTGCATGAAACAAAGGGAGGAAAAGATATTTTTGTTTTAGAAAGTTTTGAATCAAATCTTCATAACTTAATAACCATGATTAGATTTGATTTCTTCTGATTACTTTTGACCTAATGTGATCCATTATATATACACAACAACCTCCCAAGCCAAAGATTATGCGCAACTTCCTCCATAAACCCTAGCAAAATTCCAAATTTTCTCAAAGGGAGGTGCAACTTGTATCACACAATCCAGCCATCCTCATTCCATTCCAGGTATTCCATTATCACCCTGAGGTTCCCAGGAACTTGTTTCAACCATTACTCAAGCCAAATCGTCCCCCGAATCTCTCTCTCAAGTGTCACCGGTCTGGTATACTTTCGTGAATTCAAATCTTTTTATCATGCAATATAAATGAATTATTTATACATACATGTGTTCATGCTAACATTTGTGACTATTTATAACCATTACATGGGAGTTGTAATGCAAGGATGCAGATTCGCAAGGGCCTAATTAGTCCAGCAGGGTTGTTTTTATGTTTGTTTTCATTAAATTTCACAGGTTTGGATTTTTTCTCAAACGGAGAAGATGACCGGAACCACCATCCAAAGTGGTTTGACCGGCCAAGGACTTTGCATGGCATATTATGATTTTGTGATTTGTTCGTTCAAATATCAGGGCCCAACTTTGGGCGCGAGTGTGTTACATTTAGCATTTAGGACCAGTTTTAATATTTAATTAATTGGTTGTGGTTAGGTTGATGAAAGTATCATCGTCCCAATGGTAGAGGTTGTGTGCTTAAGGCTTTGTTATGGGAAAGGGCAGGGGTTCGATCCCTGGCTCTTGCATAATTTTTTTCTAACAAATTCCTGAGGCACACCCCTATTCTATTTTATACATCAGGCTCGATCATTTTCTTTTCTTTAATTATTTTATCTATTTATTTGTTTTATGTTTTTGAAACCAATTTTATTTTAATCATAAAATCATAAAATCACAAAAAATAATAGACTTAGGGTTTTCTAATTAAATTAAATTTTTGGCAAATAAATTAATTTAATTATTTTGACCTTATTTTATTAATTAAAACCAATTAGAATTAGGTTCAAATTTAAAACCTTTTTCTCAATAAATACGTAAAATATTTTATTAAACAATTATATTTTTAGGGTTTTAAACTTTTTCCCTTTTCAATCTTCGCGCGTTTATTATTTCCCGTATTATTATTTTTTCAATTATTGTAACTGCTAATGGTTTGTAATAGCTTTAAATTAGGGTTTTTTATTTACTGTCTTTTATCCCCATTATTTTTTATGGTTTGCACCCCCCTTCCCGAAGCGATGTAATAGTGTAGGATCTTCTTTTCTGCTTTATTATTACCGTTAATGCTTAGATTAATAGGATTGTATGGAAAGACATAAAAGAAATCAATAGCTATCCCTAATTTCAAGATAAATGAACCGAATTGAATCACTCGCACACTTACACCTCTAGGGTGACCTCTCTCGTTGCCTCGGAAAATAATGGCCATGTCCCTCCAACGTAGGGATACCATTAGCAAAGTTCATCAGTTACAAATCATCATAAAGATCATAGTCCCTTGATGTCCCTTGAAGTCTCCTACGGTATATGATCTTGTCCCTCGTTGTTGCCTATGAATATATGATGACATCTCTTCAAATTGCTAAAGGTATCCCTACATGTTGCCTTCAATGACCATAATGACGACCCTACGTCTGTCCCTCAAACATCTAAAGATAGGGCTTCCTGCTATCTAATGGTATGTATAACACTATCTAAAGGAGGAGGAAATACAAGAAAGACCTTGAGTGGGTAGTTACTGTTAATTGATTATTCACAACTTAAAACACTTTTTCACACCTCACACTTTCAAAAACATTTTCAAAACGCTTTATCAAAACTCTTGAGGACTGATACAAGAGTTATCATAAAGCAAATATCCTTGCTATTTGGCATTTCAAAAAAATTTCAAAAGCACACACACAAAACAAAGTGAGCAAGCGATTAAGATCATGTAGATAACTATGGATGAAAAGGGTGCTAACACCTTCCCATTTCATAACTTACCCCCCAAACTCAAAATCTATCAAAGGTATTTCCTATTCTTTTCACCTTTCCTTATTGGATAAAAGAAAAGTCGATGGAGACTCTTTCTATCCGCAACATTTGCGATAAAACGCAAAACAAACAAGTCATTTCTCCCACTATATTATAGAACTGGCGACTCTGCTGGGTAAAAATACCTAAAAAGTGGGGTTACCTTAAGAGCTTAGGTCACATTTACTTGCTTTAAACTGTTTGATTTGATTGCTTTACATTTGAGGGTTTTTTTTGGTTAATTTCTTGCAAAGATCCTACACCCAGATCGGGGAACACCATTAGGTAAGTAGCAATAAATCATGGAGATTGTACGGCGTATACCGATATGGATGATATGATAGATATGTTAGTGTGATACTTTGGATTGTACTAATGTTCCTTGAGTCAGTCAAGGATAACATTAGGCTTCCACATAGTGTTATTAAGCACTAATTGACCTTTAGAACCTTAAATTGACTTATCTTGGCCATTAGAAAGTAGTGAGATGGCCGGCTTTAGTGCAGACTGAAGTTGGTTGATACTCGATGCTACACTCATTGAGATTGTACTTTTTGGATATTTCGTTCGCAATTCAGATGCTTGAGTTGAAACAATTCCTGAGAGAAAGATCAATGATATGAGATCCCTAGAACCCAATTACTATTGCTAGTATAGGTTGAGCCAACTAAACTTCAAAAGGGTACTTACCTATAGACCCCATGCAAGCCTTTAAACCTAAGGTGTTTGTGTGAATTGTTTTTGTTTGCTATTTTTTTAATCATGAACATAACATCATAAACATCATAGCATAGCATTTTCACTAACCATTTCAAGGACCTAGGGATTTATCTCTTCTCTGTTTTGTAGGTTATGGCTTCCGCTTGCAAAAAAACCATCCGGACCAACTTCGTAGGGATACCTGCCAAGCTTAGAGAGTCTGTCTCAAGCGTTCCTAAAAGTTCTCAATTCAACAAAAGACATGGTCACCTGCTCAGTTTGGTTACTGCCAGTTTTGAAGAAGGTATGATGAGCGTCATATTCCAGTTCTTCGATCCTAAACATCATTGCTTCACTTTCCCTAATTATCAGTTGCTGCCCACGTTGGAAGAATTATCTAAGTAACTTGGAGTGCCTATATTGGAGCAAATACCCTTCACCGGTTTAGAACAAGATCCAAAGCCTGAAGATGTTGCCACAGCTTTAAACCTAAAACCATCTAACATTGAATCTAATTGGGAAAGGAGAAGTGGGATTAAAGGTCTTCTTGTAAAGTTTCTGATAGAGAAAGCTCAGTTGTTCCTAGATACTATGAGTTTCCATGCTTTTTAGGATATCTTGGCCCTCCTGATCTATGGTTTGGTATTGTTCCCTAATCCGGACCAACTTATAGATGTGAATGCCATCAAGATTTTCCTTACTCACAATCCAATTCCTACATATCTCGGGGATATACTGCAATCTCTCCACACTCGTACTATGAAGAAACGAGGAACTCTTATGTGTTGTATACCTTTTCTCTATAGATGGTTTATTTCGCACCTTCCATGATCAGTAATGAAGAATGAGTTAGGCTTAAGATGGTCTCAAAGGTTGATGTCTCCCTCTCTCTCATGTTGATATCTATTGGTGTTCTCGCTCTCAAGAAGACGTCTCTATCATTGATCACTACGGAGAATTTTCTAATGTGCCAGTCCTTGGAATTAGAGGAGGCATCACCTACAAACCTTTTCTAGCTTTACATCAGTTTTGTTATGCATGAAGAGACGGTCCTCATGATATGCTAATCCAGGGTATTGTGTTCGACTACGACAACGATCTGCAAGGTTATCGCTAGAGGTTTATACGCACTTGGGGCATGGTAAAGAAGATTAATGGTAAGACTTTGGGGCATAAGAATTTCATCCCTTTGGAACCCTACCTCAAATGGGTGAGAACTCATGCTCAAAATCTTATGATGCCATATCCCGCCATCCTACTGGTGATCTTAGAACCTATTGTTCAAGGGGATAAGTCTTGCGTTATTCTTCATCTGAATATGCCAACAAATTTTGAAGAGCTGCAAAGGTCTTGGATTCCACTTAAGGAAGAACGAGACACCTTTGAGACCTAATTATATGCAAGTGAGAAGAAAGCATTGGAACTGATGAAGCAACTTCATGAGGAGCAGAACCTTAATGCCTATGTCAACACAAAGAGGAAACGTCCATGGGAGACTTAAGATTTTTAGAAATCTTTAATTTGTTTCTTTGTAATCTTTTGTTTTTCCCTTGAACTTACTAATAAAAATCTTTGTTTCCTTTTGATTAAAGAGTTTAAATCCCACGAGGTCCTTGAAAACATGGCATAAACATATCATACATATCTTTACATAAGCAGGTACTTCAAGACAGGTTTCTTATCTTTTCACTGTTTATTTTAGAAAAAAGAAATGGCTCGTGAACAAACCGTTAAGGATATTCAAGCACATAACGCTCAATTCCAACAGATGTTCTTGACTCTGGCTAAAGGACAAGAAGATCTAAAAGCTCTCATCACTAAATAGAAGAAGAATAAGGAAAAGAAGTAGATTGGCACCCTAAACATGGGGATAAGATTTATAGGACCAGCCAAGCGAGATCTAGAATTCGCAACCCCATCAAATGAAGAGGATAATCAAGAAGAGGATAACAAGAGTGTGAAAGAAGAAGATAACAACCCGGGGTCTGATGAAGAAGAAGAAGACTATTCTAAGGAACAATATCCTCCTGATGATAACAAGTATAAACATTTGGAGGATCGTCTCAACACTATGGAGATTCAGAGGGTACCTGGTTTGTACTTTGAAGAGTTGGGGATGGTCTCAAAAATGGTCATCCCACATAAATTCAAAGTTCTAACTTTTGCAAAATATGACGATGTTTCGTGTCCCAAGCTTCATATGAGGTCTTATGTCAGGAAGATTCAACCCCATACAATTGATAGGAAGTTATGGGTTCACTTCTTTCAAGAGAGTTTGTTGGGAACTCTGTTGGAATGGTTATATCAACTGAAAGGAACCAATATCCGTAATTAGGAAGACTTGGCTGCTGCTTTTTACAAGCAGTACCAATACAATGCTGACTTCGCTCCAACCCGCGTGCAACTCTAAAGCATGTCTATGGATTCTAGTTATGGTTTCAAAGATTACACCTAAAAGTGGAGGGATCTTACAGGTAGAGTCCAGCCTCCCCTGTCTAATAGGGGGTTGGTAGACATGTTCATGGGTACTCTGACATGCCCATTTTTCAACCATTTGATTGGAAGCTCTTCAGCCAGATTCACTGAGCTGGTATTGACAGGAGAAATAGTTGAAGCTGATATCAAGAGTGGTAAAATCCAAGGGGTTGCATCCTTAAGTATTGTTAAGAAACCATTTAGTGGAAAGAGGGAGGTCAATGCTGCTTATGGGCAGAGAAGTCATGGTAAAGTTGAACGTCGTCCATCAGTAGGATCTGTAATGATCGTTAACCCTACACCGACTCGACAAACAAATAATCAGCACAGACAGGTTGCGCCTAGAAGACAGTTTACAAGAATTAATATGCCATTGTCTCAGGCATTACAACATATGTTAAAGGTTGTCCTAGTTACTTTTAGGGATCCTCCTCAAAACCCAAACACTTCCTCTCCCCACTACAATCCAAATGTACGATGTGCTTACCACTCCAACAGTCTAGGGTATGACACAAATGATTGTTGGGCTCTGAAGAATAAGGTTCAAGACCTTATTGATGCAAAGGAGATTGAGTTTGACCCTCTTGAGACTCCCAACATGATTACTGCACCCATTCCCAAGCATGACAAGGGTATCAATGTAGTTTATGATGTTATTTTTGTTTCTTCCGTGAATGATTTGACTACTCCTCTTCTAGTTGTTAAGAAGAATTTGTTACAAGCTGGTTTATTTCCAGACTATGGTGAAGATTGTTACCTTTGTGCATCCCTTACCAATGGTTGTATGTTGCTGAAGATAGGTGTTCAGCACTTGATGAACGACAGGGAAATTCTGTTTGAGAAGACTCCCTCTGTGAAAAACTTATATGAAGATGTAAACTGTGAAGACGAGTCAATTATTACCATTTATAATAATCCTACAAGGATCTCCTCCAAGGGTCCTGTAAGTATTACCACCAGTCCTAAAGTTGCTCCCCTGATCATTACCTCTCCAGGGCTAATACCATATTCCTCTGACAAGGCCGTTCCTTGGAATTATGGAGCTGACGTCTACTTCCATGGCGTCAAGCAAGACCTATTGGCTATCAAGAATGAAGTTGATGAAGATACTGATACTAACATTGACAATATTGTTGGGACCAGTAAGGTTACTAGAAGCGAAAGGATTTTCTCTCTGGAAATCTCTCTAAAGACTGTTTCTACTCCTGTTGTTATCCCTACTATTGAGTCAACTGAGGCTCGGGGCAAAGAACTATTGAGTGAGCCTTCCCGGACGGAGGAACCAAAAGAAAACATTCTTGAGGCCTCCAAGTAAGAAATGGAGGAAATTTTGAAGATCATACAGAAAAGTGACTACAATGTTGTGGAACAGTTGGGGTAAACCCCCTCCAAAATTTCAATGCTAGATTTGTTGTTATGCTCTGAGGCCCATGTTAAAACTTTGGTGAAGTTTCTTAAGTCTTCTCATGTGCCACAAGAGACTTCTATCGACCCATTTGAGAACTGTGTTGCCAGTCTGACTGCTGATAATGGACTAGGCTTCTTCGATGTTGATCTCACTTCTGGGGGGAGAAAACATAAAAAGGCCCTTCATGTCTCCATTGAATGCAGGGGCACTACTTTTGCTCACATGTTAGTTGATACAGGTTCGTATTTGAATGTATTACCAGAGGGTGCCCTAGACAGGTTGGATTGTGAAGGGCTTACGCTGAAACCCAGAAACATTGTGGTGAGGGGCTTTTGACAGTTCTAAAAGAATGGTACATGGGGAGGTGGACATCCCAATTAAAGTTGGTTCCCAAATCTTTGACTCCACTTTCTATGTGATGGACATTCATTAGACTTACTCTTGCTTACTTGGGCGCCCTTGGATTCATGGGGCAGGCGTTGTCACCTCCACATTGCATTAGATGTTGAAATATCCTGTAAATAGAAAGATTTTTACAGTCTGTGGTGAAGAGGAGTATATGGTGAGCCACCTGAATTCTTTTAGGTATGTCGAGATGGACGGCGAATTTGTTGAAACTCCCTGCCAAAATTTTGAAGAGGTTCCTCAGACGATTGTTGTTACCAAAGCTGCTAATGTTGTTCCAAAGATTACCAAGCCCCCACTGAAGATGGCTTCTCTGAAGGACGCCAAGGTTGTGGTTGAAAAATGTGGGTCTACTATTTGGGGCCAACTCCCTGACATTCCCTATAAGTCTGATAAGTTTGGTTTGGGTTTCACTCCAGGAACTCAAAGGGCTGTTCATCGTGCTCGCGCCAGAAGACCACCACTACGCATCAACAACCATGGAGTCAATGTTGTGGAGGACGCTGACAGTGACTATGACCTGGATAGTTGGATCTTCCCTACTACCAACGGTGGACTCAATAATTGGACGGCTAAAGACTTTGTGCCAATCTCTTTTATCCAGGAGTAATTGTTCTTTTTTTTAGGGATATGTAATTTTTGAACAAATTAAACTCTAAGCCTTGTGTATTACCCGAGGCACAATGGTCTATTTGTGAGGGTTATTATACTTCATTTTCACATGTCATTTTAATAAATCATTGGGCGTTTTGCATTCGAATTTTACGCTCTTTGTCTTTCTTTTTGCTTTATTTTTCAAAATAGTTATGTGCTCTTACACACACCCACATATCAAATTGCAGATCCACGTCCACCCTGGATCCCATTGATAATAGTCCTGCTATTGCAAGTTATGACTTTGAAAATCCGATCTACCAAGCCGAGGACGAAGGTGAGGAAGATTGTGAGTACTGGGAGAGCTTGCTAGACTATTATAGCAAGAGGAAAGAGCAATACAGCCTCATGAAGAGTCGGCTGAGGTGGTAAACTTAGGTGCTGAGGAGAATAAAAAGGAAGTCAAGATAGGTGCCAACTTGGAGAATGGTGTCAAAGAACGGTTAATCCAGATGTTACGTGACTACGCTGAGATCTTTTCTTGGTCATACGAAGACATGTCGGAGCTTGATACAGATATTGTGGTTCATCGTCTTCCAATAAAAGAAGACTGCCCTCCAGTGAAGCAAAAGGTTTGTCGTATGCATCCTGAAATGTCAAAAAGATCAAGGATGAAGTCATGAAACATTTTAATGTCTGGTTTCTAGTTGTTACTTCCTACCCATAATGGGTTGCAAACGTGGTACATGTGCCTAAGAAGGACGATAAGGTACGCATTTGTGTGGACTACATGGATTTGAATAGGGCAAGCCCCAAATATGACTTTCCACTTCCTCATATTGATGTTTTGGTTGACAACACCGCTCAGCATAAGATATTCTCCTTCATGAATGGCTTCTCTTGTTATAATCAGATCAAAATGGCACCTAAGGACATGGAGAAGACTACCTTCATTAAACATTGGGGCACCTTATATTACAAGGTTATGCCATTTGGGTTGAAAAACATTGGGCCAACCTATCAGTGTGTTATGGTAGCATTGTTCCATGATATGCTCCATCACGAGATAGAGTTATATGTTGATGACATGATAGTCAGGTCCCAGACTGAAGAAGGGAACCTTGATCACTTGCAAAAACTGTTTGAAAGGCTGAAGAAGTACAAATTAAGACTGAACCCGAACAAGTGCAGCTTTGGAGTAAGATCTGGTAAGCTCTTAGGTTTCATCGTCAGTGGCAAAGGTGTTGAGGTAGATCCTGCAAAAGTTAAAGCTATTCAAAATATGCCAACTCCCTGCACTGAGAAGGAAGTTAGAGGTTTCTTGGGACGTCTAAACTACATCTCCATGTTCATTTCCCGCCTAACCGCTACTTGTGAACCAATCTATAAGCTACTGAAGAAAGATCAAGTAGTGAAATGGAATGACGATTGTCAGATAGCCTTTGAAAGAATCAAGGAATATCTTCAAGAACCTCCAACTTTGATGCCACTAGTTGAAGGAAGACCTTTAATCATGTACCTAACAGTGTTAGAGAATTCAATGGGGTGTTCCTTGAGGCAACATGAAATAAGATACTCACTGCTCGAGAAAACTTATTGTGCTTTGGCATGGGCTGCTCGCCGACTAAGACAATATATGTTGACTCACACGACTCTATTGATCTGTAAATGGATCCCATTAAATACATATTTGAAAAGCCCGCTCTCTCCGAAAGAATAGCCAGATGGAAAATGGTCCTGAAAGAATATGACATTCAGTACACCACTCAAAAGGAAATCAAAGTAAGTGTACTGGCAGATCATTTGGCTCATCAAGCTATAGACGACTACCAGTTTTTGAATTTTGAATTCCCGGACGAGAACATTATACTAGTAACTGATTATGAAGATCCTGGACCGAATGAAGGACCTGAAAAAGGATCCCGATGGACTATGATTTTTGATGAAGCTTCCAATGCGCTCGGAAATGGAATTGGTGCTATGATTATCTCTCCTGAAGGTTTCAATACACCCTTCAACTCCAGGATATGTTTTGATTGTACCAACAATATGGCTGAGTACGAAGCATGTATTATGGGTATTAAAGTGGCTATTGATATGAGGATCAAATTCTTACAAGTATACAGAGATTCAGCCTTGGTGATCAGACAGATTAAGTGAGATTGAGACACAAAGAATCCTAATCTTATTCCTTACCGAGAGCATGTGTTGACATTGATCTCGTACTTTGAAGAGATTACCTTTAAACATGTTCCACGAGAAGAAAATTAGTTAGAGGACGTGCTAGCTACCATGTCATCCATGTTCAAGGTCAGGTGGGATAACGAAGCCCCTCGGATCACTATTGAAAGATTAGATGAACTGGCATACTGTTATGAGGATAATACTGAGGGAGTAGAGGAAAATCCTTGGTTCCATGAGGTGAAAAGGCACCTTGAAGCTCAAGAATACCCTGAGGGAGCATCCATCAATGACAAAAAGTTTCTAAGAAGGTTCTTAGCCAAGTTCTTCCTTAGTAAGGGAATCCTTTATAACCACAACCATGATTCAACTTTGCTTCATTGTATGGACAAGAAAGAAGCTGAGAGGATCATGGAGGATATGCACGGGGGGTGTCTTTGGTACTCATTCTAGTGGGTGCACAATGGCTAAGAAGATTCTGAGGGCAAGTTAATATTGGTCCACTATGGAGACAGATTGCCATCATTACTCCCGAACTTGTCACAAATTCCAAATTTATGCTGACAAAGTACACGTACCTCCAGTTCCCTTAAATGTCTTGACTTCTCCTTGGTCATTCGTAATGTGGGGCATTGATATGATTGGAGATATTATGCCTACCGCTTCCAATGGACATTGCTTCATCCTTGTCGCCATTGATTACTTCACGAAATGGGTAGAGGCAGCCTCCTTCGCTTATGTTACCAAGAACGTTGTGACTTAGTTCATCAGGCATACTCTTATTTGTCGATATGGTATCCCAGAAATAATCATCACAGATAATGGTATCAACCTCAATAATACTATAATCACCGAGCTCTGTATGCAATTTAAGATTGAGCATCATAACTCTTCTCCTTATCGGCCGAAGATGAATGGCGTTGTAGAGGCCACGAATAAGAATATAAAGAAGATTTTACAAAAGATGACGGTAACATATAAAAATTGGCACAAGATGTTTCCATTATCTATTCATGGTTACCTTACCTCGGTGCACACATCAACAGGGGCAACCCCATTTTCTCTCGTTTATGGTATGGAAGATGTTTTACCTGTCAAAGTCCAGATTCCTTCCCTGAGAATTATAAATGATGCAGGTTTAAACAAAGACAAATTGATTCAGACTCGACTTGACCAATTGAACCTGATTTACGAGAAGAGGCTCGTGGTTGTTTGTCATGGTCAGATGTACCAGAAACGTATGATCAAATCTTTTAACAAGAAGGTCAAACATCAGGTATATCAGTTTCGTGACCTGGTAATCAAACGCATCATCCTTCCACAAGGTGATCCCATGGGGAAAATGGACTCCTACATACGAAGGACCATTTTTGATCAAAAAAATATTTTTTGGTGCAGCTATGATATTAATCACCATGGACGGTGACAACCTTCTACATCCTAAAAATGCGGAGATAGTTAAAAAATACTATGAATGAAAAGAGACCCGCTGGGATGACTGGCCTAGGAAAAAATAAGGTCATCCTGGAGAACAAAAACGTTCGGGAAAAAGTTATGGATATATATATATATATATATATATATATATATATATATATATATATATATATATATATATATATATATATATATATATATATATATATATATATATATAAATTGTACACCCGGCAAGTCGAAAATCTAAAAAAGGCGACTTGGAAAAAAAAAGGGGTATCCCAGTGGACTAAAAACCTGAAAGGGCGGTCCAGACAAAAGTTAGGGATTAAGAGCGTATGACTATGTCCCGTTGGATCACCTTAAAGCCAGACTTCGTTATCAAATTCGAACGATATGGATCAATCCAGACAACTTCTTCCAAACGACAAAGTGATGAGACGCTTAAAGATATAAAGGCAATAGCAGAATTGAAACCCAATGGGATTATTTCACATAACTTTTGTTTTGTGTACCACTTTGTATATTTCTCATTTTACAACGACATTCTCTTATGAGGATGTCTGTGTCCTTGTACAAAGACGCCTGTTGTTGTACCCCAAAATTTTCCCTCTCATTTCTCAAGTTATTTCCTACAAAGATCTTTAATGCCTCAAGTTTGTGCAAGTATCGACTAGGTCAAACAATTTCCTCAACACTGATACCTCAAATTAGGGTTTGAGTTTGTACAAAGGCAGTCGACTTTCTAATGTTCAGATAACTTTCATGGATCGTTATGGACCCTCAGGATTACTTCTGTCAAGCTTCAAGTCTTGGATCATAATTTTTCAAGAAATTCTTTCAAATTATCAAAAGGGGAAAATGGGCAAAAATAGGGTTTTGGCTGAAAATGACCGAACTTTGATTTTTAACATAATACCTGACTTATTAGTTGGAAGCATGATCTTAAGGATCCGAGCACGTCATTTTGACCTAATCGCATATTTCAATTCATCCCCTGAGATCAGTGAATTGATAGACAACATTCAATCAACTGGTGAAAAAAGTCAATTGTACACTAAAAAGTTAAACTTTGACTTTTTAACCAAATTTGAGTCCCAAAAATCACATTTCATCAAGACATCCAAAATATGAAATTTGATCATCAAAAATCAAGAGAGTCAAAAATCCAACTTTGCAAGACTTGGAAATTTTTCTAAGTATTTTCTATACTTGTTAATTTCATTTCTTCATGACATCTTTTCACTACAATTCAATTCAAGATGTTACAAATAATTCAAGATGATACAAATAATTCAAGTTATTACAAAGGGGCATTTTTGCAAGATTACAAATTCTAAAACTTTGTATTGTTTGAACTTTTTCCTTTGACTCAAAACCTTGCCACGATGCTTTGTCTTTGATACAATCTGCATAAATTGTTCCATAAAACATACTTGTATCATGCTACAAGTGTTGCTCATTGCAAGCTCAAAACCATGTTTAGAAGACAATTTACTGTCCTGAGTAAAATAGTTATGCTATGATATCTCTAAACACTACCATAACACTCCAAAACTGCTGCAAAATAACCCTGCTATGTTGCTCTTAAACCAGTCCAAGCCTGCATTATCTCAGCCCTATATTTGCACCAAATTAGCACATAAGAGCTGCATCAAAAAAGCTATGAAGACAGCATACCCAAACAGTTCAAATTGTTATTTGTTTCCCTCCTAAAATCGCAGTAAACTTCCTCTATAATTCGATTGTTTTCACAACACACAAGGGGTGAGCTTCTAGAGAGAGAATGAGGATTTTTGAGCAGAAAAAATGGTTTTCTTTGTAAACTCTTCTCATTTACAAAAGACCTTTGCTCATTCAAAAAACCAGCTCTACTCTCATTTAAAACAGAAACCCTTTGTAGCGGTAGAAATGTTTAAGACTAAGCCATTAGATTGACTAGGCTTATACAGATCAAAATAAAAATCGCCACCATGCTTAATTGTTTCCAAATGAATGGGAAAAGAGCTAGTAACCCAAAAAGAGGGGGAAAGATTCTAGGTAAGGGGGTTGGTTATGCAAAGAGAAGGTATTAGCACCCTAAACATCTACAATACTCCGCAGGAACCTCTTTGTAAAATCTGTATATTTTGGCTATAAAATGTTGTATAAAAAATAGATGGTGGAGGTGAGAAAAGAAATATATTTTTTATGATTTTTGCACCCGTCGCGGTTACGAACCTTTAGTGCCTATGTACCACCTTTTATGAAATAGGGGATTAGGGCACACGTAGTTCACCTTTTAAAAAATTTAAAACACAAGTGTGTTAGTTAATTTTATGAGATAAGACATCATCGTCATTGTCCGTGTGGAAAACATACTTACTACCCACAATCATGAGAAAGGAGAATTTGCATCATCTCAAAGTGGAGGATATAGCTTGGATTTTAAAATCAACAATGCCTCACTCAACACCCAAGTGGAAAATATCTCTTTTCACTACATATTGTAGAAGTATAGTTGTTTGTATCACTACAAGGAATGACAAAAGTCTAATCTTTTGAGAAAGTTTTTTTTAAAATAAAAAGCCAAAGTGGCAAAAATGGTTTGAAATGAGATTGATTGAATTTTAGTCTTCTCACAAAAATGTCAAGGTATTATTAAATTGATTGAAGTTTATTTATGAAAATATCTTGAAAATGCATGGACATAAGTCTAAGTTTATTATGAAAATGGTTCAAGTTTAGAAACAAGAAAAGTTTTCAAAAGGAGGGAGAAGATTTTTGAAATTAAAGAAGATGGGAGGATAAGAAGGGACTATCCTAAAGCATAAGGTAAAAAGCTAAGGATAAGAACCATCTAACCAATAAGAAGCCAATACTTGACATTATGAGTCAAGATAGAATTCTCATTCTTTAGATTAAAACCAAACAGGCAAAGATACTAGATCCCTTAAGAGAACCAAACTTTAAATGTATTAAGTCTTCACAAAAATTGGGCAGAGTAATGGTTGTATACGGGTGAATTCCAGATTACAAACAAAGAGTGTAACCATAATAACCTGCACACAAAACAAACAAACAACCCAATGTCTTGAGGTAAACCTCAAGAACTCTAGACAAAATATCAATTAAGGTCACAAGGTCTCCAACAAAGGCCAAGGTTTCTAATCCTAAGTCCAAGAAGTCCAATACTCCATAATGCCAAGGATAGTAACCAAATAGTCCAAGTATAATTAAAGCCTTTTTTATGGTTTATGTTGATTATTAGGTGTATTGAAAAAGAAAATAAAATCTCAAGTGAGAAAAATAAAAATGACAAGAAAGTAAGTGCTCAAGTGAGCAAAATAAAAATGGCATGAAATGTAATGCTTAAAGTAAATGGTACATGAAGCATAAAAATAAAAGCATAAAGTAAAATAATTTAATAATTAGTGGTTAGTTAGATGAGCATCTTGAAACTTGCATTTGAAACTCATTAGAGGATTGGTATAACCAAAGCCTCCACACAATAAGTTGCATTTGCTTTTTGTTAAGTATATCATCCATTTGGAATCCTCAAAGTACCATTTAATGGTCAACGATGTTTAAGTGATCCGTGTTGACCAAAAGTATTGTAGATTCATTAGAGGATTGGTAGAACCAAAGCCTTCATACAATGAATCTCAAGGTTATTGGATCAAAGAAATCAATTTAACATACTTGGGCTTGCAAACATAGGTTCGGGCCACGATTGATCATTTATTCGAATCGGGACAAAATTTAGCGCTATGTTAAACAATCGTAAGTGGACTTATATAGAAGTCGCACCTATTTTTAGGCCAGTCAATAGCAATCTATGCACCATTTGTTTTGAGATATGACATAGAGATCATGATCCAATAACACTTAGTGCAATAAGAAAGGGATAAGATGAAGAATGGTGGGAAAGAATATACAAACCACACTTGAATTAAAATTTAATCAAACTATTATTAAAATCATTCATCCATTTTTATGGAGTTAGACTCAACACCATGGATTCAATGATGCTAACAAAGTTCATGATCAAAAAAATTCAATCCAAGATCAGCCAGAAAATAATCACAAAATAATATTGCATTTAGTATATACATTAAAAAGGTTTTTAAAAATGTTTTTAAATAGAAATAAAAGAGAAAAATATCAACTATATTCAAACTAATCAAGAAATATTAAGTAAGACCATAGAAAAATCAGAAATGAACTCAAATATTTTTGTAAAATTTTTAGTAATTTTTATAAGTCGGAAACTATTTTTAAAATTAAAAGAAAAGAGTAAAATAAACCAAAAATGATTTAAAAAAAATACCAAAGTCATAAATAAAAAATAAATGAGGTCACCAATATTTGTCACAATATCATTGGATCATTCCTTTTTTTTTAGAATTTAAAAATGCATAAAAGTATTTTTAAACATTTAAAACAATTCAAATAAAGTGAAAATTTATAAAAAAAATATCAAAACACAAAATAAAATTGTGAAAAAATAAAAATCAGAAAGAGAAAAATCAAAAATATTTTTCATAATTTTTTCAGATTTTTTGGACTAAAAATGAATTTTTTATGATTTTTTTAAGTTTAAAGCAATTAAATATAAAATCAGAAATAAAAAATAAAGTCAAAAATATGTGGTCCATTGGATGTGAGTCAAAACGCGTTAGTAATCAAATCCAAGGGATCTGGCGCACTGTGCATATCATGATCATTACTGAATAAAGCATAGGATCAAATATAAATCAGAAATTCAAAAAATACAAATGGCACGCAATCATTGGTTGGAATAGGACACGTTGGTCATCTTCAACCTCCAGCCAGTCCCAAAACCAGGTTGCTCAATCTGTAAAATTAGAGTACGAGACCTATGTCAATCGCTTCATCTCTTCAAGACTAAGACAACCACACCTCTACGACAAATTTATATAAACTGTAGCTCAAGCAATTTGGAAGAGAAGTTTTTAAAAGGGATTTAAAATTTCATGGTCAAAATATGTTTCCAGATAAAAGCAAGTGTTGCAACTAGAACCAGGACAATGAGAGCTTCACAATGATATCAAAGTTTGGAAGAATTGGTGGAGAAATCTACCTATTGAAATTGAGTTGCAGAGCTCTGAAACTGGACTTTTGTGGATCAATATAGGTCACGATTCTTGAAGTTAATTATATGGTTAGCTTCATGCAAGATCAAGGAAGGTGAATTGACAGAAAAATTAGATTGAAAAAGGCTTGAACATTGATTTCGAATTTGCAGAAAAGTGAGTTATGGAATGAGTTTGGCAGGGTTATTTTGGTTGTTCAAGCTTGAGGAAATGAATGAGGGATGACCCTCTATTTATAGGGAATCAAATGGAATGTTCAAGTGTGTGAAATGATGAAGTTTGGAGGGAAATCATGTGAAGTTGCAAACAAGAAAAGTGTGACTTCTATTTTGATCAAAACTCATCCAAAATGCGTGTTTTTCTATGCTAATCACTTCTGGAAGTTCACTAAACATGTTTAGAAGAAAAAACACACAGAAACAATGTGTTTAGAAGCTAAATCAAGGATTTTAAATTCTGACTTTTGAAGAAACTTCTGTTTCAAGTTACCAAGTTCAAATCAATGGCATTCTCAGCTCAAGGGGTCTTAGGGCGTGATTCTTGATGCTTTAGAAAGATGAGATTACAAGCTTTGTAATGGGAAAAGAATGGAATCAAATGGATGTCTGAGCTGAAAGTTGAAATGAGTCAAAGTTGGGGAAAAAAGTTGACTTTCCATACTTGGAAATATCTCAAGTTTTTCTTCAAAAGTGACATATAATGTTTTGCATCCAAACATGGCCTTCCACTTGGAATTTGCTCTTGACCAAAAACGATGGCATGAAATAGACCTCTTGAATGATATTTTTAGACTTGAACCATTCAAAATCTCCAAAAATTGAGAGATTTATGAATTGTTGAAGTTGGCAAAAAATCATGAAATGACCTATAATATTTTTTATCCTTAGGGCATCTTCCATCCATTTTCTCACTTTGCATATAAAATAAAGAATAAAGTTCACATCATCAAGATCATTATGGAAAAAGAGTGGGCTCAAGGTGACAAAAATTGACCAAGTTATAATCATTTGAAGTCACACATGGGAAATTGGGGGTTCATCTAGAGGACTTGTAATCTTTCTTCACCATCAAGTTTCTTCCACATGAAAACTCCTTGAAACTTTTGAAGTGATTTATTAATAACCCTTTAAAGAGAGGGATGTCTTTAGAATCACTCAAAAATACCAAAAGATGAGCAAGATATACTCCTTTGAAGTTCAAGACCCTAGTTCCTAGATCAAGAAAATGCTTTGAGAAACTTTGACAATTTTGGACAACCTTCTTGTACCAACACTCTTGCTTTGTATATATAAGTTGTTTAGGATGATAATGAGAACTCATAACAACCAAAACCACTTCCATATCTTGAGAATTGGGAGAAATATGCACTTGTGACCAATGGGAACAAGGTCTTGTCCAACCATGACAACTTCTTCAATCAACCCCTTGTACTTTTGAATCAATCTTGATAACTTTGAAATTTGGTGAACCAAAACAAACCTTGCCATGCCATTTCTTCTAAAACAACTTCAATGGTGAGGTTTGAACTTCTTAAGCTTTATTGACTAGGGCATGGAAATAAACTCATGAACCCATGGATCAACTTGCTAAGCCACATTTCCTTTACCTACATTATTAACAATTAAGACAAACCAAAATTTCATTTTATTAATTAAAAGGAAAGTCAAAACAAAACATGCATGATCACAAAAGAAAAACAAGTCAAGGTGCCTGGTGATTCCTCAAAGAGCAAAGCTAAAGATAGGGATGAGAACCAAAAGCCCTAATGTGATCTTGTTGTGATTGAATCAATATGGTATGTTTTGTACCCCAAAATTTTCCCTCTCATTTATCAAGTATTTTCCCACAAGATCTCCTTTGGTTCAAGACTGCACAAGGTTTGATCAGCTCAAGACACCTCCTTAAGTACTGATGACTAAAATTAGGGTTTGAGATTGCAGAAGTATAATTGAACTTTCAATACCTCATATTACTTTCATGGGTCATTATGGAACCCCAAGATTATTCATGTCAAGTTTCAAGCCTTGAATCACATTTTTCCTCAGTCAATTTAGCAGTTGACTTAAAATCAGTTGTATTGGGGAAAAGGTCAACTGTGGCCAATTTAAAGTCAAAACTTCATAATTTTTTATCCACATCAACATTATAAACTCATATGTATCATTTGATCAAGTTTGGACCACAAGAAATTTGATCAAATCATCAAAAGGGCAAAATGGTCAAAATTAAGGTTTTGACTGAGAAAGGATAATTTCTGATTTTTGACCTAGCAATTGGCTAACTGGTTTGAAGAATGATCTCAAGAGTTAAATTGCATCATTTTGACCTAATGGCATGACTCAAAACATTGCTCAAGATCAATTGGATTGATAGTTGATTTTCAGTCAATTGATTAAAAGTCAACTGTACACTGAAAATTCAAACTTTGACTTTTTGGTAAAAATCAAGTGACAAAAATCACAATTCATTAAAACATGTAAAAATATGAAACTTGTTCATCAAGAAATCAAAAAGTCAAGATTTCATTTTGAAAAATCAAAGTTTTCAAACTTAGAAATGTTTCTAAGTGTTGAAAACTTCATGTTTTTTCAAAACATTAAGCCAATTTTTCACCATGATGCAAGATGATTCAAAAGAAACTTTCAACATGAAAGTTATAGATCTATATGATATATACAACATTTCTTTACACAACTTCTCCTAGAAATTCTTGGATCTCAAGTTATTAATTCATGAAGTCATGATCTGGAAACTAAACACTTAGTGGAATTTTGAGGATTTTAGGTCAGGATTTTGACCTAACTTCTGACCCAAGTTTCACATAGTTCCATTTGGATTTTGCAAAAGTGGTTCAAAGAGTAGTTCTAGAGAACATTACAAGGTTTCCAAAATGTCCTAGAACTCCTTGAGGTCATTTGTGAACATGGAGAATCGAAGGTCAGAAGTTGTGGTTTCAAGTTGTTTTACAAGGAAAATTTTGTGATGAACAAAATTCAAATCTCAAACCTATGTTGCATAATATTTGCTTTGCAGGCCTCAAACTTGTTAGTTACTCCATAATTAAATGCTTGCACAGCTGTTAGAGGTCTCAACTCAAGCATTCAATGCAATGACCATGCTTTATGTCCATTTTAGGAAGAAAGTACACAATGCCATTTTGAAAAAGTAGCTTTATGCACAAAACTTGTTCTTGAGCCTTGCAATTGTTTTCTTCTGATCATACATGTCCTATAACTCAAGAGAAGTTTGTCTTAAGCCTTACAATCACTCAGCCCATGCTTGTACTTTATCTTGGAACCATACTTTCACTTTTCTTCAAAATCAAGCAACCTAGCCATAACTCTATAACTCTGAAATCCTTTGTGCAAAACCTCTCCAACCTTTTGCTTATAGATACACAAGTCATTGGAAATAAAAACACATGCATGCTAAAGCCCTAAAACTCTCTAAAACACAGAATCACCAAAAACACCTCAAAACTTGCCATTTTTGAGTTTTGAATCCAATCTCCAAATTTGCTCGTGCGTTTCCTGGCCTTTTACTTTCAAAAGCTTCTAAATAACATACACAAACATTTCCAACACCTACAACACAACGGTAACATCTCCATCATCATCCACCATTTTAAAAAACAGCACCTTGCACCTTGACTTCTCCAGAACTCCTCAGCCACTTTCAGCTCAAGCTAAGCATCACATTAGCTTCCTGGAAACTTGAGGAAGCTAATCCAATCATTGGAACTCATTGAAAGTTGCTCAAACTCAAAACACAATACCCTTTTGCAAGGTGAGTTTTATGACTTTTGAACTCTTCATACAAGCATCATTAATGGTTTATTTGTGAATGAAAAATGTAGACATCATTGCCTTGACGCTAACCATGTACATAGTTCTCATCTATGTTGCTTGAGCTTAGAGAATTTTAAGATTGAAATTTCTGGAAAAGTTAGGGTTCAGATTAGGGCCATTAAAATTCATGTTTGTCTTTTATCTATAGTTTTAATGCTTTACATTTCTGAAATCGTGAGGAAATTTGCCACAAGATTCATGTTTACACTTTTGCAAATGGATGAGAAATGAGCAAGATGCAGGTGGTCTGGCCAGGCGCGAGGTTGAAGATACAGTTTGCCTTCAGGAAGAATTTTCTAATATATATTTATGGTTTGACATAAGTTAACGGATGTATCACCACACCAGTGGTTAAAGCGCACGCTTGTCACCCTTAGGTCCTGGGTTCAAGCCCCAGCGTGACCTTTTTGCATTTTTTTTCACTTTTTTTGACATTTTTTTTTTTTGCAGCGCTTGGGCCAGCAGTTTGGGCCTGACTTTTTTTCTTACAATACTCCATGTTTTACTTATTAACCCCCCTGACTTTATTTTTTTATTTTATTTTATTTTTACTTTTTTATCTTATTTACTATTATTATTATTATTAATACTATTATTTTATTATTATTATAATTATTTTCATTAATATAAAAAAATCCAAAAAAATATTTATATTTTATTATTCATATTTATTTAGTTTATTTTTATTTTACAAAAATAAAAGAACAAAAACATTTTCTTTAATTAATTTCTTTTTTTTAACACTTAGATAATTTAATTTTTATTTATTATTATATTATTTTGTAAATTAAAATCAATTTAGAATTTAGTTTTTTTTATTTATTTAATTTTTTTTATTTACTAATTTAATTAAATTCACCAAAACCCTAAAAAACTTGTTTTCTTTAAATTAATTTATTCTACTAACATTTTCTTATTTTCCTTTTAGTTAATTATTTTAATTTAATTAATTAGGTCAAAAAAACCCTTTTCATGAAAAACCAAACAAAAATCATATCTCTTTTTACATTTACATTCTTGTATTTTATTTGTTCATTTTGTACATTTTATTCAAATTCAATATGGTTGTAATGATTATTTAGATTTAATTTCTTGCAATATTCCTCATTTGTAATTTGTATACCCCCTCCCCTAAATGCTGTAATAACGTAGTAATTTTAATTTCCGCAATTTATCGCTTTATATACAAATGCTAGTAATTAGGGTTTTGTATGGAAAGACTAAAACCAACAAATAGAAAACCCTAATCAAGACAAAACAATGCATGTAAATCAATACACTTGCACACTTGCACACTTACACCCTTAGGATAAACCCATTTTGTTGCCTTACAAAAATGGCCATATTATGCATGTGAGGTATCTTAGCAAAAACAAGCAAAATACAAGATCATAGTCCCTCGATGACGTTATCTATGTTGCCTTTCAAAATAATCTTAGTCCCTAAAGAAAAATGCTAAGATATCTTGCAACATTGCTAATCATGGTTATACGATGACCCACACCCGTCCCTTTTACATCCAAAGATAGGGTTACTTACCAAATCAATGGTAAGATAACAATGTCAAAGGAAAGAGTAAATGAACATGAAAGACTTTTGAGTAGGTAGATTGTTCCTAGTTACTTTCTCAATTTCAAAACCAAAACATCCTTACCATTTTCAAAACAAACACCTACACTTTCAAAAACATCTTTCAAACTTGAAAACATTTTCAAAAGATCAAACACTTTGTATACATTCTTACGAACGAGAATCATTACAAAGTTTTCCTAAACAAAGGCCTCTTTACAAAATACTTTCAGAAAAACCCACACAAAGCACATTTTCAAACAAAAGCAAGTGATCTAGCAAGTAACTAAGAGCCCATGGAAAACCATGGGTAAAAAGGGTGCTAATACCTTCCCTTTTCATAATCTATCCCCCGAACTCAAGAAAACATCTCAAAGGTCTTTCCTGTGCTTTTTCACCTTTCCTTTTGGATAAAAGAAAAGTCGGTGGCGACTCTTGCTAACCGCAACATTTGCGATCAAACGCAAAACACCCAAGTCAGTTCTCCCACCGTATCACAGTATGATGAAGGAATCTTAGGGGGGGAAATTGGGGTACAACAGCTGCCCTTATTTAAGTTTCTTCTATTCGGAGATATGATGGGTAAAAATCTTCGTGTCGACGTGATTGAAGATACTTAAATATAAAACAAACCCTATTTTTGGTCTTAAGATGCCATGCAATGCTTATGAGTATGAATGCATATGAACAATTTCAAAGGGACACAAAACACCACTGGGGATGTAGCAAAGGAAATGAAGATTAAAAGAGAAATCCGGCCAAGAAAATAAATCACTGGTGAATCAAAAAGACCTGACTCATAGATAATGGTAAAAAGGTCAAAGGATACACCAGCTTTTACTGAAGGAGAAACTACCACGTTCACTGAAGGTAGAAAGAGAAAAGAAATAACAACACTGACGTTCACTGACGGTGAGCTGCCAACATTTATTGAAGGTAGAGAGAAAAAATCATCGATGTTCACTAGCGATGAACTACCAACTTTCACTGAAGCTAGAGATAAAATATATCATAACATCTCCGCTCACTGATGATGAACTACCAACGTTCACTGAGGGTAGTAAAAAGATAACAATCACCAACTTTCACTGATGGTGACCTACCAACTTTCACTGAAGGTAGAAAGGAAAGAAATATCATATCACCGTCGTTCACTGACAATGAACTACCAGCGTTCACTGAGGGTAGAAAAAAGATAACAATCACAAACTTTCACTGATGGTGACCTACCAACTTTCACTGAAGGTAGAAAGGAAAAAAACATCATAGCACCGTCGTTCGTTGACAATGAACTACCAACATTCACTGAGGGTAGCAAAAAGATAACAATCACCAACTTTCACTAATTGTGACCTACCAACTTTCACTGAAGGTAGAAAGGAAAATATAGCATAACATCATCGTTCACTAATGATGAACTACCAACGTTCACTGAGGGTAGCAAAAAGATGACAATTACCACTTTCACTGATGGTGACCTACCAACTTTCACTGAAGGTAGAAAGGAAAATAATATCATAGCACTGCCGTTCACTGACGATGAACTACCAACGTACACTGAGGGTAGAAAAAAGATAACAATCACCAACTTTCACTAATTGTGACCTACCAACTTTCACTGAAGGTAAAAAGGAAAGAAATATCATAGCACCGTCGTTCACTGACGATGAACTACCAACGTTCACTGAGGGTAGCAAAAAGATAACAATCACCAACTTTCACTGATGGTGACCTACCAACTTTCACTGAAGGTAGAAAAGAAAGAAATATCATAGCACCGTCGTTCACTGACGATGAACTACCAACATTCATTGAGGGTAGCAAAAAGATAATAATCACCAACTTTCACTGATGGTGACTTACCAACTTTCAGTGAAGGTAGAAAAGAAAGAAATATCATAGCATCACCGTTCACTGACGATGAACTACCAACGTTCACTGAGGGTAGCAAAAAGATAACAAGTTTTTCCCAAAATTCCAGCGTTTCACCTAGAACGGGTCTCAACTTTTTCTTTAACAAGACATTCTGCCTGGAAAGGGTAATGTATAAGCTGTCTCAAATAAAGAGACTACCACATACAAAGATTTCTTAACGAACTGTCCATGTCATATCAAAAAGACTTGCCATCTACTGGAATAATTTGACAATGAACTGCAAACTATTCACTCATAGAGAAGATAGAAAAAAAGTAACGTCGACTTTTACGAGGAAGTACAAGTTTCTCAAATAAAGAGACCTGCTACTTGTTGTTATAGGAAGGATTGTAACAATGACTTTCTAGGGAAAACAAATATGGCTTCCTGGGGAAAGAGATATGACTTCCTGGGGAATGAATCATGACTTCCTGGGGAGATACCAATATATTCCTGCTGAGGAGATAAAGTCTTCTCGTGCAAAATAAATGCATATTTTCAAACAAAAGCTCGAAGCTTGCAGAAATCCAACGTAATAATATTGCTGGGAAACAAAGATTCAAACAAGAAAACTGGAGTAAAACAGTCAACCATAATACATCCTTTGAGAAATAAACTCAAGAGGGAAATCCAATCTATCCAGACAAGAGATGTACAGGAATGCTAAAGAAAAAATCTTCCACGAGGGATAACTCAGTGGGGAAATTGAAAGAATATACACTCTTTGCTTAAGGCCGACACTCTATTGGAGAGAGGGCAACACAACTCTACAAAACAGGGTAATATGCCAACAAAATATTAATGAATGCGATTGAACAATAAATTGAAAAATTTAACTAAGCATGATGTATGTATGAATATATGAGTGTTATCATGTATATGCTGACAATACAGACATATAACACTGGGAGTAACCAGACCAAACCAACTCGGGCACAAATAACACTCGGCTAAATCACATCCAAGATGAACATTCCATAAGAAAAATAAGCACCAACTGAGGAAGAAAAATCCTATTTTGCGGCTTAACTTCACTGGGGAGGAACATAATCCAGAAGTAAACAAATCATAGTGACAAAACAGTATAGATACAAGGATATAACATCCTTCTCCAAGTTTCACTGGGGAATAGCACTCAGACTTCAATGGGGAAACAAAAGCTTTCACGGTTAGCACTTCTACTAGGGATTTCAATACTGATTTCAAATAAGGCAGATGGAAATCATATTGGCAAAACATCAATTGAGGATTTCGAGTTGACTTCAATGGAGAAATATCATACAAACTTCACTTGGGGAGATAACGTCTCATCATCGAGACATCAGCTGGGGACCTCGTGCTGACTTCATCGGGGCAGCCAACACCATATCAAAGAGAGGAAACCAAGATACGTTCTTCACTGGGGAAAACAGGGATACGTTCTTCAATATTGAGAGTAAGTATTGCACCAACTTCTCTGGGGAAAAACTATGAAACCTCATGGGGACAACAACTTGGAGAGTTAAGAAGTTAAACATTATAGAAAGGGAACAATCTTATGGGTATTTTAAATCAAACCCAACACTTGGTGAGTGAGAACCCAGAAAGTTGATAACCAATTTAACACTTCTTAAATAAAACACTAACCTTGCCTGATTATCGGGAAATCAAACAAAATGCAAGAACTACCGAAGGGGATATGCTTCGTAAATGAGTCAAATCTCAGCACGCACAGGGAGAAAAGACTTATATCAAATAAGCGAGGCCTTCACTAGGGAATCCCGGATTGAGTCTTCATATCATGCAAACTTATTCCAACAAAAGTTGCCTTGGGATAGCTTTCTTGGGGAATCAAGAAGTCAACATTATAGAAAGAGGTCAAACTCATGGAGATTTTAAATCAAACCCAGCACTGGGCAAGTGAAAACCCAAAAGTTGATAATTGTATCGACACTTCTTAGAAAACATAATGTCCCGGTCCGGTTGCTTGGGAAATAAATACCAACAATAATGCCAATACTACAGAAAGAGCGACATTTTGCAAATAGTTCCATCTCAGTACACCAAGGGAAAAAGACCTTTCGTCATATGAGGGAAAACTTTGCTGGGGAATCTTTGATAGAGGCCTCAGACCATGCGAACCCAAAAATCAGAAAATAAATCAACACTTGACTGGGGACACTGGGATCACAAACCCAATACTGCACCTTACGCCAATTGGTATCGTCTTCAATATACAAGAATCACACGCATACCAGCGAAAATGACCTAAGAAAACCTTCCCGGGGGGAAACAAAACTTCTCAAATTTACTGGAGTTCGTCCATTCCTGGGATTACCACTTTTGTTTTCCTCTTGAATCAAAAAATCTAAAGTAAAAGTAAGTTATAAATTCTTTTTGAAAAACAATTTTGTTATTTAATCTTTTTGCTTTGAAAATTATTATCAATAATAAATGGAGTCTTTGTAAGCTGAATAAAAATAAGAGTTACAAAGAGTTGGGCAAAAGCTCAAATTTTATTGATAGAATGGTAGTCTACGAATGGCGAGACTCCATGGATAATTACAAAGTTTGGAAAATGGTAATATATAATGGAAAAGATACATTGAGATACAATGACCACTATTCCCTCTAACAACTTTGAAATTATGAGCAGCAGCTTCTGTTGAAGTATGGTGAGGACCCAAGAAGATTATTGCTTCAAAGATCAAGTCTTGTCTGATTCAGTTACTTGCCAAGAAAGTCCCTAAGTTTCCCTTGCGGGTTTTCAACTTAGCGGGAGATTTTATTCTGTTTATGTCTCTAATTTTTTCCTAGACCGCCCTTTTGGGTTTTCGGTCTACCGAGACGCTCCTTTTTGCCTAAGCCGCCCTTTCGGATTTTCAACTTAGCGAGTTATTCTTTTGTTTCTTTAGGAGAAGTATTTCTTGACTGCATCAGCATTCATGGGACGTGGGAACTCCTCGCCACCATAGTTTCAAGAATTAATACACCGCCAGAGAAGGCTTTCTTGACAACATATGGGCCTTCAAAATTAGGAGTCCACTTCCCCTTAGAATCAGCGTTAAAAGACATGATCTTTCTGAGCACGAGGTCGCCTTCTCTGAATTCATGAGGTTTAACCTTCTTATCAAAATCTTTCTTCATTTTCTTCTTATATAAATGCCCATGACACAAAGCCTCTGTCATTCTCTTTTCTTCGATCAAATTCAATTGGTCAAACCTGTTTTTGACCCATTCAGCCTCTAACAACTTGGTTTCCATTATCACACGCAAAGAGGGAATCTCAACCTCGATTGGGAGCACTGCTTCCATTCCATACACAAGGGAGAACAGGGTTGCTCCTGTTGAAGTACGGACAAATGTATGATATCCATGTAAAGCAAAAGGGAGCACTTCATGCCAATCTTTATAAGTAACAACCATCTTCTGGATGATCTTCTTGATATTCTTATTAGCAGATTCAACAGCCTCATTCATCTTTGGCCTGTATGGGGATGAATTGTGATGGACAATCTTGAATTCTTTACAAAGTTCTGTCATCATATTGTTGTTCAGATTCAAGCCATTATCGATGATAATTCTTCTCGGCACACCATACTGGCATATGAGATTATTCTTAATGAAGCACACTACCACCTGCTTAGTAACATTAGCATATGAAGCAGCTTCCACCCATTTGGTGAAGTAATCAATTGCTACCAAGATAAAGGGGTGTCCATTTGAAGCTTTAGTTTCTATCATCCCAATCATGTCAATACCCTACATAGAGAAAGGCCACGGGGAAGAAATAACATTTAGAAGTGTCGGAGGCACATGAATCTTGTATGCATAAATCTGGCATTTATGGCACTTCTTTGCAAAGTTATAACAGTCAGATTCCATTGTCAGCCAATAGTAACCTGCCCATAGCATCTTTTTAGCCATCGAATGTCCATTGGCATGAGTGCCAAATGAACCTTCATGAATCTCATGCATTAACATGTCTGCTTCGTGTCTATCCACGCATCTGAGCAAGACCATGTCATAATTTCTCTTGTACAACACATTTTCACTGAGGAAGAAACTGCCAGCCAATCTTCTTAATGTCTTTCTATCTTTATTTGAAGCACCAATCGGGTATTCCTGAGTCTGGAGAAAATGTTTGATATCATAATACCAAGGTTTCTCGTCTTCTACCTCTTTTTTTATAAACACGTGAGCGGGCCTATCCAGTCGCCGAACTATAATTTGAGGTATATCATTCCAAGTAGTCACTTCATACATAGAAGCCAAAGTTGGCAGAGCATCCGCCATTTGATTTTCGTCTTTGGGGATGTGATGGAATTCAACTTTATTAAAGAAGGGTAACAATCTTCTAGCATAATCTTTGTAAGGGATCAAGTCGGGGTGACGAGTATCCCACTTTCCTTTAATCTGATTTATTACCAAAGCTGAATCATCATACACATCAAGAATTTTAATTCTGAGATCAATAGCTTCCTTGAGACCCATGATGTAAGCATCATATTCTTCCATATTATTAGTACAATCAAACGTCAACCTTGCAGTAAAAGGAATGTGTGATCCATGTGGAATGACAATCACAACACCAATTCCTTTACCATAAGCATTCACAGCTCCATCAAATATCATACTCCAGCGAGATTCAGGATCAGGACCTTCCTCAGACAATGGTTCATCACAATCCTTCACTTTCAGAAACATCACATCCTCATCGGGGAAATCATGCTTCACAGACTGATAATCATCAATTGGTTGGTGAGCAAGATAATCTGCCAACACACTGCTTTTAATAGCTTTTTGAGTGCGGTATTCGATGTCATATTCAGATAAAAACATCTGCCAACGGGAAATTCTCCCAGTAAAAGCAGGCTTTTCAAAAATGTACTTGATTGGATCCAATTTAGAGATCAACCAAGTAGTGTGATTCAACATATACTGCCGCAAACATTTTTCCGCCCAGGCCAGAGCACAACATGTCTTTTCCAGCATGGAATACTGTGACTCACAATCTGTAAACTTTTTACTGAGATAATAAATGGCATACTCTTTCTTCCCTGTTTCATCTTGTTGTCCCAGAATACAGCCCATGGAATTATCTAACACTGTCAGATACATAATCAATGGTCTTCCTTCAATGGGACGGAGCAAGATAGGAGGTTCAAGCAGATATTCTTTAATACTTTCAAATGCCTTTTGGCAGTCATCTGTCCATACACAACCTTGATCTTTCTTTAACAACTTAAAGATCGGTCCACACATTGCAGTCTTGTGGGAAATGAATCTGGAAATATAATTCAAATGCCCAAGGAATCCTCTGACTTGCTTTTCAGTTCTCGGCGCTGGCATTTCTTGAATTGCTTTGACTTTATCAGGGTTAACTTCAATCCCTCTCTGGTTAACAATGAAACCCAACAATTTCCCTGGCCGAACACCGAAGGTACATTTATTTGGATTCAAGCGGAGACGATACTTCCTCAAACACTAAAACAACTTCAACAAATCTTCTACATGCCATTCTTCAGTCTGGGATTTAGCAATCATATCATCAACATATACCTCAATTTCCTTGTGCATCAGATCATGGAATAGGGTTGTCATAGCCCTCTGGTACGTTGCATCAGCGTTCTTCAACCCGAAGGAAATCACTCTGTAACAGAATATTCCCCAGGGTGTGATAAATGTTGTTTTTTCCATGTCCTCAGGAGCCATCCTTATTTGATTATACCCGGAAAATTCTTCCATGAACGAGAAAACTTTGAATTTTTCTGTGTTATCCACTAACATATCAATGTGTGGCAATCTAAAAACATCTTTTGGACTAGATTTATTTAGATTTCTGTAATCTACGCACATGTGAACTTTTCCGTCTTTCTTCGGTATTGGGGCAATATTGGCAATCCACTGAGGGTACACTGATGTCACAAGAAAACCGGCATTAATCTGCTTTAGAACTTCCTCTTTGATCTTCACTGCCATATCTGGGTGAGTTCTTCGCAACTTGTTTGATTGGCAGGCACTCTGGCTTCAGCGAAAAACGGTGCTCTACAATATTTGTATCTAGACCAGGTATATCTTGGTAATACCAAGCAAAAATATCCACATACTCTTTCAACATCTCAATCAACCTGCTCTTCACATCAGGATGCAACAATGCTCCAATCTTGACTTCCTTCGGATCTTCTTCTGAACCCAAATTGATTACTTCCAATGGCTCTTTATATGGTTGAATAGCATTCTCCTCGAGCTCAAGCAACTGTGAGACCTCTTCTGGAATCTCATCATAATCTTCTTCTTCGGTCCCATACACACTCATTCAAAGTTCGGAGAGGGTGTAGGGTCATTGTATTCAACGGGTTTTTTAATTAATCTGCACATATGATTTATGATTGCTTTTAGAAACTGACACATATAACAAGTGATCATGCAGATTGAATTTCAGTTATTATTTATTTTGAAAGGTTTTTTCTGATTATCATTTTCCAAGAAAAAAGCAAAAAATAAAAACACAATTAGGGAAACAATGACAACTTTTATTATTGATTTTAAAAATCACAGCAAACAGATAAGCCCATACAATATTAATACTTTTCACCTTGGGCAGAGTAAAAGCTTTTCAAAAAGATTAACAAAACAAATTACTTTGAAACATGTATGCAAGAGGGAACATCAATGGTGATCCAGTTCTGAACCCTAACTCTGCGTCATATAATTTGGCATTTCTGGCTCTGCTTCATCTTCCACGATGGCATTAATCCCGGAAACAGTTGGATGAAGATAACCCCCGCTACGAAATATGTCTTGATACTTGCCTGCAGTAGAATTCGGCTTCAAGCTTTTACCTTTATCATTCTTCAGAGATAACCCCGAGCCAGCTTTATTCTTGTTTACAGGAAGATCAACAATCCGTCCCCATACTTCACTATGGCCATTATGCATAACCTGTTGAGCATCCTTGAACAAAGCCATGGAATTCTCATTTCCTCTTACATTATCAATGGATAAAGCTTGGAACTGGGTTCCAACATCAGCTTCATCCGCCTCCACAATGTTGAAGAAGGACAAATGAGATATCAATAATGCATGTTCTCCATTTATAATTACCACTTTTCCTTCACAAAAAGACTTCAACTTCTGGTGTAAAGTCGAAGTGACAGCCCTTGCCTCATGTATCCACGGCCGTCCCAGTAAGCAGCTATAAGCGGGTACAATATCCATGATTTGGAAAGTAATCTGAAACAAATGTGGGCCTATATGAATAGGCAAGTCCCCTTCACCAATAACAGATTTCCTTGATCCATCAAACGCTTTCACAATAATGCCACTTGGGCGCATGGGCGTTCCTTGATATTTCAACTTCATAAGTGTGCTCCTCGGTATAACATTAAATGCGAATCCATTATCAATTAGAACATTGGATAATGAATCATTCTTGCAGTTCATAGAGATGTGGAGGGCCAAATTGTGATTCCTTCCTTCATCGGGAAGTTCATCGTCGCAAAAACTCGGGTTATTACATGAAGTAATGTTCCATACTACACTGCTGAATTGGTCTATAGGCATATCACTTTCCACAAAAGCTTGGTCCAATACCCTCATCAAAGATTCTATGTGAGCAGAGAAGTTCATCAATAAAGCCAAGATAGATATTTTTGAAGGAGTCTACAGTAGCTGATCTACAATTTTGTAGTCGCTCATCTTAATTATCTTCAAAATATCATCGACCTCTTTTTCTAGCGTGGCTCCACTAGATTCACCCACTGCCTTCTTGGGTTCAACATTTTCAACAATTTTCTTTCCAGTACTAACATCTCCACGAACAACAGGTGCAAATACAGGACCACCGCGGGTCACTCTGCTAGTCTCAGCAATATTTATCACATTAGGCATTGGCTGGATGGGAACTTCCACACCATCCTCTAAGATTGTAGCATTATATTTGTAGTGTGCAGCCTTATCTGACTTGTAGGGGACAGGGCTCGGCAAACTAAACGCCAATGGAGTAATAGTTGGCTTGCTATGATATTCAACTTCAAAAGGAGTGGGTGCACCAAAACAAGGCACAATAACATTTACTCCTTCCTCAACACATTCAGTTATTACAGAGTCATCTCTGGAAAACATATCTTCATCCGAGGAGAAGAACTCATATGTAGAGGCATACTCATCATATGACTCTTCTTCATCCAAACAAACCTTAATCTCATTAACCTCATGGTAATCATCCCTTTGGCATGTAACCTTGATAGTTCCATTATCCAACAACAAATTAACACCTTTCCTAACAATTTAACATCCCCGGGAGTCCCAGCAGCACATTCGGTAAGATCCATACTAATGTTCTACCTGAACAGCCATGTGGCAGGAAGTAGCATGCAATTGTACAAGATCCTCATACATATATTCCACATCAAAGATTCTGAACTCTCCAGAACATCCAGAAACCATGTTTATTTCCTCTTCATACTCATTCCTAGGTTTGATTATGTGGATGAGGCCCTCATCCATCATCTCCTGCAAATCAGCCTTTATCTTGTCACAACCCTGTATATTCGTACTGCAAATAGCACAACTAGTATGGTCACGCATATAGTAGCTAAATTCACAGAGGTCTGCATGCATTTTCACCAAATCTCCTCTAACCAAATTAACATCAAAAATTCGGAAGTCGCTTAGACAACCGGCCACCATGTTCAAAGCATTTTCTCTTCCATGCTTGGGCAGAGGATTATCTTTCACATTAGGGCCAACATCCTTGAAAGATAAGATGCCAGACTTCACCAATTTTTGTATTTCAGTCTTCAAAGGATAGCAGTTCTCAACATTGTGCCCTGGTGCCCCCTGATGAAAGGCATATGTTTGGTCTGCCTTGTAATAATAAGGAAATGGTGATGGTACAGTGGGAGATGGTCGGGTCTGAACCAACTTCTTCTGAATTGGCGTTGGGAGTAATTTTGTATAACTCATAGGAATAGGGTCATAATTCTCCCTTCTCTGATTATACCCTTGATTCCCCCGATGGGATGATCTCTGATAAGCAATGGTGGTTGGAGCTACACTAACAACTGGAGTTACTGAGGCGACTTATTGATGACGCTGATAATTTCTTCTAGGAGGATTAACCCTTCTATCTTGCATAGCAGCGTTTGTATCTCCTTCCTTCTTTTTGGCAAACCCATAGGATGGCTTCTTCGCACTTCCGGAACTTTCACTTTTTGTTAGATGGCCCTCTCTTACAGCCTCTTCTAATCGGATACACATGCCTACCATTTCAGAAAAGTCACTTGGCGCACTCCCTACCATCCTCTCGTAGTAGAAAGCACCCAGGGTCTTCAAGAAAATCTTAGTCGTTCCCTTCTCTTCCATGGGAGGAATCACTTGGGCAGCTACCTCATGCCATCTCTATGCATATTCTTTGAACGATTCCCTGTCCTTATGGACCATGGCCCTGAGTTGATCACGGTCATGCGCCATGTCCATATTGTATTTGTATTGTCTGATAAATGCTTCTCCCAAGTCATTGAAAGTATGGACATTGACATTGTCCAAACTCATATACCACTTCAGTGCAGCACCAGTCAAACTATCCTGAAAAAAGTGAATCAGCAGACGTTGATCATCAGTATGGGTAGACATTTTTCTTACATACATCACAAGATGAGCATAAAGACAAGTGTTGCCCTTGTACTTCTCGAATTCCGGGACTTTAAACTTTGCAGGTATCTTAACATTTGGGACCAAGCATAAGTCATTCACATTCTTCCCGAACAATTCCTTTCCCCTGAGGGCCTTCATCTCCCTCTGCATCTTGTCAAATTGCTCTTGAAAATTATCAATTCTATCATAGAGACCCAAGTCTTCACTTGGTGGAGGAAAAGGACGACACATATCATCATTAGCAAATGGAACCATATCCACCGAAGGAGGTGCAACAGGAGTAGCATGAACTACAGGAGGTGCAGGAGTAACAGTAGTCTAAACAACTAGAGTATCTTGAGGACCAAGATTTAAACCTTCAGGCGCAAAGTTCTCTGGAATTCCCCATGGACAACCTTGAGGCATGCGATTCTGAACAACAGCTGGAGTAGCAGACACAGGAACAATCAGAGCTTCAGTAGTAACCCTTGTCTGTTGAGGTTGAACACTTGGTGGCTGATTCTGAGCAGCCACCAGAGATTCCATCAGAGCATTAATATTGGCCATGCCGGCCTTCAGAGCATAAACTTCCTCCCGCAACTCGCGATTCTCTTGTTATAAGTTGTTCATCTTCCTTCTGAAATTAGCTCGAGTATTGTAGTGGTGAGACAGCTTGCTGAACGAAGTAAAGAAGCTTGGTAAGACACCTGGATATGCATAACAAATGCAAGAAATATGTGCAATATGATGAATGATATGCAGTGCACGTGATTTATTTTAATTATTAATATTTCAAGGGACTTAAAGATTTATAGACACATTGCAAATATCAAAGTAATAACACATTTTATTATAATCACTTCAAAATGGATTACAAGTTTCAATAATCCCAAGTACAAGATGAAAATAAAGTCTAAAACCCTAAGAAGTAAAGCTGATGGAGATCACTCTATACGCTGGCGCTTCCCTGTAAGCCTGGCAATCTGAGCCTTCAACCTCTGGTTCTCTTCCACATATCTGGTGGCAACCTCCTTCTAATCACTTGGATCAGGAAGTAAGCAACTAGCATCTGACTAAGGCTAAGGAGAAAATAAATCCCCTTGCCTCTCCATCATCTCTACAGCCCGACTCACAAGAATCTCAATCAAGTCGTCTTTCTCCTTCAAGTCTGCTCTATGGGAAATCTCTAAAGTTTGGCACTTATTCTTCCAAGCATCCTTTTCCTGCTGCATCCTGACCAAAGAAAGTTGTATCTCTTCCACATCATCCAATAGGGGAGGAGTGGTCTTCACAAACAAATCAGGTATAATTTAGAAGTACTTGATTCTATGTTCCCAAAACATAATTTAGAAGTTATAATCTCATAAGTATCAATCTTACCACTAACTTTAGACGTCTAAAGAATGGATCTTCAAGTCCATTTTTTTCATATGAACATATGTTACAAGATGTTCAATTTTTAATAATATATGTGATACTTTGTCAACTGGCATTTGGGATTTCACAATATAACACAAATTTTTTTATAATCATTGGTATGAAAAATATTAAATCATGACATATAAAAATTCAGACAATAATTAAGAAAAAATATGTTAGACATTATCAATAAGATGAAATATATAAATTTATAAGTCTAATTATGAAACAATTTATACTCTAACAAATTTAATAAGTTTCTAACATTTCCAAACGCTAGAAAATTACAATAATTCAAAAATATAGTTATCCTTCCGGGATGTGTTAGAGTCATCCATGTCATTCTTCTGGAATGACAAACATTTTATGAGTATATTACAAGTCTTTTTACATCGAAACACACAAATTTATTTGTGAAATCCTTTTGGAATACTACACTATTATTGTTCCAATCCATCTAGAATTCGATAATATTGTTGATGCAATCATTTTTCAATTTTTTAGCATAACAAATGCAATCCTTCTGAGATTCATTAATATCATAGATGAACTTCTTCTAACATTTTAAGGTGTGATAAATCTTTATTTTAAAACTTTAACTCTTCGAAAATTATATGTCACAAATGATTTTCGTAGTGATAAAAAAGAAACAATTCTTTTCACAATCCTTCAAGGAAGCTCAAAAAAAATTTCAAAGTCATGTCACAAATATTAACATCGATAGAAAAATGATTCTTTAAGCAATCCTCCTAAGATATCTTAACATTATGCATGTAATCCTTTTGGGATACACGTTATTCATGCAATTCTTCAGGGATGAGTGAAAATTACAATTAATATTTTCATAAAATTGAACAATCATTCTTTGAGCAATCTTCTAGGGATGCTTCAATAATTCATCAATGATAGACGACCTTAAAAATATAATTGTGTTAACTAAACAAAATTTCCAATAGAATTTTATACAAAAAAAATAGAATAACACGCTAAAATTTAATCTACAAGATGAAGAAAAAATATTTAAAACTTACTCGAAAGAGAAGAAACATGATTATGCAAATTGATCATAAAATCACTCACACGGTAGAGTTTCGTGCTGATAATATGTTATTAAATTAAGGGTTAATACCTATTTTCACCCCTGACATATGGGGTGTATTTGAAAAAAACCCCTGCCAAAAAAAAGTTCCAATTGTTACCTTGACAAATTTTAAAAGTTTCAGTTTTTACCTTGAGGATGCCACATCACCTAAAAGGCTGATGTGGCTTATATTTTTGTTACATTTGTAAATTTTGTTATGCCATGTCACACAATACCAAATAAAATGTCCAGAATGCCCTTTCTACATTTTTCTTAAAATCCCAAATTATTTGGCAAATGTTATGTTTCAATTCAGACCCTCCAAATTAGGGTGCAGCCATCCATCTTCATTTGTTTGCAAAATTATTTTACAAAAAAATCTAGTTTCAATTCAGACCCTGTGATTAGGGTTCTTCATCCTTGCAAATGGGTGTGTTTAATTTAGTGTTTCATCATGGGGGAAGTTTCGTGCAAGACGGCCATACGTATTATAGAGGAGGTAGTGAGACTACTGTTGAAGGTCAGGATGAAGATAAATGGAGCTTTTTTGAAGCTGTTAGTCTGGTTAAAGATTGGGGTTATGAAGGTTTTAGGCTATGGAGAAAGATTCCGCAAACGGATGAAGGGTTTACAAATGTTGTTGATGATGCAGGAGCTGTAGAAGTTGCTAAGCATTGTATGTCTTGTAGGGTTCACGGCGATCTTTGGGTAGAGCATGGTGTAGAAAACATGATGACCAAGGTTCTGGTACCTAATGTTGATGACTTCAACACCTCTAGTGGAGATGATAGTACTGGTGACTATGTTGATGCAAGCCAATGTTTCAATGACAGTGAAGAGGAAAGAGTAATTGACGTAGAAGAAGAGCAATTTGAACAAGTGGAGGTAGTTGTTCCAGTTAGTGGGAATAGGGTGGAGATCGAAGGGAAATCATTGAGATTCAAGTGTTGGGCATCCAAGGATCCCAAAAAGATGAAAGAAAAGAGCAAAAGGGACAAGGTCATTGTTTTGGTGCCCAAAAGTGTCTTAGGATCTTGTTCAAAGAGGGCTACAAGGAAATGTGAAGATGTGGATTATGCTAGTGAGGAACTTGAAAGTTCAGATGCTGATGAAAGTGACATGGATGACAAACCTTCCAAGCCAAAGTATGAGAAGTTCAGATCAGAGCTGCTTAACAAAGACTTTCAATTCAAATTAGGTATGGAGGTCATTTCTCTTTCTGAATTTAAAGATGCTATCAGGGATTGGTCAGTATTAAATGGTAGAGAAATAAGGTTTGTTAAGAATGAGAGCTGTAGGGTTAGGGTTGAGTGTAAGAGTAAATGCGGGTTTTTGGCATTGTGTAGAAAAGTGGGAGGTAGCCTCACTTACCAGATAAAGACTTGGGTGGGGACCCACACATGTGCAAGGGTATTAAATAACAAGTCTGCCAATTCCAAGTGGGTCTCTAAGTTAGTGGTTGAAAAGAGGAAGTCACAAGGGAAAGTTAAACTGTCTGAAATTATGTCTGAGCTTAGACAGAAATATTCAGTGGGCATTACCAAAGGGAAAGCTTGGAGAGCCAAAGCTATGGCTGAAGAAATAATTGAAGGTGATGCAAAGGAACAGTATAACATGTTATGGAGATATGCAGCAGAGTTGAGAAAACATTGTGCTGGGAACACTGTCAAACTAAATATTGAGAGACCACATCCAACACTACCACTAAGATTTGGTAGATTTTACTTCTGTTTTGATGGATGCAAGAAAGGGTTTACCAAGGGTTGTAGACCATTTATAGGGGTAGATGGGTGTCATCTTAAGACACAATATGGAGGTCAGTTGTTAATTGCTGTAGCAAGGGACCCGAATGACCAATATTATCCTTTGGCATTTGGTGTGGTGGAGACTGAGACAAAAGAAAGCTGGAGATGGTTTATGCAATTGCTAATGGAAGACATTGGAGAAGAGAGAAAGTATGTTTTTATTTCAGACCAACAAAAGGTACAAATATGCACAAATTACCTTTGTTATTCACATTTATGAAACATGCACTAATTCTGCACTAATATGCATTAATTCTGCTACTGTAGTATGTCTTAATTCTGGTACTGAAGTATGTCTAATTCTGAACTAATATGCACTATTACCTTTGTGACATAGTTCTGGTTTATACAAAGTGCACTAATTCTGGTTTATTTGCATAGTTCTGGTTTAGTTGCATATTTCTGGTTTATTTCCCTATATGCACTACTTAATTCTGGTACTGAAGTTCTTCATGAAATATCTTACCTTTGTGCCATAGTTCTGGTTTATACAAAGTGCACTAATTCTGTATGCACTAATTCTGTATGCATTAATTCTATATGCATTAATTCTGGTTTATACAAAGTACACTAATTCTGTATGCACTAATTCTGTATGCATTAATTTTGTATGCATTAATTCTGGTTTATACAAAGTGCACTAATTTTGTATGCACTAATTATGTATGCACTAATCCTGTATGCATTAATTCTGGTACTGAAGTATGCACTAATTCTGGTACTGAAGTATGCATTAATTCTGTACCATAGAACTGAAGTATTAATTATGTACCATAGAACTGTAGCATTAATTCTGGTGCTAATGTTCAACATTTATCAGAACCTGCTGCTAATGTTACATGCCTTGTTCTGTTGCTAATGTTCAACATTTATGAGGAATATATAAGTTGCTAATGTACATGCTTTTTTCTGTTGTCTTGCTGTTTTTAGGGACTTGTTAGTGTCTTTGAGGAAATGCATCAGCAAGTTGAACACAGGGTCTGCCTCAGACACCTGTATGCAAATTTCAAGAAGAAATTTGGAGGGGGAGCTGCCATTAGAGACCTGTTATTGGGGGCTGCAAAGGCTACTTACTTCCAGGCTTGGGAGAAGAAGATGAATCAGCTTAAACAAATTGATAAGAAGGCATGGGAATGGCTGATGGGAGTGCCAACAAAACTATGGTGTAAGCATTCATTTTCATTTTACCCTAAGTGTGATGTTTTGATGAATAACTTGAGTGAATCTTTCAATAGTACAATATTACAAGCTAGGGATAAGCCAATACTCACTATGGTAGAATGGATTAGGAACTACGTGATGAATAGGATTGCTAATAGTGTTGTTAAGCTTGATAAGTGGAAGCACAATGTCATGCCTAATCCTAGGAAAAGGCTTGATAAGGAAACATATCTTAGTGGAGAATGGCTGCCTACATGGAGCAGTGGTGATTTGTGGCAAGTCCATCACCCATATAATGGATTGCAGTTTGTTGTTGATATTGGGAAAAAAACCTGTACTTGTTGTTTTTGGGATCTTGTGGGCATACCTTGTAGGCATGTTGTTTCTGCATTACAGTATCAAAACTTAGATCCTGAGAAATATGTTGACCCTTGTTACATGAGAGAAGCTTACAGGGCATGTTATGAAAACAATGTTAGTCCAATAAATGGCATGGACATGTGGCCAACTGTGGATGCTGAAGAATTGTTGCCACCACAATACAAGAAGGGACCTGGAAGGCCTAAGAAACTGAGGTTTAGAGAGTTGGATGAGAATGGTTCAAGGATGAGGAGGGTAGGTGTAGCATATAGATGCACGCATTGTGACAAATTTGGCCATAATTCTAGGAAGTGTCAAGCTAAGGAGCAAGATCCTAATGCACTAAAGAGAAAGGTATTGTGTTCATGAATCTGTTACTGAATAATATTGTGTTCAGTATATTGAAATGTCTTTATTTATATCTGTTTCTGAATAATGCAGAGAAAGACACCAAGGACCAAAGTGTCAAAAAAATCTGATGGGACTGTGGATGAAGGCCCAGAGATGGATGCAAATGTTGATACAACTGCAACTGGAGGTGGAACTGTGGATGAATACCCAGAGATGGATGCAAATGTTGATACAACTGCAACTGGAGGTGGAACTGTGGATGAAGACCCAGAGATGGATGCAAATGTTGATACAACTGCAATTGGAGGTGGAACTGTGGATGAAGGCCCAGAGATGGATGCAAATGTTGATACAACTGAAACTGGAGGTGGAACTGTGGATGAAGGCCCAGAGATGGATGCATTGCTGAATAATATGATGGATCTTTATGAAGAACAACAATCACAAGTTGACAATCCCACACAACCTACTGCTATGCAACCTCCCCCAACACATGAATCACAACCTGCTGCAATGCAACCTCCCCCAACACATGATTCACAACCTGCTGCAATGCAACCTGACCCTGCTGCTACTAATGTCAAAAAACCTTCAACTAGGAAAAAGGCCGTGGCCGTGCCTTGGAAGCGATCAAGAAAGAGAGTCAGTGAAAGATTGAAGGAAGTGAGGAATGCCAAAAGACATGGTGGGCCTGGATCAACACCTGATACACCTTTGACCATAGGTGAAGAAACTGGTGGTAGTACCTCAAAGAAGATATCAAGGAAGAAGAGGAAGGGCATTGATCAGTAGTTGTGCACATAGTGTGCTATTTTGTAAAATTCAATTTGAAAGTTTCCTGTGTCATTTTGTTACTTTGACTTATTATCAGAACAGGCTTGGCTTAAGTTATGTATCATGTTATTGTCATTTTGTATCACAGATGTACTTGACTATGTATCACAACAGATTTGCTTGACAATGTTAAAGTCATTTTGTATCACAGATGTATTTGACTATGTATCACAACAGATTTGCTTAACAATGTTAAAGTCATTTTGTACAACAGATTTGCTTGACTATGTATCACAACAGATTAGCTTAACTATGTTATTGTCATTTTGTACAACAGATTTGCTTGACTATGTATCACAACAGATTTGCTTAACAATGTTAAAGTCATTTTGTACAACAGATTTGCTTGACTATGTATCACAACAGATTGACTTAACTATGTTATTGTTATTTTGTACAACAGATTTGCTTAAGAACAGAATTACTTAACAACAGATTTGCTTAACAACAGATTTTGTACAACAGAATTACTCAACAGAATTGCTTAAGAACAGATTTCCAAAATATCAGAACAGATTTCCAAAATATTCCAAAACAGTTTTACTTAACAATATATCAGAACAGACTTAAGCAAATATATTCCATAAGAAACCATAAGAAAGAAATATATTCCATATTCCATAACTCAACTAACCAAAACTCATGAGAGTAATATATTCCATATTCCATAACAAAGAAATATAATTCATGAACTAAATTTTACATAGGTTACAACTTCCTAGAACATAAGTCACAACTTCATGAATTTTTACATGAACTAAGTAAGAAATGAACCAAAAGACAAATAAACCCAACTAAAACATAATTCAGCTTCTTTTTTAACTCATCCATTTTTTTCTCCATGGCTTCCATCTTCAGTGCGATATCTCTCTCCAGTTTGCTCATCAGTTCTACTGAAACTACATCCGAATGGCCGTTATCACCGAAATCATCAGAAAATTCATCATCCCAAACAAATGCGTTGCAGTCATCTCCTTTACCCCAGAACTTACACTTCCAGTATTTTCTCCCGGGATTTGCAACCGATTTTGAAACAAATAACTTCATGGAGACATTGTGGCCGCATTTGGGAGTTACTCTACCATTTGAAGATAAGCTTGAAGTAGAACAATTTGGTTGACTCATGTTTATGAAATCAAAGAAAACTTAAAGATGAAGAGGAAAGCAAAAGTTGGGTTGCTGAGATGAAGATGGTTGCGCCCTAATTTGGAGGGTCTGAATTGAAACATAGCATTTGCCAAATAATTTGGGATTTTAAGAAAAATGTAGAAAGAGCATTCTGGACATTTTATTTGGTATTGTGTGACATGGCATAACAAAAACTTACAAATGTAACAAAAATATAAGCCACATCAGCCTTTTAGGTGATGTGGCATCCTCAAGGTAAAAACTGAAACTTTTAAAATTTGTCAAGATAACAATTGGAACTTTTTTTTTGCAGGGGGATTTTTCAAATACACCCCATATGTCAGGGGTGAAAATAAGTATTAACCCTTAAATTAACAAAAACAACATAGAGATGAAGGAGAGAAAGTGGAATTATATTATCTTCTTCAAGAAGTTCTCTTTACATTGCAAAGTGGTCCTTATTTATAGGACATTGAGAAGGTGAAAAATCATAACCTTGCTATAACACTTAATAAGGAATATGAAGATGAAAGATATAATATATATGGACATCTACTATAATATGTATTCATAACATTATTTTATAGACAAGCAATAACCATTTTTTGGTAAAGTAATAATAATTATATCATTCCACCGTTTCACATATATTAAGAAAAATATAGAAAAGTAAGAGAGAGAATAATTTTTTCTATACTATCCCTAATTATGTATTGGAAATTATGAAAGTGTAATTAATTAGAGGGTAGAATTGAAAAAATTATATTGAAAATTGAAATTGATCATTCATTTTGAGATACTATTTTATTTTAAATAGGTCATTGTGGGAAGGAGGGAATAGTTGATTAAGGTGACAAATATTTAAGTAAAAAATGAGGTTGCATTTGTCTCTCATAGTCATACATACTTTCTTGGCGCATGTTAGCTATAATCCAATCAACAAATTAAGGGAAAAATACAAAACTATAAATCGACCACCAAAGAAATCCAATATCTCACGTCTGAATCAAAAATTTAAAAATATTAAGTAAGTCAATCATATCTATTTTATACTACCTTTTACTCCGTTTAATTCTTAGCCTATGTAAAAGTAAATGGTCAAACTTAAATTCCATCACAATCATGTAAAAAGTATAAATAAATTATCACATTGAAATTAATATTTTAAAAATTGAATTGCAGGTTAAATCAATACAAAAATATTAAAAGTTTAATTGGTTTAATCGATTAAATTTATAGTCGAATTATTTATTACATAAATTAATAATGTGAAGGTAGATTTCATAGAAATGTCATATAAAATTATACATTCACAACTTAATAAAATAAATATTTAAAAAATTTATTACAAACTTAATACAACAAGATTAGTGGTACATATATTAAGGAAGCTAATTGCTTAGCGGGTGCGTTAGCCAGCTACAACTTCTCTATGAAGGAGTCTTGGGATTATTTCGGGGATTGTCCATATGTCTTTAAGCATTTTTTGATTGCTGATGAGAAGGTTTTTGTAACATCTACAGTGTCGATCGAGTGGTCGTTTTCTTTTCTTTGTGCGAAAGCCCTCTTTATAACAAAAAAAAAACAATACAACTAATATGTGAATGCATCTTATTCAAGAAGTAGTTTTGATGAAGACAAAACATCTCAAAGAAGATTTTGAATCAAGCTACATCATTTTTTTCAATTTTTTCAATTGAAGATAATTAAGAAATAAGTGAATGAAAAAATGTCTAAAAGGTACACATTGCAATTTACACTATAAGACACTTCAATGCTCAAAAAATTCATGCTTCACTTTATCTACACCCTTGTTACATTATCATTCATATTTATTCTTCATGCCCTCTTTATAAATGCAATTTTTAAGCAATTTGATATAATGGTATTCAAATATCATATAAGGTATTTTAATGCTAGATGAACAAAATTCAAATTTTCAATTTTTTTAATGGATAGTATTCGAATATCATATTTGGTATATGAATATCAAATTTTGAAAATTAAATGATTTTCTGATTTGGTATCGAATACCACGTTTATCCGAATGTCAACCTGAAACCATGCATTTTTTTCAAAATTAAAATGTTCCCCAATTATTGTATTGTTTCACGGTTTCATAAATCTGAATATATGTGTTGCATCATTGTTTCTAAATTCAAAAGTCATTGTAATACTTCATGAATGGTTTCTAAAAGAATATGCATCTCTTCATGATAATGTTTCATGAAGTATATAAGATGCACTTTTCAAAAATTCAAATTTTCCGCTTTCCAACATTAAAAATTGTTCATATCATTTCAAGCATGTAATCAAGTACTCATTCATTAAAACTCTATGCATTATTTTCACATCATGTAAAGTTTTTATACATTATAATGAGCACTTGAATTGTCATAGTTTAAATTGTAATAAGGTATTGAAAGAGAAGATCCAAAGATAATGTTTTGGATTCAAAACAAGACAATATTTCTTCAAAAATATTCTGAGTTTGTTGGTACTTAATCCTCAAAGTGTGTGGTAATAAGTTTTGTATAATAAGAGAGAGTAACGTTCTTTATGAAGATAGTTTATAAAAATATAGTTGTGTCCCTTCTTAATGTGTTATAAAATTTGGAGATACGTCTTTTTGTGAGACTTGTATAAATATCTAATACAGTGAAAAATCTTCAAGGGATGTGAAGGGATTGGACTACCCTTGTTTGGAAATGAGAACCAGGATATATCTTTGCGTCTTTTACTTTCTTCCTCTTTATTTTTCTACATTTTTCATTCCACTCAAATAACTTAATTATGGAAAAATAAAAAGGAGAAGAATCTCTACTTAAAACGATTAAAAAAATCAATTCACCCCCTTCTTAGGTTGCACTCTATAGTTACAATTGGCATTAGAGAATGTTAAAGTAACTTGCTCCTCGATTCATATAGATATGGATGAAATTCTATTCAAGGGGGACATATGTTGGATCAAATGTCTAAGCCCATATGTTCACATCTTAAACCAGAATTTGACAGATAATGGAAAATTGAAGGTACAAGAAACACAAGAAAAGGGGGGGGGGGGGGGGGGGGGAGGTGGTGAATTGGGTGTCTAGTTTTAAAAAAAATTCTTCCCAAACAAATAAAGATGAAAAAAGAAAAAAATAAATGAACACAAATATTTTATCCTGGTTCACTGTTAACGAAGTTAATCCAGTCCACCCGCCAAGGTGATTTTACCTTTCTCAATAAGGACTTAATCCATTATAATTAAACTAATTACAATCCATAAAGACTACCCGCCAATGTCTTCTTGAGAAATTCTGACTATACCCTAGTCTCTTAAGAAACAATCAACTCAACAATTGAAAATAAAGATGTGTGTGTGTTTACAAGATGCTTCTAAGAAAATAGATTTACACAAGTTTAAATACAATGATGAACACAAAAGTATTTCTAGAAAGTTAATAAACAAAAGTTCATTGCTTTACATCTATTTATAAAAGAATAGTAAATCAGATAATTTTGCACAGAGTATCTTTTCACGTGAACTTTGTTGTTTTTCCATTCTTCTAAGTCTTCTGTATATAGCCAAAGAAAGATCCATTGGAGGGTAGAATAGGAATTCCAAATTCTAGTTTTATTCATGCATAACAGTCAGTGTGAATGGTGAACAATATCGTACCATAGTATTGTCCTTGTGCCACAAAACCAATGTAGTGAAAGGAATATTTGATCTTATATCATGTACTATTTACTCACGTAAAACCTTTTTAATCTTATCTTCTAATCTTCAAAGGCTTTAGAATGTATATTGGTGAAGCATGCTTAGAATGATCAAAAACACAATGATTGTCTTCAGAACCTTATCTTCAGAGTCTTCATAATTTTGTTCAGCAGAACCTTATCTTCATAATCTTTTGAAATCTTTCTACAGAACCTCATAGCTTGAGAAGTCCTCTGAAGCTCTTCCTTCAGAGTCACAATCAGAAGCTCTATACTAACGTTCATAAGAATCATTTTTTAGAAGCATTCCGGAATTTGAAAATGTCTTATAACACGAACTTTGTATCTTTACAGAGTCATAGTGTGTTGATTCTAGAAATTTATGATGTCACACGTTATTCTATCAGGGTCAGAACCTGTTAGCAAAAGCTACACACTAGACAAAACCATTAGGGTACAAAATTATTCTCTAAGAAACAATGTATTGTTATCATCAAAACTAAAGCCCAGATGCAGAACCAAATCTTGTTCTTACAAAAACAATATGATCAAGCATAAAGCAATAAAGAACACAAGAGAATTGGTAACTCATTTTGGTGCAACCTCACCTATGTTTGGGGGACTTTTAACCCAAGAAAGTAAATCCACTTCTCAATAGTATTAGTACAATTAGTCTTAGATGAAAAGTCCTATTTGAACTTCTCTTCCTAATATTACATGTGTCTTTATATTTAGGACTCCTTATAAATATGATAACCCTTCTCACTTTCTACCAATCACTAACCCTAGTGATTAACATAATAATCAAAATTTTGAATGTTGAATTACAACTCAACTAACAAACCAAACTCTAAGCCTTAAGATATGAATGAAGGTGCTAGAGTGGTGCACAAACAAAATACTCAGAATAGAAATTGTAATACAAAGATTCTTAAACACTTGCACACCTACAAATGTTAGGTCTGAGTCTCCTTAAATATCAATGCAATCTGAGTTTTTTTTCCAATGGGCACAAGCTTTGATCACGTCTAGATTTGTAGACGGATCTATTTTGATTTGTTTTTCAAAAACCTCCAACAAAAAGATTTAATTTGTTTTAATTCAAATTCAAATATTAATTAAATAGATTCGATCCGATTCAATCTGCCAGGGGTGTGAGAGGTGTTAATACCTTCCCCTTGCATAATCGACTCTAGAATCCTAATTTGGTTGTGGTGGCCTTTTTTTTTTTAGGGTTTTACCGATATTTTCCCTTTCCTTTTGGAATAATAAACTCCATGGGAACTTTGTGTTATATTTCTTACGTTCCTATGCTCAGGTATTTTTCGCGCCACGACGGTTGGCAACTCTTTTAGGGATGGATCTCCTAAGCGAGTCCACCCTAGTTTAGTTATTTTGTATTGAGTGTATTCATTTATTTATTTACTTTCTTCTTCTCCTCTTTATCTTTATGTGCTTTTATTACCATCTATTGATCTGTTGTATAATCTTGTATGGTATGGTTGAAACTTTCTGGTTATTGGTACATTGTGAGGAAATGATATATACCCAAGTTTGAGAAAACACCTAATATTAGGATGGTGGTTGTATAGTCTTGACCTTTGAGACGTAGGGCTCGTTGGGTTTGCGCGAAGATCCCACCTAGAGTAGATCCTTTTGGAGATATTACTATAATGAGTAGTCCTTATGGCGGTAAAATTTTCATATAGGGTTCGTGACTCTAGGGACATTTTTATAAAACCCTAAACCAATTTCTATTAGGATGATGGTTGTGTAGTTTTTACCTTTGAGATGCAGGAATCGTTGGGTCAAAACAAAGACCTTACTTAGAATAAATTCTTTTGGAGATATTATTGTCTAATGAGTAGTTTTTATGGAGGTAGTATTTTCAAATAGGGCTCATGACAGTGGAAACCATGTCTAGAACCTTGGAGATGATGGTTGTGTAGTGTTGACCTTTAAGAGGTAAGACTCGTTGGGTTGATGCAAAAACCTCACATAGAATAGATCCCCTCGAGAGAATTGTTATCCAATGAGTAGTCATTATGACGGAAATATTCTTGAGAAGGGTCCATGATTCTAGGAACCTTCTAAAACCTTATAGCCTACCCATGTGGAGATTACTGGTTAACTACCTAAAACCTTTCCTCCATGAGCAATTATACTCTAATTATTCCAACAACCACAAACCCAATCATCCATGAATAACATTTCATTTCATTATTACAAATAATTTAGCATGTGCATCTCTATTTTCAAGGAATATAAGGGTTTCTCACTGCAAGTATTTAAGAAGATATGAGTTCAAATAGGAAGAATACTTATTCATTCAAGTTCAGGTTTCCTAATTTGGGGAGTTTGAAAGATTTGAGCTCTAAATTGACCACCATCAAGAGGAATAGTTTCATAAAGGATTATGACGATCTCTTGACTATTCTGAATTTGGAGGTAGATGTATGGGCAATCTTTACTTTGGCCTAGTTTTATGGCTCTTCATTAATTTTTTTACATTTCAAGATTTCCAGTTGGCACCAACATTAGAGGAATTTTCACATGTCATGGTATTGATATAAAATACCAAGTTCCTTACACCAGTCTAAGGGAGCTTCCAAAGCCTCAATTGATAGTCGATTCCTTACATATGGATAAGGAATATGTAACAACCAACTTAAAACCCAAAGGAAACAATCAGGGATTTTCAATAAAGTTCTTAGTGGAGAAATCTCCAACCTTTGCTGATACGAAAAAATGGGGTGATTTCAACGTTGTGAGCCTTGCTTATTTATGGGATTTTTTTTCTTTTCAAATATTGACAATTTTGTAGACATGACGACCATATGCATGTTTCTACTCAAAAATCCACTTCCCAGTTGACATAGCGGTGTTTACCACTCTATCCATTGGAGGCATGAGAAAAACAGACTGATGGTCCAGTTTTGTGCTCCACTTACCAAAGAAAGGAGCTTTTGTCGAAAATAAAGGTAATGTCAAGTGGTCTCAAAGGATTATGTCTCTCATTGCCAATGAGATCTCTTGGTATTCCCATGACTATGACGACATTGAAATAGTATTCAGCTGTAGGAACTTCCTTAACATACCATTCATAGGGACTAGAGGTTGCATCAATTACAACCTTGTTCTAGCTTTACAATAACTCGGTTACCTGATTATATAAAAACCCAAAGATAAGTTGTTAGAGGCTTTTATCTTGCGTGAAAGGGTAGAAGATCTCATCTTGTTAAAAGAGATAAGTCGAGCCTAGAACAAAATTTGAACAAATTAAAGAATTACAATAAAATTAGTTAAACCAATTCAAACTAAAATTAAAATAATATAAAATAATGCCTAAAGTAAAATTGAAATAATTCATAATAACCAAATTAATTAGGATTGAATTGAACCTCCAAGGGTTGACCTAGTGGTGAAGGCTTGGTTCTTAAGATTGTGCCCCTCTCAAAGTCCCAAGTTTGAATCCTACTAGGTGCTAAAAATCCTTGTGTTGAGTTAGTCCATACAGAGCTTTACTCTGGCTTTAGCCAAGATTTCAAAACAAAAAAATAGGATTGAATTATCAAAAATAAATGAAACAATATACTTAATTGAACAACAGTAAGTGAATGTGAGTTGAACAATGACAAACAAGTCAAAGTTGAAAAACAACAAACAATATTGAGTTGAACAATAATGAATATTGAGTTTGACAAGGAGACTATGTTTGAAAGGGACGACATGATGATGATGATGATGACGATGCAGTGTGGTTGAAAGAAAAAAACTATAACAGAGTGATAGAACTTAAAAGTTTGTATGGCCGTAGAAAAACAAGGATTTATTTTTTGTGAATGAAGAAATGTTTTAAGTTTTGATATTGACATAAATTTAAAAAAGTCAATTTTATGCATTTTATTGAACCGGGAAGTTTTACAAACCTGAATCATATTATTTGGTTCAAATGGTTTTTGAAGGTTTAATCCAATTTTCTTTTTGTTTTACTCTAATTTTGACCCACTTATGAAATAATTAGTTGATTCTAGAATTTAGAGTATTTTAATGAGTTATCTAGTTTATGCTAGAACAAACATAGAGTATATTAGTGAGTGAAATGAAAAAACAACAATCGCATTCTTCTCACATTTAATAGTTTTTAACTATATAAATAATTGATAATTGATAGTTTGTTTAAATTGATATATTTTTAATGAATTTAATTTTTGTAATAAGTGTTTTAGAGAATTTATAAAGGGGTTTGGATTGTATATATCCAAGATATGTATGAAGGGGTATCGACTAGTGTGCAGATACAAAATGGAGAGACATACAATTTCTCTATTACAACAGGTATGCATCAAAGTTCAATCCTAAATACTTACCTTTTAACCTTAATTTTGTATGTACTTACGAAACAGGTCCAAGAGCTAGCACTGAGATTCATGCTTTTTGCAGATGATATGGCCCTACTTGAAAAGTCGATAAAGATGTAGAAGAGAAGAAGATATTGTGTTGGATGTGTGGTAAGACTATACAAGAATAAAATAATTGTAGCGAAGATGAAGATGTTGCATTGGATGTGTGGTAAGACTAGACAAGATGGGATTAGAAATGAAAATATTAGAGAGAGAGTGTTGGTTTAGCACTTATGGTAGAGAAGATGATAGAAAATAGACTTAGGTTCTTTGAGAATCTAAAGAGAATACATGTAGGTTCCATGGTAATAATATTATATCATATGGAGACAAGTCAAACAATTAGATAAAGAGTGAGACTTAGAAAGACTATAGGAGAAGTTATTGAGAAAGATCTTGATATTAACGATTTGAATAGAAGCATGGTCTTGAATAGAACATTATGGCGAAATTTGATCAATGTAGTTGACCTTATTTATTGACATGAGGCTTGGTTGTTGTTGTTTTATTTTCACAATTTCTTTAGGATAACTTATGAAAATAGATTATATCATATAAAAAAAATGATTTAACTTTATTTTAAATTTTTGTTATAAAAATAGTTTACGTAAGTTTATATATAAATATTTATTTTCATAAGTATTTGTGTCATAAGCTATAAATAAGTTATTCATCTAAACAAACCCCAAGTCTCATATTAAATAACTTTCATACATTCAATAGTTTTGAACCCTATGTATACAATGTTCAAATTTTTGAGAAAAACATATTTTAATGCATTTTTCAACTTTATCTTTTCTCTCTTCGACTTAAAGCATTTTTTACTCGCTTCTCTCAATTAGTTTTTTGTCCCTATGATTTGGAATTCTCTCAATATCATAGTTGTTGAGTCGCTTCCTCAAATGCTAGATGAATAATGACAAATCTATAGGTCTAATCTCATGAGAACTACAAGATCGCTCGTAAAATTATCATTGAAGGTGTGAATTTTGATGAACAATTTCAAGTATTTGTTATAATAGATAAATTTTTCTTACAATTTCAAAAATCTTCTAATGCTTAAGACTAGAGAGTTTTTTCTGAAAGAATGATAACTTTCCTTTTCATTGAGGAAGAAGTCCACAGGAAAGACAATAATGATGAAGTGTTGATTGTTTCAAACAATGAAACTAGAAAGAAATTCACATGTGCAATTCAGAATCCAACTAAAAAACCTCCAAAGAGCCAGAATTGTAATATGAACAAGAACCCTAACTCAAACAATAACAACAACAACAAAAACAACAAAAATTGGACCCCAAAGGAGGTGAGAATATGAGGAAACAATTATCCTAAAAATAATACCAGATTAAAATTCATGTGCTACAAATGTGAAAAATTGGGTTGTATGGAACACAAGGGTAGGAACATGTTAAGTTATGTTTGCGGTCTATGTTGTAACTGGTTTTTTAAATCTGAGTCGTCACCCTTAATTTTTATCCTAAGGAAGGGAATATAAAGGATAACCCTAAAAGTTAGAGATTATATGTTTTTTTGGACTCGGTTCTAAACGAAGGGAAGGTGTTAGGTACCCCTCATCTACCTTATTCACAGGGATACCAGGGTTAGAAGCGCGATCTTAGGAAATAGGATTTTAATTTTTATTAGGGGAACTCATCATAATTTTAGTCGTATTCCTATGTATCCTCTTAGGAGGAATCAGAGTCCCAATTTGTAGTTCGTAGTTGGTTTGTATTTTTATGGGTTAAGAATTATATTTGAATTTCCCATATACTTGGTCTAGGTGTATGAATAACGGAGATATTAGACGGAGTACGAGGTCGATTCAAATATACTCGTAACCTTTTTGAAGATCAATTGTTAGATTAATTTGATTTACAAAAATAATTTGTCGTTGGTTAAATAGTTTTTATGTATTAATTGTAAAAAACTATCTTATTATGCATGCTTAAAATGATTTAATTTAATGCAACAAATAGAAAATATTTTTGATGAGTTGAAAAATATATTATTTGATTTATAATACTAAATATATTAAAATTATAAATATATAAAAATAGAAAATATAAAAATGATAAAATAAAATAATAAAGAAAATAAATTAAAAACGTAGGGGGTGTAAATTATGTTAAGGTAGTAAAAATGGAGGGTGTTAACAATATGGGCTTGAACTCATATATTGAATTCAGACCCAAAAGACAGGGGATATGTTTTAGAGTTAGGAAGTAAAATGGAAGGTGTAGGAAGTAGGGGCCTGATCGGGAAAATAGCAAGTGTACTATTTTAACCGATGTAGTAATAATGGGTTTACCCCAAAGATCGATCTTGAGGAGCGCGTAGTAAATACTAAGTTCCCCGGTAGTTCAATTGAACAAAAATAATTTGTTTGTTTGTTTTGATGAAATCTTTGCAAAAAGTAATAACGCGAAAATAACTTGACTTTTCTTTATAAGAGCAAAACATGCTAGGGGAAGTGGTTGACTTGGATTGCAAAGATATGAATTCTAATTCTCTCAGTAATTAAACTTATGTTTTTCAATTACCAACCTCTAGATTGTTTTTTCCTGTGTCTGTAGTGAAAAATCCTTGAACATTCACCCTTAATCCCAATACACATGAAGATAAAAAGTGAATTCAAGCAATTATAATAACAAGGTTGTCTGTGGTAATTATAGGGTACCCCTAGTCCTAGGTCGTATCTATTATAATCTAATTATGAAAAAACCCTAACATCTACAATCCTGCACTTGTTAGCCATAGATCATTCCCAATTTTACCAAAAGAGAAAGCATAAACACATTGCATAATTAAATTGAAAACCATGAATTCAAACTTTGATTAACTTAGAAATTCATATCCATTGCATAAACCAATTCAGGACCACCCCTAGCATTGGGAGGTTTAGCCTCTCATAATATTAAAGATAGACATAATTAAGAAGTTAAACATTACAAGAATAAAGGTGGACTTTGATCTTCAATGGTGGAAACCCTTGAATCCCTCCGTCTCCAATAACCTTGATGAAGCAATCTTCTCTCTTGTGTGTTCTTTATTGTACGATGCCAAAAAGTCCCTGCCTCTCACTCAAAAACTCAAATAAATACCTAGGTACAAATCTCGGCAAGCTGGAATGTCTAAAGTGCCCTCAAGGTCAAGATTTAATAAAAAGGGACCAAAATAAAATAGCTGACGCGCAGGCCGACACGGGATGTGTTGAGCCCATACGGGCAGTGTTGCTTCACAAAATGGATTCTCTTTTCTCCTGTTGCAGGCCTTCTGACACAGGTCGTGCTAGGCAGCACGGGCACCCGTGTTGGCCCCTGGGTTCTTTGTATGGGCATGGCTTGCTGTGCTAACACGGGTCGTGTCATGGGACACAAACCGTGTTGGTCTTCATACGCTTGCACTTTTCCTTTTTGGCCTTTGTACTCTTGTTCCATGCTCTGCACTCTTGCTTTAGACTAACCCTACTGAACCTGAGATATGCATACTACCAACAAAAAGCATTAAAAACATCAAAATAACTCAAAGAAAATACAATGCAAGAAAATCAGCTAGACATGAAATGCTTAAGAAAACAATAAGAGTTAACATAAAATGTTACTCAATTAACAGACTTTAGACCGTATGCATGATGAAAATTAAATAGAAATGGTGACCGATCACAACCCCAAACTTATCTCATTGCTTGTCCTCAAGTGATGCAAGAGACCAAACGGAGGTCCCCTGGATTTTCTTTTTCCTCAATACCGCCGACGTTCTTCGCAACTTGCTTTTACCTTCTTGATCAAGCTTCTGGTTCACCAAACTATATCGCCTACCACACTTCCATATCAGAGTACCTTTTACCTGCAAGCTTTTTTTTCACACCTCTCACCAAATCTCTTAGGGTTAAAGTGTTTTTTTTCACTCACGAAATCAAGGTATGCAATATCAACTCTTAACTTTGAATTAATTCTCCTTTCACTACACAAACAGAATTCACACACTTTTTGAGGTCTTTTTAGGTTGTAACGGGGCTTAGGTGAAAGGTGGGATAAATAAGGAAAGGAATAAGCAAATGGTTTTTGGCTCAGCATTTATGTTATGTTTTTCATCTTTGTGCTTATATTGTTTCAAGGGGAACTTATTCACCCAGACATTTTGCTTTACTCGCTTTTCTTGGAGTATCTGATAATGTTCGAGTCTTTCATTCGGGCAAGTGTTTTCTATAACTCTTTTCTTTTTTTTCTTTTCACTCTTTCATGTGTTAAAAAAAGAAAAATTTTTCTTTTATCTATTCTTTTCTCTTTTTTTCAAACTCACACTTGCCCATTTCTTTGCTAATAACTACCCCAAACTTAGAATTTGCACAAATAAAAAAAATCATAACACATATGCTGAACAAAAGGGTAGGAAGCGTTTGGCCATGGGTTACTGATATGGTTAAAACAAACAAAGGGATAAGGCTCAATGGGGTTTAACAAAGGATAAACATATTATTATGGATGTCTAGAAAGGCTCAGATGGTAAAACAAATAAGTGTCTCACTGTGCGTTTTCCTATTGTGCTGTGTAGGTAGAACAAACGCAAAATCAGAGTGATAAAGTCATACCTGATTGAACTTTCATGATGATCATCAATGATGTATGGCCTTTTTGTACCTCACCGTGTTGGATAAGCTCACAGGTTCAAAGCACTCCTAGTGTCATGTGGTTTCTTTTCTGGTCCAGGTATAACATCCACCTTTTCCGTCTAGTAGCACCAAGTTGCGTCCAATCGTTAATTTTCTTTCGACGGCATCCTCTTCCAGGGTGCCTTGGAGAAACAAGTTCAAGTTGTACCATTCATCCATTCACTTATCATTCCATTTCTCATCTGACATCCGTCATACAATCTGTAACATCTTGACACAAAGCAAAATAATAAACTACGACAATGAAAATAATGAAAACAATCCAAAACAGATGAAAATGAAAACAAACAATTGAAATAAACGCAAAACAAATTAAAGAACCCCCCCCCCCCCCCACACACACACACACACACTTAAACTAAACAATGGCCTCAATGTTTCAGAATAAGCAGGAGAGGGAAGACTCATAGAGGGGTATGCTTCCAAGCTGCTGCTGCTTCCAAGAATTCACCAGTAAGGTCCCCTTTTTATTACCTGACCATAAAAACAAAAAGGAAAATAAGTTATTAAAAGCATGGGTTTCCTCCCACGAAGCGCTTCATTTAACATCGCCTGGCTCGACGGTCCATCCCTATTAGGGAGGGTACTTCCTCTTCCATACCTTGTTGCTTGTCTTACCTACAACAATAAACTCACTTGGTTCATAGGTATGGTTCACTTTGAGCCTCAAATCACTTTCATGTTCCATCTTCACACCTTGAATAATCTTGGGAATTTTCACAATAGCCTGAGGTGATGCCAACCGAGAGCTTATACTTGAGACTTTTGCAATATTTTTGGCTTCCTCTAGCTTGATCATCCCCACTGAAGAGTGCTTCTTTCCACTTACCCCTTGTTTATTAATCTCTAACACTTTGAAAGTTATCTTTTCATCAAATGATTTTAGTGTCAGATTACTTGTCTCAATATCAAAGTTGCATCGACTAGTCAGCATAAATTGTCGACCAAGAATGATAGGAGTCTCTTCATCCATAGGTATTTCCATGATTTGGAAATCAACTGGAAAAACAAAATCCTCAATTCCCACCATTACATTTTCAGCTACCTCATATGACGGCTTGACCGTGTGATCTGCAAATTTTAATTTTGTCCTACTCTCACTTACTCTCCAATACCAAGCCTTTTGAAGGTGGACAATGAAATTAGGCTCACACTAGAACCAGAGTCAATTAGAACCTTCTTGAATGTCCTTTCATTTATAGTGCACGGGATACCAACTGACCCTGGATCCTTCTGGTTGGTTGGAATCCTTCTCTCAGGAGAGATTCTTCCACACTTTTCAATCACCCCAGTCTGCTCATCTCTTGTTGGTCTTTTCTTGGCAATCACCTCTTTCATGAATTTTTTGTATAAAGGCATTTGCTCAAGTGCTTCAAATAAAGGTATGTTGACTTCCAACTTCTTGAACAAACTTGAAAATTTCTCAAAATCTTTTTCTTTGGAGTATTTCTTTGCCACTCTAGTAGGGAATGGAAACTTAATCACCGGCTTCCCCTCCTTTTGATTTTTCTCTTCAATTGGCTTTGCTGGTGGCGCAACTTCTTCGGGCTTTTTCTTATTTTCCCTCACTTCCAAGTCCACCTCTATGACCACATTGCCATCTGTTACCTCTTCTTCTTCAGGTTCTCGAACTTTTTGGCTTCTTGTAGTGACAGCATTTATATTCTCTTGATTCTTTGGATTATTTATAGTTGAGCTTGGAAGGGAACCTTGTGCTCTCAAAGATAGTTGTTGTGATATCTGTCCCACTTGCACTTCCAGATTTTTGATTGAAGTTGTGGTGCTCCTGTGGTTGCTCCGTGTTTCTTCTTGGAATTGAGAATTATATGAAGCCATATTTTTAAAATCTACCTCCCAATCTACTTTTTGCGGAGCTTCTTGTTGTTGATCTTTCCATGAGAAATTAGGATGATTTTTCCAACCAGGATTGTAAGTATTCGAGTACGGATTATTTTGCTTCAGAAAGTTTATCTCTTCAATTTGCTTAGGAGTAGCAAAACAGAACACCGTTTGATGGGGTTCGTTACAGATCTCCCAACTCACAGTTTGAGCTTGTTGAACTTGAGCGACCTGTTGAGTTCCAAGGTTTAATGCTTTCAGCTTCTTCTCCACCTCTGCAGCTATTGTATCTTCTATCCGGACTTTATTGGCTTCCAGTTTCAAATCAATAACTCCTCCCGGTGTAGTCACACTTCGATCATATAACTCCAAATGTTCGTTGCCAGCAATGGCTTCGATAATCTTCTTCACACCAGTGGCTGTTGTAAAATTAGATGAGCCACCGGCAGCAGTATCAATAAGTTGTTTAGTCTTCATCTTTAAGCCATTCACAAACATCTGCATTTGCTCAGTTTGATCCATGTTATGAGTTGGGCATGCTACCAAACATCTTTTGAATCTCTTGTATGCATCACCTAGAGACTCTCCCTCTTTCTGCTTGAAGTTCACAATATCATATCGCTTGCAGATATACACAGAAGCTAGGAAGTACTCGTCCAGAAAGGTCTTCTCCATTTTTCCTAGGTGGTAATACTCCAAGCTGGTAATGAGTAAAACCATTCTTCGGCTTCTTTAGACAATGTGAAAGGGAACATTCTTAATTTTTTGCTTCTTCAGAATGTCCCTCAATCTTCAGAGTGGTGTTGATGGTGAGAAATCTTTAAAGATGCTTATTTGCATCTTAGTTGATCTTTCCTGTGAACGGTCTATTTTCCAGCTGTCTGATTGTTGAAGGATGCAGTTGAAAATTTTCCACATTTACCGGTTGATTAATGATAGTCAACCGGCCAGTCGGAGCATTTACTCCTCCATAGTCTCCAAGCAATCTTTCTGTAGGTGGAATTTCACCCATGGTTGAATTGTCTGACTCTGACTTGGACTCTGATTCAGAGTGAATTGAAGGAACTTCTTCTTCTTGCGGTGTTGAACTTTCTCCTTCAGTCTCCAGTCTGGCTTGTCTGAGTCTTTTGCGAAAACTTCTTTCTGGTTCTGCGTCAAAAAGAAAATCAGCTGAGGCTTTACCTCGCATACACAAATTAGACAAGAATTAGCACAATTATAAAATTAACAAAAATAAATTTTTAATTACAGAGCAATAAAATTTCAAATGAACAATACTTAAAACTTTGTATTTGGGCACTCCTCGACAACGGCGCCAAAAACTTGATCGGGAAAATAGAAAGTGTACTATTTTAACCGATGTAGTAATAATGGGTTTACTCCAAAGATCGATCTCGAGGAGTGCATAGTAAATACTAAGTTCCCCAGTAGTTCAATTGAACAAAAAGAATTGGTTGGTTTGTTTTGATGAAATCTTTGCAAAAAGTAATAACGCGGAAATAACTTGACTTTTCTTTATACGAGCAAAACATGCTAGGAGAAGTGGTTGACCTGGATTTCAAAGATATGAATTCTAATGCTCTCAATGGTTAAACTTATTTTTTTCAATTACCAACCTCTAGATTGTTTTTCCCTATGTCTGTAGTGAAAAACCCTTGAACATTCACCCTTAATCCCAATACCCATGAAGATAAAAAGTGAATTCAAGAAATTATAATAACAAGGTTATATGTGGTAATTATAGGGTACCCCTAGTCCTAGGTCGTATCTACTGTAATCTAATTATGAAAAAACCCTAACAACTGCAGTCATGCACTTGTTAGCCATAGATCATTCCCAATTTTACCAAAAGAGAAAGCATAAATACATTGCATAATTAAATTGAAAACCATGAATTCAAACTTTGATTAACTTAGAAATTCATATACATTGCATAAGCCAATTCAGGACCACCCCCCTAGCATTGGGGGGTTTAGCCTCTCATAATATTCAAGATAGACATAATTAAGAAGTTAAATATTACAAGAATAAAGGTGGACTTTGATCTTCAATGGTGCAAACCCTTGAATCCCTCTGTCTCCAATAACCTTGATGAAGCAATCTTCTCTCTTGTGTGTTCTCTATTGTACGATGCCAAGAAGTCTCTGCCTCTCACTAAAAAACTCAAATAAATACCTTGGTCCAAATCTCAGCAAGCTGGAATGTCTAAAGTGCCCTCAAGGTCAAGATTTAATAAAATGGACCAAAATAAAATAACTGACGCGTAGGCCGACACAGGCCGTGTTGAGCCCACACGGGCCGTGTTGCTTCACAAAATGTCTTCTCTTTCTCCTGCTTCAGGACTTCTGACACGGGTTGTGCTAAGCAGCACGGGCACCGTGTTGGCCCCTAGGTTCTTTGTATTAGCATAGCTTGCTGTGCTGACACGGGCCGTGTCATGGGACACGGACCGTGTTAGTCTTCATACGCTTGCACTTTTCCTCTTTGGCCTTTGTACTCTTGTTCCATGCTCTGCACTCTTGCTTTAGACTAGCCCTATTGAACCTAAGATATGCATACTACCAACATAATGCATTAAACGCATCAAAGTAACTCAAAGAAAATACAATACAAGAAAATCAGCTAGACATGAAATACTTAAGAAAACAATAAGACTTAACATAAAATTTTACTCAATTGACAGACTTTAGATTGTATGCATGATTAAAATTAGATAGAAATGGTGACCGATCAGGGCCCATGTCCAGATTTTTGGACTTGGCCCAATAGTATGTGGGGGTATGTATTCGTGTGTGTTAGCAAAACGTAAGCGGAGGGAGGTGTGCATGGAAATTGGGCTTGGCTCAAGGATTTGGGAGTCTGCTTAGACTCTGTGTGCTTGGTCACACATTCATGTGATGGGCATGCGCTTTATGGGACATATGATAGGGATCGTGTGGTTTAGATTGAAGGAGTACGATAATGATTGTAGGGTGGCAGGCACTGGATTTAATAAACCTAATAGATGTTCATTTTACAAAACAATCCCTCATTTTCTATTATCCTTCTCTCTCTTCCGGTATCTCATCTTTCCTCTCTCTCTCTCTCTCTCTCTCTCTCTCTTGCCACACAACACAAAAACCTAACCCTTCTGGCCCCAAATCGCGGCGGAGCCACCTTTGTCTTTCCCTCTCTGATTCTATAATATAACCTGTATCAACCCCCCAAAGCCCTAAATAACAACAATTATGCACAAAAAACAAGAAAAGTAAAAGTTAGGTTTTCATTACCCCCCTTATGAATCTGTTTGTCTTCCTTCGATTTTATCAATCGCTAACCCTTCCTCTTTGTGTTTCAGGTATATAGGCAGTGGTAGTGATACAGCGGCGTCGCTAGGGTTTCAGATGTTGAAACCCCAGACTGATGGATTTGATGCGGGCGACATAAACAAACTCCCTATATTCTATAATTTTTCTTTCTTTTTCTTCCTCTGTCAATCCTCTCTCTCTGTAACAATCCTCTTTTCTTTTGTCAATTCGCCTCCCTTTGTTCTTATCTTTTTAAGTTTTTATAGTGTTTTTTAGGATTAGTTATTTAGGAAATAATTTTAATGTTTATTATTCCGTTGATTAAGGAATTAGGGATTTTAGGAAATAACAAAAGATTTCGTCTGTAATTTTTGTGCCATCTTAATTTGTTTCTGTTTTGATTTTGAAATTGTTTCCGCTTTAGGCCTGGTCCTGTTTCTGTTCTTGATTCGTTCTGTTTCTGGAGAATTGAATGTATAATATTGTTACGCGCTATTTCCTTCTTGAATTTGTACAGTCCATGTTTCCTTACTAAAGCATGTGTTATCATTTGTTTAATCCACAGTGAACGTTTGTTGATTGGGCTTGGGCCTTGTAATGGCTTGGACATTTGACTGTGTAACAAAACTTTCAACCCTTTTTTTTAATGAAACGGAATAATTAAGTTGAGTTTAAATATATATAATGTTTAATTATAATAAATATTAATTATAATAAAATAATAATTATTGGGGTTGAAACAACAATTCTTTTTTAAAATGAAACCAAAGTTGAACATGCCGTATCTCTTATCTTTATTGGGCCTCAACAAGAATGACTTGTTTTCTGTATCTTCTTGACATAATTATTGGGTCTTCTTGAAAAAAAACTTGCTTATGGGCCAATCTGATCAAAACAAGACAACCCCCCCCCCCCCCCCCCTTTTTTGTTAAGACAGGCCTTAAAACGAATTACTCCTGGCATTTCTGATTAGAAAATACACCCCTCTATAAAATAATACTCAAACAAACAAATTTAAATATTATGACTAAGAATTAGAAACACCATAATAATACGACTATCAAATTGATAGGGCAAATTTGGGGTATGATAGTCTATCCTGAATGAAGATCTATTCATAGTTATGATTTATGATATCAAACTTTTGGTGGGTCAAGTGGTGGTGGATTGACATTGAGGTCTCCCATCATGTTATGAATGCGTGATGTTCAAAATATGCACGGTTGTTGAAAATAAGGAAGTGTTGTTAGAAGAACCTTACACCATTGATGTTGTTGGAAATGGAAATGTAGAGTTACAATTTACTCCTGGAAAGACATTAGTTCTAAAATATGTGATGCACACTTCAGAGATAGGGAAATGTTTTTTCCTGAAACTACGAGTATACTTCTTATCCTAATATGAGTGTTGGCCCATAGTCAATAAATTCCGATTTGAATCTCAAATATCAGGAACCATTGGGTCTAGTCCAACGTATCACAAATATATGGTACATATTGGCCAAGGAAATATTCAATTGACACAAGCGAAATTTAGGCACGAATACGGTGCAAGCAAGATAAAATGAGTCACCCCAAGTTGATAGAGGAGAGGAGAGGGAAGTAGGTTCCTCATTCTCCCTCTTGGTAACTCTCTAAAGGAATCTTAAATTGGTGTGTTGATATATCCACTAAAGCATGCGTCGATGGGAAATAATGTACTCTTTCGGAGGAATTACCCATAAATCCCTCCCTCAAGTACATGGAAAGAACTCTGATTTGATTCTTCATCATATAGGATGACCCTCCTCACATCTAACACTGATAATTTTTTCTTGAGAAAAAATATCACAAAGAAATATCTCTTGAAGACTAATTGGTAGTTAATTGCATCCTGGACCACCACATACAGATGCTTATAAGAGCGACAATGACAGGGATCAATATTTAACATATTTTAGTGGATCGAGGAAGCTCATGTGATATATTATGCGTAAATATACATTAACCTGGGCCTGGAACCAATACTTCAACCTATCACAGATGGAAAATCTGAGGTTTTGATGGAACTAACACAAGCCTTTTGGGGTATGTTAAACTTCCAAATGCATTTGGGGTAAAACATGAAAGATTAATTATCAATTTAAAGTTATTGGTGATTGGGTGCAAGTCCATTTAAAATTATATTTCGGTAAAGACGACATTGGAAACCTTTGGTTCAACTTCACCAATAGTTCACCGGAGATAAAGTTCTATACAATGACGGATCGGGCCATGCTGCTAGAATCAAATACGGGCACATGTTGTACCTATTTCTTATCCTTATGGCGAAGCAACATCCTCCGGAGGAGGAAGCACTTCTAAGTAAAGACCTCGAGAACTGGTATATCTAAACACTTACACCAAAGAGAAACCTTTTGAAAAAGGAAGTGTACGAGACAATGAAACCATACCAGTGGTAACAAGAAGAAAGGATGCATGTCTATTACCAAACATAGACGAACTTGTTGATAGTTCTTCAGGGTTCAAGCTTTCACTACTACAAAAAAACAGGTCTCACCTCGAATGCAAAATGCATTTAACCTCAACTACAAAAGTGAGTTAACGAAGGGCGTCATGAAAAGTTGCCACTTTACCCCTCAGTTAATAAAAAACCGAGGGATTAAGTAATTCGCACATGGGTTCGAACCCCCAACATCTGCATTTTAATTATTTTCAAAACTATTGCATCATACCTCTCGGTTTATCAATAAAACTGAGGGGTAAGATAGTTTTTTTTAACTCGTTACATTATTTACACATAATATTAATAAATTAATTTGTTTACAACCCACATTGTCTACCCAGAATATTACATTGTTTACATAGAATATTAAAGTAAAAATTAATTTCCCTGAAGATCTGAATTTAGATCTTTGAATCATTGAATTGGGAAGATAATTGGGTGTGGGATATTTTCATTTTCCTTTGTAGCATTTGTTTCTGAAATAAAACAACAAAAAAAAGTGTAAGATAAATAAATAATTTTATGCTCAAATAAATATATAAGAACACAAACTTTAAACCCAAATAATTTTCTATTCTTGCAATTCATCATATAGATCTTTTCATGGTAAATGCTTTTGCAAACTTTAAAGTTGTGGATGTAGATAGTTTCAAGCGCTTCATGATGCTTCACTTGCTTTTTAATATTCAAAATTCTTTTATAATGGAAGTTTTTGATGTTTCACACAGATTACTAATGATAGTGTCTTGAGCGTTGATACTCATGAAATGATCGGTAAACAAATTCAGATTCATCATCATCGTTGTAATTCCAGATTTTGTTGCATATCTTGTATGCATCTAACTTCTAATCTTTTCAAGATTGAACTTCCTTCTTTGTTTAAATTGAAGCAAGAATGATTTTCTGCACTTGCAATCTATCATAGAGAACTTTTTCAATCTTCTTTAGCTAAGCGTTGTTTCAGGAATACAACAACAACAACATCAACACCATTATGTGAGATAGATTGCAAGGGCGAAAATATGTTTTGTTCAAGGATATAAGAACATTGAAGATTTTGTGTCTTGCAATCCATCCTAAAGAATGATGCGTACGAGTTTGGGGTGGCTACATATAAGTTAGGATTATGGTAAAATATATTTAAAGAGTGTTTTTATAGTAAAACTAGATTATTTTATCTCTCGGCTATTACGGAAATTGAATGGATAGATCATTTAGTTTGCACTTATAAATAAATAATAATATAAATTGCAATAGTTGAGATTCGAAGCATGTCCTGAATTGTTTTTTTCCTCGGTTATATTAAAAATCGAGGGAATATGTATTTTTTTAATTTTTAAAAAAAAAACATGGTGTGCCTTGCCCTTATACCTCGTTTTTTTTTCTAAGATGAAAATTTTATCATAAAATTTATTATTTGTAGTAGTGTTTGTTTCGTTCATGGATGCACACTTCAATTATAACCAAATCTCAATGGATTCCCTCGAGAGTAACAAAACAGAATTCATGATCGATGTTGAGAATGTTAGTTGCAAGTATGTGTAAAAATGCATGACCATGACTTAGAGTCACGCTTGTATAAATGAGGCGGTTATAATTGTTTTAAGATATAGTCTAACGTATAGCAAGGAATGTCGTTAGATGGAGATCAATAGTTATGATGGATGGAAGATTGTGCTCCTATGTGGTGTCTAGAGCAAAGATCCATATATATGTCAGTAATTGACGCTCACTTTTTCAATTGGGCCTATAGATTCGACCGATTTAACTGAACCTTTGATCAACCCAAAACAAATATCATTTTATCTTATATAACAGATAGAAAATAGCCACATAGCAACCGTGATATTTTATCTCTATCCAATAAAATGTAAGTGCCATAACAACCTTCTTATTGACTCAAAAGGAAATAATAAGAAATGATAAAGTGTGTGAAGGTGTATAGAATTGTGTCTCCAAGTGAGCATGTAAATGGGTAAACCCATCCCCAAGAAAAGATACCCTTGATTTTAGGCCAAGCTAACTGTGCTAAGATCCAACTATCACGGTGCACACAAAGTTTAACCTGTTTTCTTTATATTCAATCATACCTTAGAGGAAATATAGTTTAATGAAACATTAGATTCAATGATGGTTTAATTTCAGTATGATGACAACAATTGAAACATAAGTACGCTGTTTTTCCTAATAGGCACATATATACCGGTTTAATTGTCTTCTAGTTAGAGAGATTAACTCAAGGAGCCTTATATTGCAAACCATCTGTCAAGCCTATAAAATATGAAGAAGCTGTAAAGAAAAGCATCTGATATTCGGCACAATTTATATTATTTTTATTTTTATAACCAATATAAGTCAATTTCTTTTTAATTACCATGCTATTAGTAAACTCTTATAATTAGTACGTGCATGTGTTTGTAGTTTGTTAAAGAAAATAAGTGATTAGATAACATGCCAACTTGCACACCCGAGAGGATATTGGGCCAAAAGAAGGGAATCAATCCAAGTTTAGGCTTTCCATCGTGACCTTATAAAATACATGAGAATTTTATTTTGTACCCTTTAAATTGGTCTTCATTATTGGAAATAATTTTTTTGTCGAAGTAGTTTGTTCGACAGAGACAAGAAAGTGTCAAAACAGGTGTGTCGAAGATGCTACACATAAATTTGTTTTTTAGATTTAGATAGATTTGATATAGATCTAAAATAAATAGATTTGATTTAGTTTCAAAATAGATATTTTAAACTTTTATAGTTTTGGATTTTAGTTTAGGGAGCAAGCTAACTTAAATCTATAAATAGAGGGAGTAACTCCTATTTTTGTAATCAAGACAATTCATAATATTCACAGAATTTGCAGTTGCAAGTGAATAATAAAGTTTTTCACAGTTTGTGGATAGAGAGAAACTCTGCAAAAAAATAATTGTCTTCTTTCTTTTCTTTTTCATATAATTCATTGTTATTGTGTAGTGATATCAATCTTGTTCATCAAAATTGGTAGAAATTCATCATAGATATTTGGTGGATTTCCAACATCAGGTATCAAGAGACTCGGTTAATCGATTCAAGGGAAGTATTGATTGAGGAAGAAGAAGAATTCACGATGGCGGTGAGTTATGGGAATGTGAATTATCCAGCAACTCTACTAATTCTGAAAGTAGACAATTATGAGAACTGATGCAAACAGATAAAAGTTTTATTCAGGTGTTAAGGTCTTTGGGATCTTGTAAAGGATGGATTAGAAGCGCTTGGAAAAAACGCTTCAGAAGAAGAAAAGAAGAAACACACAAAATTGGAGAAGCTGAGTTATAAAGCACTCTTCATAATTCATCAATGTCTGAGTCCATAAAATTTCAAAAAAGTGCGTGATTCAGAATCTGCAAAAGAAGCTTCAGAGGTTCTTGAGAAGTCTTTTGTATTGCAGAAAAGGTGAAAAAGGTGAAGTTACAAACTCACAAGAGAACGTATGAATTGCTTCAGATGGAAGATAGTGAGAGCATATCTGATTTCTTCACTAGAATTACAAAACTAGTGAATCAAATCAAGGTATGTGAGGAAACATTAACAACAAGAGATGTTGTTTCAAAGATCTTCATATCTATGACTTCTAAGTTCGACCATATGGTGGTGGCTATAGAAGAAGGGAAAGACTTGTCAAAATTGACAAAGGAAGAGCTTCAAGGGACGCTTGAATCTCATGAACAAAGAATAACTGAAAGAGTTGCGGGCAATTCAAAGAGCGGTGTGGCTTTGCAGGCATATTCAGCAAAAGAAACCAAAGGCAAAGGAAAATGGTTCGACAGAGGTAGAGGTGGCTACAACAATTCGACTGGTAGAGGAAACCAAAATAAAGGAAACATATCAAATCAGAGAAGACCATATCAAAGAAACCAAAGAGGTGGTGTTGCAAATAGAGGAAGAGGTGGTAGTCAAAAACCTGACAAGAGTCACATTCAGTGTTACAATTGTCAAAATTATGGTCACCATTCTAGTGATTGTCCAGAGAATCAGAAAGTGATGCAAAGTTTACAAAGTATGAAGAAGAAGAAGATATGATATTGATGGTTATAACAAGAGATGAAGAGAGATTCAAGGACCAATGGTACTTGGATTCAGGATGCTCATCACACATGTCTGGAAGAAAATATTGGTTTGTCAACATGAAACCCTCAATGAAGAACACAGTGAAATTTGCAAATGACAATACTCTAGCAGCTGAAGGTATTGGTGATGTTTAGATTATTAGGAAAGATGACAAGAGGTCAGTAATTTCCAATGTGTTGTACATACCAGGCATGAAAAGAAACTTGCTCAGCATAGAGCAGTTGGTCGAAAAGAACTATAAAAGTTTTAGTCAAAGACAAGATGATGAGAGTCCTCGATGCAAGTGGAAGGTTAATCTTGAAGGCTACTATGTCTCAAAATAGAACCTTCAAGATTGAACCCAATGTGATGGAGCACCAATGCCTTTTGACTGTAGCTAGCACGTATGAATGGATATGGCATTATCGACTAGATCATCTTAACTTCAGAGATTTGAAGAGAAGAAATATGGTTTCAGGATTTCTAAAAATCGACATTCCAAACGAAGTGTGTGAGGAACGTGTGTAAGCGAAACAACACAAGAATAGCTTCGACTAGGATGCAAGAAGCAGGTCGAAAGCTATTCTCAAAGTCATATACTCTCATGTATATGGACCAATCCATGTGGATTCGAATGGAGGTAATAAATACTTTGTCACATTCATAGATGATTTCAGTCAAAAATTATGGACTTACCTGATCAAGAAGAAAACTGAAGTGATCGAGGTATTTGCCAAGTTTAAATTATGGTTGAAAGACAAAGTGGTCGAAAGCTCAAAGCTTTGAGAACTGATGGTGGTGGAGAGTATGTGTCAAAAGGAATTCGACAAGTTATATGAGAAAGAATGGATTGTGCATAAGGTGGTGCCACCCTACACTCAACAGTAGAATGAAATTGTAGAAAGTAAGAATCGAACCATCATGAATATAGTGAAGAGAATGTTGAAAGGCAATAATTTACCTAAAGAGTTTTGGGGTGAAGTTGTGTCAACTGCAACATATATTTTGAACAGATGTCCAACGAAGAAGCTAGAAGAAATTACTCAATAAGAATATTGGTCTGGTGTAAAACCTAGTTTGAGTCATCTGAAGGTATTTAGATCTATTGCACATAGACATGTGCCAGATTAATTGAGAAGAAAACTTGATGACAAGTCGAGTCAGATGATCCTAGTAGGATATCATTCGGTAGGAGGTTAAAAGTTGTTCGACCCAGTGTACAAGCAGATTATGATCAGCAGGGACATGATCATAGATGAGCTTAAGGAATGGGATTGGACTGAAAAATGTCAAGAAAGATTCAGTGAGAATCTTGCTTGAAGAACCAGAAACTTGTGTTGAAAGAGAAGTTCAACAAGAGGAACCAACAATTATAGATCAACCAAGTATAAGCAGACCTCCGCGAACAAGAAGCATGTCTGCAAGGTTGCAAGATTGTGTGACTATATCAGAGGATGTGGTTGATGATGAAGGTGAGCTAGTACATTATGTTTTCTATGCAGATGTTGAACTTGTAAATGCAGCTGAAGCATTGAAGGATTCGAAATGGGTGAAAGCAATGAACGAAGAAGTAAAGTCCATCGAAGACAACAATACTTGGTCACTTGTCGAATTTCCTTAAGGCAAGAAGGAAATTAATGTTAAGTGGATATAAAAAGTGAATATGAATCCCAAAGGGGAAGTAACTCGACAGAAAGCAAGGCTTGTGGCGAAAGGATTTCTATAAAAGGAAGGAATCGACTTCGATGAGGTTTTTGCACCTATGGCTAGAATTGAAACAATCAGGTTGGTTGTTAGCCTAGAAAAAATCAACAATTGGCACATACGTCAAATAGATGTGAAGTGTGCATTCCTGAATGGACCCTTAGATGAAGAAGTTTATGTTAACAACCAGTTGGGTTTGTGAAACTTGACGAAGAGAGAAAGGTGTACAGGCTGCATAAAGCCATGTACGGGTTGAAACAAGCTCCAAGAGCTTGGAATAAGAAGATTGATAGTTTTCTAAGAGAGAAGGAATTTGTGAAGTGCACAACTGAACATGGAGTATATGTAATAAGAAACAATAGTGAATTGCTTATACTATGTCTCTATGTTGATGACTTGTTAATAACTGATAGCTGCAAGAAGGAAATCGAAGACTTCAAAGGTGATCTCAGCAAGGAATTCGAAATGTCTAATTTGGGTAACATTTCATATTTCCTTGGTATCGAATTCTACAAGAGCAGTAGAGGTTTGATGATGCATCAAAGAAGATATCCATGAGAAATTCTCAAGAGATTTGAGATGGAAGAATGCAACTCAACTTCGACACCTGCAGAACCAAGACTGCAACCGTCGAAAGATACAGAAGAAGATGATGTTGATCCAACCCAATACATAAGACTTATAAGGTCATTAAGAAACCTTTGTCACACAAGACCTGACTTAGCATACAATGTGGGTATGGTAAGTAGATTCATGAAAAATCCAAAGGTATCACACCTAGAAACAACGAAGAAAATATTGAGATATTTGAAATGAACTCTCGACTATGACATTTTATTCCTTGCAGCTGATAAAGGAAAATAATGCAAGTTAGTGGGATACATTGATTCAAGTTGGTGTAGTGATGCTGAGGATCGAAAATCCACAGCAGGATATGTGTTTATGCTAGAAGGTGCACCAGTTACTTGGAGTTCGAGAAAGGAACCAGTAGTGGCATTATCATCATGTGAAACATAGTGCATAGTTGTTTCTCTTTGTACATGTCAAGTAACATGGATGGTGAACTTGGTCGAAAAGATAACAGGAAAAGATCATGGAGCAATTACCATGAAGATCGACAGCATGTCAACTATCAATCTGACGAAGAACTTGATAGCTCATAGTGAAGCACATCGAAAAGAGGTTCCACTATCTTCGAGAGTAGGTAGCAGATGGGAAGATGAATTTGGAACACTATAGAATTGAGAATTAGATTGCAGATATCATGACGAAGGGAGTGCAGGTCGAATTATTTAGAAGACTAAGAGTTATGATGAATATAGATAGCTTAGACACAATGAATTAGGTGGTGTGTTGAAAGTAATTCCTTGTGTCGAAGCAGTTTGCTCGACAGAGACAAGGAAGTGTCGAAACAGGTGTGTCGAAGATGCTACACACATATTTGTTTTTTAGATTTAGATAGATTTGATATAGATCTAAAATAGATAGATTTGATTTAGATCTAAAATAGATATATTTGATTTAGTTCTAAAATAGGTATTTTGGGCTTTTATAGTTTTGGGCTTTGGCTTAGGGGGCAAGCTAACCTAAATCTATAAATAGAGGGAGTATCCCTTATTTTTGTAATCAAGTCAATTCATAGTATTCACAAAATTTGCAGTTGTAAGTGAATAATAAAGTTTTCTACAGTTTGTTGGCAGAGAGAAACTCTGCAGAAAATAATTATCTTCTTTCTTTTCTTTTCATATAATTCATTGTCGTTGTATGGTGATATCAATCTTGTTCATCAAGATTGATAAAAATTCATCATAGATATTTGATGGATTTCCAACATTCACACCCCCACATAACCTTTATTTCGCCATCATACTATTTGATTTAAAGAATTATCAGATTTTTTAAAATACCAGTAATAAATTGGGGGTGCTGGATTTTTTTGAAAAATACAGTAAAAAAAACTTTTTTTTAAAAATATTTTAAGTGTTTGATTTTTTACCTACGAAACTTGCTTGGAAATACATTACATGCGAATTTTGCAACAGATTTTGAATTTTATGCATTATGTATGTATATATTTTTTTCAAATTTTAAAAGATCAATATTTAATTTGATACATTTTTACCAAATTTTTAAAAATATCCAATAATATATCGGGTGCCATTTTTAAAAGATCCAATTAAAAACATTTTTTAATAATATTTTAAGTTTTTGATTTTTTTACTTACGGAATTTACTATGGAATTTCTATAAACCTCAGTAGGAGTTACTTAAAATACATAGCTCAACAATATTCTTTTTTCTGTTATTTCCTAAATTAAGGGATCATCGTACAAGCTGTTATCAGAATTTGTCTTTTTTAATTATTATTCTGAAACTTTATTTATAGGAAATGTGGAGCAAAATCAATTTAGGTTTTGAAATCGTAACTGTTTTGAGACCTCAAATATCTAATACTCCATAAAACTATTTTTATAAATTGTTTAACGTCTATCAGAAAACTCTATTCTTAAAATATTGTATTATGTTAGAGCAAGAGTTTGCTTGTTCAGAAAAGAAAATTAAAAGGCAAGGATTTAAGATGAAAAATGAGTGGAGAGAATGATGATGTATAATCTGTATTACACTATGGTTAATATTATTTAGTACGAAAAAATTTGAATAAGAAACACAAGAATGTATTATTTAGTACGAAAAAATTTGAATAAGAAACACAAGAATGTATATGTGTCATTAATTTAGTGAATAATTTTTAATTTATTATAAATTTAATTTTCTTTTTAATAGAAATTATAGGATGGTTGTGATAAAGAATGATCGAGATATTTTTTTATTTTTTTATTTTTATTTTTTCTTACTGATAAGCATTTTCCTTCCATTAATTAAACTTAATGAAGATTATACAAGAGTTGGTTATAATTGAAGATTACATCTTTTAAAAACTAAAAACTAGTATAAGGACTAAATTAGTTATCATCTAAAAGTTGGTTATAATTACTATTTTGGGTTGGATCAAATTGTCTAGCATTATTTAGGAGTCAATATTAAAGATAGTTTATATATAACACTCAAGATTTTTATTCTTAGAATTGTCAAAATGGACTATCCATTAGAGCCTAAAAAATCATAGTGTTTGGACCTTTAAATTAAAGTCTATATTTTTAAGGTTTTTTTAATTCAACCTTACAAAACCTGCTACCATTAGGCTTAGCCCGTATGGGTTGTGGGTGACCTATTAAGCCCGCAGAGTTATAAATTTTAAAAATATATATATTAATTCTTGTATTGAATTACTCTAAAATAATACATTGATTTTCCTCATTTCACTAAATTTTGTCTCCATTCTATTTGATCTCTCTCTTTTAAATATTATACATTAATATAATCAACACTCTTTCCTCATATTCTATTAGTTTCTATTATGTTAAATATTTGAGTATTATTTTCTATAATTTAGACATGTATTATACTTTAAAACACATTATAGTATTTAAAAAAGATAATATAGTAATTAAAAATGTATTATGTTTAAAATAATATAATTTTTTATTTTATTTTTAATAAATATTATGGGTTTTTATTTTAATTTATTTATTAATAAAATCCTGTTTAGGGCCGGGTAGTAATTTTGAGGTCCATATTACAACGGGTATCCTATTTTGACAGCTCTACTCACTGTAGATTTATATGCTTGCAAGTATATTAAAGAAGTGATCAAAGATGGTGAAGCTTAAGAATGACAAAGTTCCAAATGAATTATTAACTACTTAATTCTAATGATGACAACACTTGAAGTCAAATAACTGTTGAAGATAGTTCAAACAGTTAAAGATGCATAAGATGGTTGATCAAACTATCCTCCCAAATCAAGTTAGACATTTATTTAAAGTCAACCCTTTAGTCCAACGACTCTCAAGTGAAGACTTAGGTTTCAAGAATCATCGGTGGTTTAACCTTTTAAACTCTCAAATGATGGTAATCAACATGAAGATATCTTAAGTCTCGTCAAGAGCACTCAAGGCTCTTGTATGATAGTAAAGTCAGGGATAATGATGCCAAGACTTGAAGCTCAGAGTTATGCAAGATGGAAAGTGTCAAAGTTCGTCTGATCATGTCTCTCTGAGGGACCAATATATTGTAAAGAAGCAAGGTGTTTCTGGAAGTATTTTGACTAAATAACATACACACACATTTAGAAGTCTCTCATTATTTCATTAAAACCACCAGAAAATATCTGTAAGACCTAGCCAGTTGACTAGGAGAATGTCTGATTAATTGAGGATTTTTTTTCTAATTGTCTAATCGATTAGATCATAAGTCTAATTGATTAGATCATGATTGGTTGAGTTTTAAATCAATTAGGATGGTCTCTTAATGATTTGTAATCAATTAGACATTTATTCGGTGTGTGGAATGTTTCCAAATTTATACCATGCCTTGGCCTATAAATAAAGAGTTTCTCTATCACTTTTTCACATCTATAAAACATGAAAAATCACATTTTTTATTTCTCCCATCATCTCTCAAAATCTCTTTTTTTTCTCACATATTTTAGCCTTATTTCTTAGAGAGTGTTCTCGAGTCTAAATGAGGATATTGGTTATCAGTGAGGGTAAAATTATAAATTTACCAAGGGTAAATTTTTCTCTTTTGTAAATAATTCTGATCTTACCGGTGATCAGAACCTGTAATGGGCCAATAGATGCGCCTGTGATGCTGGAAATGAGGAGGAGGAATGTACCTGCAAGACACTCCGATACTCAAGTAAGTAAGGGTGCAAATAGATACAAGAGAGTTTAGGGTTTAGAAGGGAGTATTGAATATTGAATACCTGACCCTCACAAGTGTGATGGTTTATATAGTGTCCCTAGGGCTTGGCCATTTGTTCCTATTTTTGGGCCTGGATATTAGGTTCCTCAAAAATAGGTAACTGCCAGGACCTAGTCGTTATAACAGACAGAGATGCTCGGAACTAGACGTTACAATAGGAATAGAAGTACTCATGGGAAGGTGTGATTCTGATCATTCCTGGGTGGTTGTCCTCGTGCGACTGGAAGGGTGAGAACTAGCCTGTTGAGCAGGCAGAAGTGTGGCTGGGGGAAGGGACAGTCTCGTTGATCCTGGGGGGTTAACAAACCACACGTCCCCGACTGACGAGCAAGAGGGAAAAGTGCCATTTGTCCATTCTGACCGATTGGGCCAAGGTTATTGGATCGTCCTAAACGCGGAAGTGTATTGAGCCCTGCTTAGCCATTGGGCCATACCAAAACAAATTCTTTCATAGGAAGTTTTAATTTTGATTGTGAGATAAACTAGTTAAAATCTCTTGTATTTTTGGGGGATTATCTTAGGAAGTCTCATTTTGGTTCGTGAGCCAATGAAAATCTCCATAATAGTTCTTGAGCTCAACCCGGTTAAAAATTGTATCGATTCAAGATCATCCCAGTTAAAATCTCCTTAGATTTCTGAGTTTAGACTAGTGTAAAAACTCATTAGGTACGAGATCAACCCAATAAAAATATCGGTTCAGTTCATGGTTAGCTTATGTAAAACCTAGTTCAGTTTGGATGATTTCCAACTCAAAACTCTGTCTTGGTTTGAGATCATTTTATGAAAAATCTCTATTTGATTTGAAGAATAACTACTCTAAGCCTTGTTCGCCATTTGGTTAAAAGTTATCCTGAAAACTTCATTTTATTGTATGAGGGGTTCGTGGACACAACCTTTTAAAAGCTTGCAAGTTTAGTGGATAATCTAAAGAATAATTCTTAGGGACAAAAGTAGATCTTCTTGTTCGAACCTTTATAATTTTACGGTGTTATTTCTCTTCCCTTATTTCTTTTACTTTCTAGTATTTTTCTCTACTTTGGTTTTTCGCCGCGTATTTACTCAAAATATTTTCAAACTCTAATTTTACAAATGATTTTGTTTTAAGCCAAAGTTTTTCAAACCTCTATAATTCACACATGTTTTATGTATGGAGTCACATGTTCAACACTCACACCTAAAGCGGTTAATACCATGTAAACACAGTGGCCCGGACTTAAGGTCGACCGGAATAACTACAAACTAATCATCCTGACTAACTTTTTAAATTGAAGTAACTAATAACATGTTGTTACACTTGGATTTTCATCTTGGAGAAAGTCAATAGAGAATATCAAAATAAAATGACATTTGTTTATTAGAAGATATTAATGAAGTGTTTTCATAAATGAAGCATTTTAATAGAACATTGATGATGAAGCATCCATAGATGGCATGAAATGGTGTCGATAAGAGGAATCAAGGTTTTGAGGAATCTTAGGAACATATCCACAAGATTAGGATCATCTGAAAACATGGTCAGAATCTTGAAAAGGGCAATCGACAGAACCTTCACTACATCCAACATATCAGTCGACTAAACAACGAAGGGAAAAACTTAGTAGTTTTAAGAAGTTCAAGAGACCTTTGTAAGCAGCGTCGACAGCGTGTTGAAAGGTTAATCTTAGAAGTTTGTGGGGAAGTTTAAAACAATTATAACCCAACATGGAGTGTGAACAGAGAGAAACGTGGGTGACACGTAAGCACGCTAGTGGGAACCTGAAGATCAAACGTGGATTGAGGCATACTTGTCCCATAATGGTCAAAATCGTCGGCGGAGGTTATTTTGTAAATAGAATAAATAGAATAATCATATATTGTAACAAGGTTCACAAAAATTTATACACACTCTCCATACCACTGAAGTATCCAAGTCAAAGAGCGAAACAGTGTGTGAGAAACATGTATGTTTCTGCATAGAGTCTTTTCATTGCTTTCCTATTTCCTTAAATGCAACATTTTCTTTTTCTTGTTTTCTATTTAAAACTCATTTAATGTTATTTACTGCATTTTACCTTGTCATTTATTGAAACTTAACTTCATTTTAAGTTTATCTTTACTCTGTTATCGTGAAATCGACAATTGCATTCAATTTACAGACATGTGTGTTTATACAAATCATTTGCACAAATTGCTTTAAACATTTTTCGAGTTAATCTCACTTGCTTTATAAACTCGTGATTAGTTACCAAAAACACCGATAAACAAATTAGCAGGCCCAGTGGGACTCTTTTGTGTGAATATCTTAAACATTTTTTTGCAGAAAAGTGTCTTACGTTTTTCTTTGTGAACGAGTTTTCTCTAAAAACTTATGTGTTTTTGAGAGTTTATGTTTTTGAGGAGTGGTAATAAAATTCTCAAAATGTCTCGTAAGAATCAATCCCCTTCCCAAAGTCATAATCTAAACCCTGGAGATGAATCAGTAGCGATGAGTGTCGGAAATTCTAGGATTCCAACTTCCAGTGAAGAAATGCTCATTGCATCAGTCAAATAGTATCAACAACGATACCACCAGGTGTGGTAGAGGCATCACCATGAAACTTAGGAGACCAAAGGCCACCTTACATAAGTTTCACGGAGCCTTAGAGAGAGTAGCCTTATAGCATGTCAACTTCCATGATGGTAGGCGTACACCCTAGTGCATCGTTATACTCATAAAATGTGATGACTACATCATCGTCCTTTAATCCCTATTGCCCCCCAGGGTCCATTATGGGCAACTTTGGTCGAGCGGGACAACAATCACGAGGTATGGGATACTTCTCTCCAGTTATGTCGCCTCTGACCAATGACTTTGTCCAGGTCATGAGACAATAAATGGACGAGAGTAACCATGATATGGTCAATATGCTTACGTGAAAGATAGACATTGTGTTTAACCCATTAATAGAAAACACTACCCAATGCTATCAGCAATTGGCACGACAAATGGGTCAAATGGATAACTTTTTTGGTACACCACTGGAGCTAGCGGCCCTAGTTCCTAATAACCCCCAAAGGGTTAACCCTCCAGAAGTTAGGGCAGTCGAGAACAACCAAGAGCCAAATGGTACAGATATGGTACTAGTCCAGCGAGACCAAGGTGCCTATCAAGTTCTCAGACAAGTTCAACAAGATAATCATGGGGGGAATAACATCACCAATATGGTAGAATGAATTTTGGCCTAAAATGGTCTTAATGTTGGAAACCCTAAGCCAAACTTCGTGCCACCATTGTCGAAATACGTAAGGCAAACCAAATTTTCTAGGGGCTGGAAAGTCCAAAATTTTACCATGTTCACTGGTGACGCTAGTGAATCCACTATCGAGCATATATCCAGGTATCAAATAGAGTCTAGTGATACAGCCAACAATGAGCATTTAAAAGTAAAATATTTTCCTAGCTCATTAACAAAGAATGTCTTCATGTGGTTTACCAATCTTCCTCCAAACTCCATCTTCACCTGGAATTAATTGGAGAAAGTATTCCATAAACAGTTATATATGGGACAGTCGAAGATTAGTCTCAAAGAACTAGCAATTGTAAGTCGAAAGGTGGCTAAAAGCATTGATGAGTAACTCAATAGGTTTCGAACCTTGAAGTCGAGATGTTTTACGCAAGTGCTGGAACATGAGTTGGTCGAACTGGAAGCAAGAGGTCTTGATTACTCCATTAGGATGAAATTAGACACCCAATACCTAAGGGACATGGCCCATTTGGATGATAGAGTTTGACAAGTCGAACGATTAAAGGATGAAAAAGCCAAAACTAGTAAGTTTATAAAAAAGAAAGTGGCATACGTTGAGGTTGTTGTCATACCCCAATTTTTGACCTAAGATCCCATTTTTATTTTTACATTCTTATACAAAAGTCAAGGTCACTAAATACAGTTGGTTTTAACCTCTCACCTTCGAGCATTAATTATGTAGAAATTGTCAAGTGTTTTGAACATTCTTAGCCTATGTATCACTAACTTCTAATCAAGCACGAAATGTGTGTGTTTTGTTTCTTTGATTTCATGTGTTGACAGGTCTCTTTCGAATGCAACTTGGATTACATCCTTCGTTTTGAGCAAGAGCCTCCTTCAATTCAGCCTTTCGATTGGACAAGTTTACTGTCTGCAAGCCTGCTTCAACTGGACAAGTTTGCTGCCTGCATGCCTCTTTCGACTGGACAAGTTTACTACCTGCCAATATGCTTCGATTGGGAAACATTGCTTCCTTCAAACACGGGCTTTCGATTGGGCAAAATGTTTGTTTTGATCCACAAGTTTCGATTAGGCAATACAGTCTCCTTCAGTCACAAGCTTCGATTAGGCAATACAATCTCCCTTCAGTCACAAGCTTCGATTTGGCCATGTAGTTTCCTTAGAATTGACCCCCTTTGATCCACAAGCTGGACATGTGATTTCCTTCAAGGTGGCCTCCTTCAATTCACAAGTTGGACCACTAAACCCTTCGAAGCAACGTACTTAGAGCACACATTGTTTGGAAACGAACATTTTTGTGTAATCATGAAGCTGGTCGTAGTGATCAAAACGAAAGGGGGGAGTATTCAAGGAGTTTGTTGACTAAAGTCCCATATACTGCCAAACTCAAGCCAGTTGTGCTGCTATGCAGCAGTCCTGCACCAACCTGTCACTAAGCTCCAAAATACTGATAAGCCTGTGTTGTCTCAGTCCTGTACTTGCACAAAAAAGGAGTGCACAAGAGCTGCATTGAAGAAAACAATGGGGAAATATACCCAAATAATTCAAATATTATTTGATTTCTCCCCAAAACCATATCAAGGCTCGCCTATAAATAAAGAGGCTCCAACACATATTTGAAAAAGAGGACCTTTTGGCCAGGCGAACAAATCTTCAGAAACCCAGAATCCCCAAACACTTACTTCCTTCGATCCTGAAGAATAACCACACTTCAGTCTCCTTCGAATCAAAGAAGCATCACACTTGCTTTTTCTTTTCCTTCAAATCCAGCGCTCCAAGCACAGCCTGTGACCCCTCATTCGAAATCAGCAGGAAGAACCTCACGCTTGTTATCCTCTTTCGAATCCAGCATCAAAGGCCAAACCCCTGGTCCCTCCCTTTGAACTCAGAAGCGCTCCAGGCAACCACCTTACTGCCCAGTACACGTCACAGCCTCAAGCAAGGTAAGTCATACTTAGCCTTTGACCTTTCATTTCATGCCATAACATGTAAATAATACTTTTTGTTCGTTTCCACCATGTATATACCCTTTGTTCCTTTCGTTTCCACCCTGTTAACATGTTTTTTTAAAAAGATAACTCTTTCGTTTTGCTTTCTGTTTACCTGAATTAGCTTTAATTATTAAACTGTTTGAAAGATAAATACCAGCATGGCCTCAGGCCATGTTGTCATTTAATGTTTGAAATGAAAGAAACAGGAAACAGGAAATAGGAAACGAAGCTTCTGGCTTCTACCATATTTCTCCAGGTCGAACGAAAGAGACAACCAGGAGGTAAACCATGTCCAATCGAAAGGCATTCCCTCACTGCTTTCAACCTCCAGTCGAAGAAGGCAACAAGGCAGAATCAAAAGACTTCGCCATACACTGACTGCCAGGCCAATCGAAGGACAGAACCTCACTGGTGCGAACTCCCAGTCGAAGGATACAACTTGCTGCTGCCTTTGCCCAATCGAAGGACAGGACCTCGCCCCTGCCAAGGCCCAATCGAAAGACGTGACTTTGCTGTTGCCAGCCCCAATCGAAGGAGGCCAACAGAATGCAGGTCGAGGTGTGTTATTGCCTGGGTCGAAAGACAATTTTTTTTCCTTACTTTTATCTTGTTTTTTCCTTCATATTTTTTATGCCTTTTGATATGTTTGTAATAGCGTAGGATTTTATCTTTCTGCATTTTATTTACTTTGTACAAATGCTAATTAGGCAAGATAAAATCAACAAGTAAACAAACCAGAAAAATCCAAAAAAAACACTCTTTAATTCTTACTTGAATATACTTTAAAACATGCAAAAACACTCAACAAATCAAAACTCCCCCAAGGGCATGTTATCTTCGTTCTACCGCGATATCGGCCGTGCCTATTGCTAGAATGCGTGCGATAATGTCGCCCACTAAAAAACACAAACAAATCAACTTTTTTTCTAGAGGAACTACGGTGTTTTGATTCCTTCATTGGATACATAGGCAAAGGGTCGCGAAACCCTCACGAACGCAATAATAAAACTCATTTTTTCCCCTCAAGCAAAAATAGTTGTAGATAAATACACCCTTGCATATAACAAACAATTTTAACCAAAAAACAGATATTTCAAAAGGTTCCTACGGAGTACCGCATATGCATTGGGTGCTAATACCTTCCCATTGCATAACCAACCCCCGAACTCTTGATCTCTTTCAAAAAACGCATTGTATTTTCATTAATTTTAAGTATTATTTTACATTGCATGTTTTAGGGTTTTATTTCGCTCTTTTCCCTTTTCCCTTGGAAATAATAAAGCGCGGTGGCGACTCTTGCTTTTGTGAGTCAAGTTAATTAATAGCTTGATCTACGATTTTCACCGCTACAGAATTGGCGACTCTGCTGGGGAAAGATTGACCTCTTGCTGGTCCATCCCTAAGTGGGTTAAGCCTAATTTGTCATATTTGTTTTTTGTTATTATTACTTGTTTGTTTGATTATATGTGATATATTGTGGTTATTTGGGTATTGATTACAAAGGACAAGTCCTATACCCGGACTAAGTTACACTTAGGAATAGGACGAGCGATATAGTCATGTTAACTTTGAGGGAGTAATCCTGAAGAAGGAGGCATGAGATCCCCCACTCAGTGGAAGGCCCTTTTGAACGTAATATTTGTTTACCGAGTAATCGGGAAGACATTATTATTTTCGACCTGGGAGCTAGAGAAGCTGAGAACCGTAGAACCCTAACTCGTCTTGGCCTTTTAGGTGTAGCGCGGAGATTATAACGGAGTAATTCGGAAGTAGTTGTCACGCGATGCTGCACTCAGACGAGTTTCTCTTGAGAATATTACTAATTATCGAGTAATCGAGACGTTGGTAATATCCGAAGGAGAAATGTAGACTCTGGGAACTTTTAGAACCTTGTTCTACAGGTGTGATTAAACCTTTAGTACATACCTTGGGGATGGTCTTTACCTTTGACTCCATGCTCGTGACGTTAAACCTTTCGACTTTGTTTGTGACCTTGCTTGTGGTTGTTGCATAGCCATGCATTCATGCATCCATAAAACCCTTTTCACTTGATTTTCAAGGAATTTGGAGGTCTTTGTTTGTAAACATCGCAAGTTTCGTCAAGCTCAATGGATCTTGGGTGTTGATAGGGTGAAAACCCTAATCCACCAAAATGGATGATTGATCTTGATAATAACTTGATCAACGTTTTGATCCAATTTAAAATTCATCTTCTATCTTCATACTTTGATGTTTACAACTTAATACCTTGAGTTCCTTGAAAGTCAAATAAAAACTCTCTTTTGCATATCATGCATCATTCTACATTTTTGGTTTCACTTTCAAAGGTCTTTTTCCAAGTCTTATTTTTCCTTTGGTCTCACCAGTATAACACTCGCGCTAAGAGAACAATGGAGAATATCAAGCAAGAGGTTTTTGAACTCCGCAGAGAGGTGACTAATTTGAAAGCTAGTGTGGAGCCCTTAACTGGTTTGGTCTGAATTTTGGTTGCCGCCCAAATCAACCCCTTTGCTAAAGCATAAGTGAATCTCTGTTGATTTTGGCCTTGAAGTTTAGGACAGGTTTCCTTCAGCACAAGTCCAGATGGAAAGCCTTCCCAGATTATTAACTTATTTCTGCTTTTTTTAATTTTTCTTGTTTATCGAAACATTGTTTGCATGTAAGAACTTGTTTGCATCTGAATGATTATCTTAATACAATAAGTATGTTTGTCTTGAAGAAATTCATTTGTTTCACTCATATTTGTTTTCAAATTTTAAATTTCTTTTTGCATTATGATACCAACTTGTTGCCCATTCTCTTGCCTAGGCAGAGATTGAAGGGAGGATGATGATCTAAAGAACACAAAATCTCTGGTTGTATGCTTTTTGAATAAAATCTTGCTGACGATGTACAGGCATTGTTTCAAACCCCTAAAAACCGGAGATATAAGGAAGATAATCCCTTGTTAACCCCTTTTGAGCCTTTGAAATAGAAGTTTCTTTTTCTATACAAAAAACCTCGAATTTTAACCTGGGGCAGGGTAGTTTTTCAGTTAATCCGATTGAGTGTTCAAAATTCATAAGGAAGATATTTCTGAAGAGAAACTACGAGGGCTATCCTTCATGTATAATGAAGCCATAAGATGAGAAATCATAATGTTATCCCTCATTCGTCAAGAAACGGGGCAGTCACAATCCACTCAACAAGTAAAGACAAGTTAATGTCACACATTTTGTTCAAAAATCAAAAATCAAGAGAGAAAAAAAAGAAAAAGCCTGCTAAGTCGAAAACTTGAAAACGTGCGGCTTAGGCAAAAATTAGGGCATCCCGCTGGACTATGAATTCAAAAGAATTAGTTCAGGAAAAAGTTAGGGAAAATAAAATTGCAAGGAAAGGACTACAAAGAAAAGTCCTCAGCAAAGAACAAATTGGTGACTACAAACACGAAGACATAAGGGTGGTTTCTACTCCGAAAGCCTCGTTGTTTCCTTAACCGTCACAAAATCCTTTTGAGAGATGAATGCTCATATTGAATTAACTGAACATAGGGTTGGAGAACATCATGAAGAATGGGCGGGCACCTATAAATTTTGAGCCTTAAAAAAATCTTTTTTTCTAAAAACCATGAACCAGACCACATTACAACCTTCAAAAGTCCTAATTGAAGCAAGGTTATTTTGAAAGCATACTTCAATGAGATAGCGTTCCTGACTCCCATGAATGTTCTAAATAGTTATGTTGGTATCATATGTTTTTCCTACACAAAAATAAATGGTGCTCTAACTCGCAAAATTTGTGCGATATCTTTTCAAAATCTTCAAGACTTACATAACTGTTGCATTAGAATTTTTATTCTCATAATAAACTTTTTCTAACTGCAAAACATTTGTTTGATATCAAGGAAGCTCACATATAAGCACTAGTGATAAGTTTATTCTTTTAAGGCCTGAAACTATGATTGAGTAATTGGCGAATCATTTCAAGGAAAAAATCATATCCAGGGGAATGTCACATGAAGACCGTAAGCACGAACATGTTGCTTCTCCCAGTTAATGCTTTCCCAACTTGTTTACTCTTTTGGGAAAAATTTAAAGACTTTGTTGTGCCAACTACAGTCAATCTGGGGCAATCACGTCGAGATTTGATGAATCTCTCTAAGAGTTTGAAGACACCAGAGCATGGTGAATGCCAGGTCTTTTGTAAAATCCTCTTGAGACAATTTCTCCTCATCAACCATATAGCTTGGGGCATTTTAGAAGTGAAGTTATTCGCAAGAATTGTCGTGCAACATGCAGCTTATCAGCAGTAAACTTGGGGCATCCAAAATTAGTCCCAGGGGCAATCCAGATTTGTCAAGATATGTTTTGCACACATTATCAGAGGGTGGTGTTCCCAGTATCTCCAGCTAAGCATGACTTTTTCCAGCTGAAACATTATTTGTGTTGTTATCCTTTCAATGGATTGTTTGCGATAAAAGACTGGACTTTGGGTTTTCTACCTGAAAATATCTTCCCCTCCATAGATATTTAAGCCTTGTAAAAGGACTTTACTCCAATGAAGGCTTTTGTTCTATCTCCAGTAATGTTCCCATCTTGTTGAGATTAGCCGAGTGTCGGGTTGTGCTGTGACGTCTTATCATCTTCTGTCTATCTCCTCTATTTATTTTGTCAGCATATACATGACATTCATTTATTCATTCACACTCGCATCATGCACACACATTGATATTTGTTGATGTTCTTGATTTGTATACTTTGGTTATCATAATTTCCTCTCCCCAAATAGAGTGTCAACTTAAGCAGAAAGTGCGCCTCCTTTCTAATTCCCCACTGAGTTAACTCTCGTGGAAGAATCTTGCTTTAGATTTCCTTTTCCATCTCTGGATAGGATAAATCCCTATTTGAGTTATTTCCTCATTGGGTGGAGTCTTGTTTGACTATTTTCTCTCCAATTTATTCCTGGATTGAGCTTTGTCTCTTGTGAATGACACCCTGTGGATCTCTCTAAGCTGTGAAACCTAGATGGAGAGTTCATTGATCTTGCGTATGTAAATACTTGGTCTCCTCAGGAAGGATTTATTCATGGTTCCCCATTGAAGATGAACTTTATTCCCTAGTAGTGTTATCATAACCTTCTTCTGGAATATCGACGGGACAACAAGCGACTGACTCTTTATTTGAGCAGTTTGATTATTTCTGAATTTCTTTATGTTATGACAAATGGAGGTCTCTTCATGAGAAGTTTGTCCATCCCCGATGAAATTATTGATTCTCACCTCCAGCAATATCTTCATGATACTTTGTTGGTATCTTTGAAAAAACAGCAAGCGGCGGTCTCTTCATGAGCAACTTGTGTGTTATTGTTCTCTTGAAAAACAACAAGCGGCAGTCTCTTCATGAGCAACTTGTGTGTTATTGTTCTCTTGAAAAACAGCAAGTGGCGGTCTCTTCATGAGCAACTTGTGTGTTATTGTTACTTTTGAAAAAACAGCAAGCGGCGGTCTCTTCATGAGCAACTTGTATGTTATTGATACCTTTGAGAAAACAACAAGCGGCGGTCTCTTCATGAGCAACTTGTATGTTATTGTCACCTTTGAAAACAGCAAGCGGTGGTCTCTTCATGAGCAACTTGTATGTTATTGTTCTCTTGAAAAACAGCAAGCGGCGGTCTCTTCATGAGCAACTTGTATGTTATTGATACCTTTGAGAAAACAGCAAGCGGCGGTCTCTTCATGAGCAACTTGTGTGTTATTGTTCTCTTGAAAAATAGCAAGCGGCGGTCTCTTCATGAGCAACTTGTATGTTATTGTTACCTTTGAAAAACAACAAGCGGTGGTCTCTTCATGAGCAACTTGTGTGTTATTGATACCTTGAAAAAATACAACAAGCGGCAGTCTCTTCATGAGCAACTTGTATGTTATTGACACCTTTGAAAGGAAGCAAGTGGCGGCCTCTTTATTTGAGCAGCTTGTATATCCCCAACAATAATGCAAACGACACCTCTTCGGAAAAGTTCCATGGGGAAATTTGTATTTTATCCTTTTCAAGCGATATCTTGGTAAAATTCAGAAGTCAGAAATGTTTATTCTCAGTCTCAGTACTGATGTCAATCATTTCCTTTTCCAGTCACAGTACTGATGTCAATCAATCATCTGCCAGCCTTAGTGCTGATGTCAATCATTTCTTTTCCAGTCACAATACTGATGTAAATCATTCAAGAGTCTCTCATTTGAAGCCTATGACCCTTGTTTCCCCAGTTGAGTTATAATCTCTTCCCCTATGTGATTACTGTGATTGGTTTCTCCAGTAGTAGTTTGTCTCATGCGGCATCATTCCTCATAAAATTCAAAATATTACATTCATATCATATCATAAACATAATTGCGGTATCTTAAAGCCAAAAATTGTGTATTCTATATTTAAGTCCCTTCAATCTCGTCGAAATGAAGATTCAAATCTTCATATCTCCAGATAGAAGAAACTTAAATAAGGGCATCTGTCATACCCCAATTTTTGACCTAAGATCCCATTTTTATTTTTGCATTCTTATACAAAAGTCAAGGTCACTAAATACAGTTGGTTTTAACCTCTCACCTTCGAGCATTGATTATGCAGAAATTGTCAAGTGTTTTGAACATTCTTAGCCTATGTATCACTAACTTCTAATCAAGCACGAAATGTGTGTTTTTTGTTTCTTTGATTTCATGTGCTGACAGGTCTCTTTCGAATGCAACTTGGATTACATCCTTCGTTTTGAGCAAGATCCTCCTTCGATTCAGCCTTTCGACTGGACAAGTTTACTGCCTGCAAGCCTGCTTCGACTGGATAAGTTTGCTGCCTGCATGCCTCTTTCGACTGGACAAGTTTACTGCCTGCAAATATGCTTCGATTGGGCAACATTGCTTCCTTCGAACACGGGCTTTCGATTGGGCAAAATGTTTGTTTCGATCCACAAGTTTCTATTAGGCAATACAGTCTCCTTCAGTCACAAGCTTCGATTAGGCAATACAATCTCCCTTCAGTCACAAGCTTCGATTTGGCCATGTAGTTTCCTTCGAATTGACCCCCTTTGATCCACAAGCTGGACATGTGATTTCCTTTAAGGTGGCCTCCTTCGATTCACAAGTTGTACCACTAAACCCTTTGAAGCAACGTACTTAGAGCACACATTATTTGGAAACGAACATTTTTGTGTAATCATGAAGCTGGTCGTAGTGATCAAAACGAAAGGGGGAAGTATTCAAGGAGTTTGTTGACTAAAGTCCCATATACTGCCAAACTCAAGCCAGTTGTGCTGCTATGCAGCAGTCCTGCACCAACCTGCCACTAAGCTCCAAAATACTGATAAGCCTGCGTTGTCTCAGTCCTGTACTTGCACAAAAAAGGAGTGCACAAGAGCTGCATTGAAGAAAACAAGGGGGCAGTATACCCAAATAATTCAAATATTATTTGATTTCCCCCCAAAACCATATCAAGGCTCGCCTATAAATAAAGAGGCTCCAACACATATTTGAAAAAGAGGACCTTTTGGCCAGGTGAACAAATCTTCAGAAAATTCTCTAAAACACAAAATTTTCTCAAACACAAAAAATCTCTCAAGTCCCTTCAATACTTGTGAGAACAAACCCAGAATCCCCAAACACTTACTTCCTTCGATCCTGAAGAACAACCACACTTCAGTCTCATTCGAATCAAAGAAGCATCACACTTGATTTTTCTTTTCCTTCAAATCCAGCGCTCCAAGCACAGCCTGTGACCCCTCATTCGAATCCAGCAGGAAGAACCTCACGCTTGTTATCCTCTTTCGAATCCAGCATCAAAGGCCAAACCCCTGGTCCCTCCCTTTGAATTCAGAAGCACTCCAGGCAACCACCTTACTGCCCAGTACACGTCCCAGCCTCAAGCAAGGTAAGTCATACTTAGCCTTGGACCTTTCATTTCATGCCATAACATGTAAATAATACTTTTTGTTCGTTTCCAGCATGTATATACCCTTTGTTCCTTTCGTTTCCACCCTATTAACATGTTTTTTTAAAAAGTTAACTATTTCGTTTTGCTTTCTGTTTACCTGAATTAGCTTTAATTATTAAATTGTATGAAAGATAAATACCAGCATGGCCTCAGGCCATGTTGTCATTTAATGTTTGAAATGAAAGAAACAGGAAACAGGAAATAGGAAACGAAGCTTCTGGCTTCTACCATATTTCTCCAGGTCGAACGAAAGAGACAACCAGGAGGAAAACCATGTCCAATCTAAAGGCATTCCCTTACTGCTTTCAACCTCCAGTCGAAGAAGGCAACAAGGCAGAATCAAAAGACTTCGCCATACACTGACTGCCAGGCCAATCGAAGGACAGAACCTCACTGGTGCGAACTCCCAGTCGAAGGATACAACTTGCTGCTGCCTTTGCCCAATCGAAGGACAGGACCTCGCCCCTACCAAGGCCCAATCGAAAGACGTGACTTTGCTGTTGCCAGCCCCAATCGAAGGAGGCCAACAGAATGCAGGTCGAAGTGTGCTACTGCCTGGGTCGAAAGACACTTTTTTTCCTTACTTTTATCTTATTTTTTCCTTCATATTTTTTATGCCTTTTGATATGTTTGTAATAGCGTAGGATTTTATCTTTCTGCATTTTATTTACTTTGTACAAATGCTAGTAATTAGGCAAGATAAAATCAACAAGTAAATAAACCAGAAAAATCCAAAAAAAAACACTCTTTAATTCTTACTTGAATATACTTTAAAACATGCAAAAACACTCAACAAATCAAAACTCCCCCAAGGGCATGTTATCTCTGTTCTACCGCGATACCGGCCGTGCCTATTGCTAGAATGCGTGCGATAATGTCGCCCACTAAAAAACACAAACAAATCAACTTTTTTTCTAGAGGAACTATGGTGTTTTGATTCCTTCATTGGATACGTAGGCAAAGGGTCGCGAAACCCTCACGAACGCAATAATAAAAACTCATTTTCCCCCCTCAAGCAAACATAGTTGTAGATAAATACACCCTTGCATATAACAAACAATTTTAACCAAAAAACAGATATTTTAAAAGGTTCCTGCGGAGTACCGCAGATGCATTGGGTGCTAATACCTTCCCATTGCATAACCAACCCCCGAACTCTTGATCTCTTTCAAAAAACGCATTGTATTTTCATTACTTTTAAGTATTATTTTACATTGCATGTTTTAGGGTTTTATTTTGCTCTTTTCCCTTTTCCCTTGGAAATAATAAAGCGCGGTGGCGACTCTTTCTTTTGTGAGTCAAGTTAATTAATAGCTTGATCTCCGATTTTCACCGCTACAGTCGTCACCTCAGAAAATTAGTCCGACTTAGATTATGAGTGTGTTGAGAAAAATGAGGCTAATGTGGCTGAATTGAAGCCAAAACCTTACATGTGTACGTTGCTAAAACCCTCAAATGGGAAAAATCTCGTCGAACCAAAAAATGATAAATTAATTTCTAAAACATATCCCTTTGATGTTACTAAGTGTGACAAAATCTTCGACCTATTATTTGCTGACAGGAAAATTATTGTTCCTAAGGGGACTAAAACCCCACCATTAGAACAAAGGAAGAAAAAAGGGTTTTGTAAATTTCATAACTTGTTGGGTCATAAGACTTCTCAATGTGTTTTTTCGGGTATCTTGTGCAAAATTCTCTCAAGGATGACAGGTTCAAGTTTGGCGACAAGCAGAAACCATGGCCTAAGGAGATGCTAAAACCAAAGTTGAGGAGGGTCTCTTTGTTGATCCAGTGGAAGTTATAATGGTCGACATTGTCGATGAAGCTGGGGTCAAAGAGAGCCAGGAAAACTATGAAGATCAAACAGTGGTGGTCTATCATAAAGCTTAAGAAGAACTGGTTGACATTTTAAATCGATGCAATTTAAAAGATTCAGATGTCATGATGTGCCCCGTATGTAGTGTTGTCTTTGATAAAGTAGTTGCTAAAGATCTAGATAGGGTGAACCCTTACCTAGCAAATAATTTTTTTCGACAAGACAAACCCGATGAAGTTTCCTTCGACAAGAAGGGAGGTTTGAAGAAATTCTAAACTAGGACATATATGCCTAACGCGCTCATACCAAGCTCTAGGAGTTTGTTTTAGACCATAGAGATCTTGTTTAAGTTAAAAAAACATAGTCACAATTTTCATGGTCCTCAAATCTAGGGGGTTGAGAGGCCTAGACTCTTAATTTATAAATCTCGTTCAAAAAAAGTTGATTTAACATCCATCTGATACAACTTAAAATTTAGGTTGTGGGGAAATTCCGAAAGTAGTTGTATCACTTAAGACTGGATATTAGGTCTCCTCATAGTCAATGTCTTTGGCCTCACTATATCCTTTTGCCACTTGCCTAGCTTTATTTCTAGTAATTATGAAATTTTCATCCTATTTGTTCCTGAACATCATCTATTGCCAATTATAGTTTTATCTTTGGGACGAGGAACAAGGTCCCAAACATCATTTGTTTAAATTGAATGAGCTTTTCTTGCATATCAAGGAGACATCTCTCATCAAGTAAATCATCAAATACAGTTTTAGGTTTAATCTAAGAGATTAAAGCATAATACTTACAGAAAATGTTAACCTGAGATCTTGTACTTTCACCTTTCATGATATCACCAAGTATCTGATCCAATGGATAATCTTTCTCAATAATCCAATTTGGAGGTAGCTGAGGTGAGGTATCTTGTTTATATTCCTCTTGTTAGCTTCCCTCTTTGTCTTAAATAATGTCCTCTTCAGTTGATGGAGGAGGACAATCTTTAGGAATATCATTGTTTACCAATTTTTTTGTTATCATACCTGAAACATCAGAAAAATTACCTTTCTCTGACTTTTGGGGTGTGGTCTCATCAAAATTTACATGAACATACTCTTCTATAGATGATGTTCTATGGTTGTAAACTTTGAATGATTTACTCGAATGCTAGTATCCTAGAAATCTACCTTCATCATATTTTGCATCAAAATTACCAAGATTGTAGTTTCCATTATTTAAAATAAAATATTTGCATCCAAAAAGGATAAAAATGGAGAATATTAGGTTTCCTGCCTTTAAGTATCTCATTTGGTGTCTTATCTAGGATGGTTCAAATTACCACCCTGTTTAAGGTATGACATGCGATATTAATCGCATCGGCCTAAAAGTATTTAGGAAAACTCATTTCACTTACCATTGTCTGGGCCGATTCTTCTAAATCACGATTTTTACGCTTAACAACACCATTTTGTTATGGAGTTCTAGGACATGATTAGTTATGAGTAATCTCGTTTTTGTTACAAAAGTTTTCAAATTGATGGCTTAAGAACTCACCACCATGATCCATACGGAGTGTGATAATTTTCAAATTGTAAAGATTTTGGACAAGCTTAGCAAACTTAACAAAAGATTTAAAGGTTTCTTCCTTATGGGCTGAGAAGAGCGTCCAAGTAAACCTAGAATAATCGTCCATAATTACAAACCTATAAACATTATGGTATAAACTTCTTATCCTTGAAGGGACAAATAAGTATAGATGGCGAAGCTTGATAGGTTTTAAAATTGAAACAATGTTTTTCAATTCAAAAGACACTCTCATTTTCTTTCCCATTTGGCAAGCATCATAGAGCTTATCTTTAGAAAACTTTATTTTTGGTAGCTCGACTACTGTATTTTTGGATGTTGTCTTATTTATTAAGTCAAAATGTACATGTCCTAAAAGTTTATGCCATAGCCAAGAATCCTCATTCTTAGTGACTAAACATTTAGTACCATACGTTGACACATCATCCAAGTCAAGGAAATAAATGTTATCAATCCTAGAATCCTTAAACACAATACTTTTGTTTTCCTTGCTCAATTAAGCAACTCAAGATATCAAAAACAATAGAATACCCCTTGTCACTTGATTTACTAACGCTAAGTAAATTATTTTTAAGCCTTTTAGCTAATAAAACACATTATATGGTAATTGTGGAGCAATTTCCTATAACACCTTCTCCTAGTATTTTACCTTTCATGTCGTCTTCATAAGTGACTTGGCTGCTTTCTTTGTTATTGTACTTGATAAACATCAAAGCGTCTTCCATCATGTGTCTTGAGTATCTTTTATCTAAGAACCACAACCATTTTGGGCAGGCAAGACATTCCTCTCAGTCTTTGCTTTTCTTGTACGCCATCAAACATATATTTTCACATTCATCATTTGAGATAGAACTGGAAGACAAAGAGGAGATCTCATCTTCTTCTTCCCAAGATATATATGACATCTTCTTTTTTTCTCTTATTTTCCTTCTTGTGTGAATGTGACTTTTTAAAGTTGATCAATTTTTTGTCTAAATGTTTGAGCTTATGCTTCTTCATATATTGATTGTAGCGCTTGACGAATAACCCGATCTCTTTTTCTTTGGAAGATTCTTCGTTATAACTATCATTTTCATCCTCTACTTTCTTTGTCTTTGCCAATGTTGCTTTCGAGGAGATATCTTGCATATCTTCTTTGACCTTCTCTTTATTTTCCAACCTTACTTCACTTGCAGCGAGTTACTTTAGTTCATTCTCATGTTCTTCCAGCTTTCCAGATAGTTTTGTGTTATCTAAATTATTAAGATAATTTGATTCTTTAATGGTTATAACCTTCAATTGTCATTTCCTGTATATAGGCCTTAAATTTTTCTTAGCACAATATTTATTAGAAAAGGAATTTCCCAAATTATCTAACTTTCTGAATAAATGGAGAAAATATGTATGCATGAATTCGATAATTTCACCGGGTTCCATACAAAAAAGTTCATACTCATTGTCAACGTATTGATATTAGAATCCTTAACATATCCAGTTCCTTCGTAAAGGACTAGAAGAGTGTACCATATTGACTATGATCTCTTATGATGTGAGATAGAGTAATATAATTTAGAATATAAAATAGATATAAGTATATTTATCGCCTTTAAATCATAAAATGTCTTTTTGGTTTCATCGTCTGATCAATATATTGGGAGGTTAACATTAACCAATGGCTTATATGGGTAGTGAATAGACCTCCCAAATAAAGTTGATCAATTTATAGGTAGTTTTGATAAATTTTATTAGAGTTTGAATAAGAAAATTAGTTTGCATGGTGGAATTAAAGAGTGTATAAAATTATTATGCTTATCGAATAGTATATACACGGGACAACATAATTGGTTCCCAATGTGATAATAGATCAAATCAAACCCTTAGCCAAAAGATGAACAAAGAATGGAACCTTATTTTGCAGGTAATACACTTCTAATCAAGAAAGTATATTTTGATGATGACAACTATAAATAAAAGAACATAGATATCTATCATAATAAAGATAAGTCAGACAATGCACTTAAGCGGTTAAACATGCAAGCCATGAGTATAAAGGTTTGATAAACATGACTATCAGATAAAGACAAACAAACTGGATTTTATCAAAAGCCTCGAGAAGATCTCAAGCAAGTGTCAAATGCAAAAAGATCATAATAGACAAGGCTTAGAGAAAATATCTTAAAATAGTAAGTGAGTGAAACTATGTAAAAGCAAAGGGATTTTTTTCATAGAAGTAAATGGCTATAAACACACACATACACAAAAACTTTTTTATCAAATGATTTACCAAAAGAAAATACTTTGAAAAACATATAGAAGTTGTATAGAGCATGATGAAAACAGTAAAAAATCCATAAAACATTTTTTTGACTTTATTTAATCGATCGAAACAAAGTGCTAACCAATTAGATTAACGCGTACTTAAGGCACAAGGCAAGTTAAATGCACCCAAATTCTATGCAGCGGTTATATATCTTATATTTTTATTTTGGAACTTATATACGATTCATTTTCAAACATCAACCAATTATTTCAATTGATTAGAAACAACTCTTTTTGCTTAAATGCAATTTCCTTTTTTAGGGAACCACGAGCCTGTCAACAGAGGCTCCATTTCTCATTTCAAATATCCAAAACACGAATTTGTGTATTGACTCTCTCTCTCTCTCTCTCTCTCTCTCTCTCTCTCTCTCTAAAGTTTTATTTTAACTTTCTCTCACTAGTTCATATAGCCAAATGTTTTTTTATGAGGAAAGTACCAATTATGAGTGAGGTCTCTATTGTAATTATAGAAGGATAGAATTGTATATATTTACCAAGGTAAACTATGCTTACAAACCTTGGTTGAATATTGTTCAAATAGGGACTACCTATGTGTTTTTAAGCTAAACCCGTTAAAAACTTATGATTGGGAATTGTGTTTAATATTGCCTCAATCTTGCTTTGATAATATTCCATTATTTCGTGATTGGTTGAAGATTAGCCGATATAAAAATCTTCATAGGTTTTGAGATCAGCCCAGTTAAAATTTCAAGGTTATTTGGTTATCTTGTTAAAATCAAATATATTTTGGAACTTGAAGACTAACCTCTACAAGACTCGTGTTCATGGAGAGAAGACTAATCACTTCAATCTACAATTGAGAAAGAAGTTTGATCACTTCGGTTTCAACAAGTTATTAGAGAAAAGATGCAAACACTCATATCATCTGTCTTGTAATATTTTGATTATAGGACAACCACCATTTCATTGTATAAGAGGGTTCATGAGCCTTTTCTACTAAAAGCTCTCAAGTGTTATTGGAAACTCTCAAGATCAAATCTTTGGGACATGACTAAGTCGTTTTTTACTGAACCTGTATGATTCTTGGTGTTCTTATTCTTCCATCAACTCTTTAATTTCTGCACTTTAATTTTCAATATTCATTTTCTGCTGCTTAGACTTAGAAAATATTTTTAAACTCTGATTTAATTTGTCAAAAGTTTTCAAAACCATTTTTTTCTAAACCACACAATTCACCCCCCTTTTGTGTGTGAAGTCTCAAGTCCAACACAAACAAGAAGTGCATTGAATTAATATCATATTTACACAAGAGGTGTATTTGTAAAAGTTTAATACAATATGGATTCTAACACCCTAATTATCAGCCTTAATCAATAACAAAACAAATAAAAAATGTTAATTATAACAAAACCTACACTTAACCAATAAATTGTTACCAAGGCAAAAACCTAATAGCATGAAATTCTAGGAAAGTGGTAAAAAGCAACCTAACATAAAATTTCTATGAAATTATATATATATATATATATATATATATATATATATATATATATATATATATATATATATATATATATATATATATATATAGATAGATAGATAGATAGAGAGAGAGAGAGAGAGAGAGAGAGAGAGAGAGAGAGAGAGAGAGAGAGAGAGAGAGAGAGAGAGAGAGAGAGAGAGAGAGAGAGAGAGAGAGAGAGAGAGAGAGAGAGAGAGAGAGAGAGAGAGAGAGAGAGAGAGAGAGAGAGAGAGAGAGAGAGAGAGAGAGAGAGAGAGAGAGAGAGAGAGAGAGGAGAGAGAGAGAGAGAGAGAGAGAGAGAGAGAGAGAGGTGTATGCCAGTTGAAAATGTTGGTCTTCAAATATAGTTTGTGACAAATTACATGATGTTTAGTACAATCATAATATCCAAATAATGTTGAAAATATAAAAACCTTATATCTCGATCATTTGACTTGTACACAATATCCAAACCGAATTCTTATAAAGATTTACTCTAAATCATCTTGAATCTTCGAGCCCCAACAATTATGTTCAAAAGTCTTTGTTCTACAGTGATCTTTTCTCGATCCTAATATTATCTTAAGCGTTGGTATGTCTCAAGATTGATAAGAACTCTCACTTTGTTCGTAAACTTTCACATAGAACTACCAAAGTAATTTTGGAGAGAAGAACCTCATTCTTTTCTGTTGGACTTCTCAAAACTAGCCACAACACCACACACCTTGCAAAACTATGATATCTTAAGAAAATCTTCAAAGAAACATTAACACACTAACGAAATCTCCTCAACCATCAAAATCTCCAAATGTGAGATTTAGATCCACGTGAAAATGGAATTAGAATGAGATAAAATATTAAAAAATTATTTGCAAGCACTCGAGAAAGATTTAAAACACTTTTGAAAATAAGGGAACAAGTGAGTTGTGATTTTTCAAATCAATACTTAAAGTGTGTGTTTTCCAACATTATGAGAGGTTTTGAGCGAAAAAGTATTTATATTTGTTGAAGATCTAGCACAAAAATGAGTGAAAATTGGTGTAAGATTCAAGTTAGAAATTTAAGTGATTCGAATCAAGAAGCAAAAACTATATGAGAATCCATTTATGTGTTCAAGTCACACAAACTATGATTCGAATCACATGATTCGATTCGTGAGAAATGGGCATTCAAATCATAGTTCCACTAGCAAACCAAGAAACTTTCATTCCATAGTGATTCAAATTAAAGTGATGTGATTTGAATCATGAAAACTATAAAATAATCCCAGAGCTCCTTGTAAGTCTGATTCGAGTCAAGAGAATAGTGTGATTCGAATCACACAACCATAATCTCTATTTTACAAAATTTTAAGTGATTTTTTAGATTCTAATATAATCATGACTTGAACAATTCTCAAAATATAGTTCTTGATCCAAAAACTCAATAGATTAACTTGAATATGTTGCTTAAATTATAATCAAACACTTTGATTCATGAATGCTTAAAGCAAATTTGAAATTCAACTCATAGATGTGCAATAGTAGAGGATACTCAATAGCTAAATACCACATAATCCAAAACTTAAAAAACAAGCAATCAAAATATTTAACTCATGGGACAGAGACATGAAACATGCAACTTCAAAAGAGATCAAGTTCAATACTAGACATTGTAGAATCAAGCAATGAAACTTTAAGAATTGAAGTCATGATTTCGAAGCTTGAAAGCTTGAAGGTCGGGAAGTGTAAAAGTTTGTCTGATCCTACACTTAGGAATTTTCCTAATCTTGATCAATTTATTGTAAAAAGTACAAGAATAAGTCTGTAGATACTAAGGAAAATCACAAACATACACAAGGTTCTTCAAATACCTTCTCTTTTTGTTAAATCTTAAGAAAACAAATTTAAACATGTGTTTAGTTTATTGGAAACTTGTTTAATCAAATAGAAAGGAATTATACATTATCTAACCTATTAAAAGAGCATTCTAATATATTAGAATCAAAATGTAGCACCTCATAATCTATTAAGGAGGTTAGTAATTGATTAAATGATGTGGTTTTTTAAACTTTCCTTTTTTAACTAAGTTAATTAATAAATACATAGGTTTAATCGGTTTGTAAATTATTTTCTTTTTTTTAACCAATAACTTGGAAGTCAAAGAGATACCTTGTTCCCAAATCGAGGCACTGAATTACCTCGTCTGTCTTTATGTTTTTAGTTTTTCTTGTGGCTGATCAAGCTTTTAGACTACTTGCAATGGGGGTGTTGAATAAATTTTTCAATAGTTGAATTGCTCCAATGGAATGTTGAATAAGGTGTTGAATGTGACGTGGATTAATTTGTGTTGAAAATATTCAACATGTTGAATTAGAAATGATTGGGGGCCACTTATAATACTTTGTAAAAGGGGGCCACTTATAATACTTTGTAAAATATAATTGGTTGTTGTGATTGTTTATATTTTTATCTCACCTAAATTATTTGGAGTCAATTATTTTATAGAAAATCAATTTTTTATTTTTTTTTATTTTCACAAAAATTCATCATTTTTTTGTCTATAAATAGAGTCTTGGTTCATTTGATTTGGACAAAGAAAAAAATCTATTTTTTCTCTCTAATTTTTCTATTTAGCCTCCAATAAATTATTGTTTGTAGCTCTAAACAATTTTTTAGTGAAATGAATCCCAACAATAACCCTCTTAACACCTAAAATTCTACTAATTATCCTTTCAACTACCCAAATCCCAACTATATATTTCAAAATCAATCTTCCAACCAACAAGGTCCCCAAAATATACCAAATTTCATAATGCCGTCATCTAATCCAAACTATCGTCCATATTATGGATCTATGATGTCATATTCATCCCAAGCACCACCTTATTATTCTTCTACTCCAATGGGAAATGAAAATGTTCCTAATATTGGACTTGATGAATTTCCTGATTTTTCTACACAAACGACTCTTGGTGGCATGAGCGGTGGTTATGGAGCCACTCCAAATGCAAAGGATTCAACTTATGTTCGTCGGAAAAGCCCCAAATGGACCACTGATCAAAATTTGGTTCTAATTAGTGGGTGGATTAAATATGGAACAGACAGTGTTGTTGGGAATAACCAAAAAAGTGATTCATATTGGGGTAAAATTGCTTATTACTGTAATAATGAGCATTGCTCATTTGATCCTCCCCGTGATGGAGCTGCATGTAGAAATCATTACAACTACATGAACAAAATACTTAATAAATGGACAGACGCTTATGATAACGCTAAGTGTATGCAAAAAAGAGAGTGGTCGGAGAATGATGTATTGGCAAAAGCGCATGAATTATATTCAAGTGGTAAGAGTGGACATTTTATTTTAATATCAGAATGGCTCGCTCTTCGTGATCAACCACGTTATGGTAGTCAGGTAGGAGGAAATAGTGGATCTGTAGGTAGAGGATCTAAGAGAGCTCGCGAGAGTGATGCAAGTGATTCCAACTCTGTAGAATCTAGTGTTCGCCCAATGGGGAGGGATACAACAAAAAAAAGGGTAAAAAAAAGCAATGGCGCAGCCTTGGAATCGATCAATAAAGAGTGGAATAAATTCAAACAATTTAAGGAGAAAGAGTTGGAACGATTGGACAAAATAGCCATGAGGCAAGAGGAAGCTAATCAATTGTTGAAAGAAAGTACTGAGGCTAAGAAGATGAAGATGTTTATGAAGCTAAGTTCAAAGGAGCATCTTGATGACCGGAGCAAAGAGTTGTTGGAAAAGTTGAGTCGCGATCTGTTTGGAAATTAAATATTATTAAGTCATTGTTTGTATTTTGTTTCTTATCTACTATTTTCTATATTATCAAGTCTTTATCAAGTCATTGTCAAGTCATTGTTTGTATTTTGTTTCTTATCTACTATTTTCAATTTTGTCATTTTGTTTCTTATCTACTATTATCTATATTATCAAGAAATTGTTTGTCACTTAGTTTCTTGTTTACTATTATCTATATTATCAAGACATTGTTTGTCACTTAGTTTCTTGTCTACTATTATCTATATTATCAAGCCATTGTTTGTCACTTAGTTTCTTGTCTACTATTATCTATATTATCAAGATATTAATTTCTATTTTGTCATTTTGTTTCTTGTCTACTATTATTTATATTATCAAGACATTGATTTCTATTTTGTCACTTAGTTTCTTGTCAACTATTATCTATATTATCAAGATATTGATTTCTATTTTGTTATTTTGTTTTTTGTCTACTATTATTTATATTATCAAGACATTGATTTCTATTTTGTCACTTAGTTTCTTGTCTACTATTATCTATATTATCAAGATATTGATTTCTATTTTGTCATTTTGTTTCTTGTCTATTATTATCTATATTATCAAGATATTGATTTCTATTTTATCACTTAGTTTCTTATATATTATTGATGTATCAATACCAAAAATATGATATTACTAATCTTATAAATGGAGACTCATTCTTCCATTAATGTACCAATACCAAAAATCTCATATTACTAAAAAACATTAATAGATCCTTCAGAATTTTCCTTTGATATCGAAGCTTACAAAAGGCAGTCTGAAATCGAAGAGAGGTGTATCGTCAACCGGTTCAGGGAGCGAAGAAACCAAATAGAGGAAGGATATACACTTAATGTTAAGAGAAAATATCTCAATAGAGATCATGCAGCAGCAAACCAAAGACTAATAGAAGACTACTTTGCAGACCAACCTACATATGACGATGCAATGTTTCGTCGGCAATTCCGAATGCGAAAACATGTGTTCCTTAGGATTGTTGGGGAACTATCTAGCAGTGACAACTACTTCACCCAAAGAGTTGACGCAGCCAAAAAAGAAGGTATATCTTCATTAGCAAAATGTACCACGGTCATGTGCATGTTAACATATGGTGTGGCGGCCGATGCGGTCGATAAATACATTAAAATAGGAGGTACAACAACATTAGAGTGCTTGCGTAGATTTTGTAAAGGAATCATACAATTGTATGAGCCAGTGTATCTCAGAGCCCTAACTCAAGACGACCTGCAAAGAATACTACATGTTAGTGAAATGCGGGTGTTCCCGGGGATGATTGGGAGTATTGATTGCATGCACTGGGAATGGAAAAATTATCCTACAGCACGGGAAGGTCAATTTACTCGGGGAGATAAGGGAACCACCATTGTTATTCTTGAAGCAGTTGCAACTTATGATCTATGGATTTGGCATGCCTTCTTTGGATGTTCGGACACATTGAACGATATAAACGTTCTAGACCGTTCACTCGTGTTTGATGATGTTGAACAGGGAAAAATTCCAAGAGTGAACTTCTTTGTGAATCAACGTCCGTATAATATGACATACTATATTGCTGACGGTATCTACCCTTCTTATCCTACTTTCGTCAAATCAATTAGACTTCCTCAAAGTGAACCAGATAAGTCATTTGCAAAATATCAGGAGGGATGTCGGAAGGACATCGAACGTGCATTTGGGGTGTTGCAGGCTCGATTTAAAATCATTCACGAACCAACCCGTTTGTGGGACATAGCCGATTTGACTCTCATCATGAGGTCATGTATCATATTGCATAATATGATTGTTGAGGATGACCGAGATACATATTCTCAACATTGGAAAACTTATTATCAATCTGAGACAAGTGAGTCTGGTACACCGGAGCCATTCTCGATCGAGATGCTACCTGCATTTGTAAATCATGTGCGTGCTAGATCTGTGATGCGTGATTCAAATGTACATCACGAATTGCAAGTAGATCTAGTCAAACATATATGGGTAAAGTTTGTAATGTTTCGTGATTAAATAGATTGTTTGTGAGTTGAGTCTATTGTACTAATAAGTTATGTGTGATTCATTTTAAGTGTGTTGTGTGTATTGTATTACATTTTAAGTTTTTTGTAATTACGAATATAAAATTAGAGAAAAAAAATTAAAATAAGCTTTTAAATTAAAAAAAATTAAAAAAAATTATTTAACTCTTAATTATTTTAATTTAATTTCAATTGATAATTACTATTAATATATAATAAAAAAAAATAAAAACATAAAAAAGAAAATAAAAATAAAAAATAAAAATGGTGGGGTAAGGTGTTGAATTTTATTAAACAAAATCATTGTAGTGAGTAAAAGTTGAATGAGTGTTTAATTAATAGGTGGAAGAGAGAAGATGATATAGAGTGTAAAAAATGAGAAAAATTGATGTTGAATAATTTTACCATTATAGATAGTCTCGTGGTCTTACTTAAGAATTTAAATTTATTTATTTTATCTTAATCATGTGTTCAAAATTAGCCTCCTTTTACTCGACAAAAGAAAAGAAAGAAAAAAAAGAAACACTTAGTCCCACAATTTATTTTCAAAGTATATCCCATTTCTAGGCATACAACACATTGCTTGTGGCCACCAAATGCCACACCATATGATCACTTTCGCATTTAATCATGTCACCTTCCCTAACGCGCCGAAAAATGAATGCTTTTCTTCTTTAGAAGAAGGAACCGCAAAAAGCATGTGGGGGAACAATTTGACTATTAATCATTCTTATTTACCCATCACAAATCATAATACTAATCGATGATTCCAAAGGCTTAAATTAGTGTTTCATTAGATACTTAAAAGCAATGGAATTCGAACTCATCAATCTTAAAAGCTGTGAATTTGTGGTGGCCCCAATGAAAAACACCTTCCATTCCATTTAAGACATCTTACTAGATAAGAGTTCAACCACAACAACACGTAACATGTCATTCCCTTGTGTCTCTTCACACATGTACTTATCAACAACAACAACTCAAATGGATCATATTCACAACAATCCAACATAAAATTAAAAAATGCAAAACTCACTACTCATAAATAAATAAATACATGAATAGGTTTAACTTACACACGCAATGAAAATAGCTCTAATGGTAATAATAATACTCAAAAAAACATCAAAACTCAAAATAACCTTCCTACTCTCAAAATGAAACTAGACATAACTGCTCAAAGGCTTGAGAATAGAGATAAGAGACAAACAAGAATGGATCCTGCTGAAATAGGGAGCAATGCTGATGCCGCCGCGCTCTTGGAAGTCGGCGCGGCTGCTGGTACTCTAGATGGAAGCACAGGAGTGGCCACACCTGGTGCTACAGCTTCAGCAGTAGGAGAGGGTGCTGGGGAGAGACTTACACCTTCAAACCATTATGATTCAAATTAGAGAAACCAATCACATGAAAACATAACATGTATGATAAAAATTATTGAACTATATATGAGACATGAAAATATAAATTGTTAACAGCAACAACATAGGAAACAAAAACAGAAAAATTGGATAATTTATTCAATATTTTGAGATTATACTTATATCAATCAAACACATATGATATAAACCCTATCTACAATTTGAAAAGAATTCAAGACAAAACTTCAAAACCATATATTTGTAAATTGCATAAGGAGACATACCAGGAGCAGCAGCAGGGGTAACAGACACTGCAAAAAACAACAATGTTTCATTAGAATCATGTCACAAACCTAAGATTAAATTTATATTTAAAAAAACAAACTTGATTGTAATTAAAAAATTAAAAAAAAAAACAATCTGAGATATAGAGAAAAATAAGACAAGTGAATAAAAATCAAATAGAATCAAAACACAAACCTAGGATTAAGAAAAACAGAAAGTTTAAAAAACCAAACTTTATGGTAAAAATATAAAAACCGTCATCTGGGTTATACAGAAAATGGAAAATCCAAAAAGAAGAACTCACATCCACAGTTAGAGAGAGAGGGAGCAGAGACTTTGCAAACAGAAGGAAGAGTGAGCGCTTTTGAAACATTCAAAACAACACCAAACTGAGCACTGCTTTTGAAAGCTTCACATAGGCAAGAAGGGGCAGTTTTCAAGACAGATTTCAAACCAGAACAGCATGTTCCTTCTGGTTTGGTTATGGTACTGTCATTTGTAACAAATGTTAAACAATCAGCCATGGTGAGAACAAGGGTTGAACAGTCAACAGAGGGCGATGGAGCATGGTGTGATGATGAAGCGGCGTAGGTAGAGTGAATGGCCCAGATGGCGAAAATGCAGAGGGTGAGTGGAAGTTTCGGTGCCATGGTTAAGAGAGAATGGATAGAGGAATGAGTAGTGGGGAGTTAGTTAAATAAGGGGGTTTGTTTTTGGAGTTTGAATTGAAGATGAGAGATGTTGAGTTTTGAAAAAGGTTGTAAGAAAACCTATTTGTGCGATGAAAATTTTTATAGAAAAAATGAAGAGTAAATTGCAATCACATCGTTGCATTTCATCTTCTTACCTAAAGGGTTTTCTTTGTATTCGCATTTGATATTCTACCTAAAGGGTTTTCTTTGTATTCGGTATTCTCCAATTTTTTGTTCTTTCAAGTAGTTTGTTTGCCACTTGAGTTCAATTGTTTGGTTACATTGCTATCAATTTAATTGATTTAGAATTTATTTGATAAAAGTAGTGGTTGGCTGATGAAGTAGTTAATAATTTATAATTTATGATTGATGGTTGATAACTGAAAGTTTATAATTTAATAGTATGATTATCGGTGTTCTTTGAGAGTTCATATATATTTATTAAAGAAATTGTGTCAATAATAAATGGATATTTCACTTGTTTTCGTGTTCCTGAACTAAAGGTCGTCCTCATACTAAAGCACGCTTCTACACTCCAATTAAGTGGATCATGATAATAAATTAATAAATAAAATTGTAAGAATGTAGTTGATTTGTTTTAAATGTGGGACCTATTTTAGATTTTTTGATGAGTTACATGGATATTTGAGAATTGTAGATAGATTGTTTAAAAAATTGAGAAGGGTGAAATAATATAAAAAATTATGTGAGTCTCATTTAAAGAATTCAAATGAATATGATGGATGTGGATGCTCTTATAATTTATAGTTGAAAGTGATAGCTGATAATTTAATTAAAATATTTTATAAAATTAACGGTTCAAATAACTTATAAATATAAAATAATATAAAAAATATTTAATATATAATTATTTTATTTTAAATTAAAATAAATTATAAAAGATAAAAGTGAATTTTTATTAAGATAATAAAGATAAAATAAATATGATAAATTATAAATTATAAGTTAAAATATTATTTAAAATAGCGTCTGAAAAATTAATTATAAATTAACAAGATAAATTATAATTTCGTGATAAAAAGACCGTTATTAAATATAAATTTATAAAATATTATAAACTGTAAATTATAAGTTTAAGAAAATATCTTCTCAAACATAGTCTTTATTAAAAAATTATTACTAACCAAATAATTAATAATTAATACAGAGTAAAATGGAGCGAACTAAAACGAAGTGCAAAAATAAAATAGAATAATCGCATTTGAACGATTTTTTTAATTTATTATATAAATATTAATTATAAAAAAGACAAACAATGAGAAAAGAACAACGGGTGAAAAGAAAAAATTATAGTACACCATTACTTGAGAGAAACAAAGTTCATTAAATATAAAACTAAAAGGCGATTCAAAACACTCTCTAGCTTCCTCTTAAACATGTCACTTTATATTAATTAAGTCATTTAAATGAAATATTAATGGTGAAGATTGGAACTTTATCAGGTGAAATTCTCATTGGAGAGAGTCCACATCTTATCACAACTCATTTATAGGTGGCCTTTCTACTAATGTTAGGAGAGAGGAAGAAATTGGCAAAATCTAAGAATGTGTTATGGTAATTAGTCGAAACTGAAGGGTGAAGAAATGTTAAGACCTATGAAGCTCAATATGGTATTCAACAGTGACACGCATACGATATATATTAGACACATTTTTGAAATGTCTAACAGAAAAAATTAAATTGAAACGCAAAGATCGATACACTATTTTAAATAACAGACTCGACAATCTCTTAAATTTTCAAAATTAAAAAAATAATAAAACGTTTTTACTTTCATATTCGACTTCTCCAAAATAAAAACAATTTGTATTTTTAATTTTTATTCATCTTCTTTTTTTGTTTTCATCTTTTTTGTTTGTCTTCGTCTTCGCCGCTCGCGGGTATTCCATCATTATCACCGTCGATATTCTACCCTTTCACTTCTTATACACATTGTTTATGTTTCTTTATTATTTGTCTTTGTTTATGTTTCCTGTTAATTACATACGTCGACGATAATGTTGTTGGTGCAAAAAAAAAGGTTATGAAGGTACAAATGGAAGATGAGAGAGAAAGAAAATGACGGCTACAACTGACTTGTTGAAGAATAAATTGTATATTAAAATCTCTTAATAAAACTCTAGTTACAAAGTTGCTTATATACACAAAGTTAAATGCCACGTGTAAGCCCTAATAAAAGTAAACTTAATAGTTAAATTAACAAACAAACTAAGACTTTAAAAGCTAAACATGTTTATGGAACACAACCTCATAAGTTTCTGCTTCTGATTAATACAAATACTTCTGAATACGAATTATATCTAACACACTCCTTAATTCATATTCAGCTAACTAAATTCTACAACACCAATTACACCCCTTAAATGTATAAAGTATTCAATCTTGACAACCTTCGCTAGAACATCTGCAAGTTGCTTCTGGGTGCTACAGTGCACAACTTCTAGCACTCCATTATGGACTTTACTTCTCGGAAAATAGAACTTCATGTCAATGTGTTTGCTTCTCCCATGCAACATTTGGTTCTTGGCGAGGTTTATAGTTGATTTGTTGTCAATCATCAACTTTATATATTTGCTAACCTTGATATTTAGATCCTGCAACAAATTCATCAACCAAACTACTTGTCACGCAGTCAAAGCACCTGCAATGTATTCAACTTCACAGGTTGACAACACAATCACTGGTTGCTTCTTGGAGCACCAAGAAATGAGTCTTTCTAGATATTCGAAAAAATATTCAGAAGTACTTCTTCTGTCAACTCTATCTCCACACGAATCAGAGTCTAAATACCATATCATCCCTGCATCTGATCTAACAACAGAAGGAAACAACACTTCATACTTCAAAGTCCCTTCAATAATTTGTAGAATGTCAAACTCTACAAATCTTCTTGGTATTGGTTTAATTCTTTGTGGCTTCTGAACTTGTTATGAATCTTTTACATAACTTAAAATTGTGTTAGCTTCTGACCTCGTCCAGAACCACCACCTTCAGAAACATGATCACCTCCAGAACCTACGTCTTCAAAGTTTTCCCTTCCAAAAGCATGATCACCACCAGATTTTAGATCATCGTCAAAATCTGGATCAGAGTCACATTCACCTTCAGAATCACCTTCAGGTCCTGACTCATTTGTAGAGTCTCCATAATCATCTTCTGACTCTGACTCTTCTTCATAACTTTCAAATTCTGACTCATCTTCAGAACCTTCAGAATCATCTTCTGACTCATCTTCATAGTCTTCAGATTATGAACTATCTTCAGAAGTTGATTGAGACTTACTATAATCCCAAACTTCTGACTCCTTCACAATGACGTTTATGCTGACTTCAACTTCAAAATCCAATTGTTGGTGCACAAAAAGGTTGAAGATGAAGGTAAAAATGGAAGAAGAGAGAAAGAAAATGACGGCTACAACAAACTTGTTGAGGAAGAAATTGTATATTAAAATCTCTTAATAAAACCCTAGTTACAAAGTTGCTTATATACACAAAGTAAACTGCCACATAGGCCCTAACAAAAGTAAACTTAGTAGCTAAGTTAACAAGCAAACTAGGACTCCATAAACTAAACATACTTTTGTGACACAACCTCAGAAATTTCTGCTTCTGATTAATACAAATACTTCTGAATATGAATTATATCTAACAAACGTTTCACTCATGTTATTATTTATAAAGTGTCTCTATTTCTCGGTTTATGTTTTATGTTAATCATGTTAATTAGATATGTTATATGTTATTTGTCTCTGTTTCACTTATGTTATATGTTAATTACATATAACATATAACCTGTCTTTGGATGTGACAAACTTAGAAACTGATTTTCTCAATGTGGAGAGACTATGCTATGATTTGTATCATTTTGTTTTAGATAATTTTCCTTGATTCAAAGTACTCAGTTGAAGTCTTTTTTTTTGTTAATTAAAAGTACTACGTTTAAATTAAAAATAAATTTTGGTTTTCAGTTTAAACTTTTCATAAATTGTGCTCATAAATTACATTATTTTATTAATATATAAAATATATATAGTCGTGTTTGTGTCGTATATTTTTTATATTAGCGGTGTCCTCGTATTTGTGTATGTGTCGTGTTCCGTGCTCGAGTCCATATTTCATATTATCTTGAAAGTCATCAAAGAGTTGTAATGAAAGTCCCTTTGTAAATATGTCAACAATTTGAAGCGAGAGAAAATGTGGAGAACACATACTTTGCCGCGAGCAATTTTCTCACGTACAAAATATATATCAATTTCAATACGTTTAGTGCGTTGATGTTGAACTATATTTTCAAAGAGATAGCCGCGCTTATGTTGTAACAATAGACCAAAGTAGATTTTATGACAGGACAACATAATTCCAAGATTAAGTTGTGAAGTCAGCATGATTCATACACTATATTAACTACTCTTCTATATTCTTTCCCGGCACTTGAACAAGGTATGCTGACGTTTGGCAGACCATGAGACCAAATTATCACCAAGATAAACATAATAATTACAGGTAGGTCTTCTGGTGAATGGACAACCATCCCAATTTGTGTTTGTGTAAGGGATGATACAAATGGAGTCTGAATTTTATGATACCATGAATATATCAAATAATGTGCTTCAAATCAAACATGGGTTGTGTTTTCAGATCATACATAAATAAACACATTTGTTGAACGACATACGAGATATCTAGTCGAGTAAACATCAAGTATCGTAAAGATAAATAATTGAGATGTGACACATTTCGCACTTGATTTTGCATCCTATAATTCTTATTTTGCATCCCTGTAATTCATTTGCGTAGCTATCAACATTTTTCTATTATTGGAAGAATGTTATTGTAGTTGTATAGCTGCATTACTTTTACTACTAGAAGAAAAAGGACATAAATTGGTATTGCGTGTAGAGTAGGGCATGAACATTTTAGTTTGCGTCTTACTCTTGTATTTTTCTATCAATGTGAACGTTGTTTGTTTCGTGTTGCTTTCCAACTCTATTTCGGCTAAGTTACTCGACACTTTTCATATATTCTCTTCACCAAAACCGCATAACTCAAATACTCCTTTTTACACTATACCTACCTACATCAACTTTCATTCAAAAGTCTTCTAAATCCTTGAACGTTTTCTCATTAATAATTTTTTTATTATTTTAAAAATGCATCTTATTTGAAAAATAAAAAGGAAACCGATGTGGATACGTATGGAGAGGAGAGCATGAGTAGTTAATGTGATTACATATCTTCAATGATTGTAACCATTGGTTCGGTCCCATAAAAAGCATCACGCCTCATGTTTATTCATCATTCTATGTTGTGGCTTCTCTTCATCAATCTTATTTTTTAAATAAACAATACTTCCCTTATTTTAAAATGACTGTTATTTTAATAAATAATTTTTTTTTAAAATGATTATTATTTTTATTTTTTAATATAATAATTATTATTATTTTTTCAATTGTGTTCTTTATTTTTTATTCTAGACACTATTTTCAATGTAATAATAAAATTAACTTTGTAAAATTGTAATATTTAATAATAATATTATTATATTTTTTAATTTATATATAAAAATTTTAATCGACAATCATTTTAAAATAGATAAGTAATTTACTAAAATCAGTTTACCAAAATTTGAATGATTAAAAAAGTATAAAGCTTATTGTAAAATAAAAAATGTAAATTTTTTGAATCTCTCGTTATTTTCAAGAAAGATCATTTTTGAGTAGTACTACAGAACATAATAAGATTGGACCCACTAAATGTATTTGATTTGGAAGCATAAGCATAAATCATGCAATCCTATTATTCTCCAAAAGGAATTTACAGCTTGTGTTGGTTTGGTCATTGGTGTGCCTAAAGCAAAAAAGCAAAAAAGCAAAAAAGGAAGGTATTGATGGTAATTCTTCCTTTGGTGTCTAGGTCAACTAAAGTTCAGATTTGGGTTAATTAATGAATCTTTACATTACTGTATTGTCAACCAGCATGTTACACCAATCATCAAAGGAAAAGCATACCTCATTTTTGTGTTTTATCAATGTTTTCAAATCATATGTTTTTAAACCCTTCAATGCATCATAGTATGGTTGAAGAGCTTATTTTCCCCATATTGTTTTTAAGAAAATGACACGTTTGTTGAAAATGATTTCTAGAGTCGCGCATTTGAGAGAAATTTAAAACTTGTTTGAATCATTTTTCAAAAACAAAAAAACTGGTTTTATTTAAAATTAAAAATATGTGTTTGATAAACTATTTCTAAACTAGTAGTTTTGAAATATTAGTTTTGTTTTTTTAATTTTAAAAACTGAAAAACTAGAACTTCTTAAAAGCCGTTTAAATTTTCACTTTTGTTAAAATCTAAATAATAAAAAAATTATAGTCCGTTTATCTTTTATATCTGTATTATAATTATTATTATTATTATTATTATTATTATTATTATTATTATTATTATTATTATTATTATTATAATTATTATTATTATTATTATTATTATTATTATTATTATTATTATTATTATTTTTATTATTATTCTATTATTATTATTATTATTATTATTATTATTATTATTATTATAATTATTATTATAATAATAATAATAATAATAATAATTATTATTGTTATTATAATAATTATTATAATAATAATAATAATAATAATAATAATTATTATTATTATTATAATTTTTTTTGAACCAAAATAATATATTAATTCAAAAAAGCAACACAACCAAGGCAATCCAAAAGGATTCAGCCAACAAAGGCGACAAACTAACTATATTAGAAGGCTAGCAAGATGCAGCCTAAGTTTCCTATTTCTCCGTCCTCTATAAACTATATAATAAATGATTTTCTCCACTATATTTTTTCTATTAGTATTACTATCAAAGATAATAGAATTCCTGTATATCCATATCTCATGAATGGCTTCGGTGAAAGCAATCTTAAGGACCGATGCCCTCCAGCCCTTGCATTTAGAATTAGCTATTATCCAATTCATCTCAATATTCCAAGGCCTCGGATTATGAGTGATACCCAGTCAATTTAAAATGGCCTTCCAAGTGACAAGAGTTTTACTACAGGCGAAGAAAATATGATAAGCACTTTCTTCTTCCAAGCCACACATACTGTAGATGTTGTCTTGAATAATACCAAAATGCAAGAGTCTCTTTGGTTGGAAGGCTGCCATGACACAAGAGCCACAACGTGATTTTTGCCTTTGGTCTAGCCATGTTATGCATTAGTAAACTGCTCCAAATCATCCTGCTAGAATCATCAATCAGTAACTTATAAACAATATTCATAGAAAATTTCTTCTTTATGAGCATTTGATTCCAATGATGATGAATTGTGTTAACCAAATGCTTGTGATTCACAATTTTCTTCATGATCCACGTCCAATTCTACCCAGCTTCAGCTTCCATAATATCACTACCTTTCAGATAAACCTTGTGAATCCACTTAACCCACAAGTTATTGCTTTTATTGCAGATGTTCCAGAGGCATTTTAGCAAAGTAACTTGGTTCCAAACTATCCGATTTTTCAGCCCGAGGCCCCCTTGCTTGCTGGGACTACATACTTTACTCTGCGTTACTGGGCTCTTGCTACTCACATAAGCTTTACCTGTCCAAATAAATGTTTTACAAACTGCATCGATTCTTTTCATCACAGCCTTAGGAAGAGGGAAATTCAACATCCAGAATTGAGTTACATAACAGATAATGATGTTAACTAATTGAACTCTACCTGCATAGCTTAGAAGCTTGGTAGACCAATGACGAATTCTTCCAGTTATCTTATCAATAAAAGGGAGATAGTGCAGTAAGCTGAGTTTCTTACTGCTGAGAGGAACGCCCAAATACCGGACAAGGAAGTGCCCTTCATCAAAACCAGTAGAGACTTTGATACTAGTCCTAGTCTTCGTGTTAACACACCCAAAGAAGACTTTGTATTTCCTATGATTGAAGATGAGGCATGTGGACTGAGAGAAGTTCTTGAAAGCTGTCATCAAAATATCAACAGAAACCTGGTCTCCCCTACTGAAAAGGAGAATATCATCAGCAAAGGCGAGATTAGTCAGAGCAAGATTCTCGCACTTTGCGTGGTGATTGAAATTAGGATATTTTTGCATCTTCACCAAGCATCTGTTGAGATATTCAATCATGATAACAAAGAGGAGAGGGGATATAGGATCACCCTGTCTTATCCCTCTCTTGGCATGCAGGATATCAGAGAAGCTACCATTAATATTGAAAGTATAGGAGACAGAAGTTACCAAATTCATCACCCAGCATACAAATCTGTTTGGAAAACCCATCTCCTTCGTAATATTCTCCAAAGCCCCCAGTGGACCATATTGTTGTACCCGAAAATTTTCCCTCTCATTTATCAATACTTTTCTCACAAGATCTCTTTAACTCAAGACTGGATTAGGGTTTGACCTGCTCAAGACATCTCATCATGCACTGATAACTTAAAATTAGGGTTTGAGTTTTCCCAAGGATTTTTAGGCTATCAATGCTTCATATGACTTTCAAACATCATTATGGACCCTTAAGATTACTCATGATAAGTTTCAAGCTTTGAACCACATTTTTGATCAGTCAATTGGACAGTTGACCTGAAAATCAGCTGTATTGGAGGGAAAAGTCAACCATGGCCAATTTACAGTCAAACTTCATAATTCTTAATCCAAATCAACATTCTAGACTCATATGTATCATTTGATCAAGTTTGGATCACAATTCCTCAAGAAATTTGATCAAATCATCAAAAGGGCAAAATGGTCAAAATTAGGGTTTTGACTGAGAAAGAGCACTTTCTGATTTTTGACTTGGCAAATGACCAATTGGTTTGAAGCATTATTTCAAGTTCATTTGTACTATCTTGACCTATTGACATGTTTCAAAACATTGCAAATCCATTAGATTGACAGATGAAATTTGCAGTCAACTGATCAAAAGTCAATTGTATATTGAAAAGTTAAACTTTGACTATTTGGTTAAAATCAAGTGTCAAGGATCACAATTCATCAAAACATGTCAAAATGTGAAACTTGTTCATCAAGAAACTAAATATTGAAGTTTTGATTTTGAAATTTGAAGTTTTTCTTAACTTAGAAATTTTTCTAAGTATAGAAAATTTCTTATTTTTTCTCAACTTTAAGCCATTTTTTCACCATGATACAAGATGATTCAAAGGAAATTCCCAACATGAAAGTTGTATATCTCCATGAAATCTACAACTTTGCCTCACACATTTTTCCCTAAAGATGCTTGGATCTCAAGATATAATTTTATGAATACATGCCCATGAACTAAAATAACTTAGTGAAGTTTTGCCCTAATTTAGGCAGGTTTTTGACCTAACTTCATAGAAATTTTTCACCTAGTTCCAAGAGGAATATTGAAATTCATTTCAAAGATGAGTTATAGAGCATATTGCAAGCTTTACAAAATATCCAATAACTCTTTGAGATCATTTTTGAGTAGGGAGAATCGAAGAGATGAAATTGGCAATTTCTCACTTTGAATTCAAGTCATTTCATGAAGAACAAAATTCAAATCTGAACCTATGCTGCCTAATTCTTGCTTTACAAGTCTCAAACTTGTTTCTCACTTCATAATTTAATGCTTACTCAGTTGACAAAGCCTTAATCCAAGTCCAAGGGTCTTTATCCAAGCTTTAATTCTATAAATGGCACAAAGTTGCCATTGCCATTTTGGAAAAGCTTAACTTTTGCAACTTTTCAACTCTTGAGCATTGGACATGTCTTCTTTGCACACACAAGTCCTACAAACCTAAAGCAATTTGTATAGAGCTTGTACCAACTCCAAGCAGGCTAGTACAAGCATGTAGAGACTTGTCCCTTCACTTTGCTTCAAAAGCAAGAAAGAGTGCAAAAAGGCTACAACTAAGAAATCTGTTGAGGAATGGATTGGAAACTTTATCCATACTAATACACAAACACATTACATCTTAGAACACGATTGTTCAAGGCCAGAAATACTACAAAACTCCCTATCACCAAAAACCTGTCAAAAACTTGCAGTTGATGGCCAAGCATAGCAATCAACAATTTGGCTCGTGCGTTTCAAGTTTTAATCACTCAAACACTTTACCTAACTCATATCTAAGTGTTCCAGACCATCATCCATGTATTGTAACCCCCTTCTTCTCCATCTGCCATTTTTGTTTTCCAAGCTTGCAGGTTGACTTGGATAAAGAGTTTCAGGCACTTCCAAAGCAAGGCAATGATTGGAACACACTCAGGGAGGTTCAAGCAAGCTAAAGGAACCTTCAGGCATTCCTAAATCTCACTCAAACTCCATTCACGATCTCAGCTGAAAGAGGTAAGAATTCCAACTTTTATCTTTTCATACAGGCATCTATTAGCCACGATTTGTGAAAGAAAAATGTAGATATTATAGTGTTGAAGCCAACCATGTGCATAGATTTCATTTCTGTTCATTATGTGTAGAGAATTTTGGAGTTTAAATTTCTGTAAAAATTAGGTTTAAAATTAGGGCTTTCAAAATTCGTTTTAAACTTTGATTGTTAGTTTCCATAAGTTACATGTTTGAAATCGTGGGAAAGAGCACTATCATTTTCACGTTGGAAGTTTCCATTTTCATGGAGAGATGAGAAAGATACAGAGGTTCTGGCCAGCTTGAGGAAGAAGATGAAATACAGGGCAAACAAGCTTCTTATGTTATGTTTTTATTATTTCATATAAACTAACGGATGTACAGCCACCCCAGTGGCAAGGTAGTGCGCTGGCAATGCTCAGGTCATGGGTTCGAACCTTGGCGCTACCTTTTACATTTTTCAGTTTCAGTTTTGGCATTTTTGGCAGTATGGGCTTGGTTCTTGGGCCTTCTATTTTTTTTCTAACACACTACTCCCTGTTTGCTTGCAGTACCCCTAGCTCAATCTTTTTATTATTTATTTTATTTTCATATTTGTTTTATTAAAGTATTTTCTTTAACACATAAAAATAATAAAAAATATAAATATGATAAATATTGCATTTTTATTTTATTTTATTTTATTTTCACATAAAAAATACATTTTATTTTAAATATATACTAACTATCTTTCTTAAATAAATTTGTAAAAATAAATTAAACTTAGATATATTCTTATCTTTGTTTTTATACTTGTAAATATTTATTTTAACATATAAAGAGACTAAATATTTTCATCAAATATTATTTATTATTTTTAATACAAAAATACACAAAAAATAATACTTAAATAGCTTTATTTTCTTTTTATCTTAGAAATTAGGGTTAACCTTTTTTCCAAGAATTAATCTCTTCTTCTTAAGTTATTAGGTTTAGCTCAAAACTTCTTTTCACATAAAAAACAAAACAAAAATCCTTTTCTTGCATTTATATATCTTTGCATATTTAAATTGTCTTGTATATTATTTATTCTAATATTTGTACAAATTCGATTTAGTTGTAATAGCTTAATTAGATTTACATTATTGCAAATCCCCATTCATAATTTATATTACCCCCTCCCATAAAATGTTGTAATAGCGTAGTAATCTTTAAATTATGCAATTTACGGATTTTACATATCATGCTAGTAATTAGGGTTTGAATGGCAAGACAAAAACAAATCAAATAGAAAACCCTAAATCCAATACAAAATCAAAGCATGAAAATAACACACTTGCACACAAGTATCCTTAGGGTTTCTCCACTTGGTTGCCTTATACAAAATAGTCATATTACGCATACGAAGTATCTTGGCAAAACAAACAAGTATGAGATCATAGTCCCTCGATGACGCTATTCAAAGTTGCCTTACAAGATGATCTTGGTCCCTCAAAAATGCTAAGATACTTTGCAACATTGCTAATCATGGTTATACGATGACCCACGCCCGTCCCATTTACATCCAAAGATAGGGTTGCTTACCAAATCAATGGTAAGACAACAATGTCAAAGGAATAGAAAATGAACAAGAAAGACATTTGAGTAGGTAGATTACTTCTAGTTACTTGCTCCATTTCAAAACAACTATACTTTCTATTTCCAAAAGAAACACACACATTTCAAAACATCTTACAATCATTGAAAACATTTTCAAAAAGACAAACATCTTTGTATACATTCTTACGAACGAGAATCATTACAAAGATTGCCTAAACAAATGGCATCTTTTACAAAATACTTTCAAAACCACACAAAACACAATTTCAAACAACAAAAGCAAGTGATCTAGGAAGTAACTAAGATCTCATGGAAAACCATGGATGAAAAGGGTGCTAATACCTTCCCTTTTCATAATCTACCCCCCGAACTCAAGAAACAATCTCAAAGGTCTTTCCTGTGCTTTTTCACCTTTCCTTTTAGATAAAATAAAAGTCGGTGGTGACTCTTGCTAACCGCAACATTTGCGATAAAACGCAAACACCTCAAGTCAGTTCTCCCACCGTATCACAGAACTAGCGACTCTGATGGAGACTGTTTATAAAGTGGGGTTACCTTAGGGCCAGATAACATTTATTTGCTTACATTGTTTGACTTGTTTGTTTTACATTATGGTTCTTTGTTTGGGTTTGAATCCTCCACTCGGATTTGGGAGACATTATAGGTAAATAGCAATACATTGTGGAAACTGTGTGGGGTATACCGACATGTTCTAAGCAATAGCTATGTTAGTGTGACATATTTGTGGGTACCGATAGCCTTTGAGTCAATCAAAAAGAATATGGGGCCGCTGAGTGATGTCATGAAGCACTAATGAACTTCTAGAGCCCTTTACTTGACCAACTTAGCCTTTAGGATGTAGTGAGATGATCGGCTACGGTACAGTCCGAAGTTGGTAGATACTCGATACTACACTCATTGAGGGTTGGTTTCTTGGGATATTTCGATCGTTGTTAAAGAGGCTTGAGCTGAAACAATGACTAAGGAAACAATTCGGTGATATTGAGCTCCTTAGAACCCGGTTACTATTACTAGGACAGGTTTAAGCCAACTAAACTTCAAGAGGGTACTTACCTATAAAACCCCATGCAAGCCTAAACTAAGAACTTGTTTGTATATGCATACTTGTACATAACATCATGGACATCATGAGAATCATATGCATTCATAACCATTTCAAGGATTTTGGAGATTCATCTTTGTTCTTGTTTTGTAGGATATGGATTCACTTCACAGGAAAACTATCCAAGTCAACCTTGTAAGAATTCCTCCACAACTCAAGGAGCTAGCTTCAAGGATCCCTGAGAACTCTCCATTCACCGAGAGGCATGTTCGTCTACTCAACTTGGTCACCTCCAACACAGATGAGGATATGATGAAGGTGCTCTTCCAGTTCTTTGATCCTTTGCACCATTACTTCACATTGATCATTTGAACTAATTTATGAGTAAAATACGCATCATGGCACATGTGCGTTCTAGCATTAATATTCCATAAGAGCATGAAACGAATACGCGCCATTCTTGAGTAATGAAGCCTAGCCTCAAATTTAATCACAAAATTCCAGAAGCAACCAAATTTCATTCGACAAGTGAAATAAAAGAGGTATCAATCTAAAGCTGACTCAATAAGAGATATGTTGTCTTGATAAGAACTTAAACACACTTCCATCACCTTGTAATAAAGGTAGCATAATGATCAACATAGGTTTGAGGAGAAACTCTCGCACAATGAACCATTGTTGAATGACCAAAACTAATGCTCAAGCACAACATAGGAGAAACTTTAATTCTTTGGCATTGAGAGCACAATGATGAATACAACTTGAGATAGTGAGAGGAACAATACTCTTGCTTAAGGACATTTTTCCATGAAGACATGATGAAATCTTAAGCTCACCATTTAAACCTTAACGCACTTGTTCTTTGGAGAATATTTGACAAAGATAACTTTGTAACTTGATGAATATTGCCAAAGAGATAGTCCATGATGCTTGTGATATAAAACCCTAGTTCCATATCGAGAGAGATTAATGAACTAGTTTAATTTACCTGATAAAAATGACAACCCCAATTCATAGGGAAAAACCCTGATGCCAAGGCCCCTTTGATCCCATGCCTTTGAAGTCTCACATGAATGAATGACTAAGATAAATATGTATATGATATTATGAATAACCATATTAGGGGTAAAAAGTGGGGTATGACAGCTACCCATATTTAAGTTCCTTATATCCAGAGATATGAAGGTATAAACCTTCGCCTCGACATGATTGAAGATACTTAAATATTAGAAGACCCGATTTTTCATCCCTAAGATGTCGTACGATGCTTATGGTTATAAATGCATACACAAAGTATTATGTGGGAAACACAGAACATTACTGGGAATGATAATGAGTAGATAAAACTATAACTTGGAAACTGTTGGAGGGATGGTAGAAGAACTCAGCCTGACCATCTTGTGTGAATTCCAATGCTCCTTCATCAATCAGGTTTTGAATTTTGTACTTCAACTTCCAACAGTCGTCAGTGTCATGCCCCGGGCTGTTATAATGGGATGCACACCTTGCATCAGGATTGTAGTTGGGTGAAGAAGTCTTAGGATTCGGATGAGGTCCTACCAACGTCACCAGATTCAATCTCAATAGGTGTTGTAAAGCCTGAGACAGCGACATGTTGAGCTTGGTAAATTGCCGCTTGGGCATATTTGGCTTACTCTGATCAACCCGTTGTTTATGGCAAGGATGTTGTTGGACCCTTGAGGTAGTAGCAACTTGGAGAGGTCTATTCTTCATCAAACCAAACCTTTGACTTCTCGGAAGTTGATTAATAACTTGGTCCCCGGCCTTGACTGTTTGCTTCATGTTGTTGTATCTGTCTTGATGAAGCTGGTTGATAATGGTTCTTAGCTCTTCTTGTTCCCGAGCTAAGCCTTGGATAAGAGCCATCTGCCCCAGCATCTGGGTTTTCATGGCATTGAACTCAGCTTACAGTTGTTCCAGCTGTTCGTCCTTATTGTCTTCAGGACTTTTCTTGACCAAGTTCCCAACGAGGAGTGTTTTCAACTCTTTCTGCCCCTTGGATAGGTTTAGGAATACGTCCCTGAACTGAGCTTCTCGAGTTTGAAGATCTTGGTTTTCTGGTTGGAAAGCCATTGCTGAAATAAACAACGAGAACATGAGAGACATGTACTGGGAGACCTGTTATGCAATGATATGTATGATATATGTATGCAATGTTTTCAAGGATCTCGCAGGGTAAACAAGAAATTGTTAGAATTTGTTTGAAGAAGCTTCGTGTCGTTAAGAGTTCTTCTTCAAGAGACAAGCTCACCATATCGAGTGGGTCATAGCCCCTGACTCAAGTCAACATGTTTTGATTCATAGACGACATTAGCTAGAGGAAAATAAATCCTCTTTGCCCCTTGCTTGACGTCTGATTTATCATAACCTGCATCACAGACCCTTGAGATCCTTGAAATGGTTAAGGAAATGTTAAGGCATGATGTTATGATGTGTATGATATGCATTTAAGCAAAAGTGTGAGGTGCTGTAAGTAAACCCTGCAATAAATCCAAATTATTGGATAAGGACTGTAAACAAAACCTACAAGGAACTCATGTTGACAGATAACGAGAATGTGCAAGTAGTTCAAGTTTTGAAGGCACACAAGTCACACAAATAGCCTTAAGTATAGGCTGACATGGAGTTTAGGTATTACCCTCTTTCAGTTTAGTTGGTTTAAACCTGTCCTAAAAATAGTAACCGGGTTCTAGAGGATCTCAATATCATTAACTACCCTCAATCAGTCATAATTCCAGTTTAGCAACCTTTTCTTGCAGCCGGAATCATCGCGAGAGTTTAGTCTCAATGAGTGTAGCATACTGCTACTGTTCTATGGCCAAGTTGGTCAATTTAAAGGTTCTAAGGTCAGTTGGTGCTTAATGACCCCTTAGATGACCCATATTCTCCTCGTTCCAACACAAGGGATATCGGTACAATCTAAAGTGCTACACCAACGTAGCTACTGCTTCAACCGTATCGGTCTACGCCGTACAGTTCCATCACATTTTATTGCTACTTACCTAAAGGGTATCCCCCAGATCTGGGTTAGGATCTATAGTAACTCCGATTCAACCCACAAAGATAAAGCATATAAGTAAATCAATTGAAAACAACAGTGATCTAATCCTAAGGTACACCTCACTTATAGATAATCCCCAGCAGAGTCGCCAGTTCTGTGATCGGTGGGAATGAGAACTGACTGTTTTGGAATGCTGGTTTGCGTTTGTGTTTGTTTTTGCAAAATGTCGCGGTAAGCAAGAGTCGCCACCGTCTTTTATTTTATCAGACAAGGAAAGAAAAAAAGCACAGAAAAATTCCTTTTTGAGATATTTCTCGGGTTCGGGAGGTAGATTATAGAAAGGGAAGGTATTAGCATCCTTTCTATCTGTGGTTATCCACGGGCTCTTAGGTACTTGCTCATTGTGTTTTCGAAAGTTTGCTTTTCTTTGTGTTTGTGGGTTTGAAAGAAGTTTTTGTTTGAAAGGTGTAAGTGCGGAAAGTTTTATTTTGTTTTAAAAGGAGCAAGTACTTAAGAACCATCTACCTACTCGAAAAGGGAATTAAACTGTGCTAATGTCCTTTAAACAATGCTAGCCCACTATTGATGAGTAGGTAGCATCGTCGTTGGAGTTTAAGGGTCAATTCGATTAAGGGACGTGTGGTCACTAAAGCAATGTTAGGATGCCTTAGCGGTAACCCTAATGTCTTAGATCATTTTATCCGAGGCAACCGTTTTGAGGAAACTATGATCTTTGGACAAGAGGGCGACCTCTAAAACTTCCTATACTCAATGATCACGTTCGAAGGCAACCAAGTGAGGTGTACCCTAAGAGTGCGCATGTGCGAGTGTGTTATTTTTCAGTTATTTATCTTTATACATGTCATGGGTGAGCTATGTTGATTTTAGGTTAAAGATTTGATCTTGTCATGCATTCCCTATTTATCAAACATCTAACAGTTAATAGTTGCGAAATTTAAATTGCAGAAATTAAATCTAAACTATTACAAGGCGTCGGGTATTTACATCGCCAAAAACAAACCCTTTAATTTAAATTGCGGAAAGTAAAATAAAGCGATAAATAATTAAAGTCCTAATTAAAAGCTATTACATTCCGGAAGCAATTACAATATTGGAAATAAATGGATCGCGTGCAAGAAAATTAAATCGGCGTATTTTTTAGGGTTTTGACCCTTTTTTGAAAGAAAGCATGTTTTTTTGTTATTTTTGGAAATTATGGAATTAAATTAAACGAACAATTAAATTAAATTAAGTAATGAAAATATTTTTGGATTTTTGAGTATTTAAATAAATAAAATAAATTAATCAAAGCTAATAAAAACCTAATTATCTAAATTAATTTTAATTATTGCAAAAATATTAAAGTTATTTCCTAATTAAACTAAATTAATTGAATTAATATTTATTTACAAAAATAAAGTGCTGAATTTAATTTTAATAAATAAAATATATTTTTTGTTTTTGATTTTATTAAGAAAAAAGATTAATTGGTTAGTGATTAATAAAAAGAATAACAATTAATTAATTAAAGGAAAATAATAAAAATAGAGAGAGAGCTTAGGAGTATACGGGCCTGATTGGAGGGGTGAAACAGTTGTTGGCGTCATGTGTAAACTGTTTTGTTTTGGCCATTTGTGTTTTGGCTTTTGGCCATTTGTGTTTTAGCCTCAACGTTCCTTAATGAACCTGCATGGGATCCTGTCTAAATCTGCAGTGTTGAATCTCATGAACACATTAAATAAATTACTATATATCATAAAATACAAATAAAGCCAATATATGAAGAAATTTAATGTTTAGGCCAATATGGCATGTATGAATGATTATACCCTTTTGATCATGGAGATCAAATCAGCCTTACCCTTACTGGAGAAGTAGTGATATGAATACTTTTATTCCCTTTTGATCATGGAGATCAAACCAGCCTTACCCTTATTGGAGAAGTAGTGAGATGTTGGTTTGTAACCGGGATGGTTTGTTTGTAGTGAGATGTTGGTTTGTAACCGGGATGACTTGTTTGTAGTGAGAGAGTGATTTGTAATAAGGATTTCAAGGTTTTAGGGTTCTTGAAAGAATTTGATATTCTTACAGCGTTGTGGTAAGGTTTTTTTTTCTTCTTCTCTCTGTTTGTGTGAAAAGAATGAGATTATATAATGGAAATTAGAGCAAAGAAAATGAGCTTTGAATGTGCAATTGGGCCTCCAATGTTCACTTGAATTCGTCACGTTCTAGGCAAAATTGCAGGGGCTTTAGTGTAATTTTTGAAGTTGAAATGTGAAAACAAAATATAGGTGACATCGAGAACTAATTGCTGTCTGAAAATCGGCTCAATCGGATAAACAATGAATTAGTTATGAATTTTTGAAGTTTCAACTAAGACAAACTTATTTTGGGCTCCAGTGTCGACTCTGACACGTTCTTCAATAAAAAACTGGTATTGATCGGAGCATAATTCGGTATCGACTTTTAAAGCAAAGTTGTAGATCTATGAGTCAGTGACCTTGTTTAAAAATATGAGCTCAATCCGATAAAAATTGACCGAGTTATGAATTTTCGAAGTTTCTGCCCAGATGAAATAATATTCAGCATTCAGGATTTTCGGCGAGTCACGCGTGCTCTGAGCAAAAAACGAAGATCTTTTGGATACCGTTCGAACTCAATACCTTATGTGAAAACTTATCCAACTCAATTTGTGAAATTTTGGCGCCGGAACCAGCTCGATACGATGAAAATCGACCAAGTTATGATTTTCTGAACATGACGCAAATAAACTTCTGTCACAAATTTTCTGTACGAATATACTTGATAAATCCATATTTTTGAAGACCTTCTGATCGAAATTGGCTTCCAGCCGTGAGAGATGAAAACATAGATGACATCAAGACGGAATTTTTGCCACTGGAACGGGTTCAAAACGATCCACTATCTTCAAGTTATGAATTTTTTAGCGCGTAAAAACTGCACTTTCAACACACTTTTTCACCATATTTCTTCGAGAAAACTCACACATTCGGATACCTTCTTTAAAGAATTGACTCTTGAGCCGAACCTTAATTTGATAATATGTTATCAGAGATATCCTAGCGAAAGAACACCTGAATATGACGCGCCGGGTTGGACTTGTGAATCTTTCTTGAAATGTTTTGAGAAATATGGGAGGGAAAATTTTGGGGTACAACAGTTGCCCCTGTTCAATCTTCTTAAACCTGAGGATATAGATTGGCGTTCGGGCCTTTCGTGATCCGAAGGTGGAAGATGATTGAACACTAGAGTGCCCAGAAATTTGCACTCGCTTGAAGTAGTATTTGTCTTGTGATGTCGGGAATGGGCTTACAGATGCCATTTGGAGATTGATGATGGGAGATGGGCTTAAAGATGCCATCCGAAGGAGTGTCGATCGCATAAGAGATTCCTTAGCGAGAACTTGTATACCTGTTATTGAGGGAGATTCTGCTGGGGAATGTTATTCTTTGTCTTAGGAGAAATAGAACTTTAGGAGCTTCGGTCGTCCGTTATTCTACTGGGGAATCATCTCTGTTGAATTTTAGGAGCTTCGGTCGTCTGTTATTCTACTGAGGAATCATCTCTGTTGAAGAGGTGAGAGTGAACTACTATCTGGTCGCAACCCAGGCTTCATAGTGATAAGACCGACTGCTATCTGGTCGTAATCCAAGCTTTACAGTGACTTACTGGGGAGATGAGATTAAACTTGCTATCCGATCGTAATCTAGGCTTTGCAATACCTCACTTCTTATCTGGTCGAAATCCAGGCTTCAGAACAAATCAAGTGGTTATCTGGTCGCATCCGGGCTTCAACTTGAATTTAGGGCACACTAATATTCGGCCGACTCCGGGCTTCTTAGTAACTGTCCATGTAAACTGCTATTTGGTCGGAATCCAAGCTTCACAGTGCCTTGTACCGCTATCTGGTCGTAATCCAGGCTTCACGATGTGTTATACCATTATCTGGTCGAATCCAGGCTTCATGGTGTCAGGTACTGCTATCTGGTCGAATCCAGTCTTCACAATACCTTACTTCTTATCTGGTCGAAATCCAGGCTTCAGAATAAATCAAGTGGTTATCCGGTCGCCTCCGGGCTTCCCTTTGACGGTTTGGTTTACTAATATCCGGTCGAATCCGAGCTTCACAGTAACTGGCTGGGTAAACTGTTATTTGGTCGTAATCCAAGCTTCACATTATCCCTTAACGCTATCTGGTCGTAATCCAGGCTTCACGATGTATCATACCACCATCTGGTCGGAATCCAGGCTCCATGGTGTTCGGAGGCATCAAGATACTATCCGGTTGTACCCGGGCTTCATAACTTATATTAAAGATATACCACTATTTGGTCGTAATCCAGGCTTCTTAGTACTCTTGGTTGCTATCTGGTCGTAATCCAGTCTTCACGACATCTTCTACCATTATTTGGTCGTAATCCAGGCTTCATGGTATTGTATTGCTTTCTGGTTGTAATCCAGGCTTCACAATAACTTGCTGAGCTGTTATCCGGTCGTGATCCGGGCTTCACGGCTTGTGTTTATGGTATACCACTATCTGGTCGAATCCAGGCTTTATGGTGCTTACTGAGCTGCTATCCGGTCGTAATTCGGGCTTCATGACTCATTGAGGAATAAACTATTATCTGGTCGTTCTCCGGGCTTCATAGCTTACTTTTGAGAGATATCATTACCCGGTCGTAATCCAGGCTTCACGGTAGTCTGATATTGTTATCCGATCGTAATTCGGGCTTCACAATATGCTGTAGAAATCAAGATATTATCTGGTCGTACCCGGGCTTCATAACTTGAATTTTGATTGTATCTTTCCTAAAAAGTAACGGTCAGTCTTATGCAATGCATGCTATGGATCAACAATGATGTTCTCAATATAAATGAGATTGTATGGTATGATGCATGTATCATGATGTATGGACATGTAATGTTTTAGCTGAGGAAAATAAATCTCGGAGCTGCTGGAGAATAAAGTTGAATGCTTCGCTTCCGTTGGGGATGATGAATGAAGGTGATAAACTTGCAGGAGAGGATAACTCCGTTGGGGGATGAACTGATGAAGGGATTACTCTGAGGGGAATTACTCTGTGGGGAAGGGGTATTTTGCTGAAGATTTTAACGATAAACTCGGCTGGGGATTCCGTTGATAAGCTCTGTTGGGGACTTTAATGATGAACTCCGCTGGGTTTTTTAATGATGAACTCCGCTGGGGATGGATTACCGTTGCTGGTGATACAGAATCGGTTGAGGATTGAACTCCTGTCTGGGGAAAGAAAGAATTTCGCTGGGGATGATCTTTCAGTTGCGACTTGCTAGGGATAACCCTGTTAGACTCTTGTGGGGATAAACCTCTGAATTTGGCTGGGGAGATTTATTTTGTACTCCGCCGGGGGTAAGCTTCCAAAGTCTACTGGGGAAGATGATTCAACTCTGTTGGGGAAGCTCTTTTCAGACCGTGCTGGGGAAATGGCTCCACTGGGGTATCTTGTATTCTGTCGGGGAACATTCGTTGAGGAATATTAAGACTGTCGGGGATACTCTTATGCTTGCTGGGGAATATCTTTATACTCCGCTGAAGAATATTAAGACCTTCTAGGGATACCAAACCTTTTTAGCGCTTGATGGTGGATTAACTCTGCTTGAGGAGAGTATTGTTGATTCGTCCGTAGTTGCAAGTCTAAGCTGAGAGAGCTATTATCACTGTCTTACCCTGCGGGGAGTGGAGGTATCTTAGCCATATTCTTCAGCTGAATCTACCTTTGTACCTGGTGAGCAGAGCAGCTGTACAGTTTGGACAATTTTTATTGCCCCTGTTTCTGCGGGAGAAGGTGCCTGCGGAGGCCCTGTGGATCGAGTATTATCCCCACCTATGAGGTGCTTGGTATCTTTCGGTCAAAATGACAAGTCTTCTTCTGGTAGGCAAGTGACGAGATGACGGGACATAGTCGTACGCTTTGATCCCTAATTTTTGCCTGGACCGCCCATTCGGGTTTTCAGTCCATCAGGATACCCTTTTTTGCCCAAGCCGCCATTTCAGGTTTTCGACTTGTCGGGTGTACAGATTTTTTCCATTTTTATCCCTAATTTTTTTTCCCGAACCCTTTTGGTTCGTCGGGAAGCCCTTATTTTTGCCTAGGTCAGTCGACCTAGCGGGTCTTTGATTATGCATAGTACTTTTTTAACTATGTCTACGCTCTCAGAGTGTAGGGAGTTGTCACTGTCGGTAGTGTCGTGTTGCCATACTACCAGAAGATGTTTGATCATGCAAGATTCGTTGCTAGAATTCATGTCCAATGCCCCAATTGATTCAGATGGAGATTTGCCCCTGGCTATTTGGCATTTTGAGAGATTCCTTGAATCTTGACTTGCCTGCCCCAGATGATGGACAATGATCATGCCGTGCCCCTTGGTTGGAAGTGTTTTTCCACTTGAGGTGGTCCTTTTTTATTGAGAAGGTTTTTTGATTCACTAGATATTCTTCGTGCAAACTTCTCTGCTGTTTGAACAAATAGTCATATGCAAACAATGTTATTTTAAGAATGCAAAGCTTATGTCTGTCTTGAAGTTTTTGACAATGCATTTTTTTGTAAAACAAGCAATTTTTTTGGAAAATGTGATGTCAACTCGGGATTTACAGCAAGCCTTACAGGAGTCAGGATACCTTTTGTAACAATATGCTTTCGGACTAACCCATGCTTCAGCTAGGACTTTTAAGGGTTATAATGTGGCCTGGTTTACGGTTTAAGAAACAAAGGATAAAGGCTCAAAATTTATTTGTACCCACCTGCTCTTCGTGATGTTCTTCGATCCTAAACTCAGCTAACCGTGCATTTAGATCCTGTTTGAGTCTTTGCTCTGATATACCAGTGATGGTTTGGATACTGACAATTTATTTTGAACAGGAAGTCATTTTGTTGAGAGTTTGCATGATCTCTTTCTTTTTGATTTTATTATCCTTGTCTTTTTCCTGAACTGTTTCTTTTGTAATTACAGTCAGCGGGATGCCCCAGTTTTGTAAGTCTCCTTCATAGGTTTTGACTTGATGGACTTTTATTTTGAGAGATAATGACTGCCTGTCCTTACGATTATACGGAACCAACACCGTCTTTTGTTTCGGAAGGACTTCTTTGATGCCATTCATTGTGCACCTGGATCAACTGAGAAAACTACCCTGCCCCAGGTTATAATTAAGGGTTTTAATTTGTGAAAAGAAAAACTCCAACTTCTTTGGCTCAAAGGGGTTAACTAGGGATTATCTTCCTTATAACTCCACTGTTTAGGATTTGAAACAATGCCTGTACCTCGTCAGCGGGGTCTGTTCAAAAGTATACTGTAGATATTTTGATATCATTTTCATCATCCTCCCTCTAAAGGCTTAGAATTTTTTAATCGAGAGTTGATCATCATAAAAAATGAAAGAAATTTGAATATAGTGAATACGAATGGATTGATTCAAAACAGACATATGCAATGCATTGATAAAGTAATAAAGTTTGACATGAATAAATGTTCGAACAATTAAAAGAAAATTACAAATTGAAAATCCTAATGAATAAAAGTCTTCTCGTCTCAGTACTTGTCACTTCAAATGGTGAACCTTGGAGGGATGGTAGAAGAACTCAGCCTGACCATCTTGTGTGAATTCCAATGCTCCTTCATCAATCAGGTTTTGAATTTTGTACTTCAACTTCCAACAGTCGTCAGTGTCATGCCCCGGGCTGTTATAATGGGATGCACACCTTGCATCAGGATTGTAGTTGGGTGAAGAAGTCTTAGGATTCAGATGAGGTCCTACCAACGTCACTAGATTCAATCTCAATAGGTGTTGTAAAGCTGAGACAGCGACATGTTGAGCTTGGTAAATTGCCGCTTGGGCATATTTGGCTTACTCTGATCAACCCGTTATTTATGGCAAGGTTGTTGTTGGACCCTTGAGGTAGTAGCAACTTGGAGAGGTCTATTCTTCATCAAACCAAACCTTTGACTTCTTGGAAGTTGATTAATGACTTGGTCCCCTACCTTGACTGTTAGCTTCATGTTGTTGTATCTGTCTTGATGAAGCTGGTTGATAATGGTTCTTAGCTCTTCTTGTTCCCGAGCTAAGCCTTGGATAAGAGCCATCTGCCCCAGCATCTGGGTTTTCATGGCATTGAACTCAGCTTGCAGTTGTTCCAACCGTTCGTCCTTATTGTCTTCAGGACTTTTCTTGACCAAGTTCCCAACAAGGAGTGTTTTCAACTCTTCCTGCCCCTTGGATAGGTTTAGGAATACGTCCCTGAACTGAGCTTCTCGAGTTTGAAGATCTTGGTTGTCTGGTTGGAAAGCCATTGCTGAAATAAACAGCGAGAACATGAGAGACCTGTACTGGGAGACCTGTTATGCAATGATATGTATGATATATGTATGCAATGTTTTCAAGGATCTCGCAGGGTAAACAAGAAATTGTTAGAATTTGTTTGAAGAAGCTTCGTGTCGTTAAGAGTCCTTCTTCAAGAGACAAGCTCACCATATCGAGTGGGTCATAGCCCCTAACTCAAGTCATCGTGTTTTGATTCATAGACGACATTGGCTAGAGGAAAATAAATCCTCTTTGCCCCTTGCTTGACGTCTGATTTATCATAACCTGCATCACAGACCCTTGAGATCCTTGAAATGGTTAAGGAAATGTTAAGGCATGATGTTATGATGTGTATGATATACGTTTAAGCAAAAGTGTGAGGTGCTGTAAGTAAACCCTGCAATAAATCCAAATTATTGGATAAGGACTGTTAACAAAACCTACAAGGAACTCATGTTGTCAGATAGCAAGAATGTGCAAGTAGTTCAAGTTTTGAAGGCACACAAGTCACACAAATAGCCTTAAGTTTAGGCTGGCATGGAGTTTAGGTATTACCCTCTTTCAGTTTAGTTGGTTTAAACTTGTCCTAAAAATAGTAATCGGGTTCTAGAGGATCTCAATATCACTAACTACCCTCAATCAATCATAATTCCAGTTTAGCAACCTTTTCTTGCGGCCGGAATCATCGCGAGAGTTTAGTCTCAATGAGTGTAGCATACTGCTACTGTTCTATGGCCAAGTTGGTCAATTTAAAGGTTCTAAGGTCAGTTGGTGCTTAATGACCCCTTAGATGACCCATATTCTCCTTGTTCCAACACAAGGGATATCGGTACAATCTAAAGTGCCACACCAACGTAGCTACTGCTTCAACCATATCGGTCTATGCCGTACAGTTCCCTCACAGTTTATTGCTACTTACCTAAAGGGTATCCCCCAGATCCGGGTTAGGATCTATAGTAACTCCGATTCAACCCACAAAGATAAAGCATATAAGTCAAGCAATTAAAAACAACAGTGATCTAATCCTAAGGTACACCTCACTTATAGATAATCCCCAACAGAGTCGCCAGTTTTGTGATCGGTAGGAATGAGAACTGACTGTTTTGGAATGCTGGTTTGCGTTTGCGTTTGTTTTTGCAAAATGTCGCGATAAGCAAGAGTCGTCACTGTCTTTTATTTTATCCAACAAGGAAAGGAAAAAAGCACAGAAAAATTCCTTTTTGAGATATTTCTCGGGTTCGGGAGGTAGATTATAGAAAGGGAAGGTATTAGCACCCTTTCTATCTGTGGTTATCCACGGGCTCTTAGGTACTTGCTCATTGTGTTTTCGAAAGTTTGCTTTTCTTTGTGTTTGTGGGTTTGAAAGAAGTTTTTGTTTGAAAGGTGTAAGTGCAAAAAGTTTTGTTTTATTTTAAAAGGAGCAAGTACTTAAGAACCATCTACCTACTCGAAAAGGGAATTAAACTGTGCTAATGTCCTTTAAGCAATGCTAGCCCACTATTGATGAGTAGGTAGCATCGTCGTTGGAGTTTAAGGGTCAATTCGATTAAGGGACGTGTGGTCACTAAAGCAATATTAGGATGCCTTAGCGGTAACCCTAATGTCTTAAATCATTTTATCCGAGGCAACCGTTTCGAGGAAACTATGATCTTTGGACAAGAGGGCGACCTCTAAAACTTCCTATACTCAATGACCACGTTCAAAGGCAACCAAGTTAGGTGTACCCTAAGAGTGCCCATGTGCGAGTGTGTTATTTTTAAATTATTTATCTTTATACATGTCATGGGTGAGCTATGTTGATTTTAGGTTAAAGATTTGATCTTGTCATGCATTCCCTATTTATCAAACATCTAACAGTTAATAGTTGTGGAATTTAAATTGCGGAAATTAAATCTAAACTATTACAAGGCGTCAGATATTTACATCGCCAAAAACAAACCCTTTAATTTAAATTGCAGAAAGTAAAATAAAACGATAAATAATTAAAGTCCTAATTAAAAGCTATTACATTCCGGAAGCAATTACAATATTGGAAATAAATGGATCGCGTGCAAGAAAATTAAATCAGCGTATTTTTTAGGGTTTTGACCCTTTTTTGAAAGAAAGCATGTTTTTTTGTTATTTTTGGAAATTATGGAATTAAATTAAATGAACAACTAAATTAAATTAAATAATGAAAATATTTTTGAATTTTTGAGTATTTAAAGAAATAAAATAAATTAATCAAAGCTAATAAAAACCTAATTATCTAAATTAATTTTAATTATTGCAAAAATACTAAAGTTATTTTCTAATTAAACTAAATTAATTGAATTAATATTTATTTACAAAAATAAAGTGTTGAATTTAATTTTAATAAATAAAATATATTTTTTGTTTTTGATTTTATTAAGAAAAAAGATTAATTGGTTAGTGATTAATAAAAAGAATAACAATTAATTAATTAAAGGAAAATAATAAAAATAGAGAGAGAGCTTAGGAGTATACGGGTCTGATTGGAGGGGTGAAACAGTTGTTGGCGTCATGTGTAAACTGTTTTGTTTTGGCCATTTGTGTTTTGGCTTTTGGCCATTTGTGTTTTGGCCTCAACGTTCCTTAATGAACCTGCATGGGATCCTGTCTAAATCTGCAGTGTTGAATCTCATGAACACATTAAATAAATTACTATATATCATAAAATACAAATAAAGTCAATATATGAAGAAATTTAATGTTTAGACCAATATGACATGTATGAATGATTAATACCCTTTTGATCATGGAGATCAAATCTGCCTTACCCTTACTGGAGAAGTAGTGATATGAATACTTTTATGCCCTTTTGATCATGGAGATCAAACCAGCCTTACCCTTATTGGAGAAGTAGTGAGATGTTGGTTTGTAACCGGGATGACTTGTTTGTAGTGAGATGTTGATTTGTAACCGGGATTACTTGTTTGTAGTGAGAGAGGGATTTGTAATAAGGATTTCAAGGTTTTAGGGTTCTTGAAAGAATTTGATATTCTGACTGTGTTGTGGCAAGGGTTTTTTTCTTCTTCTCCCTGTTTGTGTGAAAAGAATGAGATTATATAATGGAAATTAGAGCAAAGAAAATGGGCTTTGAATGTGCAATTGAGCCTCCAATGTTCACTTGAATTTGTCACGTTCTAGGCAAAATCTCAGGGGCTTAAGTGCAATTTTTGAAGTTGAAATATGAAAACAAAATGTTGCCGACATCGAGAACTAACTTCTGTCCGAAAATCGGCTCAAACGGATAAACGGTGAATTAGTTATGAATTTTTGAAGTTTCAGCTGAGACAAACTTATTTTGGGCTCCAGTGTCGACTCTGACACGTCCTTCAATAAAAAACTGGTATTGATCGGAGCATAATTCGTTCTCGACTTTTAAAGCAAAGTTGTAGATCTATGAGTCAGTGACCTTGTGTAAAAATATGAGCCCAATCCGATAAAAATTGACCGAGTTATGAATTTTCGAAGTTTCGGCCCAGATGAAATATTATTCAGCATTCAGGATTTTCGGCGCGTCACGCGTGCTCTGAGCAAAAAACGAAGACCTTTTGGATACCGTTTGAACTTAATACCTTCTGTGAAAACTTAGCCAACTCAATTTGTGAAATTTTGGCGCCGGAACTAGCTCGATACGATGAAAATCGACCAAGTTATGATTTTCTGAACATGACGCAAATAAACTTCTGTCACAAATGTTCTGTACGAAAATACTTGATAAATCCACATTTTTGAAGACCTTCTGATCGAAATTGGCTTCCAGCCGTGAGAGATGAAAACATAGATGACGTCAAGACGGAATTTTGGCCACCGGAACGGGTTCAAAACGAGCCACAATCTTCAAGTTATGAATTTTTTAGCGCGTAAAAACTGCACTTTCAGCATACTTTTTCACCATATTTCTTCGAGAAAACTCACACATTCGGATACCTTCTTTAAAGAATTGACTCTTGAGCCGAACCTGAATTTGAGAATACGTTATCAGAGATATCCTGGTGAAAGAACACCTGAATATGACGCGCCGGGTTGGACTTGTGAATCTTTCTTGAAATGTTTTGAGAAATATGGGAGGGCAAATTTTGGGGTACAACAGAATGGGTCTCACCTTCTTTTTTAACTGAGGCATTTTGCCTGGAAAGGGTAAAATACAAGATGTTTCTAATAAAGGGACCGCCACCTGCAAGGATTTCACAACAAACTTCTCTGCAAGATTTTTCAAAAGAAATGCCATTTGATGGAGAATCAGATAAACTTTCCAAAATTCTGGAATAACGCGATAAGTGGTCATAGTTTCTTCTTTAACCAAGATATTTCACCTGGAACAGGTAATAAACTTCACCCGGCTTCTGGATTTAGCCTAGAACGGTAATAGTTTCTTTTTTAATCAAGATCTCTCTTAAAAAGGGTAATAACCTCTTTGTTTCTTTCAAGTTCTTGTGTGAATGAGAAAAAATTGGGAGGGATATGCTTGGTTCTGTCACTTTTTATGTAACCTTCTTTCATCTGGGTAACACATGCAGCATTGTCTTCATCCAAAATTGTTGGATTATTATCAATTAGTAAACTAGGCGCTCCTTGAATATGTCGAGTTACCGATCGTAACCATCCACACCCTTTGCTTACTTCATGAAGGGAAATTACTTCAACATGATTTAAATAAGTTGCTATAAGTTTTTGCTTTTGCGATCTCTATGATATTGCAGTGTTAACTGTAGCAGTAGAAATGTTTTTGACTAAGCCATTGGATTGACTTGACTTGTACAGATCAAAATAAAAATCGCCACCGTGCTTTATTATTTCTAGAGGAATGGGAAAAGAGCGAATAACCCAAAAGAGGGGGGAAAGATTCTAGGTAAGGGGGTTGGTTATGCAAAGGGAATGTATTAGCACCTTAAACATCTATAGTACTCCGCAAGAACCTCTTTGAAAAATCTATATATTTTGGCTATAAAATGTTGTATGTAAAATAGATTGTGGGGATGAGAAAAAAGAAGCATATTTTTTATAATTTTTGCACCCGCCGCGGTTGCAAACCTTTAGTGCCTACGTACCACCTTCCGTGCAATAGGGGATCAGGGTACACGTAGTTCCTCTTTAAAATATTTAAAACACAAGTGTGTTGGTTAATTTTATGAGATAAGACATCATCGTCATTGTCTGTGTGGAAAACATACTTACTACCCATAATCATGAGAAAGGATAATTTGCATCATCTCAAAGTGGAGGATATGGCTTAGATTTTAAAATCAACAAGACCTCACTCAACACCCATGTGGAAAATATCTCACTTCATTATATATTGTAGAAGTATAGTTGCTTGCATCACTACAAGGATTGACAATAGCCCAATCTTTTGAGAAAAGCTTTAAAGCAAAAAATCCAAAGTGGCAAAGATTGTTTTAATGAGATTGATTGACTTTTAGTCGTCTCACAAAAATGTCAAGGTATTATTAAGTTGATTAAAGTCTATTTATGAAAATGTTTTGTAAATGCATAGACCTAAGTCCAAGTTTATTATGAAAAGTGGTTCAAGTTTAGAAACAAGAAGAGTTTTCAAAAGGAGGGAGAAAATTTTTGAAATTAAAGAAGATGGGAGGAGATGAAGGGACTATCCTAAAGCATAAGGTAAAAGCTAGAGAAAAGAACCATCTAACCAAAAAGAAGTCAACACTTGACATTATGAGTCAAGGTAGAATTCCCATTATTTGGATTGAAACCAAGCAAGGATACTAAACCTCTTGAGAAGACCAAACTTCAAATGTATTAAGTCTTCACAAAAATTGGGCAGAGTAACGACTGTATACAGGTGAATTCAAGATTACAGACAAAGTATGTAATCACAATAACCTGCACACAAAACAAATAAATAACTCAATGTCTTGAGGTAAACCCCAAGAATTCTAGAAAAAATATCAATTAAGGTCACAAGGTCTCCAACATAGGTCAAGGTTTCTACTCCTAAGTCCAAGAAGTCCATAAATCCATAATGCCAAGGATAGTAACCAAGTAGTCCAAGCAACATTAAATTTTTTTGAGGGTTTAAGTTGATTTTTAGGTATCTTTAAAAAGAAATGAAAATCTCAAGTGAGCAAATTAAAAATGACATGAATATAAAGGCTCAAGTGAGCAAATATGAAAATAGCATGAAATGTAAATGCTAAAGTAAATGGTACATAAAGTAAAAGCATAAAATAAAGTCAATTGTTTAGAAGTTAATGGTTAGTTGGATGGCCATCTTAAAACTTGCATTTGGAACTCATTAGAGGATTGGTAGAACCAAAGACTCTCAAAAACAAGTTACATTTTCTTTCCATCAAGTATATCATCCATTTTAAGAATCTCAAAATAACTTAATGATCAATGATGTTTAAGTGATCCACTTTGACCAAAATTGATGAAGTTCCATTAGAGGATTGGTAGAACCAAAGCCTCCTAACAATGGATCTTAAGGTTATTGGATTATAGGGTACAAATTAATATACTTGGGCTTGCAAACATAAGTTTGGGCCACGAATGATCATTTTCTCAAATCGGGACAAAATTTAGCGCTATGTTAAACAATCGTGAGTGGACTTATATAGAAGTCACACCTATTTTGAGACCGGTCAATAGCAATTTATGCACCATTTTTTTAGACATGATATTGAAATAATACTCCAATAACACTTAGTGCAATAACAAGGGGATGAGACGAAGAAGGAAGGGAAAAATAAATAAACCACATTTGAATCAAAATTTAATCAAACTATTATTAAAATCATTCATCCATATTTATGGAGTTCAACTCAGCACCATGGATCCAATGATGTTAATAAAGTTCATGATCAAAATTTCAATCCAAGATCAGCCAAAAAATATACAAAAATAAAATTTTATTTTAAAATAAAAGAATAAGGGTTTAAAAAATGATTAAAATGAAAATAATAGAGAAAAAAGGAAACTATGTTCAAATTAATCAAGAAAAAAATAAGTAACACCATAGAAAAATCATAAATTGACTCAAATATTTTTATAAAATTTTTGGTAATTATCTAAAGTCAGAAATTATTTTTAAAATTAAAAGAAATATGTAAAATAAACAAAAAATGATGAAAAATAACAGTCAGAAGTAAAAATTAAATGAGGTCATCAATATTTGTCACAGTGTCATTGGATCCTTCCCTATTTTTTCCAGAATTTAAAAATGATTAAAAGTATTTTTAAACATTTAAAACAAATTAAATAAAGTGAAAAATTATAAAAAATATCAAAACACAAAATAAAATCATGAAAAAATAAAAATCATAAAGAGAAAAATCAAAGGTATTTTCCGTAATTTTTTCAGATTTTTTGGAGTTAAAATGAATTTTCTATGAATTTTTTAAACTTAAAACAATTAAATATAAAAATTAGAAATAAAAAATAAAGTCAAAAATATGTGGACCATAGGATGAGAGTCAAAATGTATTAGTAATCAAATCCAAGGGATCTAGCGCACTGCGTATATCATGGTCATTACTGAATAAAGCATATGATTCAATATAAAATTAGAAATTCAAAAAATCCAAATGGCGTTGTTTCATTGGTTGAAGGATAACACGTTGGTCATCTTCAACCTCCAGCCAGTCTCAAAACCTGTCCGCTCAAACTGTAAACTTAGAGTACGAGACCGGTATCATTCGCTTCGTCTCATCAAGACGAAGGCAACCACACCTTCACGAAAAAATTTATGTAAATTGTAGCTCAAACAATTTAGAAGAGAAGGTTTGAAACGGGATTTGAAATTTCATGGTCAAAACATGCTTCCAGTTAAAAACAAATATTGCGATTAGAACCAGGATGATAAGAGCTTCACAATAGTATCAAAGTTTGAGAGAATTGGTGAAGGAATCTACCTATTGAAGTTAAGTTGCAGAGCTTTGAAACTGGACTTCTGTGGATCAATATAGGTCATGATTCTTGAAGGTAATTGTATGGTTAGCTTCATGGAAGTTCAATGAAGGTGAATTGACAAAGAGAAATGATTGAGGGATGCTGCAAAAGCAAATTCTAAGTAGCTGGAAATTGGGTTCAAGAGAGAGTTTGGCAGGGTGATCTTAGTTGTCTAAGCTTGAGAAAATGAATGGGGATGACCCTATGTTTATAGGAGAATGAATGGGATCCTTAAGCGTGTGAAATGATAAAGTTTGGAGGGAAATTGTGTGACTTATTTAGCATCAAAACTCATCCAAATCGTGTGTTTCATGATGCCAAACGCCTTTAGAAAATTTCTAAACATGATTAGAAGCAAAAACGGTATAAAACTTGTGATTAGAAGCCAAAACAAATATTTCAAAATCTGACTTGTGATGAAACTTCAATTTCAAGTTACCAAATTCAAATCAATGGCATTCTCAACTCAAGGGGTCTTAGGGCCTGATTCTTAAAGATTTAGAAAGATGAGGTTAAAAGATTTGTAATGAAAAAGGAATGGGTCAAAATGGTTGCTTGAGCTGAAAGTTGCGTTGAGTCAAAGTTGGAAGAAAGAAGTTGACTTTTCATACTTAAAAAATTTCTAAGTTTTTCTTCAAAAATGAATTATAATGTCTTGTATCCAAACATGGTCTTCCACTTGGAATTTGTTATTGACTAAAAAAATGGCATGAGGTAGATATCTTGAATGTCATTTTGAGACTTGAACCATTCAAAATCTCCAAAAATTGAGAGAGTTATGACTTGTTGAAGTTGGAAAAATTCATGAAATGACCTATAATCTTTTGCATCCTTAGGGAATCTTCCACTCATTTTCAAACTTTGCACTTTGAAGATGGGTTGAAGTTCACACATTCAAAATCATCATGGAAAAATAATGGGATCAAGGTGATGAAATTTGATCAAATTATGATCATGTGAAGTCACATAAAGGAATTTGGGGGTTCATCTGGAGGACTTGTAATCTTTCTTCATCATCAGGTTTCTTACTCAGAAAATTTCCTTGAGACTTTTGAAGTGATTTGTTAATAATCCTTTGAAGAGAAGTATGTTTTTAGAATCACTCAAAAATACCAAAAGATGAGCAAGATATACCCCTTTGAAGTTCAAAACCTAGCTCCTAGAGCAACAAAATGCCTTGGGAAATCTTTGTAATTTTGATCAACCTTCTTGCACAAATACCTTTGTCATGTGATTATAAGTTGTTAAGGATGTTAAGGAGAAAAAATTTCAACCAAAACCACTTCCAAATCTTGAGAATTGAAGGAGATATGCACTTGTGATCATTAAAATCAAAGACTTATCCAATTGAGTCAAACTTATTTAGTCAACCCTTGTACTTTTAAGCTAAATCTGACAACTTGAGGCATAATGAATCATGAAAGACTTTGTCATGATGTTACTTCAAAATATCTTTCATATAGGCTTAAATCTCAATGAAGCTTTGTTGAGGAAGGTACAAATAAGTAACTTATGAATCCAAAAGCTGACTTTGATGGAATGCATTGTGCTTTCACCTACATCATCAACAATTAGGATACACATACATTATATTTGTTAATTAAAGAGGAATCAAACATAGAGGATCACAAAATACAAGTCAAGGTGCTTGGTGATTCCCTATAGAGCAAGTCCAAAGATAGGGAGAGGAAACAAACCCTAGTGTGTGACTTGGTTGTGATGGAATTGATATGATATAATGAAGGAATCTTACGGGAAAAAATTGGGGTACAATAGTTGCCCTTATTTAAGTGTCTTCTATCTAGAGATACGAAGGTTAAAATATTCGTGTCGACGCGATTGAAGATACTTAAATATAAAACAAGCCCTATTTTTGGCCCTAAGATACCGTGTAATGCTTATGATTATGAATGTAGATGAACAAATCTAAAGGGACGCAAGACACCACTGGGGCTGTAAAAAGTAAAAAGGGGAAACAAAAGGAAAACTTGACCATGAAAATAAATCATTGGTAAAGGAAAGACAAGCCTCTGTTAGGGGTAATGTCCAAGATAGGATCCAAAGCATTGTCAACTTAAGAGAGTAAAGGATAGTGGTGACCGACATATGACTTCGAACTATCCAATCTTTGAGGGGATATAAAAAAAGTAAAGTCGACTCACCGGAGAAAGAGATGGTAAGATAATACCAGTAAATCTCAAGGTGTATCTAGTATTTATGACTCGTACAGATGAACCTCTATTGAGTAACAGAATCTCAACGATGAACTACCTTCCATAATGACAAAGCTACCATCCATTGGAATAACAATCTCAATAACAGACTACCATCCATAATGACAAGGCTACCATCCATTGGAGTAACAATCTCAACAATAGACTACCTTCAATAATGACAAGGCTACCATCCATTGGAGTAGCAATCTCAACAACAGACTATCTTCCATAATGACAAGGCTACCATCCATTGGAGTAACAATCTCAACAACAGACTACCTTCCATAATGACAAGGCTGCCATCCATCGGAATAACAATCTCAATAACAGACTACCTTACATAATGAAAAGGCTACCATCCATCGGAATAACAATCTCAACAATAGACTACCTTCCATAATGAAAGGCTACCATCCATTGGAGTAACAATCTCAACAAAAGACTACCTTCCATAATGACAAGGCTACCATCCATTGGAGTAACAAACTCAATAACAGACTACCTTCCATAATGACAAGGCTACCATCCATCAAAATAACAATGTCAACAACAGACTACCTTCCATAATGAAAAGGCTACCATCCATTGGAGTAACAATCTCAAAAACAGACTACCTTCCAAAATGACTAGGCTACCATCCATTGGAGTAACAATCTCAACAACAGACTATCTTCCATAATGACAAGGCTACCATCCATTGGAGTAACAAAAATCTGAATCTTCTTTGGGAACAATCAGATTCATCGAGGAAGTACAGGTTACTCAAATAAAGAGTACTGCCATTGGCTTATATGAGGAGGAATTGCAATAAATATTTCCTGAAGAAGAAATAGCTTCCTGGATAAATGCCAATATAATTCCTATAGGAATTTCTTGTGCAAAATAAATGCACATTCTCAAACTAGGGCTCAAAGCTTGCGGAAATCCAAATAATAATATTGCTGAGGGTATCCATTCCAACCAGAAATAAATCAGAATGAAGCAGCCAATCAAAATACGCCTTTTTGAGAAATAAACTCAAGAGGGAAATTCTATCTCATCCAGACAGCAAGCTGAAAAGAAGGTTGAAACAAAATTCTTCCACAAGGGATAACTCTATAGGGAAGTTGAAAGAATGTACACTTTCTGCTTAAAGGTTGACATTCTATTAGAGAGAGGGTAATACAACTCTACAAAACAGGGTAACATGTCAGCAAAATTTTAATGAATGCAAATGAGAAATGATCTTGTAAATTTGAACATGTAGATGTATATGTGAATGTATGAATGTCACCATGTATGATGACAAAGCAGACACAGAACACTGGGGGATAACCAGGCAAGGCCACAAATGGGTATAATCAATACTTGGCTAAATCAAAATTAGGATGGAATTTCCATAAGAAAAGTAAGCAACAAACGAGGAACAAATTCCTATTTCATAGCTTAACTTTACTGGGGAAGAAGAATATCAAATTAAACAGCGATGTAACATCTTCCTCCGAGATTTAACTGGAAACCAAACAAACTGGACACCAAAAGAGAGTTTGAAGTTCAAATTTCTGCCAGGGATGACTTCACTAGAGAAGAAAAAAATCATCTAGTTGAGTCATCAGTTGGTGTAGCATTCTGAATTCAATGGGGAGGATAATACTATATTGGCAAAGAATACTTCAAGATACATCTTCTATAATGAGAGTGATAATTGCACCAACTTCTCTAGGGAGAAAGTACGAAAACCTCACGAGGCAACAATTTCAGAAAAGTATCTCGACTCAGCGTCACCTGGAGAATTTCAAACACTACAGCAAGAAAAACTTCTGGGGATTTTAAATACAATTCAACACTTGGTGGGAGAAAACCCAAAAAGTTGATAACCATCTCGACACTTCTTCAATAAAACGCTGCCCTTGCCTGACTATCGGGAAATCAAACAAAATGCAAGTACTGCTGAAGGAGATGCTTCGCAAATGATTCCAACTCAGCATGCACGGGGAGAAATGACTTTTATTAAATGAGTGAAGCCTTCACTGGGGAATATTGGATAGAGTCTTCATATCATGCAAACCTCTTGAGTTTATCCGTCCCTGGGATCACTAATTTTGTCCCCCTTGTATCCCAAAATTTAAAGTAATTCGTAAATTCTTTTCAAAAATAATTTTGTTATTTTAATCTGTTTGCTTTGATCATTACTATCAATAATAAAATAAATCTTTATAAGCTAAATAAAATAAGAATTGCAAAGAATTAGATAAAAGGCTCAAATTTTATTAATAGAATGGTAGCCTGCAAATGGCAAGACTCCATGGATGATTACAAAGTTTGGAACATAGTAATATATATTGGAAAATATACATTGAATTACAATGACCACCATTCTCTCTAGAAACTTTGAATTCCTGAGCCGAAACTTTGGTTGAAGAGTAGCAAGATCCAAGCAGATTGTTGCTTCATTGATTAAGTCTTGTCTAATGCAGTTACTTTCCAGAAAATCCCTAACTTTTTCCTAGGTTATCCTCGCGGGTTTTCAAACTACCGGGAATCATTTATTCTGTTTATGTCTCTAACTTTTTCTTAGACCTCCCTTTCGGGTTTTCGGCCTACCGAGACGCTCCTTTTTGCCTAAGTCGCCCTTTCGAGTTTTCGTCTTAATGAGCTATTCTTTTATTTTTCTAGGCAAAGTATTTCTTGAATGCATCAGCATTCACAGGACGTGGGAACTCCTCACCATCCATTGTTTCAAGAATCAATGCACCGCCAGAGAAGGTTTTCTTGACAACATAATGACCTTCAAAATTGGGAGTCCATTTGCCCCTAGAATCAACGTTGAAAGACATGATTTTCCTGAGCATGAGGTCGCCTTCTCTGAATTCACGAGGTTTAACCTTCTTATCAAAAGCTTTCTTCATTCTCTTTTGGTATAATTGACCATGACATAAGGCCATCATTATTTTCTCTTATATTAAATTCAGTTGGTCAAACCTGTTCTGGACCCATTCAGCCTCCGACAGCTTAGCTTCCATTATTACAGCAAAGAGGGAATTTCAACTTCAATGGGGAGCAATACTTCCATGCCATATACAAGAGAGAACGGGGTTGCCCCCTGTTGAAGTGTGTACAGATGTTCGATACCCATGCAAAGCAAAAGGGAGCATCTCAGTCTTTATAAGTAACCACCATTTTCTGGATGATTTTCTTGATGTTCTTATTGGCCGCTTCAACAGCTCCATTCATCTTTGGCCTGTAGGGAGATGAATTATAATGGAAAACTTTAAACTCTTTGCAAAGTTCAGACATCATTTTGTTATTCAGATTTGATCCATTATCAGTAATAATCCTGCTTGGCACACCATACTGACATATGAGGTTGTTCTTGATAAAACGCACTACCACTTGTTTAGTGACACTAGCATATGAAGCTGCCTCCACCCATTTGGTAAAGTAGTCAATTTCCACTAAGATAAAACGATGTCCATTTAACGCCTTTGGTTCAATCATTCCGATCATATCAATACCCCACATAGAGAAAGGTCATGGGGAAGAAATAACATTGAGAAGTGAGGTACATGAATTTTATTAGCATAAATTTGGCACTTATGGAACTTCTTTGAAAATTTGTAGCAGTCAGATTCCATTGTCAGCCAATAGTAACCGGCCCTAAGCATCTTTTTTTCCATTGAATTTCCATTGGCATGGGTACCAAATTAACCTTCATGAACTTCATGCATTAACATGTCTGCTTCGTGTCTATCCACGCATCTGAGCAAGACCATGTCATGATTTCTCTTATACAATACATCTTCATTAAGGAAAAATCTGCCCGCCAACCTTCTCAATGTCTTTCTATCCTTATTTGATGCACCAATTGGGTATTCTTGGGTTCGGAAGAAATGCTTGATATCAAAATACCAAGGTTTTTCATCTGCCACATTCTCTGCTGAAAACACATGAGCCGGTCTATCTAAATGTTGCACTGTAATACAAGGCACATCATTCCCAGTATTAACTTGATACATAGAAGCCAGAGTTGCCAAAGCATCCTCCATTTGATTTTCATCTCTCGGGATATGATGGAATTCAACCTAGTTAAAGAAAGGTAATAGTCTTCTAGCATAATCTTTGTAAGGGACTAAGCCAGGGTGAAGAGTATCCCATTCACCTTTAATCTGATTAACAACCAAAGTTGAATCACCATACACATCTAGAACCTTGATTCTAAGGTCAATGGCATCCTCGAGACCCATAATACAAGCCTTATATTCTACCATATTATTAGTGCAATAAAATTTCAACCTTCCAGTAAAAGTAATGTGTGACCCATGTGGAGTAATGATCATCGTACCAATTCCTTTTCCGTAAGCATTCACTGCTCCATTAAATACCATGCCCCAACAAGATTCATGATCTGGAACTTCCCTAGTCAAAGGTTCATCATAATATTTTGCTTTTAAGAACATCACATCCTTATCGGGGAAATCAAACTTGACAGATTGATGGTCATCTACCGGTTGGTGAGCAAGGTAATCCGCTAGCACACTACTTTTATGGCCTTTTGAGTGTGGTACTTGATGTCGTATTCAAACAATAACATTTTCCAGAGGGAAATTCTCCCGGTAAGAGTAGGCGTTTCAAAAATATACTTAATTGGTCCATTTTAGAAATCAACCAAGTAGTATTATTCAACATATATTGTCGCAACCGTTTGCCGCCCGGGCCAAAGCGTAACATGTCTTCTCTAACATAGAATACCGTGACTCACAATCAGTAAATTTATTACTGAGGTAGTATATGGCATATTCTTTCTTTCCTGTTTCATCTTGTTGTCCCAAAATACAACTCATAGAACTTTCCAACACTGTTAGATACATGATCAACGGTCTTCCTTCAACGGGAGGGAGCAAGATAGGAGGTTCAAGCAGATATTCTTTGATACATTCAAATTCCCTTTGGCAATCATCTGTCCACACACAACCTTGATCTTTCTTTAGCAACTTAAATATTGGTTCACATGTTGCAGTCATGTGGGAGATGAATCTGGAAATATAATTCAGACGCCCAAGGAAGCCTCTAACTTGCTTCTCATTCCTTGGCGCATACATTTCTTGGATTGCTTTGACCTTATCTGGGTCAACTTCAATCCCTTTCTGGATGACAATGAAACCCAACAACTTCCCTGATCGGACACCGAATGTGCATTTATTTGGATTCAAACGGAGATGACACTTCCTCAAACGCTGAAATAATTTCAATAGGTCTTCCACATGCCCTTCTTCGGTCTGTGATTTTCCAATCATGTCGTCATCATATACCTCAATTTCATTGTGCATCAGATCATGGAATAGGGTTGTCATATCCCTCTGGTACGTTGCACCAATGTTCTTTAACCCAAAGGGCATCACTCTGTAACAGAATGTTCCCCAGGGTGTGATAAACATTGTTTTTCCATGTCCTTTAGAGCCATTCTTATTTGATTATATCCGGAAAATCCGTCCATGAACGAGAATACTTTGAATTTTTTTGTGCTATCAACCAACATATCAATGTGTGGCAATGTAAAATCATCTTTTGGACTAGCTTTATTTAGATCTCTGTAATTTACGCACATGCGGACTTTCCCATCTTTCTTTGGTACGGGCACAATGTTGGCTATCCATTGATGATACATTCATGTCACAAGAAAACCGACATTTATCTGCTTTAATACTTCTTCTTTGATTTTACTGTCATATCAGGGTGGGCTCTTCTCAACTTTTGCTTGACGGGCAGGCACTCTGGATTCAAAGGCAAATGATGCTCCACAATAATGGTATCTAGACCCAGCATATCTTGGTAAGACCAAGCAAAGATGTCCACATGCTCATTCAATAGTTCAGTCAACATGTTCTTCATGTCAGGATGCAACGATGCTTCAATCTTGACTTCCTTTGGCTCCTCTTCTAAACCGAAATTGATTGTTTCCAATGACTCTTTATACGGCTGAATGGCATTTTTCTCGTGCTCGAGCAACTGTGAAACCTCTTCTGGAATCTCATCATACTCTTCTTCTTTTGTCCCGAACACAGGATATTCAAAGTTGGGAGAGGGTGCGGGGTCATTTTATTCAAAGGGTTTATTAATTAATCTGCACATGTGATTTGTTATTCCTTTTAGAAACTGACACATATATATCAAATGATTATGCAAATTTATTCACAAACATATTGTATTCAAAAAGGTTTTTTTTTATTACCATTTTCCATGAAAAATAAAACAGAAAAAATTAAAGACACAATTTTTGAGAATCAAAGATAACTTTTATTTATGATTTTAATGATCACAACAAACAGATAAGCTACAATATTAACTTTCATCTTGGGAAGAATGAAAGCTTTTAGCAAAGAAAAACAAATTACTTTGAGACATGCATGCAAGAGGGAACATCATAAGTGACCCAATTCTGGATTCTGACTCCAGGTGTCACATAATTTGGCACTTCTTGATCTTCTTCATCCTTCTCAATAGCGTTAACTCCAGAGACAGTTGGATGGAGGTAGCCTTCGCTGCAGAAAACATCATGATAACTGCTCATAGTAGTCTTTGGCTTTAAACTTTCATTCTTGCCATTCTTGGCAGAGAATTCTAAACCAGCCTTGTTCTTGTTTACTGGAAGATCAACGACATGTCCCTATATCTTACTCGGACCACTGCGTACAACCTGCTGAGCATCTTTTAATGAAACCATAGAGTTCTCATTCCTCTTACATTATCAACAGATAGATCCTGGAAGTGCGTCCCCGCAGCAGTCTCATCTGCCTCAACAACACTGAAATATGATAGGTGGGATATCAGCAATGCTTGCTCTCCGTTTATAATAATCACTTTGCCTTCATGCACAAACTTTAACTTTTGGTGTAGTGTGGAAGTGACTGCCCCTGCTTCATGTATCCATGGTCTTCCCAGTAGACAACTATACGTGGGCACAATATCCATGACTTGGAAAGTGATCTGAAACAGATGTGGGCCTATGTGAATAGGCATATCGACCTCCCCAATAACCGACTTTCTCGACCCATCAAAAGCTTTGAAAATAATACCACTTGGGCGCATAGGAGCCCCTTGATATTTCAACTTCATTAGTGTACTCCTTGGTATCACATTCAAAGCAGATCCATTATCAATCAACACATTTGACAATGAATCACCTTTGCAGTTCATGGATATGTGGAGGGCCAAATTGTGATTCTTCCCCTCGCTAGGCAATTCATCATCGCAAAAGCTTAGGTTATTACATGATGTAATATTACCTACCACACTGTTGAATTGATTTATTGGTATGTCATACTCCACGAAGGCCTGGTCCAACACCCTCATTAAGGATTCCCTATGAGCGGTAGAATTCATTAACAATGCCAAGATAGATATTTTTGAAGGAATCTGCAATAACTAATCCACAATTCGATAGTCACTAATTTTGATTATCTTTAAAATATCATCTACGTCCTTCTCTAGGGTAGCGCCATTGGATTCCCCTGCAGTATTCTTATCTTCAGCATTTTCTATATCCTTCTTTCCAGCATTATCATTTCCCCAAATTACTGGTGCAAACACACGACCGCTATGGGTCACTCTACTAGTTTCAACTATATTTCCAACACTGGACAACGGCTGGATGGAAACTTCCACACCATCCTCCACAATTGTAGCATTATACTTGTATGTTACAACTTTGTTAGATTTGTAAGGAACGGGCCCTGGTAAGCAAATCACCACAGGGGAAACAACTGGATTGCTACACTATTCAATTTCAACAGGTTAAGAATCATTGAAACACAACACAATCACATTCACACCTTCTTCAGACAATTTGGACATCAAAGAATCATCACCAGAGAACAAACCCTAATCTGAGGAAAAGAATTCATCTGTGAAAGCATACTCGTCATCTGACTCTTACTCAACCAAGCAAACCTCAATCTCATTAACCTCATGGTAATCATCTCTTTGCCCTGAAACCTTGATAGTTCCATTATCCAACAACAACTAAATACCTTTCCTTACAATTGAACATCCTCAGGAATTCCTGCAGTAAATCTGACAAGATCCATAGTGGTGCTCTACTTTACCAGTCATGTGGCAAAAAGTAGCATGCATTTGTACAAGATCATCATTCATATGTTCCACATCAAATATTTTGAACTCTCCAGGACATACAGAAACCATGTTTACTTCTTCTTCATACTCTGCTCTAGGCCTGATTATATGGATGAGGCCCTCGTCCATCATCTCTTGCAAATCAGCCTTTATCTCATCGTAACCTTGTATAATAGTACTACAGACACCACAACCAGCATGGTCATGAGTATAGTAACTAAACTTGTAAAGGTCTGCATGCATCTTCACCAAGTCCCCTCTAACCAGGTTAATATCATATATACGAAAGTCCCCTGGACAACCAACAACCATGTTAACAACATTTGGTCCTCCATGTTTTGGAAGATGATTATCTTTTACATTCGGACTGACATCTTTGAAGGACAAGAGGCCAAATTAAACCATTTTCTGTACCTCGGATTTCAGAGGATAACAGTTTTCCACATTATATCCTGGTGCACCCTGGTGGAAAGCGCACGTCTGAACTGCCTTGTAGTACCAATGTAAAGGGGATGGTATAGCAGGAGGTGGCCTAGTCTGGACCAACTTTCTCTGAAGCAATGCTGGAAGTAGCTCTGCATAACTCATAGGGATATAGTCAAAAGGTTCTCTTCTCTGATTCTACCCTTGACTTCTGTTGTACCCCAAAATTTGCCCTCTCATTCTCCAAGGCCTTTCTCACAAGGACTCTCAGGGTTTAAGTTTGCACAAGTGCATTGGGATCTTCCAGTACCAAAATTAAAAGGAAACTATCAAAAAGGGAGAAAAATAGATAAAAATAACACTTTGACAAATTTTCTGAAAAATAGGCCTCCTTCGATTCAGCCTTTCGATTGGACAAGTGTGTTGCCTACATGCTTGCAATCAAATGCCATGACATGTTGTCCACGCATGACCCCTGCAAGGAAACCCTTTCGATTCACCAAGCGTGCTGCCTGCAAGCCTACTTCGATTTGGACAAGTTTACTGCCTACAAGCCTGCTTCGACTGGACAAGTTTGCTGCCTGCATGCTTGCTTCATTTGGACAAGTTTCGATGGGACAAAGTAACCATCTCTATGCATCCTTCGAATTCACTTGCACCAAGGGCCTCTTGCATAATTTTCTTCATACAAGCTTTGTTTGAGCCAAGAGGTATCTTCATACAAGATTTGACTAAGTTCTTGCTTCCCTTGAAAAAGCGCCCTTCAATTCAGAAGCCAGGAACTTCCCTCATGCTAAAAATACACAAGGCAATGACTCCCTTTATGTTTGTTTCGATCCACATGCTTTGATTGGGCAATATGCTTCCTTCGAGCATGAGCTTTCGATTTGGAAATATGTTTTCTTCGCTACAAGCTTCGACTGGGCATTAGCTTCTTTCGACCACAAGCTTCAACTGAGGGAGAGGCTTCCTTCGAACAAGTGTGTTTCGATCTCTTTCTTGCATTCGACTCAAGACCAAATCTCATTTTCAATGCTATGCTGCTTCCAAATATTTACATAATCAGAGGCTTACACAAGTTTGTGATACATTTCCTAAGGTTTCAAAGGTTTATTCATTGGATAATACCATTCTTGGATAAATTGGCAAAAGACTATGTACCCTTTTTTTTTTTAATAAAAGGTACTTTAGTCATAAAATCAGATTTCAACCTGATTTTGGTCTGAGCACAAGCAAGGCCAGAAGCATAAGTCACATCTTCTGCACCCCAACTGCCAAGAGGCCCCCCACATGTACTTTCACGTTACATTATTTTATCATTTCTTTGCAAGGCTGGCTTTGGACAACATGTCCATTCTTTCTCTATAAATAGAGGAATTTTTTGCAAAGGCGAAGGGAGAGGATCTTGGGACCAGAGGAACGAATCCCCTAAATTTTCTCAAACACAATAAAACTCTCAAGTTCATCAACACTTGAGAAATCACAAAAAAACCAGAATCACATTCATCTCATTCGATTCTGAAGAACAACCACACTTCAGTCTCATTCGAATCAAAGAAGCATCACACTTGCTTTTTCTCTTCCTTCGAATCCAGCGTTCCAAGTACAATTGTTGACCCTCTTTCGAATCTAGCATCCTGGGCCTCCACTCAAGGCCCCACATCCATTCAAGGCCTGAAGCAAGGTAAGTTATTCTTACCTTTGAACTTTTCGTTTCATGGCATAGTAATTTTCCCTTTCGTTTGAAACATGTACATACCATTGTTCCTTTCGTTTCCACCCTTTTAACATAATTTTCAGAACTAACCCTTTCGTTTTTGTTTTCTGTTTACCTAAACTTGCTTTAACAATTAAATTGTTTACAAGACAAATACTACCATGGCCTCAGGCCATGTTGCCATTTAATGCTTTAAACGAAAGAAACAGGAAATAGGAAATAGGAAACGAAGCTTCTGGCTTCTACCCTCTTTCTCCAGGTCAAACAAAGAAAAAAACTAGGAGGCAAACCATGTTGACTTCCAGGATCAGTCGAAAGGAATTCCTTCACTGCTTTCAACCTCCAGTCGAAGAAGGAAACAAGGCAACAAGGCAGAACTAGAAGGCTTCGCCATACACTGACTTCCAGGCCAATCGAAGGACAGGACCTCACTGGTGCCAGCCCCCAATCGAAGGCCAGGACCTCACTGTTGCTAGCCCCAATCGAAGGAGGCCAATAGAATGCAAGTCGAAGGGTGCTCTTACCTGAATCGAAGGAGCTCTTTTTTACTTCTTTTTATCTTATTTTTGCCTTTAAATTTCTATGCACTTCAATATGGTTGTAATAGTGTAGGATTTATTTTTTGTACCTTTTATTACTTTTGTACAAATGCTAGTAATTAGGTGTGTATGGCAAGATAAAAACAACAAGTAGACAACCCCTAATCAAGACTAAATGTATGTAAATAAAACACATTTTCACACTTACACCCTTAGGGTAATTCCACTTGTTGCCTATCGGAAAATAGTCATGTCCCTCGAACATGAGCATTTTAGCAAAAGACCCTCGATAAAAGATCGTAGTCCCTCGATGACCCTCGATGTTGCCTTCGGTAAACGATCTAGTCCCTAAAATGACATTGCTAAAACGTCCCATATGTTACCTTCTATGACTATACAAATGTCCCAATGCCCGTCCCTTCACATCCAACGATGGGGCTTCTTACCAAATCAATGGTAAGATAGCAACATCTAAAGGAGGAGGAAAAGAACATCTAAGACCTTTTGAGTAGGTAGGTTCGCTCTTAGTTACTCGCTTGCTCACAACAAAAACATTTTTACACCAACACTCTCATTTGAAACATTTTCAAAAGACAACACTTTGTATGCATTCTTATAGAGACGAGAATCATCACAAAGACCCCTTTTCAAAATCACTTTCAAAAACACATCTCACAAACACTTCTTTGAACTATTTTTCGAAACAAACACTTTGTATGCGTTCTTATAGAGACGAGAACCATTACGAAGTTCCATTTTTAAAAATACTTTCAAAAACCACACACAAAGCACAATTTCAAACAAAAGCAAGTGATCTAGCAAGTAACTAAGAGCCCATGGAAAACCATGGATGAAAAGGGTGCTAATACCTCCCCTTTTCATAATCTACCCCCCGAACTAAAAAACATCTCAAAGGTCTTTCCTGTGCTTTTTCACCTTTCCTTTTGGATAAAAGAAAAATCGGTGGCGACTCTTGCTAACTGCAACATTTGCGATAAAACGCAAAACACTAAGTCAGTTCTCCCACCGTATCACAGAACTGGCGACTCTGCTGGGGAAAAGAAAAGTGGGGTTACCTTAGGGTTAGATCACCTTTACTTGCTTACATTGTTTGATTTGTTTGCTTTACATTTTTGTTCCTTGTTTGGGTTTGTTTTAAATCCTACACCCGGATTTGGGGGCACCTTATAGGTAAGTAGCAATACATTGTGGAAACTGTGCGGGGTATACCAACATGGTCTAAACAATAGCTACGTTAGTGCAACATATTTGTGGGTACCGGTAGCCTTTGAGTTAATCAAAGAGAATACGGGGCCGCTGAGTGATGTCATAAAGCACTAATGAACTTCTAGAACCTTTACTTGACCAACTTGGCCTTTAGGATGTAGTGAGATGAATGGCTTTGGTGCAGTCCGAAGTTGGTAGATACTCGACACTACACTCATTGAGGTTTGGTTTTTTGGGATATTTCGGTCGCCATTAAAGAGGTTTGAGCTGAAACAATGACCAAGGAAACAATCCAGTGATATTGAGCTCCTTAGAACCCGATTACTATTATTAGGACAGGTTGAGCCAACTAAACTTCAAGAGGGTACTTACCTAGAAACTCCATGCAAGCCTAAACCTAAGGACTTGTCTGCTTTGCGTGTACATGATTATTTGTATAAGTTTGCTTACCTCGCATATCTGTACATAACATCATAACATCATGACATCAACCATAGCATTTTCAATAACCATTTCAAGGATCTCGAGGGTCTTTAATGCAGGGTCACGTTAAACCAAGACGTCCATCAAGAGACAAGAGGATTTATTTTCCTCTAACCAGACGTCGTCAAAATCAAGTACAATGAACCAGAGTCAAGGGCTATGACTCACTCGATATGGTGAGCTTGACTCTTGAATAAGGACTCCCAACGACATGAAGTTTCTTCAATCAAGCTGCAATCAAATTCTAACAGTTTCTTGTTTACCCCACGAGATCCTTGAAAACATTACATATATATCATACATATCATTGCATAACAGGATTCATAACAGGTTTCTCATCTCCTCTGTTGTTTATTCCAACAGTGGCTCTTGAGCAAACTATCAAGGATATCCAGGCTCAAAACGCTCAACTTTAAGAGATGTTCTTGAACCTATCCAAGGGGCAAGAAGAGGTCAAGGCGCTCCTCACCAGGGGCATGATCATGGGGAATCCTGAGGGAAACAAAGATGACCAGTTTGAACGGCTACAAACCGAGATAGCCATAATGAAGGTCCAAATGATGGGACAACTGGTGGGCCAGATGGCTCTTATCCAAAATCAGGCACAAGGACAAGAAGAGTTGAGGGTCCTCATCAACAAGCTTCGTCGGAATGAATGTAACCAAATGGGGCAAACAATCAGGATTAGAAATTAAGGCACTGCTCAGCCTCCCATGAGACAAGAAGCCGGAAGACCTCCCCAATTTGCTACTACCTCACGGGTCCAACAACAACCTCGCCAACAACAACAGAGCAATCAGCGTAAGCGGAATACAGCTGAAAGACGCTTTACCGAAATCAACATGTCATTGTCTCAAGCACTGCAACACATGTTGGAGGCCAAGCTGGTTGTATTAAGGGACCCTCCTCAGAATCCCAACACAGCCTCCCCAAGGTACAATCCAAATACAATATGTGCGTACCACTCCAACAGTCGGGACATGACACCAATAGTTGTTGGATGTTGAGAAATAAAATTCAAGACCTGATCGATGAGGGAGCACTAGAGTTCACACAAGATGGTCAGACTGAGTTCTTCTGTCATCCTTCAAAGGCTCACCACCTAAAGTGACAAGTTCAGACAAAGAGGCTTCTGTTCATTTTGAATTTTCAATTGTAATTTCTTTTGTTATTCAAACAATTATCTATTAATGTCAAACTTTGTTTCATTAATGCATTGCATATGTTTGTCTTGAATTCGTCATTTTGTTTTCACTATATTTAAACTATGCTTTTTATTCTTATTATGACATTTAACTCTTGCTAAAAGTTACAAGCCTTTAGAGGGAGGATGACGAAAACAAAGCCATAATCTCATACAGTATGCTTTTGGACAGACCTTGCTGACGATGTACAGGCGTTCTTTCAAATCCTAAACACTGGAGTTATAAGGAAGATAATCCCTAGTCAACCCCTTCGAGCCAAAGAAGTAGAAGTTTCCTTTTTACACAAATTGAAACCTTTAATAAAAAACCTGGGGCAGGGTAGTCTCTCAGTTAATTCAAACGCGCGTTAAGCAGCAAACTCTCATCTCGTAATACAACAAATGACATAAAAAATACATTCCTCTGGAATCAGAAGACAGTGATGGTTCCCTATCACATAGGCAGATATTATCTCTCAAAAATAAAAGCCCACTAAGTCAAAACCTACAAAGGAGACTTAAGAAAACTAGGGTATCCCGCTGACTGTAATCTCAAAACAAGAATAGTCAGACAAAAATTAGGGATAAAAAATCAAAAGAAATAGGTCACTAGAAATCCTCAACAACATGGAAAAAATGACTGCCTTCCGACAAACTTAACTTGTCTGAACCATCGCCAAAACGTCATTCCAGATTCAATTGGAGTTCAAACATACAATTAACTGAGCTTAGGACCGAGCATTGAGTCAAAGTTGAAGAAAAAGGGTTGACTTTCCATACTTAGAAATATTTCAAATTCTTCTTCAAAAATGACCTATAATCTTTTGCATCCAAACATGGCCTTCCACTTTGAATTTGCTCTTGACCAAAAAAGATGGAATGAAGTAGGCCACTTGAATGACATTTTGAAACTTGAACCACTCAAAATCTCCAAAAATTGAGCAAGTTATGACTTGTTGAAGTTGTCTAAAAATCATGAAATGACCTATAATCCTTTGCATATTTAAGGAAACTTCCATCCATTTTCCCACTCTGCACATAAAAGAAGGCATAAATTTCACATATTCAAGATCATTATGGAAAAAGAATGGACTCAAGGTGATGAAAATTGACCAAGTTGTGATCATTTGAAGTTACTTATGTAAAATTGTGGATTCATCTAGATGACTTGTAATCTTTCTTCTTCACCAAGTTTCTTCCACATGAAAACTCTTTGGAATTTTTGAAGTGATTTGTTGATGACTCTTTTAAGAGAGGGATGTCTTTGGAATCACTCAAAAATACAAAAATATGAGCAAGATATGCTCCTTTGAAGTTCAAAACCCTAACTTCTAGATCAAGAGAATGCCTTGAGGAACTTTGACAAGTTTGAACAAACATCTCGTACCAATATTATTTATTTGTGAATAGAAGTTGTTGAGGATGATAATGAAGACTCATAACCACCAAAACCACTTCCATGTCTTGAATTTTGAGATAAATATGCTCTTGTGACCAATAGGAACAAGGCCTTATCCAAACATGACAACTACTCCAATCAACCCCTTGTACTTTTGAGTCAAATCTAATAACCTTGAAATGTGATGAACTAAAACAAATTTTCCATGCCAATTCTCCCAAAACCAATCCATTGGTAAGGTTTGAACTTCTCAATCTATATTTACTAGGGCATGGAAATAAACTCATGAATCCATGGAGTAACTTGTTAAATCTCATTGCCCTTCACCTACATGGATAACAAGCAAGACAAAACAACATTGCATTTTATTAGTTAAATGAAGAAATCAAAACAATATTCATGATCACAAAAGGAACATAAGTCAAGGTTCTTGGTAATCCCTCAAAAGGGCAAGATCAAATGTAGGGAGGGGAACCAAGAATCCTAGTGTGATCTTGTTGTGAGTGAATCAACATGGTATGATGAAGGGATCTATGATACGGTGGCCAGAACCGAACTGTTTTAGGAATGTTGGTTTCCGTTTTGCGTTTGTGTTCACAAAATGTCGCGGTAAACAAAAGTCTCCACCGACTTTTATTTTATCCAACTGGAAAGGAAAAAAGCACAGAAAAATTCCTTTTTTCGAGATTTTGAGTACGGGGGGTAGATTATAGAAAGGGAAGGTATTAGCACCCTTTCTATCCGTGGTTTTCCATGGGCTCTTAGGAACTTGCTCATCATTTTCAAAATTTGCTTATGTGTGTTTGATTTGAAAAAGTTTTTTGTTTTACTTCGATTTAACCCTTGCTTCTATCTTCAAGAGTGTTACGAAGTCGTTTTGAAAACTTTGTTTGAAAAGTGTTTGGTGTGAAAAAGTTTGTTTGGATTGAGCAAGTACTTAAGATTCTACCTACTCTAAAAAGAGAATTGTTCTATGTTTGTTTCCTTTAGACAACGTTATCCCACTATTAGTGAGTAGGTAGCACCGTCGTTGAATTTTTAAGGGTCAATTCGAAAAGGGACATACGATCACTAAAGCAATGTTAGAACGTCTTAGTAATAACTCTAATGTCTTAAGATCAATATTTGAGGCAACGTATCTGAGGCAACCATTTCGAGGCAACTTTTCCGAACGGGACTTTGATATTTGTTTAGACAAGAGAGCAACCACTAAAGCATCCTATACTTAATGACCGTTTACCGAAGGCAACAGAAGTGAGAGTATACCCTAGGAGTGCGCATGTGCGAGTGATTCAATTTCAAATTATTATCTTTGCACATTTAGGGTTTGCTAACCGTTTTAAAGTTAATCATACATTCTTACCATGCAACCCTAATATCATACATCTAACAGTTTAATATTTTGCGGAAATTAAAGTGCGGAAAGTAAAGCTACGCTATTACAAGGCTTCGGGTATTAATTACATAGCCAAAAATAACCCGTCAAAACGATAAATGAAAAGGAGAAAAATCCTAATTAATCTATTACAACTTATGAGCAATTACATTAATATGGCAAAAATAAAATAATCGCGATGAATCGAGAATGAGAGAGAACTAGGGTTTTGACCCCGTCTAACCTAATTAAAAGAGAAATTATTTTTGTTGTTTTTTAATTATATTTTTTTTAAGAAAAAGAAGAAGGTTTTTTAAATTAAATACAAATCTAATTAGTAATTAAATTAAATTAAAGAAAATAATTTACATGGCCTATTTTTTGTATTTTTGTTATTTTTTAAGAGAAAAAAAGAAAATAGAATTAAGTTAGAAACAAAAACCCTAATTGTTCTAATTAATTTTAATTTATTTACAAAATAATTAAAGTTACCCTAAAAATAAACAAACTAATTAAATTAATTTTTGTATAAAAAATAAATTCTAAATCTAATTGGATGAAAATATTATTTTTATGATTTTTATTAAAAAAAGAATTAATTTTTTATGTTAGTAAAATAAATAAATAAATTAAATAAGGGAAATATAAAAAGAAAAGAAAATAGAAAATGGGCCTGTGAAAGTAATTTTGGAGGGTGTCAAAAGCAGATTCTGGGCCCAAGAGACCTTGATCCACGTTGACCTTCAAGGTTCCCATGCTGCATGTTGACCAAGGCCTATGATGCTCCTTCATCTGATGGCCTTTAGATCTAGCCATCTGGAGATCCAAAGGTTGAATCTTGAGGATGCATGGTGATCCTTTGGCCTTGTGTGCGCGCCTGAATATCTGAAGGAAAATAATATGAAATAATGGGGGACCTGGGATTCGAACCCAGGTCCCGTGACCTTTTCCAATAGCCTTGCTACCAACTGCGCTGGACACGTTTCTTGTACATAGAATAACAACAATTGATAATATATAATAATGAGAGTTAGTGGGGAAAAATAAAAAAAAAAGCGCCAGAATTCAAATGAACCAATACGATGGTGCCACGCATGTCATCCCTGTCCTCGCTCCGTTGGTAAAAGTTAAATACTTTTACCTACGGACAACATCCGTCACTACAACCCTGGCTTGTTTCAAAATCTCCCATGGGCATGATAAATGAATTTTAATGCCATGAATCAAATCGTCTTGGCCTGCTGAGCATTTTGATGCCCTTCTTGTGGGCAAATTTCACCTGTACCAAAAGATCCTAAAACGAAGCATAAAACCCTAATAATGGCAATTCCTGAGATAGTCGACAAAAATGCAATTAAATGTTATAGATAGCTTGAAAATGTTTCAAGGAGCAAGAATATACAAGTATTTCATGCTATAGATGCCAAAATCATGCAATTCGATTTCAAGAAGAAGCCATTGTCGTGGCTGACTTACAGTGAGTTCTAGCATTGGAAACTCCTTGTTCTTGATTGGTATAGCTTACTTGTGATCCCAGGAAGTGAATGAGATGGCCAGGGAGCCTTGTAATCGCCTGGAAGTGTGAAATCGAGTCTGCACTTTTTTGTGATTTTTCCAAGTATGAGAAAGTTATGCTTGGTCAAAGTTGAGTTGACTTTTCCTGCAAAACCCCAATTTAGCAACTTTTGGATTCTTGATGAATTGTGAGCAATCCTTGATGAATCATGATCAACCCTTGATCAAATGATGAATGATACTTAAAAATGAGGAGGTTTACCAAAAATCTTGAAGTTTGACTATATGTGGGCCACAATTGACTTTTGCCCTAACACAGTCGATTTTCAGGCCTTTGAGCAATTGACTGAGAAAATTTCCTCTGTAAGGTTTGAAACTTGACATGGATGATCTTGAGAACATATTAGGACAATGGTGAGCATTTGGTATCCTTTGGGCTCAAACATCTTGATGCAAACTGAAACCCTAATTTAAGGTAGACTGCCTTAAGAGAGAGCTTGTCTGGTCAACCCTTGGACTTCCTTGAGCAACTTGAGGATCTTTCTTGAAATGTTTTGAGAAATATGGGAGGGAAAATTTTTGGGTACAACAGCTGCCCCTGTTCAATCTTCTTAAACCTGAGGATGTAGATTGGCTTTTCTGCCTTTCGTGATCCGAGGGTGGAAGATGATTGAACACTAGAGTGCCCAGAAATTTGCACTCGCATGAAGTGGTACTTGTATCGTGATGTCAAGAATGGGCTTACAGATGCCATTTGGTAATTGATGACGGAAGATGGGCTTAAAGATGCCATCAGAAGAAGTGTCGATCACATAAGAGATTCCTTAGCGAGAGCCAGTATACCTGTTGTTAAGGAAGACTACGCTGGGGAATGCTGATCTCTGTCTTGAGAGAAATAGAATTTTAGGAGCTTCGATCGTCCTTATTCTTTTGGGAAATAGTCTCTTAGTTGAAGAGGTGAAAATGAACTACTATCTGGTCGTAATCCAGGCTTCATAGTGATAAGACCGACTACTATCTGGTCGTAATCCAGGCTTTACAGTGACTTATTGGAGAGATGAGATTAAACTTGCTATCCGGTCGTGATCCAGGCTTCGCAATTTCTCGATTCTTATCTGGTCGTAATCCAGGCTTCAGAAGGGATTAAGTTGTTATTCGGTCGCATCCGGGCTTCAACTTGAACTTAGGGCATACTAATATCCGGTCGACTTCGGGCTTCTTAGTAATTGTCCAGGTAAACTGCTATTTGGTCGAAATCCAAGCTTTGCAGTGTCTTGTACCGTTATCTGGTCGTAATCCAGGCTTCACGATGTTTTATACCATTATCTGGTCGAATCCAGGCTTCATGGTGTCCTGTACTGCTATCTGGTAGTAATTCAGGCTTCACAATACCTTACTTCTTATCTGGTCGTAATCCAGGCTTCAGAAGAAATCAAGTGATTATCCGGTTGCCTCCGGGCTTCCATTTGATTTTCGGGCCTACTAATATCCGGTCGAATCCGGGATTCATAGTAATTGGCCGGGTAAACTGCTATTTAGTCGTAATCCAAGCTTCACAGTGTCCCTCACTGTTATCTGGTCGTAATCCAGGCTTCAGTGTTTTTTACCGCTATCTGGTCGTAATCCAGGCTTCGCGATGTCTCATACCACTATCTGGTCGAACCCAGGCTTCATGGTGTTCGGAGAAATCAAGATACTATCCGGTCGAATCCAGGCTTCATAACTTGTATTAAAGATATACCACTATCTGGTCGTAATCCAGGCTTCGCGGTGTCTTTGGATGCTATCTGGTTGTAATCCAGGCTTCACAGTAACTTGCTGAGCTGTTATCCGGTCGTAATCCAGGCTTCACGGCTTGCTGGGGATTAAACTATTATTCGGTCGAATCCGGGCTTCATAGCTTAGAGATAAACCACTATCTGGTCGAATCCAGGCTTCGTGGTGTTTGATACTGTTATTCGGTCGTTCTTCGGGCTTCACAATATGATGTAGAAATCAAGATACTATCCGGTCGGATCCGGGCTTCATAGCTTGAACTTGGTGAGAATTTGATTGTATCTTTTTCCTGAAAGGTAAAGAGTTAGTCGTATGTAATGCATGACATGCATCGGGCGATGATGTTCTCAAAATAAATGAGATTATGCTATATGATGCGTATGCACATGTCATGATGTATGGATATGCAATGTTTTTTATGATATTCTCTAACTGGGGAAAATAAATCCCGGATTACTGTTGGAGAAAAGAGTTGAATTCTTTGTTCTCGCTGGGGATAACGACCGAAGATTATTGTGAGAATAATCTTGCTGGAGAATAAACTGTCAAGAAAATGACTATGTGGGAAAGAGATACTCTGTTTGAAGATCTATTGATTTGGAGAAATAACCTTGGCTGGGGATGAATTACCGTTGCTGGTGATAATGAACCCTGTCGGGGATTGAGTTTCTGCTTGTGGAAGAAATAAACTCAGCTGGGGATAATCTTCTAATGCTGGTGATAGATAAACTCTGCTTGGGGAGAATAAGTGTTTTTAGATACCTTTTGCTCTGCGGGGAGTGAATGTAACTTTAGTCATATTCTCCAGCTAGGCCTATCCCTATACCTGGTGGACAGAGCAACTGTATGGTTTAGACATTTCTTATTTTCCCTTGTTCCTGATATTACGAGGAATCGTCTTTTGTTTCGCATGTAAATATTTATGAGCAGTAATTATTGTCAAATGCATATATTAAAAGTGAACCATTGGACGTTCTTGCAAAACAAAACAGAAAAAGAAAAACAATTTGAAATTCCTTTGTGAAAATGAATTGTATTGATTTTGAAGTTGGCCTGTAAATAGGCGTTTTTGTACAAGAGGTTGACGTCCTAGTAAGAGAACGCCGTCGGATAAACGAAATTTATACAATTTGCGTAAAAGAAAGAAAAACAACTATGCAAACAATCCCACTGGGTTCAAACTCTGCTATTGCCTTTATATCCTCGAGCATCTCATCACTTTACTACTTGGTTGAAGGTAGATCAGATTGATTAGTGTCGTCCGAGCTTGATAGTTGATACCGAAGTCTGATTGCACGATGATCCAATGAGACATAGTGTTACACTTTGATCCCTAATTTTTGCCTGGACCGCCCTTTCGGGTTTTCTGTCCACTGGGATACCCTTTTTTGCCCAAGCCGCCTTTTCAGGTTTTCGACTTGCCGGGTGTACAGTTTTTTTCATTTTCATCCCTTACTTTTGCCCGAACCCTTTTGGTTCGCCGGAAAGCCCTTGTTTTTGCCTAGGCCAGTCAACCTAGTGGGTCTTTGATTATGCGTAGTATTTTTTCACTATGTCTGTATTGACGGGGTGAGGAAGGTTGTCACCATCCATGGTGGTTAGAATCATAGCTCCTCCTGAGAAAATGTTCTTAACCACAAATGGCCCTTCATATGTAGGGGTCCATTTTCCCCTGGGATCACCTTGCAGCAATATGATGCGTTTGATCACCAGATCCCCGACTTGATACTCTTGTTGTCTAACTTTCTTGTTAAATGCCTTGATCATCTGCTTTTGATACGTCTGACCATGACAAATAGCGGTAAGTCTCTTCTCGTCAATTAAATTCAGCTGATTAAGCCGGGTTTGAATCTAGTCATCTTCGCTCAAACCTGCATCCTTCATAATCCATAGACAGGGTATCTGGACCTCAATGGGTAAAAGTGCTTCCATGCCATACACCAAAGAGTAGGGTGTTTCCCCTGTTGACATCCACGTTGAGGTACGGTATCCATGAAGAGCAAACGGTAACATCTCGTGCCAATCTTTGTATGTCACCGTCATCTTCTGCATAATCTTCTTGATGTTCTTATTAGCTGCTTCAACAACCCCATTCATCTTCGGCCAGTAAGGAGAAGAGTTGTGATGTTGTATCTTGAACTGATTGCAGAGCTCGGTGATCATCGTATTGTTGAGATTTGTATTGTTGTCCGTAATGATCCTCTCCGGTACACCATATCGACAGATCAAATTGTGCCGAATAAACCGTGCCACGACGTTCTTGGTTAATGTAGCAAAGGAAGCTGCCTCAACCCACTTAATCAATGGCTACCAGGATGAAACGATGCCCGTTGGATGTAGTAGGTCTGATTTCACCAATCATATTTATGCCCAACATTGCAAAAGGCCAAGGGGCTGTCAAAATGTTCATAGGAACTGGAGGTATGTGCACCTTATCAGCATAGACTTGGCACTTATGACAGGTCCGAGAATGTTGATAACAGTCGGCTTCCATAGTAGACCAATAATATCCTGCCCGTAGGATCTTCTTTGCCATGGTGTGTCCACTGGAATGAGTTCCGAAAGTACCTTCATGTAACTCTACCATAATCCTTTATGCCTCATTCTTATCCACACATCACAGTAAGGTTGAGTCATGGTTACGCTTGTAAAGAACACCGTTGCTGATGAAGAACTTCGCAGCGAACCTCCTCAGAAACTTCTTATCATTAGCAGATGCACCCTCGGGGTACTCCTGAGCCTCAAGATACCTCTTTACCTCGTGAAACCAGGGTTTATCTGCTACCTCTTCAGTCTCAATGTCACAACAATGTGCGGGTTCGTCCAACCTCTCAATGGTAATCTGGGGAGCTTCGTTGTCCCATCTGACCTTGAACATAGAAGACATGGTAGCTAGCGCGTCCGCTAACTGATTCTCCTCCCTGGGGAAATGTTCAAAGGTTATCTCCTCGAAGTGCGGAAGCAACATCAATACATACTCTTTGTAAGGAATAAGATTTGGGTGTTTCATATCCCACTCGCCTTTGATCTGACTGATCACGAGAGCGAAATCTCTGAACACACTCAGGAACTTAATCCTTAGGTCAATAGCTGATCGAAGGCCCATAATGCATGCTTCATACTCCGCCATGTTGTTGGTGCAGTTAAAACATAATCGGGCGGTGAACGGAGTATGACAGCCTTCAAGAGATATGATCACAGCACCAATGCCATTACCCAATGCATTTGAAGCTCCACCAAAATACATATACCATCGGGATTCTTCCTCAGGTCCTTCATCCGGTCCAGGTTTTTTACAGTCAATCACCAACATGATGTTCTCATCCGGAAACTCAAAATTCATAGACTGGTAATCATCCACTGCCTGATGCGCCAAATGATTTGCCAGCACACTCCCCTTGATTGCCTTTTGTGTCGTGTATTGGATGTCGTACTCAGTCAAGATCATCTTCCATCTTGCTATTCTTCCGGACAAGGTAGGCTTTTCGAAGATATACTTGATTGGGTCCATCTTTGATATCAAAAAAGTAGTATGAGTCAGCATATACTGTCTTAGCCGGCAAACAGCCTATGCCAGAGCACAATAAGTTTTCTCGAGCAGTGAATATCTGGTTTCACAGTCGGTACAAATTTTGCTCAGGTAGTAAATAACGTGCTCTTTTCGGCCAGACTCGTCATGCTGTCCCAATACACACCCTATTGAATTCTCTTAAACAGTCAGATACATGATCAGTGGTCTTCCCTCGACTGGTGGCATCAAAACAGGAGGCTCTTGTAAATACTCTTTGATCTTGTCAAAAGCAATCTGACATTCATCATTCCATCTGACTACTTGATCTTTCTTCAATAATTTGAAGATTGGCTCACAAGTAGCTGTTAGGTGAGAAATGAATCTGGTAATATAGTCCAGGCGTCCCAAGAATCCTCTGACTTCCTTCTCAGTACTAGGAGCATGCATTTCTTGTATAGCTTTCACCTTGGCAGGATCCACTTGAATACCCTTATTACTAACGACGAGACCCAGCAGCTTACCAGACCTTACCCCGAAGGTGCACTTGTTCGGGTTTAACCTCAGCTTGTACATCTTCAACCTGTCAAACAGTTTCTGGAGATGGTCAAGGTGTTCTTCTTCAGTCTGGGACCTTGCAATCATGTCATCAACATAAACCTCAATCTCATGGTGAATCATGTCGTGGAATAAAGTGACCATGGCGCGCTGATAAGTTGCCCCGTCATTCTTCAATCCGAACGGCATTGCATAACGAAGGTTATCTTCTCCATGTCTTCGGAAGCCATCTTAATCTGATTGTAACCAGAAAAACCATCCATAAAGGAGAATATTTTATGTTGCACGGTGTTGTCGACCAGAACATCAATGTGAGGGAGTGGGAAATCATCCTTGGGGCTTGCCCTATTCAGATCCTTATAGTCCATACACATACGTACCTTACCATCTTTCTTCGGCACCGGAACCACGTTGGCAACCCACTGCGGGTAAGAAGTAACTGCTAGAAAACCGGCATTAAACTGTTTCATGACCTCAGCTTTAATTTTCTCAGACATCTCTGGGCGCATTCGGCGAACTTTCTGCTTTACTGGAGGACAGTCTTCTTTAGTTGGCAAGCGGTGTACCACAATGTCGGTATCCAACCCAGGCATATCTTCATAAGACCAAGCGAAGATCTCAACATAGTCACGTAGCATCTGAATCAACCGTTGCTTGACACTAGGCTCCAGATTTGCACCAATCTTGACCTCTTTCTTATCTTCCTCTGTACCCAAATTTACTGATTCCACTGGCTCTTCATGGGGCTGTAAGGCCCTCTCTTCCTATAGTAATAGTCTAGCAAGTTCTCCAGGCACTTCACAATCATCCTCACCTTCGTCCTCGGCTTGGTTGATCGGATTTTCGAAGTCATAACTGGCAGTAGCAGAGTCGTTATCAATGGGATCCAGAGTGGATGTGGATCTGCATTGTGATATGTGAGTGTCTGTAAGACAAAAGATGTTTTAATAAAGTGCAAGATAGAAAAGAAAAACAAGGAGTGCAAAATTTGTAATGCAAGAAAACGTCCAATGCTTTATTGATGATATATGGAAATTACACATAATAAGCCCTCACAAACAAAGCCACGGTGTCTCGGGCAAGGCACAGGGCCGTAGAGTTTTAAATTGTCTGTTACAAATTTCAAAAAAAAAGTCTATTATTGTGTAATAAAAGAAACGGGCACGAAGTCCTTTGCCGTCCAGTTGTTCAATCCACCATCGGTGGTTGGGTAGATCCAGCTATCGAGCTCTGACTCTTCTTCATCATCCTCAATTGCATTCACTCTCGGATTACTGATACACAAGGGAGGTCTTCCAATCCGCGCACGCCGAACAGCCCTTTGAGCTTCTGCAGTAAAACCCAAACCAAACTTGTCAGTCTTATGTGCAAAGTCAGGGAGTTGACCCCAATTTGCACACCAACCTTTTTCAATCACAGCCTTGGCATCCTTGAGGGAAGCCATCTTCATTGGAGGTTCTTCAATAGCAACTTCAGTCGACGCCAGAGTCTGGGGAACCTCTTCAAAGTTCTGACACGGGGTTTCGATGAACTCCCCATCCATATCCACATACCAAAAAGAGTTAAGGTGGCTCACCATGTACTCCTCTTCTCCTCGTACTGTAACAATCTTCCCCTTTACTGGATATTTTAACATCTGATGGAGCGTGGAAGTTACTGCCCTAGCCTTATGAATCCACGGGCGACCCAACAAACAAGAATAGGATGGTCGGATGTCCATCACATAGAACGTAGATGTGAAAGTCTGAGAGACAACTTTAACAGGGACATCCACCTCCCCGTGCACCATCCTTTTGGACCCGTCAAAGGCCCTAACCACAATATTACTCGGCTTCAGAACCAACCCTTCACAGTCCAACCGGTCTAACGTTTTCTTGGGTAAAACATTTAATGAGGACCCAGTATCCACCAGTACGTGGGCCAGAGTAGTTCCCCATGCACTCGATCGAAACATGCAGAGCGTCATTGTGATTCCTTCCTTTGGCAGTCAGATCTGCATCGGAGAAACCCAACCCGTTGTCAGCGGTCAAACTAGCCACACAGTCTTTGAATTGATCAACAGATGTTTCCTGCGGCACATGCGCAGTTTTAAGGAAAGTGTTGTACCCCAAAATTTGCCCTCTTATTTATCAAAAATTTTCTCACAAGACTGCTTGGACTCAAGACAAGATTAGGGTTTGGTTAGCTCAGGACATCTCATCCTGCACTGATAACCCAAAATTAGGGTTTGAGTTTGCACAAGGATTCTTGGACCACCAATGCTTCATGTGACTCTTATACATCATTTTGGACCCATAAGATTGCCCATGTTAAGTTTCAAGCCTTGAACCACATTTTTGATCAGTCAATTGGACAGTTGACCTAAAAATCAGCTGTATTGGGGAAAAAGTCAATATGGCCAATTTACAGTCAAACTTCATAATTTTTTATCCACATCAACATTTTAAACTCATATGTATCATTTGATCAAGTTTGGATCACAACTCCTCAGGAAATTTGATGAAATCATCAAAAGGGCAAAATGGTCAAAATTAGAGTTTTGATTGAGAAAGGGCAATTTCTGATTTTTAACCTAGCCAATGACCAATTGAGTTCAAACATGATTTCAAGGATCCAATGTAATCATCTTGACCTAATTACATGGTTCAAAAGATCTCAAGTTCATTGGATTGACAGATGAATTTGCAGTCAACTAATCAAAAGTCAACTGTACACTGAAAAGTCAAACTTTGACTTTTTGGTCAAAATCAAGTGCCAAGGGTCATAATTTATCAAGATATGTCAAAATATGAAACTTGTTCACCAAGAAACTCAAATTTGAAAATTAGGGTTTTAATTTGAAAATTTTCATAACTTAGAATTTTTCTAAGTATAAAATTTTCTTATTTTTTCCCAACTTTTCACCACTTTTTCACCATGATGCATTTTGATTCAAGAAAAGCTTCCAACATGAAAGTTGTATTTCTACATGAAATCTACAACTTTGCTTCACAAACTTTTCCATAAATATGCTTGGATCTCAAGTTATGAATTTATGAACATAGGGCCATGAACTAAATAACTTATGAATTTCAAAGATGGATTATAGAGCACATTGCAAGCTTTCCAAAATGTCAAAGAACTCTCCAAGATCATTTTTGAGTAGAGAGAATCGAAGAAGGGAAGTTGGCATTTTCTCACTTTTTGTTCAAGCCATTTTCACATAAGATCAAGTTGCAAATCCAACCTATGCTGGTTATATCTTGCTTTACAGGTCCTAAGCTTGCTATACACTCCTTAATTAAAAGCATACTCAGAAGCTAAAGCCTTTATCTTTGCTTTTGAAGCTTTACACAAGATGTATTTCCATTTTGGGCAAAAAGGTCACATTGCCATTTTCATAAAGGGCAACTTTTGCAACTTTGTCAATCTTGAGCATTGAACTTGTTCCTTTGGTACAAGCAATCTACACAGCTCTCAAGCAAATGGTACAAGCTCATTTCAGCCCTCAAGCCAACTAGTACAAGCATGTGGGATTGGTCATGTCAAATTTGTTTCAAATGCAAGAAAAGTTGCAAAAAGGTCCAAAGCTTGCACAGCTAGTAAGGGCTAACTCTGGATCACTTCTATACAAATATACAAACTTTGTACAAGGCATAACATGATTTTCTTGGACTTGAAACACTCTAAAACTCAAAAACACCAAAGTTCTACCTAAGTATACAGTTTTCTGTAAAAGCACAGCCAACTCTCATTTGGCTCGTGCGTTTTGTGTTTAATCACTTCAAGCATCTCATACACTTGCTACCTAATCAATCCAAGCCATCACCCTGGTTCTGTAACCCCTGTTTCAGCATTTTCCATTTTCACTTTGGAAGCTTACAGTTGGACTTGGTTAGAGAGTTCCAGCCATCCTCAGAGCCAGATAAGCATTGGAGTAGGTTCAAGGAAGTTCAAGGAAGCTTAAACAATCATCTGGCCTCCATTAAAGTCCCTACATTGCCCTACTCGATTCCAGCTGAAGGAGGTAATTTCTTAAACTCTATCTCTCTGAATAGGCAACTTCAAGCCACGATTTGTGAAGAAAAAATGTAGCTCTCATCATAACGAAGTTGTACATATCATTACTTTTTATTTATACTACTTGTGCTAAGAGAATTTGAAGATTGAAAACTATGAAAAAGTTAGGTCACGAATTAGGGGTTCAAAAATTCTCTTTGATCTTTAAGAGTTAGATTACATAATTTATATGGTTGGAATCATGAGCTCAAATGCCACATTTTTCATGTTGTGAGTTTTTGTTTTTATGCAAGCATAAGCAAGTTGCAGGTTTGAACATGAACGCACGCAGGAAGCTGAACCAAGGACATGGATGAAGCGCTTCTGGACTTTTTGTGCTTTGGGCCTTTTTGTTTTTGCTATTTGCACCCCCTAACTTACTATTGCACCCACCTGGCTGAATTTTAATATTTATATTTTTCTTCATATTTTTATATTTAATACTTTCATTTATTTTTCTTAATGATAAAAAATACCAAAAGATGATTTATTTATTTTCACACATTTATTTTTTTATTTTTTTATTTTTTATTATTTTCTCACATGAAAAATAATTTATTTTGATAAATAGAGTTTATTTTCTTAAATTACTTGTAAATATATTTAAAAATACTTAATATTTTTATTTATACATTTTATAATTAAATACCAATTTTTACACATATTTAATTTTTAATATTTACATATAATATTATTTATTATTTTCTTATACAAAAATGTACAAAATAATAAACATGAAGCATTATTTTCTTTTAATTTGAAAACTAGGGTTTACCCCCTTTCAAAAAGAATAAATATTATTTTCATATTCTTTAGGTTTAAATTAAATATATTTTCTTACACAAAAATAAGACATAAAAAACATTTTTCTAACATAAACATTACATTGCATTTTAAATATTTGTACTATATTTATTTAATTCGCGCATATTCGATTTGGTTGTAATAAATATATTTAGCTTTATATTTGTGCAAATCCCCATTCAAACTTGTATCCCCACTCCCATAAAAATTGTTGTAATAGTCTAGTATATTTACATTACGCAATTTATCGCTTTATACCATGATTAGTAAATTAGGGTTTGCATGACAAGAACAAAAAACAAAGCAAAATAGAAAACCCTAAATGCAAGACAAAAGCATGAAAATGATACACTTTGCACACAAGTACCCTTAGGGTTTCTCCCACTTGGTTGCCTAAAATAAAATTGCCATGTTACGCATGCGAAGTATCTTGGCAAAACAAAACAAATATAAGATCATATCCCCTCGATGACGCTATTCAAAAGTTGCCTAAACAAAATTATCTTGGTCCCTCAAAAATGCTAAGATACTTGGCAACATTGTTATCATGGTTATACGATGACCCACGCCCGTCCCGTTTACATCCAAAGATAGGGTTGCTTACCAAATCAATGGTAAGTCAACAATGTCAAAGGAATAAAAATGCACAAGAAAGACATTTGAGTAGGTAGATAGCTTTTAGTTACTTGTTCCTTTTCAAACAATCCTTTCTATTTTCAAAAACAAACACACACACATTTCAAAACATCTTACAAAATATTGAAAACATTTTCAGAAGACAAACATCTTTGTATACATTCTTACGAACGAGAATCATTACAAAGATTGCCTAAACGAATGGCCTCTTTTACAAAATACTTTCAAAACCACACTAAACACCATTTCAAACAAAACAAAGTAAGTGATCTAAAAAAGTAACTAAGAGCCCATGGAAAACCATGGATGAAAAGGGTGTTAGCACCTTCCCTTTTCATAATCTACCCCCCGAACTCAAGAAAACATCTCAAAGGTTTTTCCTGTGCTTTTTTACCTTTCCTTTTGGATAAAAGAAAAGTCGGTGGTGACTCTTGCTAACCGCGACATTTGCGAACACAAACGCAAAACCTCAAGTCAGTTCTCATATTGCATCACAGAAAGCAATTAAAGCCTTTGCATGGTTTTCTGAGCACAACAATAAGGATAACATGGAGATCTTGGACGGGGTCTGCGCCAACTGCTCGACTACGTTGTAGTCGCTCTTCTTGATAATCTTCAGAATTTCCTCTATCTCCTGCCTAGAGGTTTCTACAACAATCTTCTTAGGTGCCTCCGTCCGGGCAGGCTCACCTGTGATCTCTTTGCCCCGAGTGTCAGATGATTCGGCGACAGGGGTGATAATTGGAATATGTACTGGGACAGTAGCCACTACAACATTTAGCTTCTCCAACAACAATTGAAAAGCGTTGCCAGAACTCTGAAAATCGTTGCCTAAACAAATAGGGGACGTTTTCTAGGCGTCTCCTGTGCGAGCGTTGCCTATTGTTTGAGGCAACGTTTTTTTATGTTTTTTGGGCACGCTTTTGAAAAACATCGCCTATAGAAAAGGAATAGGGGACGATTATTTGCGGCCTCTGAGACGACGTTTTTTAAGCGTTGCCAAATTCGGCTACAATTAACAATCGTTGCCTTAAACCTGAATCAGGAAGATCGTTTTTGAAGTGTAGCCATAGCTTATAGGTTGTTGTTTTATAGTGTCCACATAAAATATACAATTTTGCAATTATTATTAAAATAATATAGTCAATAATAATTGGCTTCAAAAATAATATTCATTATATAACTTAAATCATACATCCATAAAAGTTGTAATATAATAAAATCGAGTTCAAACTTTAATTCAAGATATAGTATATAGAGTACACAAAATGCCTAACGTAACATTACTTTTAATACTTTGAAGTATGACCTTAGTAAAATAACTAAAAACATAGTTCAACAAAAGAACAAAAATCATATTTCAAGTTTAATGCTTTCAACTACAAGCCAAAAAAAGACATCATCCAACTCACTCAAGTTTGTCTTCTAGGAGTAAATCATCCAGATCGTCCTCTTGAAATTCGTTAGATATGTCATCCTCCATAAATTCTTCATCTACGTCGTCCTCTTGAAATTCACCATCTATATCGTCCTCTTGAAATTCATCATCTAGATCTATGTCGTCCTCTTGAAATTCGTCATCTACGTCGTCCTCTTGAATTTTATCATTTAGGTCGTCCTCTTGAATTTTATCATTTATGTCGTCCTCTTGAATTTCATCATTTATATCGTCCTTTTCAACATCTTCATTGATACATTGCTGCATAAGAAAATAAAATAAAACACATCAACCATAAATATTTTTGGTCCAAAGGACAATTAAGACATCAACAAGAATTAAACCTCGCACAAATAAAAACTAAACCAATGAGCAAAACACATTGTTTATATTCTTCACATCTCATGTCATGGGTGGGCTTTATATTACTTTACTTATCTTCTCATACCAGGAATATTCATAAAAAATACTAAATGTTTTACTTTAAGTCTATATGTCTAAAGTTGAAAATTTAGATTTTTCTCTTTTGCATATAACAAATCTTAAACAGTTTCAGCCACTTCTAGGTGTTGTCACTACTTAAACAATTTCAACCACTTACTTTATTCTAGGTGTTGTCACTACTTGCAAATTTTTGCATACATTAACAACCATTTTGATACTATAACATAATTAGAAAAATATAAATCAATAATATTGGTATATATGGTTACCTTTCCATGACATGGAGCATGCGTTGATGTAGATGAATGCATTTGAGGTCTTATATCCTTTGGGGAACTATTAGCATCTCCATGAGATAATCCTAACAAATCTTTAACATACATCATTTTAACAAGAAACAGGAAATTCATTAAAAAACAGTAGGAATAATATATCTAAAGGAATTCCAAAACATAACTTTAACATACATCATTTTATATAAAATCAAATGAAACAAGAAAATGATTTACCGTCCACAACTTCTATAATTTCCTGAACCCTTTCTCTATTGTTTCCCTGTAGCATCTCATGTAACTTGTCAATTTTTTCTTTCTTAACATGTTGTAGCACTTTATTTCTCAATTCTGCACTTGATCTTACTTGAAGAGAAAAATCAAATCTTTTAGTAGGACTTCGACCACTCTTCCTATGTGATCCACCATCTTTTACACTTCTTACATTGTCCATTATGGCCAACAACTATGATCTACAAAGGGGGGAAATTACATTATTATATAATGAAAAATTGAGTATAAAGTGACATTATGCATAACCATAAATTAACAGTATATTTGAATCTAGTTTGTTATGGTTTAAGTAAAAAAATGACAGCATGCTTAACCATAAATTAAACTTTGAAAAAATCTATTTTCTACTCAAAATCTATTAAAAAAATTGGTAAAACACATTGTCAATGCTACCTAATCAATACTAGAATCATAATCGGTTTCATCGTCACTTCCATAAGAAACCTACTTGTACATCAGAAAACAAACATTAACATGAGAGTGGCACTTGGCAGTATGCTGCAAAAGTTAATGCAATCTATACAGTTACTTTTTAGTAAAACTTATTTACATTGCTAGTACCTTCTGAATGTACATGATAAAGACAAAAATGTTAATTAAGATTCAATCATAAATAATACAGATAGCTATATATAATCCGAGTAAAAATACAGTAGATAGCTGAATTCTGATTGAATGTCTTTTATAATGCTCTTGCATATATTTGTCTATATTCAGAAGATAGTACCTCGAGAAAACTCATAAAATCTCACTGTTGTCAACTTCTTATATCAACAACAAATATGAAAATGCCCACACAAACTCAAACAACCATCAAAACACTCAGATTCAACTCAAACACAACGATATGAAATGGCAATCGAAATATAAATGCAGAAATACATACAAACACACCAACATACACCCACGTCAGAAAAACATAATCAATAGAAAATTAACATCCATTCATTGAACCTTCTCACCAACATAAACCAATAGCGATAAACTGTATTGAAATAAAATGAAGAGAAGTTACCAATAATGCAATTTTGAGCACGTCATGTTGTTATGTTGCTACTGAAGGTGTTGAGCGTTGTTGCGGATCAGAAATGGCGATGTATATAAGTTTACGGCGGTGGGATGTGGTACGGTAGATCTAGGGTGGGGTTTTTGGAATCGAGCGGACGACGAACGAAGGTAGTTGGACGGAGTGACGAACAACACGGCGGAGGGTGTGGACGAAAGTGGTTTGAGTCGGAGCGGATGAAGGACTTGGACTTGGAGCGTCTGAGAGCGGTATTGTTAGGTTCGGCGGCGGAATGTGTGAAGAAGGAGATCGAAAGCTTTTGTTTTCCTTTTCTGTTTTTATTTTTATTTTTTCTATTTTCTATTTTTTTTAAGAAGACGTGGCCAATTGTGCCATCAGTATTAATACTAATATCTATTTTCCCTTTTTTTTTACAGAAAAATATTACTTATGTGTTTTATCCTAGCTAGTTATAAAATACAAGTAATATTTAATTTAAAAATTCAGAAAAATTTTAAATTAACAATATAAATTTAAAAATATATAATAGATATATAATGATAATATAATATATTTCCTCCGTACTAAATTAAAAATCACTTTACAAAATAAAACTATCTTAAATTATAAATCACTTTACAATTTTAATTATTACGATCTTTCATTTTTCAACATTAGTGATACTTTTAATGATATACCATTTTTCATTTATTTCTTTTTTTAATTATTTAATTTTTTGTGTAAAATAAAGGTCAATATTATAAATTCATATATAATTTCTTTTTCTCATATAAATTAACTATATTTTTTTAATTTGTATAAAATATCCCAAGTATTTTATAATTTGTATAAAATATCTAAAATATTTTATAATTTGAAACAATGAAATGAAATGCATAGCACATTATTAATAATAATTATATATTATAACAATATTTTAATTCCTCCTTTAAAATTAAAATTTTATTAATGTTTCACTCTTTATTAAAAAATATTACTTGATATATAAAGAAATATTAAATTTTTATAATGATTATATCTTTATGGTGCCCCTTAATATGAAACCAACATATATTAAATTATAATTATTATTAAAGAAGTTGCAAAAAATTTATTAAGTTTTTAAAATAAGAAATGCGCCTAAACTATTTAGTATTATATAAATAAAGGTTGATATACGTCTTGTAGATATTATGCTTCTAGTCATCGCAAGAGGAGTAATGAAAATTATAATTTGACTTAATTTTTTTGTTAAGTGTGGATACAGCCTGTAATAAGATTTTATAATTTTGTGTTTTTTATTAAGTCCATGTGGATAAATACATGCTTATAATTAAGTCCATGTGGATAAGTCCATGTGTTTTTTATAAGATTGCCACCAAAAATTTGAAAATGCTAAAAAAATTTATACAACATTTCAGAAATGTAGCCTTTTATTAGAACTAATGTAACAATCTAAAAATGTCCCCAAATATATTTTAGGGGACAATTGTCAAACATTGCTAAAGAAATAATATTTTAACGCTCTAAAATCGTCCCCAAAAGCAGTTAAGGGCACAATTAACAATCATTGGCAAAAAAGTAAAAGAGTATCGCTCCATAAACGTCCCCAAAAGTATTTTAGGCGACGATTATCAAGGGTTGCAAACATATTTTTGACAACAATCGTAAATCGTTGCCTATATGAATTTAAGGCAACAATTTCTACATGTTACCTAAAAAAGTGTTGCCAGAGACAACAAATGTTGTAGTGAGCTGATGTACTGGCAGATGGAATAACAACGGGATTTTGAACAGTTGGAGGGGAAATCTTAGGAGAGAAGAGTCTTCCGCTTCGTGTGACCTTGCTAGCCCCGACAATATTGCTGACATCAGCATCAACTTCTTCAACCTTCAAATCTTGTTTGATCCCATGATAATACACATAGGCCCCATAGTGCCACGGGACAACCTTATCTGAAGTGTATGGGATAGGACCAGGAATAGTAATGATCAATGGAGAAACTCTTGGAACGGATGTAATCCTAACAGGCTTTCTCGAGGAAGCCTTGGAAGGATTGGCAGAAATGGTTATGATGGAAACATCTTCAACAGGAATCAATGGAACCAAAGTTTTCTCAAACAGGATCTCTTTGTTATCCATTAGGCATTGAACACCTGATTTTAATAAATGGCAACCAGCAGGCAGGATTGAACATAGGTGGCAACCTTCGCCACAGCCCAGAAATAAACCGGCCAATAATAGGTTCTTCTTTACTGTCATCAATGGAGTAGAAATGTCTTCCACAGAGGTCACAGATGAATTATCGTCCACATCATTTACTCCATGCTTGGGCATAGGAGCAGTCATGACATTAGGCTTTTCCGGTGAGTCAAACTCAATTTCTTTAGCTTCAATAAAATCTTGCACCTTATTCCTCAAGGCCCAGCAGTTGTTGGTATCATGCCCTGGGCTATCAGAGTGATAGGCACAGCGGGCGTTCGGATTATACAGCGGAGATGCGGTGCTGGGATTCTTCGGGGCTTCCCTCAGAGTTATCAGGTTAGTCTTCAACAATTGCGGCAGAATTTGAAATAAGGTCATACTGAGCCGAGTATACTGTCTTTGCGGCCTCTCTACTCTTTGTTGATTGTCGCGTTGTGGGGCAACAGTGGGTCTTGATATTACTACCGTATTTACTGCTTGGCGGCGTTCAGGTCGGTTTTGGCTCCTCGAGCTGTAAACTGCACTAGCTTCTTTTCTGAAAGGCTTATTTTCCGTACTTGATGAAGCACCTTTCTGTATCTTGCCACTTCTGATAATAGCTTCTACCCTCTCCCCGGTCAAAATCAATTCAGTGAACCCAGATTATGAACTGTCGATCAAGTGATTGAAAAATGGACCAGACAAAGTCCCAAGAAACATATCCACCAACTCCCTATCAGACAGAGGGGGTTGGACTCTCCCAGCCAGATCTCTCCACTTGTGAGCATGTCCTTAAAGCCTTCTCCTGCACCTATAGATATACCCTGAAGTTGAGTACACGTGGGAGCAAGGTCGGCGTTATACTGGTATTGCTTGTAAAAAGCAGCAGCAAGGTCCTCCCAGTTGCGGACATTAGCTCCTTCCAATTGATTGAACCATTCAAGTTGAGTCCCTGACAGACTATCTTGAAAGAAATGAACCCACGAATCTCTATCAGCAGTGTAGGGCTGAATTTTTCTGACGTATGAGCGGAGATGGAGCTTCGGGCAGGATACCCCATCGTATTTAGCAAAAACAGGAACTTTAAACTTGTGAGGGATCTGTGATCGGTGGATTTAGAACTGACTGTTTAAAGCTGGTTTCGTGAAATGTCGCGGAAGCAAGAGTCGCCACCGTCTTTTATTTTCTCCAACATGGACAGGACAAAAGCACAGCAAAATTCCTTATGAGATCGTTTCTCGGTTCGGGAGGTAGATTTATAGAAAGGGAAGGTGTTAGCACCCTTTCTATCCATGGTTATCCATGGGCTCTTAGGTACTTGCTCTTATGTTTTCAAAATGATGTTTGCTTTTCAAAATGTGAGTGGGTTTGAAAAAAGTTTCATTGAAAGATTTCTGAATGACTCTTGTATCTGTCCTCAAGAGTGTTTGAAAAATTTGTTTTGAAAGCTTTTTGAAAGTGTCAGTGTGAAAAGATTTTTGATTTGTTTTTTAGAGAACAAGTATCCATGAGTCATCTACCTACCCTAAGGAATTAAGCTGTGTAGAAGTCCTTAAGGTAGTGCCATCCCACTATTGAGAAGTAGGTAGCACCACCGTTGGAGGTGTTCGGGTCAATTCGATTTGTAGGGACAGTGTAGTCACCGAAGCAACAGTAGGACACCTTAGAAGCTACCCTTATGTCCTTGATCCTTTTTTAATCCGAGGCAACCGTTTCGAGGCAACTGTTTCGAGGCAACTGGATCATGGACATAAGGACCGCTAAAACGTCCTATACTTGACGACCACGTTTCGAAGGCAACGAGTGAGGCGTACCCTAGAAGTGGTGTGTGTATTTGTGTGTTGTTTTCAGTTTAACAGTTATCTTTGATCAGGGCATTGTGAGCTACGAGTTGTTTTTAATTACCATACATTCTTTCATGCAAGTTTAGCAGTTAGGAGTGCGGAAAATTAAAAGACGGAAACATAAAAAGCTACGCTATTACAAGGCGCGGGTCTATACATCTCCAAAATACAAAGACCCGTTTGATAAAAGATGCGGAAAGTAAAAAGACCTAATTACTATTACATCCGGAAAGCAGTTACATAATAATCAATAAGAAAATAAATGCGCGAAAAGAATTAAAACTGAAAGTTCGAGGGTGTTGACCCTTTGCTTGAAATTAAATTAAATTAGGACTAATTAATTATTCAAAGAAAGAAAAGGGAATGTTTTTTTATGTTTTTGTATTTATGAAAATAAAGAAAATTAAAACCAAGAGAAAACCCTAATTCTAAGTTTTATTTTAATTATTAATGAAAATGTCAAAGTTGACCTAATTTACTAATTAATTAATTCACATATTTATGTACAAAAACAATAGTAATTAATAATGGTGATTAATAATAATTAATTAAGAAAAAGATAAAAAGGTCAGAAACCTAATTCTATGCATTTTTTATTTATTAAGAAAAGTATTAGAATTAAAATATAAACCTAAATTAAACTAAAGTTAATTGTTAACATTTATTTACAAAATATTCAAATGGTGAAATTAAATATTAATTAATTAAAAAAACATTTTTTGAGTTTCTGATTTTTTTATTAGGAAAATTAATTTTAGTGAATTAATAATAATTATATAAAAAAAACAATTGAAAGAAATTAAAAGAAAGAAAAGAAAATTAAATTGCCAAACCAAGGGGGGTGTCAGGCCCATGTGGAGGTTTTTTGAAGTATTCTGGCCCATTAGACAAAGGCCTCGTTTGACTTTCCAGATTGAGTGCATATTGGTTGACTAGAGTGTACCATAGGCTTCAATCTGTGGCCACTGGATTATTGATCAGGACATCTGGCAAGCCAACGCATGAGGGTGTATCATGGAACGTTTGAGAAGCGCTACACCTGAAAGTGTTAAGAAAAATATGAAGAATATATGGGGGGACCTGGGACACGTCCTCCACCACCTGGGCATTTGCGTTTGTTTGTATACATAACAATAATGAAATATAATATATGAATAACACTAATTATACTGAAACATAAAAAAAAACGCGCTAAAGTTTAAACCTTCCAGTAGCGCTTGGACACCTCAGCTTTCTTCTTCGTTTGTACCTGTAACACGAATAAGATAGCGGGGGTTTTAAACCCCCACTAAGTACAACTGTGGAAAATAGCGAATAAAAGAGGAGGCAACATAAATTGAGCGCGAGAGGTTGGTTGAATTCGTCTGGCCTTGACGAATTCAACCATGGTCATGGCTTAGTCCAATTTTTCCTGATACCTAAAGCCCTAATTTGAAGCTTCAGAAAACCTAATTTTCGTCCATGGTGGATTCTAATTCAGGCAGCGTTAGCACAATTCAACTATACCAAAAGCTTCAGGGAGATGTCAGTAGCATAAATCAATAATCAAAACATAACAATGATGCATAGAAAGTAGAATTCGATTATGGAAATATTTGTGAAAAACGTGATTCTGTTCTACCGTTTCCTCGGGTATAGAAGCTTGTTCTTGATTGCAATAGAATCCTTTTTAGGCTTTGAAACGCGCTGCAAGTATGAAATCAGTTTCACCAATTTCTTGAGTTTTTTGCAACTCGGTTATGAGTTTTCAGCAGCTTTTTCGTGTCCTTCTGAATAGGGTTAGGTCTTGCATATGTATGTGATGCAAATTAGGTCAAAATAAAGCCCATGGATCCATTGCAATAATGTTTCATATCTTTGATTTTCAATTATGTATTTCCAATATTTTTTCTTTGAAACCCTTGCCAATTATGGAAGATATTCCTTTTTTGAATGAGAAACGACTTGGCCAGCTTGCCCTGATATGATTTGCTTCACAAAAGATCCAAAAACATATCTTTTTTAATTTTTCCTATAATTAAAATCAATTAATGGAATTAATAAGAATAAAAATTCAATTAATTAATAAAAAATAAGAAAATAAATCCTTTTAAGCTCAATGGGTCGTGCATAGGCTTTGGGTAATGATTCAAGAAAGAATTTGAGGCCCATTAGCAAATTTGAAGCTTTTTAGGCAAAGTTGACTTTTGAAAGTTCCCAAAAATTTCCCAACTTCTCCAATGCATATCTTGCTCAATTTTGAAGCTATGAACATGTTCTTGGACATTTTGGAAAGGTCTTGAAGTCCTCTAACAAATTCCTTTGGTCCCATGTCATTTTGATTCACCAATCTCAAGTTATGGTCTTTGACTTAAAGTGTCTTTTTGTTGACTTTTGAAAATGACCTATAATGTTGAAATTGATAACTTTTTGTGAGAGCATTTCTTGGATTTGGAATGTGAAGATGAGTTGTAGGAAATATCACCCCCTTAAAAATGAGCTTTGGATGGGATTTTTCTGATAAACCATGAAGAAGTTATGCCTTGGTCAATTTGCAGTTGACTTTTCAGCTGTCCAAAAATAGAAACTTTTGCATCTTGAGACTTTTTGAGCCATGCTTGTGGAATCATGATCAAGAATTGATCAAATGATGATTGTGGCTTCAAAATAAGATGTTGACCAAAATTTTTGACTTTTGACTGTCAAATGACCATTTTGCCCCTGCAGCTGACTGTGGAGCAATTATGGTTTTTGACTGGGCAAATTGATGCTGTGAGCCTTGAAACTTGACATGTAGGTGCTTGACAATGTATATGAGAATATGTGACTTGATTGAGCCCTTGAAAACCTCAATTTCTTTGCAAGAACAAAAACCCTAATTTTGATTGTGTTAGGAGGCAATTGGACTATGCAAACCTTGAGGGATTTTGAAGCTTGATCTGGAGATTGATCTTGGCAAATTTTGAAGGATATGGGAGGGTAAATTTTGGGGTACAACAGTTGTCCCTGTTCAATCTTCTTAGACCTGAGGATGTAGATTGGCTGGCCTGCCTTTCGTAATCCGAAGGTGGAAGATGATTGAACACTAGAGTGCCCAGAAATTTGCACTCGCATGGAGTAGTATCAGCGTCGTGATGTCGGAAATGGGCTTACAGATGCCATTTGGAGGGATGATGGATAGGAGGATGGGCTTATAGATGCCATCTGGTGTTGTGACAGAGTCTTGTCCGGAATGGGCTTATGGATGCCATTTGGAGACTGTCGGTATGTGGATGGGCTTATAGATGCCATCTAGGTGTCGATCGCGTAAGAGATTCCTTAGCGAGAACTTGCGTACCTGAGAAAGAAAAATAATTACCTGGCCTGTTACCGGTGTTGATCTTCAAACTCTTTATATAGACGTGCCCTGGCTGGATACAAGTATCGAATCTTCAATCAGTTACTCACAGATGTGCCCTGGCTAAATACAGGAATCGAATCTGGAATATAGTCGTCAACAGATACACCCTGGCAGGATACAGGAATCGGATCTTCAAACTCTTCAGACGTGCCCTGGCAGGATACAGGAATCGAGTCTGGAATTAGTCGTCAACAGATACACCCTGGCAAGATACCGGAATCGGATCTTCAAACTCTTCAGACGTGCCCTGGCAGGATACAGGAATCGAGTCTGGAATTAGTCGTCAACAGATACACCCTGGCAAGATACAGGAATCGGATCTTCAAACTCTTCAGACGTGCCCTGGCAGGATACAGGAATCGAGTCTGGAATTAGTCGTCAACAGATACACCCTGGAAAGATACAGGAATTGGATCTTCAAACTCTTCAGACGTGCCCTGGCAGGATACAGGAATCGAGTCTGGAATTAGTCGTCAACAGATACACCCTGGCAGGATACAGGAATCGGATCTTCGAACTCTTCAGACGTGCCCTGGCAGGATACAGGAATCGTGTCTGGAATTAGTCGTCAACAGATACACCCTGGCAGGATACAGGAATCGGATCTTCGAACTCTTCAGACGAGCCCTGGTAGGATACAGGAATCGAGTCTGGAATTAGTCGTCAACAAATACACCCTGGCAAGATACAGGAATCGGATCTTCAAACTCTTCAGACGTGCCCTGGCAAGATACCGGAATCGAGTCTGGAATTAGTCGCCAACAGATACACCCTGGCAAGATACAGGAATCGGATCTGGAAATAGTCGCTCACAGACATGCCCTGGCTAGATACAGGTATCGAATCTGGAATTGCGACAGTTGATAGTAATCATCTTTGTATTGACTTTTATCCTGAAAAGACAAAACGTTAGTTGTATGCGATGCCATGATGTATGACATGCGTGATGTTCTCAGAATAAATGAGATTGAATATCCGTGATGCGTATGTGCATGCTATAATGTATGAAGATGTGATGTTTATGACTGTATTTTCGTCTAGGAAAATAAATCCTTGACGGATGCCGGGAAGTCAAATCTTGGGCTGATGTTGAAGAGTAGAATTCTTCGTCTCCGCTGGGGATGATGGTTGCAAGAATACCGGTAGGAGAAGATGACTCCGTTGGGGAATAAACTTGGCGAATAGATTACTCTGCGGGGAATTACTCTGTGGGAAGAGATACTTCGCTGAGAATTTGATGATAACTCCGCTGGGGATTCCATTGATAAGTTATGTTGGGGAATTTGATGAACTCCGCTAGGGATAGGAAGACTTCGCCGGGGACGATCTTTCCGTGGCAATTGGCTGAGGATAACCCAGTTATAAGCTCTGGCGAGGAATAACCTTTGAATAAAACCGGGGAGGCGCGTTCGTGCTCTGCAGGTGATAAGCTTCCAGAATCTGCTGGGGATAAGCTTCCTACTGGGGAGATTGATTCAACTCTCCTGGGGAAACTTTTGAGATTGCACTGGGGAAGTGGCTCCACTTGATGTTCGGTATTCTGCCGGGGAACAATCTTAGATCAAGATTGCCGGGGATGCTTGCTAGGAATGTTTGCATACTCCTTTGGGGAATGTTGAGATCTTCGGGGGATACCCAACTTCCTTAAGACGAACAGTAGACTAACTCTGCTTGGGGAGCGTATCGCTGACTTGCTGGAGATACTGTGCCTTTGTTAGGGTTGATGGGAGTCCAACTGCTTGGGGGAGAATTGTTGAATCTTGTCTTACTTGGCGGGGAGTGAAGGTATCTGGGTTACATTCTTCAGCCGAACTTACTTTGGTGGACAGAGCAATTAGATTGCTCAGACAACTCATTATTGCCCCTGTTTCTGATGTTACCTGTAATTAATCCTTTGTTTCGTATTCAAATATTTATGAGTTAGCAATTAGTGTCAAATGCATATATCACAATCGAACATTGGACGTTCTTCGCAAAACAAAACAGAAAAAGGAAAAACCATTGGCAATTGGTCTGAAAAGTGAATTTGTATTGATTTTTGAATTTGCCTGTAAATAGGCGTTTATGTACAAGAGGCTGACGTCCTAGTAAGAGGCCGCCGCCGAACAACAGAGTTTATACAATTTGTACAAAGAAAACAAAACAGCTATGTGAAAAGATAATCCCACTGGGTTCCAACTCTGCTATCGCCTTTATATCTTCGAGCGTCTCATCACTTGGCTGCTCAGTTGAAGGTGAAGCTGACTGATCAATGCCGTCTGAACCTGATGATTGATACCGGATTCTGGATGCAAGGTGATCCAATGAGACATAGTATTACGCTTTAATCTCTAACTTTTTCCTGGACCGCCCTTTCGGGTTTTCAGTCCACCGGGATACCCATTTTTGCCCAAGCCGCCTTTTCAGGTTTTCGACTTGCCGGGTGTACAGATTTTTTTCATTTCATCCCTTATTTTTGCCCGAACCCTTTTGGTTCGCCGGGAAGCCCTAATTTTTGCCTAGGTATGTCAACCTAGCGGGTCTTTTATCATGCATAGTATCTTTTTACTATGTCTGCATTGGCGGGGTGAGGAAGGTCGTCACCATCCATGGTGGTTAGGATCATGGCTCCTCTTGAGAACACATGTTTAACCACAAATGGCCCTTCGTACGTAGGGGTCCATTTGCCCCTGGGATCACTTTGAGGAAGAATGATGCGCTTGATTACCAGGTCCCCAACTTGATACTCTTATGGTCTGACTTTCTTGTTAAATGCCCTGATCATCCATTTTTGGTACGTCTGACCATGACAAATAGCAGTGAGTCTCTTTTCGTCAATTAGGTTTAACTGATCAAGTCGAGTCTGGATCCAGTCATCTTCGCTCAAGCCTGCATCCTTCATTATCCGGAGAGAGGGTATCTGGACTTCAATCGGCAAGACTGCCTCTATGCCGTAGACCAAGGAAAAGGGAGTTGCCCCGGTTGACGTTCTTGCTGAGGTACGGTACCCATGAAGAGCGAACGGTAGCATCTCGTGCCAATCTTTATAGGTCACTGTCATCTTCTACACAATCTTCTTGATATTCTTATTAGCTGCTTCGACAACCCCATTCATCTTTGGCCGATAAGGATAAGAGTTGTGGTGCTGTATCTTGAATTGCTCGCAGAGCTCAGTGATCATCTTGTTATTAAGATTGGTACCATTGTCCATAATGATCCTTTCCGGGACGCAGTACCGACAGATCAGGTTATGCCGAATGAACCGTGCCACGACGTTCTTAGTTACCGTAGCGTAGGAAGCTGCTTCAACCCACTTTGTAAAGTAATCAATCGCTACCAGGATGAAGCGATGCCCATTGGATGTCGTAGGTTTGATCTCGCCGATCATATCAATGCCCCACATTGCAAAAGGCCAAGGTGCTGTCAAGACATTCAGAGGAACTGGAGGAACGTGCACCTTATCTGCATAAATCTGGCATTTATGACATGTCCGAGAATGTTGGTAACAGTCAGCTTCCATTGTGGACCAGAAATATCCTGCCCGAAGGATTTTCTTTGCCATGGTATGTCCACTAGAATGAGTTCCGAAAGTACCTTCATGCAGTTCTGCCATGATCCTTTCTGCTTCAGTCTTATCCATACAACGCAGTAAGGTTGAATCATGCTTTCGCTTGTAGAGAATGCCATTGCTGAGGAAGAACTTCGTTGCGAACCTTCTCAGAAATTTTTTGTCGTTGACAGATGCACCTTCAGGGTATTCCTGAGCTTCCAGATACCTCTTCACCTCATGATACCAAGGTTTTTCAGTTACCTCTTCAGCCTCAAGATCACAGCAGTATGCAAGTTCGTCCAGTTTCCAGATAATGATCCGGGGAGCTTCGTTATCCCATTTGACTTTGAACATAGAAGACATCGTAGCCAACGCGTCCTCCAGCTGATTCTCCTCTCTTGGGAAGTGTTCAAAGGTTATCTCTGAAATGGGGGATCAATGTCAACACACACTCTTTGTAAGGAATAAGATTTGGGTGTTTCGTATCCCACTCGCCTTTGATTTGATTGATCACAAGAGCGGAATCTCTGAAGACACTCAGAAACTTGATCCTTAAGTCAATTGCAGCTTGAAGACCCATAATGCATGCCTCATACTCTGCCATGTTATTGGTGCAGTTGAAACATAGCCGGGCAGTGAGTGGAGTATGAGTGCCATTGGGGGATATGATCACAGCGCCGATGCTGTTACCCAAAGCGTTGGAGGCTCCGTCAAAGTGCATAGATCATCGGGATCCTTCCTCAGGTCCTTCATCCGGTCCAGGTACTTCACAATCAGTCACTACCATGATGTTCTCGTCAGGAAATTCAAAGTTCATTGATTGATAGTCGTCCACTGCCTGGTGTGCCAAATGGTCTGCCAATACACTTCCCTTGATTGCTTTCTGAGTCGTGTACTGGATGTCGTATTCCGTCAAGATCATCTGCCATCTTGCTATTCTTCCAGACAGAGTAGGCTTTTCGAATATGTACTTTATTGGATCCATTTTTGAAATCAACAGAGTAGTGTAAGTCAGCATATACTATCTCAACCGGCGAGCAGCCCATACCAAAGCACAACAAGTTTTCTCGAACAGTGAGTATCGGGTCTCACAGTCAGTAAACTTTTTGCTAAGGTAATAAATGGCATGCTCTTTTCGGCCAGACTCATCATGTTTCCCCAGCACACACCCCATTGAGTTGTCAAGTACTGTCAAGTATAGTATTAGAGGTCTCCCTTCAACCGGTGGCATAAGGATGGGTGGTTCTTGGAGATACTCTTTGATTCTGTCGAAAGCGGCCTGACATTCATCATTCCAACGTACTACTTGATCTTTCTTCAGTAGCTTGAAGATTGGTTCACAGGTAGCAGTTAGATGCGAGATGAATCGAGCAATGTAATTCAGACGTCCTAGAAAGCCTCTGACTTCTTTCTCTGTCTTGGGAACTGGCATCTCTTGTATGGCCTTAACCTTGGCAGGGTCCACTTGAATACCTTTGTCGCTTACGACGAAGCCTAGCAATTTTCCAGATCTTACCCCAAATGTGCACTTGTTTGGGTTCAACCTCAGCTTGTACAACTTCAGACGGTCAAACAACTTCTGTAGATGGTCAAGGTGTTCCTCCTCAGTTTGCGACCTTGCTATCATATCATCGACGTACACTTCAATATCATGGTGGATCATGTCATGAAATAAAGCAACCATGGCACGTTGGTAGGTTGCCCCAGCATTTTTCAACCCAAATGGCATGACCTTGTAGCAGAAGGTGCCCCACTGAGTAACAAAGGTAGTCTTCTCCATATCTTCAGGAGCTATCTTGATCTGATTATAACCTGAAAAGCCGTCCATGAAGGAGAACACCTTGTGCTGAGCAGTATTGTCAACCAGAACGTCGATGTGAGGCAAGGGGAAGTCATCCTTGGGGCTCGCCCTATTCAGATCTCTGTAGTCAACACACATTCTGACCTTACCATCTTTCTTTGGCACTGGAACCACATTGGCAACCCACTGAAGGTAAGAAGTCACTGCTAGAAAACCGGCATCGAATTGTTTCATAACCTCAGCTTTGATCTTCTCGGACATCTCTGGACGCATACAGCGGACCTTTTGTTTAACCGGAGGACAGTCTTCTTTGGTAGGTGTGATACGGTGGGAGAACTGACTTGAGTTTTGCGTTTGTTTTCGCAAATGTTTCGGTTGAGCAAGAGTCGCCACCGACTTTTTATTTTATCCTAAGGAAAGGTTTAAAAAGCACAGCAAAAACCTTTGAGATTTTTATTGGGTTCGGGGAGTAGATTATAGAAAGGGAAGGTATTAGCACCCTTTCTATCCATGGTTATCCATGGGCTCTTAGTTACTTGCTTAGATCACTTGCCTTTTGTTTTCCATTATTTGAAATGGTGCTCTTGTGTGTGTGGGTTTGAAAAATGTTTTGCAAAGAAGCCAATGTGGTGGCAACCTTTGTAATGATCCATGTTGGGATGTATACAAAGGTGTATGTCTTTTGAAAAGGTTTTCATTTGTTTTTGAAGATTGTTTTGAAAGTGTTGTGAGGTGTGTTTTTTAGAAAATAGGCAAGTGTTTTGTTTTGCAAGTTTGATTCAAGTAACTAAGAGGTTATCTACTCCTAAATTTCTCAAAGTTTATTGCTATGTTTTAACTCTTTTAATAAGTTTGTTCCACCATTGTATTTGGTGGACAATCTCATGTTAGGATGTGAAAGGAACGGGCGCGGGTCATCGTTTAGACCATAATTGCAATGGTGCCAAGTATCTTTGGGCATTTTCTTTAAGGGACTTGATCATTTGTTTAGGCAACATTTTAAAAGCGTCATTGAGGGACTATGATCATTTGATTTGTTTGTTTTGCCCAAAGAGACCTAACATGCAATATGGCCCACTTTTGAAAGGCAACAAGTGGAATACCCTAGGGGGTGCAAGTGTGATTTGTGTGTCCATTTTCATGCTTGTTTGTCTTGAGATTAGGTCATAACTATTTTGTTCATTTTATTCGCATATAAACCCTAATTCTAGCATTGTATATTTAGAAAGCGATAAAGTGCGAAATTTAAACTCCTATGCTATTACAACACAATAATATAGGGAGGGGGGGTATAATGTTTCAAATGGGGATTTTGACAAGGAATTTAAACCTAAAACTATTACATCAAGATTTGAATTATTTACAAGATAATTTAATTGCATAAATAAAATAGAAATAGAACAAATATGCAAGAATGCAAAAAGGGTTTTTTATATGTATAAAAAAAAGATTATTTATGTAAAATAAAAAGAAAATAAAAAGATATTATTTTTGGAGTATTTTTGAATTTAGGGCAAAACCCTAATTTTTATTAAATGAAATGTATTATTATTTAATTTAATACAAGTATTTATTTATTATATACAAAATAAAATAAAGTGAAGTATTTGTCAAAAATGATTTTTTTTAGTGTTTAATATTAATAAAATAAAATATGTATATTTTTAGTATTTTATTCTAAGTATATTAATAAATATATGTATTTATGTATTAAGTTCTAAATATGTATTATATATAAAAAATAATAATATTTAATATTTAATAAAAAAGTAATTTTTTCTATAAGATATTTTCAGAAGGTAAAACAAAAATAAAAATGTATAAAAATGCATTTGTACTATTTTTTAGTATTTTAAACAAAATATATATATTTATCTATTTATGTATAAACTAAAAGAAAATTAAATAAATGCCTAATAAAATCAAAAATGGTGAGAAAAAATATTTTTATATTTTTAATGTCATGAGAAAAAATAAACAAGTCAATCAAAAAAAGAAAAAGTCAAAAAGTCAAAGAAATAAACAAAATGGGCTCAGGGGGTTCAGAAGCAATTATGTGGTGCAAATAAGAAAAGTATTCCAGGCCCAGCCCAGAAGACCTGTCTTCTTCAACCTCCAGCAAACAATGTTCAAAAAACGCGCGTTTGGTTCCAACATTCAAACATCCTGATTCTTTGATCTTTTGCACAAACTTCCAACACAAAAAATGTTAAGCATGAAACCACGATTCCAAATATATAAAGAACATCTCCTAACTCTCAGAAATGAGAGAGAATTTTAACAATCCTAAATCCTGACCTAAATTTTCTACCATTTTCAGACCTTAAATTCTCACAGCTCAGGCAAAAGAAATGAAAAGTAAAAGAATGTACATGTTCAGTGGCATGAGTAGAACATTGTTTATTCACAAACTTAAAGCTAATGATGCCTAACAAGAGAGATACGAATTCAAAAACTTACCTGTTCAGTTGAAGTTCTATCTAGAAATGTAGGAACTTTCAGTGCAAGGTGATGATTGGAAAAGCTTCCTTGAGGTCCAGGGATGCTATTTCAGTGTTTACTTTGTCTTGAAAGCTTCTGAATCGAGCTAGAGAACTTCACCTGCAAGTCATAAATGTGAAAATGGTGGAACCAGTTAGAGGGATTACAGGTCGTGTTTTTGCTTTTGGTTAGCTTGCATGGATGGTATGGAAGGTGTGTGAACTGGTTTGGGCAAGAAAGCTTGAGAGAAATGAAAGATAGCACTCAAACTGCAGGCCTTGCCCTGTTTTTGCAGTTTGAGAGTGATTATGGCAAGGGGAGTGTTTGAGAGGTGTTAGGGTCGTGCAAAAACTTGGTTCTGATCTTTGGAATGTGTTTGATAAGTTTGCCTAAGCTGGTTTTTGCTGAGATGAGAGTTGTGTATTGTTATGACACTTTTCTTCTTTCTTAAGCAACCAAAAGCCAACTTGTGTTTCTAGGCATGTAGAGGACCCCCTAATGTGCTGCATAATCCCTCCTTGATCAGTGTGTTATGCTCATAATCTTGTGCCAATCAGATTTGCAATGTACTTGTTGGATTTTCAATTTGACATAAAGCTACCTTTTACAAAAATGGCTAATTTGCTTTATCTACTTTGGGATTAAACCTTTAGACAATGTTTGAACTCAAAGAACATGGTCTTGGCACAAAGAATATGCATTAAATTTATGAGTGTTGGATGGTTTAAGGACCTGTAATCTAGCTTAAGGCATGCTGAGTTCAAATTGCAAGGTTATGGACATGTAACTTGGTCATGAACAAAGTGAGTTTTTTGCCATATTGTGAAATTCGATTCTCCCTAACCATGAGGTTGTTTGAGAAGTTCTTGGACATTTTGGAAAGCTTGGAATGTGTACTACAATCCATCTTTGAAATGAAAATTGAAATTCCAAGTGGAAGTGTATGGAAAATGGCCTTGAAGTGGGGTAGAAAACCTTGTCAAAATAGGTCAAAAATTCACTAAGTTAAGAATGGTTTAGTGCCCTTATTCAAAAATTTGTAACTTGAGATACAAGCCTCATTTGGGAAAACTTTGTGAATCAAAGTTGTATATTATGCAACAAGCTACAACTTTCATGTTTTGACTTTTGTTTGAATCCAAATGAATCTTGGTGAAAAAGTGGGGCAAAGTTGGGAAAAAATTAGGGTTTTCCATAACTTAGAAAAATTCTAAGTTATGAAAAATTCCATTTCAAACCCTAATTTACATTTCTTGGTTTCTTGGTGAACAAGTTTCATGATTTGGCATGTTTTGATGAAAAATGAATCTTGACTCTTGATTTTGACCAAAAAGTCAAAGTTTGACTTTTCAGTATACAGTCAAAATTGATCAATTGACTGGGAAATTCAACTGTCAATCTTGTGTACTTGGGATCTTTTGAGTTTGTTGAGAATGTCAAGATAATTCCATGGGGTCCTTGAGTCCATATGTGAGCTTGGTTTGCCATTGGCTAGGTCAAACAGTCAAAAATTGCCTTTGTGCAGTCAAAACCCTAAAAATGACCATTTTGCCCTTTTGATGATCTGATCAAATTTCTTGTGGATTTGTGATCCAAACTTGATCAAATGGTCCATGTGAGTTCATAATATTGATGTGGGTCAATTTTCATGAGATTTGACTGTCAATTGGCCATAGTTGACTTTTTCCCCAATACAGCTGATTTTTTAGGTCAACTGTCCAATTGACTGGGTAAAACTTGGAATCAGGACTTGAAACTTGGTATGGGTGAACTTGGGAGTCCAACATGAAGCATGAAAGTCGTCTTAGGCATTTTAGGTCAAAATATCTTTGTGCAAACACAAACCCTAATTTGGGTCAACAGTGCAAGGAGAAGTCTTGAGCAGAGGAAACCCTAACTGGATCTTGATCTTCAAAGGTATGGTGATGAGAAAATGTTGAGGAAATGGGAGGGCAAATTTTGGGGTACAAAAGTTGCCCCTGTTCAATCTTCTTGGATCTGAAGAGTTAGATTGGCAAGTTTTGCCTTTCGTGACTCGAGGGTAAAAGAAGATTGGACACTAGAGTGCCCGGAAATTTGCACTCGCATGTTGGAGTCTCAACAATGTGGTGTCGGGAATGGGCTTACAGATGCCATTTGGAGAGATGGTGGATAGGGAGATGGGCTTATGGATGCCATCTGGAAGTGTGACAGAAACTTGTCGGGAATGGGCTTATAGATGCCATTTGGAAGTGTTGATCGCATAAGAGATTCCTTAGCGAGTACTTGTGTATTTGAGAAAGACAGATGTTTTCCTGGCTTGTTACAGGTGTTTGATCTTCAATCTCTTTATGCAGATATGCCCTGGCTAGATACAGGTGTCGAGTCTACAAACGGTTGCTCACAGATGTGCCCCGGCTGGATGCAGGAATCGAATCCGGAAATAGTTGTCAACAGATATGCCCTGGCTAGATACAGGAATCGAATCTTTGAACTCTTCAGACGTGCCCTGGCTAGATACAGGAATCGAGTCTGGAAATGTGGTCAACAGATATGCCCTGGCTAGATACAGTAGTCGAGTCTGGAAATATTCGTCAACAGATATGCCCTGGCTGGATACAGGAATTGAATCTGGAAATGTTGTAGTTGATAGATGTGCCCTGGCTGGATACAGGAATCGAATCTTCGAACTCTTCAGACGTGCCCTGGCTAGATACAGGAGTCGAGTCTGGAAATTGATCACTCTCAGATGTGCCCTGGCTAGATACAGGTATCGAATCTGGAATTGTGACAGTTGGAGGTAGTTGTCTTTGGGATTGTCTTCTTCCATGAAAAGGCAAAAACATAAGTTGTATGCAATGTCATGATGTATGATATGCATGATGCTTTAACATGAGATAGTGTTGTATGCACTTATCATGTATGTAAGCAGGATGTATGAAAACGTGAAATGTTTATGAATATATTTTTGTCTTAGGAAAATGAATCCTTGACGATCGGCCGGGGAATTGCTCTGTGGAAGAGATACTTTGCTGAAGTTTGACGAGAGGCCTGCTGAGGACTTCAATGATGGATTCCGCTGGGGATAATGATGATAAACTCTGCTTGGGGAATACCAAAGACAAACTCCTGCCGGGGACTGAAAGAACCTTGCCGGGGGCGATCTTCCATGGCAAATAGCTGAGGATAACCCAGTTATAAACCCTGGTGAGGAATAACTCTAAATAAAGCTCGGGAGAGACGTCCGTATTCTGCAGGGAACAAGCTTCCAGAATCTACTGGGGATAAGCTTTTAGACCTGCCGGGGAAAGTTGACGACTTCATTGAGGGAAGTATTGCTGAATCTTGCCTTACTCTGCGGGGAGCTGAGATCATTTGGTCACATTCTTCAGTCGAAGCTACCTTGGTACCTTGGCGGACAAAGCAACCAGACTGCATTAGGCAATTTCACATTGCCCCTGTTTCGGATGTCACCTGTAATTAATCTTTTGTTTCTTATGCAAACATTTATGAATCAGCAATTTAATGTCAAATGCATATATCAAAAATGAACATTGGACGTTCTTCGCAAGACAAAACAGAAAAAGGAAAAACAATGGCAATTTGTATGGACAAGTGAGTTTGTATTGATTTGAATTTTGCCTGTGAATAGGCGTTTTTTGTACAAGAGGTTGACATCCTAGTAAGAGGATGCCGTCGAATAACACAGAATTTACAATTTTGAAAAGAAAACAAAACAGCTATGTGAATAATCCCACTGGGTTCCAACTCTGCTATCGCCTTTATGTCTCCCAGCGTCTCATCGCTTTGCTGCCTAGTTGAAGATGAAGCTGATTGGTCGATGCCGAAGTCTGAGCCAGATAGTTGATGCCGAATTCCGGATGCAAAGTGATCCAATGAGACATAGTGTTACACTTTATCCCTAACTTTTGCCTGGACCGCCCTTTCGGGTTTTCAGCCCACCGGGATACCCATTTTTGCCCAAGCCGCCTTTTCAGGTTTTCGACTTGCCGGGTGTACAGATTTTTTCATTTCATCCCTTATTTTTGCCCGAACCCTTTTGGTTAGCCGGGAAGCCCTAATTTTTGCCTAGGTATGTCAACCTAGCGGGTCTTTTATTCATGCGTAGTATCTTTTCACTATATCTTTTCACTAACCACCATGGCTCCTCCTGAGAACACATGTTTAACCACAAATGGCCCTTCGTATGTAGGGGTCCATTTGCCCCGGGGATCACTTTGAGGAAGGATGATGCGTTTGATTACCAGGTCTCCAACTTGATACTCTTGTGGTCTGACTCTCTTGTTAAATGCCCTGATCATCCGTTTTTGATACGTCTGACCATGACAGATAGCGGTGAGTCTCTTTTCGTCAATCAGGTTTAATTGATCAAGTCGAGTCTGGATCCAGTCATCTTCACTTAGATCTGCATCTTTCATTATTCGGAGAGAGGGTATCTGGACTTCAATTGGCAAGACTTCCTCCATGCCATAGACCAAGGAGAAAGGGGTTGCCCCGGTTGACGTCCTTGTTGAGGTACGGTACCCATGAAGAGCGAACGGTAACATCTCGTGCCAATCCTTATAGGTCACTGTCATCGTCTGCACAATTTTCTTGATATTTTTATTAGCTGCCTCTACAGCCCCATTCATCTTCGGCCGGTAGGGAGAAGAATTGTGGTGTTGTATCTTGAATTGTTCGTAGAGCTCAGTGATCATTTTGTTGTTGAGATTGGTACCATTGTCCGTAATGATTCTTTCTGGGACTCCGTACCGACAGATCAGATTATGCCGGATGAAACGTGCCACGACACTCTTGGTTACTGTGGCGTAGGAAGCTGCCTCAACCCACTTCGTGAAGTAATCGATCGCCACTAAGATGAAGCGATGCCCATTGGATGCCGTCGGTCGGATCTCACCGATCATATCAATCCCCCACATTGCAAAAGGCCAAGGTGCCGTCAGGACGTTCAGAGGAACTGGAGGAATATGCACCTTGTCAGCATAGATTTGTCATTTATGACAAGTTCGAGAGTGTTGGTAACAATCGGCTTCCATTGTGGACCAGAAATATCCTGCCCGAAGGATTTTCTTAGCCATGGTGTGTCCACTGGAATGTGTTCCGAATGTACCTTCATGCAGTTCCAACATGATCTTCTCTGCTTCAGCCTTATCCACACAACGTAGTAGAGTTGAATCATGATTCCATTTGTAGAGAATGCCGTTGCTGAGGAAGAATTTCGCCGCAAACCTTCTCATGAATTTCTTGTCATTGACAGATGCACCTTCAGGGTATTCCTGAGCTTCCAAATACCTCTTCACCTCATGATACCAGGGTTTTTCAGTCACCTTTTCAGCCTCAAGCTCGCAGCAGTATGCCGGTTCATCCAACTTCCAGATAATGATCCGGGGAGCCTCATTGTCCCATTTAACTTTGAACATTGAAGACATCGTAGCCAGTGCGTCCGCTAGCTGATTCTCCTCTCTTGGGAAGTGCTCAAAAGTTATTTCTTCAAAGTGGGGAAGCAAGGTTGACACATACTCCTTGTAAGGAATAAGATTCGGGTGTTTCGTATCCCACTCGCCTTTGATCTGATTGATAACGAGAGCGGAATCTCCGAAGACACTCAGAAATTTGATCCTTAAATCGATTGCAGCTTGTAGACCCATGATACATGCCTCATATTCTGCCATGTTGTTGGTGCAGTTGAAACACAATCGGGCGGTGAGTGGAGTATGAGTGCCTTGAGGGGATATGATCACAGCGCCGATGCCGTTACCCAGAGCATTGGAGGCTCCATCAAAATGCATAGACCATCGGGATCCTTCCTCAGGTCCTTCATCCGGTCCAGGTACTTCACAGTCAGTTACCACCATGATGTCTTCGTCCGGAAAATCAAAGTTCAATGATTGGTAATCGTCCACAGGTTGGTGTGCCAAATGATCTTCCAGTACACTTCCCTTAATAGATTTCTGAGTTGTATACTGGATGTCATATTCTGTCAAGATCATTTGCCATCTCGCTATCCTTCCAGACAGAGCAGGCTTTTCAAATATGTACTTGATGGGATCCATCTTTGAAATTAATAGAGTAGTGTGAGTCAACATATATTGTCTCAGCCGGCGAGCAGCCCATACTAGAGTGCAGCAAGTTTTCTCAAGCAGTGAGTAACGAGACTCACAATCGGTAAACTTTTTGCTCAAGTAATAAATAGCGTGCTCTTTTCGGCCAGACTCGTCATGCTGCCCCAGCACACACCCCATTGAATTATCAAGTACTGTCAAATATAATATTAGAGGTCTTCCTTCCACTGGTGGCATAAGAATGGGGGGCTCTTGGAGATATTCCTTTATCCTTTCAAAGGCAGCCTGACATTCATCTTTCCAGCGTACTACTTGATCTTTCTTTAGTAATTTGAAGATTGGCTCACAAGTAGCAGTCAGATGTGAGATGAATCGGGCAATGTAATTCAGTCGTCCCAGGAAGCCTCTGACTTCTTTCTCTGTCTTAGGAACTGGCATCTCTTGAATGGCTTTAACCTTGGCAGGGTCCACTTGAATACCCTTATCACTTACAATGAAGCCTAGCAATTTTCCGGACCTTACCCCAAAGGTGCATTTGTTGGGATTCAATCTCAGCTTGTATAACTTGAGTCGGTCAAACAGCTTCCTCAGATGGTCAAGATGCTCCTCCTCAGTTTGAGACCTTGCTATCATATCATCAACATATACCTCAATCTCATGATGGATCATATCATGAAATAAAGCAACCATGGCGCGTTGGTAGGTTGCCCCAGCATTTTTCAACCCGAATGGCATGACCTTGTAACAGAAGGTGCCCCACTGAGTCACAAAGGTGGTCTTTTCCATATCTTCCGGAGCCATCTTGATCTGATTATACCCTGAAAAACCATCCATGAAGGAGAACACCTTGTGTTGAGCAGTATTGTCAACGAGGACGTCAATGTGAGGTAGAGGAAAATCATCCTTGGGGTTGGCCCTGTTCAAATCCCTGTAGTCGACACACATTCTGACTTTACCGTCCTTCTTCGGCACTGGCACCACATTGGCGACCCACTGAGGGTAAGAAGTTACTGCTAGAAACCCGACGTCGAATTGCTTCATAACTTCAGCCTTGATCTTTTCAGACATCTCTGGGCGCATACGGCGGACCTTTTGCTTTACCGGAGGACAGTCTTCCTTGGTTGGCAGGTGATGAACTACAATGTCGGCATCCAAACCAGGCATATCTTCATAGGACCAAGCAAATATCTCCATGTAATCTTGTAGCATCTGGATCAATCGTTGCTTCACGCTGAGCTCTAGATTGGCCCCAATCTTGACCTCTTTCTTATCTGTCTCAGTACCCAGGTTAATTGTTTCCACCGGCTCTTCATGTGGTTGAATAGCCCTCTCTTCCTGGAGTAGCAGTCTTGCAAGCTCACCAGGCACTTCACAATCATCTTCACCTTCGTCTTCGGCCAAGTTGATCGGATTCTCGAAGTCATAACTGGCGGTAGCAGAGCTGTTACCAGTGAGATCCAGAGTGGATTGAAACCTGTATAAGTGAGTGTGTGTAAATATAGCTGTTTTGCAATATATATAACACAGAAAGAAAAAGGAGCATAAGATTTGAAATGCAACAAACATCCAATGTTTTGATTGATGATATATGGAAATGTCATACAAAAAGCCCTCACAAGTGGAGCTACGATGCCCCGGGTAGGACACCGAGCCAATAAAAGTTTTAACACATTGTTTGTTACAAATTGGAAATCAAAAGAAATTAATTACTGCGTGACAAATGTGATAGGTGTAAAATCCTTTGCCGTCCAGTTGCTCGGTCCGTTGCTGGTAGTCGGGTAGATCCAACTGTCAAACTCTGCTTCCTCTACATCCTCCTCAATAGCATTCACCCTTGGGTTGGAGATAAACATCGGAGCCTTTCTGATCTTTTCCTTGCGCACAGCCCTCTGAGCCTCTGCAGTAAAGCCCAGCCCAAACTTGTCATTCTTTTGAGTGAAGTCAGGAAGCTGACCCCAGTTTGCACAATTACCTTTCTCGATTACAGCCCGGGCATCCCTCAAGGACGCCATCTTCAACGGAAAGTCTTCTTCAACCACTGCCTCAGCCGATGCCAATACTGGGGGTACTTCCTCAAAATGCTGAAAGGGGGTTTCAATAAACTCCCCGTCCATCTCGATATACCGGAATGAATCCAAGTGACTCACCATGTATTCCTCCTCACCCTGCACAGTAACAATCTTCCCTTTGACAGGGTATTTGAGCTTTTGGTGTAAAGTGGAAGTTACTGCCCCAGCTTTGTGAATCCAGGGTCGACCCAACAAGCAGGAGTAAGATGGACGAATATCCATTACATAGAATGTTGAGTTGAAAACTTGGGAACCCACACGAATAGGGATGTATACTTCACCGTGCACCATCCTCTTAGAACCATCGAAGGCTCTAACAATGATGTTACTAGGTTTCAGCTCCAAACCCTCACAATCCAGACGATCCAATGCCTTCTTGGGCAAAACATTCAGGGAAGAGCCGGTATCTACTAACACGTGTGCGAGAGTAGTGCCCCTGCATTCTATGGAAACATGCAGGGCATCATTGTGATTTTTCCCTTTGGCGGTAAGGTCAGCATCTGAGAACCCCAAGCCATTGTCAGCCGTCAAATTAGCCACACAGTCGGTGAATTGATCTGCGGAGGTCTCTTGCGGCACATGGGCCGTTTTCAGAAATGAAATCAGGGCTTTTGCATGGGCCTCTGAGCATAGCAGTAGTGATAGCATAGAGATTTTGGAGGGAGTATGCCCCAACTGTTCAACAACATTAAAGTCACTCTTTTTGATAATCTTAAGGATTTCCTCCATTTCTTGTTGGGAGGCTTCCACAGCAGTCTTTTTTGGTGCCTCCGTCCTGGCAGGCGAATCGGTAGCAACTTCTTTGCCCCGAGTATCAGAGGACTCGGCGGCAGTAGTAGACACAGGAACTTGAACTGGAACATGCACACTTGCGGGTGTGATGGTGAGAGGTTTTCGGACAACTGGCGGTGCAATGTCAGGCGAGAAGAGCCTACCATTGCGGGTAATCTTGGCGGGACCAGTGATGTTACTGATACTGGTATTGGTGTTGAACTCCTGCTTCACCCCAAGCACATACACGTCGGCTCCATAATGCCATGGAACAGCTTTATCAGACTCATACGGGAGAGGCCCCGGGACAGTGATAGTGATGGGTGCAACAGACATAATTTGGACTGGTTTCCTTACGGGAGCTTTGGCAGGATTGTAAATCGTGACAACAGATATTTCTTCAATGGAAACAGACGGAACAACAGTTTTCTTGAACAGAATCTCCTTGCTATCCATCAGGCTTTGGATGCCTGATTTCAGCAGTGGACAACCGGTAGGGATGAGAGCACACAGGAGGCAACCCTTTCTACAACCCGGAAATAAACCGGCTAGTAGTAAATTCCTCTTAACAGTCAAAAGAGGGGTAGCAACATCATTCACCGAAACAGCATACAAATCTTCCTCAATGGCATTTACTCTATGCTGGGGCATAGGAGCGGTTACAACATTCGGTCTCTCAGGCGCTTCAAACTGAATTTCCTTTGCGTCGATAAGATCTTGCATTTTATTTCTCAAGGCCCAGCAATCATCAGTAGTGTGCCCGGGACTATCAGAATGATAAGCACACCGGGCATTTGGGTTATACTTAGGAGACGCAGTGTTGACGACCTTAGGAGCTTCTTTGGTGGTCACCAAATTGGTTGATAGCAGTTGAGGTAAAATTTGAGATAAGGTCATACTCAGCCGAGTATACTGCCTCTTGGGCCTTTCACTTCTTTGTTGATTGTACTGCTGAGGAGCAGCAACAGGTTTTGAAATGACCAGAGCATTGACGGCTTGGCGACTTTCTGGCTTGACTTGCCTTCTAGGACCATAGACGGCACTTGCTTCTTTCTTAAAAGGCCTCTTCTCAGTACTTGCAGCAACACCCTTCTGAATCTTTCTTGACTTGATGCCAGCTTCTATTCTTTCGCCCGTTAAGATCAAATCGGTAAACCCCGCGGAAGAGTTACCAATCAGATGATTGAAAAATGGCCCAGATAGGGTCCCTAGAAACATATCAACAAGCTCACGATCGGTTAAAGGAGGCTGCACCCTGCCAGCCAAATCCCTCCATTTTTGTGCGTATTCTTTGAATCCTTCGCCTGTTCCTATCGACATACCCTGAAGTTGGGTACGAGTAGGGGCAAGGTCAGAATTGTATTGGTATTGTTTGTAGAAAGCGGTGGCCAAATCTTCCCAATTTCGGACACTGGTTCCCTCTAGCTGATAAAACCACTCCAACTGAGCTCCAGAAAGGCTGTCTTGAAAGAAATGAATCCAGAGGTTCTTATCTGCCGTATAGGGCTGGATTTTTCTCACGTAGGACCTGGGATGCATTTTGGGGCATAACAGCCCATCATATCTCACAAACACTGGCACTTTGAACTTTGGGGGAATCACAATCCCGGCAACCAAACCCAAGTCTTCAAAATCCAAACCCGGTACTCTTTGTAATTCCATGGCGGCTAATCTGTCTTCTAACCCTTTGTATTTATCATCAGCTGGAGGGTATTGCTGGTCAGAATAATCTTCATCCTCTTCAACCTCTTCTTCTTTCGCATCAGACTCGGAAGGCATCGCAACTCCATCTCTTTTACTGGTTCCTTCATCAGAAGTAGGAGGAAATTCAAGCACTCTTCGAGTTTCTCCGTCAAATCTTCTCCCCAAAGTAGCCACCCCGAGTCTCTTTTTCTTCTTTTTCACTGGGTCTTTGTTCCCCAATTGAGTCTTGATATCCTCCTGACCCTTAGCCAAGGTCATCAGGAGTTGCTGGAATTGTGCATTCTGAGCCTGTAGGTCTTTGATTGTTTGCTCGAGATCCATCCTACTGAAATAAACAGCAGACAGATAAGGAAACCTGGAATGAGACCTGCTTATGCACATGATGAATGGTATGCTTATGTATGCAATGCATTCAAGGATTTAGGACATTCAAAATTGTTTTAGACAAAGAAGAACGCACGTCATATTAATAAGAAGAAATTTGTCAGTACATAAATGCCCCATGGGCCAAATATTACAAAATAAACTTCTTAAGGCAAAAAGGCATTGCGCATCCTTTTGGGTGCGATGTAGGTATTGAGGGCCTCTTGCTCGTGGAGTCGGCGGGTAAGCTCTAGAACCTTCTTTTCACTGGCGTAGTAGCTAGCTTCAAAAGTATTCCGTTCCTCCTTGAGCTGAATCCAGCTTTTCTGCATTTCCCCCCACGATGTAGGCATGTCTGGATGTAGGATGGTGTAGGGAACCTCTCCTTCATTGACAGGCTCTTTAATCACTGGGAGTACATGAGGATAAGGCATCATTAGACTTTGGGCTCGGGCTCGTACCCACTTGAGATAGGGTTCAAGAGGGATGGAGTTCTTGTGTCCCAGAGTCTTGCTATCAACCTTGTTGAGTTTTCCCCAAGCTCTGATGAACCTTTGGTGAAGTCCTTGCGCATCGTTGTCGAAGTCAAAAACTAGGTCAGGAATCAACATATCATGAGGGCCATCCCTCCGTGCATATCCAAATTGCCTCAAAGCTAGGCAAGGGTTGTAGGTGATACCTCCTCTAATTCCAAGTAAAGGAACATTAGGAAATTCTCCGCAACGATCGACAATGATGACATTTTCTCTGGACCGAGAACACCAATGCACATCAGAATGAGTAAGAGTCATCAGCCGTTGGGACCACCTTGTACCTTGGTCATTCTTCAAGACAGATTGTGGAAGGTGCGAAATAAACCACCTTGCAAGGATAGGAGTACAGCACATGAGAACACCCCTCTTTCTCATTGTTCGTGTGTAAAATGAGTGAAGAATGTCCCCAAGCAATGTTGGTATTGGATTTCTGGACAAGAAAATTTTGACGGCGTTGACATCTACCAATTGGTCAGGATTTGGGAACAAGACCAACCCATAGATAAGGAGTGCCACAATCTCTTCAAAGGCTTGTAGGTCCAATGAGTTCCAACATTCTTGTGCCTTCTCAAACAAGAATTTTGCTAAGAATCCTCTGACGCCGCTTCTGGTTTCCCAATGCCCTTTGATGTCGGATGGTTGTAGATGTAATGCTCGAGCAACATCTTCCGGCTTTGGTTCCTTTTCCGTACCGTTGAAGGGTAGTTGATTAAGGATAGGAATTCTCAGGAGTTGAGAAAACTCCTCCAAAGTGGGTACCAACTGATAATCAGGGAAAGTGAAACAGTGGTGAAGAGGGTCAAAGAACTGGAATAGCACTTTCATCATGTCTTCTTCAATGTTGGTGTTGACTAGGCTGAGCAGTCTACCATGTCTTTCACTGAAGGATGAATTTTCCGGAATTCTTGAGGTGATCTCCTTGAGTTGAGGAGAGATTCTCACAAGGTTGATTTGAATGGTATTTCTGTGAGGAATTTCCATGTCCTACAAAACAAGAACAAAGATGAAGATCCAAAACCCTTGAAATGGTTAGAGAATGCATATGATGTTCCATGATGTTTATGATGTATGCACAAAACATATGTACAAGCAAATCACACCAAACCCTAGTTTCAGGCTTGCATGGGGTTTCATAGGTAAGTACCCTCTTGAGTGTAGTTGGCTTAAAAACCTGTCCTATAAATAGTAACCGGGTTCTAAGGAGCTCAATATCACTGGATTATTTTCATTGTTCATTGTTTTGGTTTAGCCACTTAACTAGCGACCAAAATATTCCAAGAACACAACCCTCAATGAGTGTAGTATTGAGTATCTACCAACTTCGGACTGCACCAAAGCCGGTCATCTCACTACCCCTAATAAAAGGCCAAGATGGTCAAGTAAGGTTCTAGGTCATTAGTGCTTAGTGACATCACTCAGCGGCCCCGTACTCTCCTTGATTGAACTCAAGGGTTACCGGTACTCACAAATATGTCGCACTAATATAGCTATTGCTTAGACCGTGTCGGTATACCCCGCACAGTTTCCACAACGTATTGCTATCTATGAATGTTTCCCAAAATCCGGGTGTAGGATTGCAAACCCAAACAAATAGAGCCAAAGTATAAAACAAACAATTCAAACAATTAGTCATGCAAGAGGGTGATCTAAGCCCTAAGGTTACTCCACTTTTAAAATAGTCCCCAGCAGAGCCGCCAGTTCTGTGATACGGTGGGAGAACTGACTTGAGTTTTGCGTTTGTTTTCGCAAATGTTTCGGTTGAGCAAGAGTCGCCACCGACTTTTTATTTTATCCTAAGGAAAGGTTTAAAAAGAACAGCAAAAACCTTTGAGATTTTTCTTGGGTTCGGGGAGTAGATTATAGAAAGGGAAGGTATTAGCACCCTTTCTATCCATGGTTATCCATGGGCTCTTAGTTACTTGCTTAGATCACTTGCCTTTTGTTTTCCATTATTTGAAATGGTGCTCTTGTGTGTGTGGGTTTGAAAAATGTTTTTCAAAGAAGCCAATGTGGTGGCAACCTTTGTAATGATCCATGTTGGGATGTATACAAAGGTGTATGTCTTTTGAAAAGGTTTTCATTTGTTTTTGAAGATTGTTTTGAAAGTGTTGTGAGGTGTGTTTTTTAGAAAATAGGCAAGTGTTTTGTTTTGCAAGTTTGATTCAAGTAACTAAGAGGTTATCTACTCCTAAATTTCTCAAAGTTTATTGCTATGTTTTAACCCTTTTAATAAGTTTGTTCCACCATTGTATTTGGTGGACAATCTCATGTTAGGATGTGAAAGGAACGGGCGCGGGTCATCGTTTAGACCATAATTGCAATGGTGCCAAGTATCTTTGGGCATTTTCTTTAAGGGACTTGATCATTTGTTTAGGCAACATTTTGAAAGCGTCATCGAGGGACTATGATCATTTGATTTGTTTGTTTTGCCCAAAGAGACCTAACATGCAATATGGCCCACTTTTGAAAGGCAACAAGTGGAATACCCTAGGGGGTGCAAGTGTGATTTGTGTGTCCATTTTCATGCTTGTTTGTCTTGAGATTAGGTCATAACTATTTTGTTCATTTTATTCGCATATAAACCCTAATTCTAGCATTGTATATTTAGAAAGCGATAAAGTGCGAAATTTAAACTCCTACGCTATTACAACACAATAATATAGGGAGGGGGGTACAATGTTTCAAATGGGGATTTTGACAAGGAATTTAAACCTAAAACTATTACATCAAGATTTGAATTATTTACAAGATAATTTAATTGCATAAATAAAATAGAAATAGAACAAATATGCAAGAATGCAAAAAGGGTTTTTTATATGTATAAAAAAAAGATTATTTATGTAAAATAAAAAGAAAATAAAAATATATTATTTTTGGAGTATTTTTGAATTTAGGGCAAAACCCTAATTTTTATTAAATGAAATGTATTATTATTTAATTTAATACAAGTATTTATTTATTATATACAAAATAAAATAAAGTGAAGTATTTGTCAAAAATGATTTTTTTTAGTGTTTAATATTAATAAAATAAAATATGTATATTTTTAGTATTTTATTCTAAGTATATTAATAAATATATGTATTTATGTATTAAGTTCTAAATATGTATTATATATAAAAAATAATAATATTTAATATTTAATAAAAAAGTAATTTTTTCTATAAGATATTTTCAGAAGGTAAAACAAAAATAAAAATGTATAAAAATGCATTTTTACTATTTTTTAGTATTTTAAACAAAATATATATATTTATCTATTTATGTATAAACTAAAAGAAAATTAAATAAATGCCTAATAAAATCAAAAATGGTGAGAAAAAATATTTTTATATTTTTAATGTCATGAGAAAAAATAAACAAGTCAATCAAAAAAAGAAAAAGTCAAAAAGTCAAAGAAATAAACAAAATGGGCTCAGGGGGTTCAGAAGCAATTATGTGGTGCAAATAAGAAAAGTATTTCAGGCCCAGCCCAGAAGACATGTCTTCTTCAACCTCCAGCAAACAATGTTCAAAAAACGCGCGTTTGGTTCCAACATTCAAACATCCCGATTCTTTGATCTTTTGCACAAACTTCCAACACAAAAAATGTTAAGCATGAAACCACGATTCCAAATATATAAAGAACATCTCCTAACTCTCAGAAATGAGAGAGAATTTTAACAATCCTAAATCCTGACCTAAATTTTCTACCATTTTCAGACCTTAAATTCTCACAGCTCAGGCAAAAGAAATGAAAAGTAAAAGAATGTACATGTTCAGTGGCATGAGTAGAACATTGTTTATTCACAAACTTAAAGCTAATGATGCCTAACAAGAGAGATACGAATTCAAAAACTTACCTGTTCAGTTGAAGTTCTATCTGGAAATGTAGGAACTTTCAGTGCAAGGTGATGATTGGAAAAGCTTCCTTGAGGTCCAGGGATGCTATTCCAATGTTTACTTTGTCTTGAAAGCTTCTGAATCGAGCTAGAGAACTTCACCTGCAAGTCAGAAATGTGAAAATGGTGGAACCAGTTAGAGGGATTACAGGTCGTGTTTTTGCTTTTGGTTAGCTTGCATAGATGGTATGGAAGGTGTGTGAACTGGTTTGGGCAAGAAAGCTTGAGAGAAATGAAAGATAGCACTCAAACTGCAGGCCTTGCCCTGTTTTTGCAGTTTGAGAGTGATTATGGCAAGGGGAGTGTTTGAGAGGTGTTAGGGTCGTGCAAAAACTTGGTTCTGATCTTTGGAATGTGTTTGATAAGTTTGCCTAAGCTGGTTTTTGCTGAGATGAGAGTTGTGTATTGTTATGACACTTTTCTTCTTTCTTAAGCAACCAAAAGCCAACTTGTGTTTCTAGGCATGTAGAGGACCCCCTAATGTGCTGCATAATCCCTCCTTGATCAGTGTGTTATGCTCATAATCTTGTGCCAATCAGATTTGCAATGTACTTGTTGGATTTTCAATTTGACATAAAGCTACCTTTTACAAAAATGGCTAATTTGCTTTATCTACTTTGGGATTAAACCTTTAGACAATGTTTGAACTCAAAGAACATGGTCTTGGCACAAAGAATATGCATTAAATTTATGAGTGTTGGATGGTTTAAGGACCTGTAATCTAGCTTAAGGCATGCTGAGTTCAAATTGCAAGGTTATGGACATGTAACTTGGTCATGAACAAAGTGAGTTTTTTGCCATATTGTGAAATTCGATTCTCCCTAACCATGAGGTTGTTTGAGAAGTTCTTGGACATTTTGGAAAGCTTGGAATGTGTACTACAATCCATCTTTGAAATGAAAATTGAAATTCCAAGTGGAAGTGTATGGAAAATGGCCTTGAAGTGGGGTAGAAAACCTTGTCAAAATAGGTCAAAAATTCACTAAGCTAAGAATGGTTTAGTGCCCTTATTCAAAAATTTGTAACTTGAGATACAAGCCTCATTTGGGAAAACTTTGTGAATCAAAGTTGTATATTATGCAACAAGCTACAACTTTCATGTTTTGACTTTTGTTTGAATCCAAATGAATCTTGGTGAAAAAGTGGGGCAAAGTTGGGAAAAAATTAGGGTTTTCCATAACTTAGAAAAATTCTAAGTTATGAAAAATTCCATTTCAAACCCTAATTTGCATTTCTTGGTTTCTTGGTGAACAAGTTTCATGATTTGGCATGTTTTGATGAAAAATGAATCTTGACTCTTGATTTTGACCAAAAAGTCAAAGTTTGACTTTTCAGTATACAGTCAAAATTGATCAATTGACTGGGAAATTCAACTGTCAATCTTGTGTACTTGGGATCTTTTGAGTTTGTTGAGCATGTCAATATAATTCCATGGGGTCCTTGAGTCCATATGTGAGCTTGGTTTGCCATTGTCTAGGTCAAACAGTCAAAAATTGCCTTTGTGCAGTCAAAACCCTAAAAATGACCATTTTGCCCTTTTGATGATCTGATCAAATTTCTTGTGGATTTGTGATCCAAACTTGATCAAATGGTCCATGTGAGTTCATAATATTGATGTGGGTCAATTTTCATGAGATTTGACTGTCAATTGGCCATAGTTGACTTTTTCCCCAATACAGCTGATTTTTTAGGTCAACTGTCCAATTGACTGGGTAAAACTTGGAATCAGGACTTGAAACTTGGTATGGGTGAACTTGGGAGTCCAACATGAAGCATAAAAGTCATCTTAGGCATTTTAGGTCAAAATATCTTTGTGCAAACACAAACCCTAATTTGGGTCAACAGTGCAAGGAGAAGTCTTGAGCAGAGGAAACCCTAACTGGATCTTGATCTTCAAAGGTCTGGTGATGAGAAAATGTTGAGGAAATGGGAGGGCAAATTTTGGGGTACAAAAGTAGGCAAGTGATGGACCACAATGTCGGTATCCAACCCAGGCATGTCTTCGTAGGACCCGGCGAAAATCTCCACATAATCATGCAACATCTGAACCAACCGTTGTTTCACGCTGAGCTCCAGATTGGCACCAATCTTAACTTCCTTTCTATCTGTCTCAGTACCCAGATTTACCGTTTCCACTGGCTCTTCATGTGGCTGAATGGCCCTCTCTTCCTGGAGTAACAGTCTTGCAAGCTCACCAGGCACTTCGCAATCATCTTCACCTTCGTCTTCGGCTAAGTTGATCGGATTTTCGAAGTCATAACTGGCAGTAGCAGAGTCGTTACCAGTGAGATCCAGAGTGGATTGGAACCTGTATAGGTGAGTGTGTGTAAATATAGTTGTTTTGCAATATATAAAGAAGGAAAGAAAGAAAGGGACCACAAGATTTGAAATGCGAAAAACGTCCAATGTCTTTATTCATGATATATGGAAATGACAAGTAATAAGCCCTCACAAATGAAGCCAACGGTGCCCCGGGTAAGACACCGGGCCATAAAGTTTTAAATTATTGTTCGTTACAAATTAAAAAAACAAAGGAATTCATTACTGCGTAACAAAAGTAACAGGTATGTGGTCTTTTGCAGTCCAATTGTTCAGTCCACTGTCGATCGTCGGGTAGATCCGGCTATCAAACTCTGATTCCTCCGTATCGCCTTCAATAGCATTCACTCCCGGGTTGGTGATGAACACGAGAGGTCTTCCGATCCTTGCTTTGCGTACAGCCCTCTGAGCCTCTGCAGTGAAACCCAGCCCAAATTTGTCAGTCTTAGGAGTAAAATCAGGGAGCCTGCCCCAGTTTGCACATTCACCTTTTTCAATTACAGCCCGGGCGTCCTTCAAGGAAGCCATCTTCAAAGGAAAGTCTTCTTCAATTACTGTCTCAGCTGACGCCAATGTTGGAGGCACCTCTTCAAAATGTTGAAAGGGGGTTTCAATAAACTCCCCGTCCATCTCTATATATCGGAACGAGTTCAGATGACTAACCATGTATTCTTCCTCCCCCTGCACTGTAACAATCTTCCCTCTTACAGGGTATTTGAGCTTTTGGTGTAGAGTGGAGGTCACAGCCCCAGCTTTGTGAATCCAAGGACGACCCAGCAAACAGGAATAAGATGGACGAATGTCCATCACATAGAACGTTGAATCAAAGACTTGGGAACCAACACGAATCAGAATATCCACTTCACCATGTACCATCCTCTTCGACCCGTCAAAGGCTCGGACCACGATGTTATTAGGCTTCAACTCCAGACCCTCACAATCCAACCTGTCTAAGGCCTTCTTGGGAAATACATTCAGTGAAGAACCGGTGTCCACCAACACGTGTGCAAGAGTAGTGCCCCTGCATTCAATGGAGACATGCAGGGCATCATTGTGGTTCTTTCCCTTGGCGGTCAGATCAGCATCCGAGAAACCCAACCCATTGTCAGCGGTCAAGTTGGCCACACAATCAGTAAATTGATCCGCAGACGTTTCTTGTGGCACATGGGCCGTCTTCAAAAATGAAATCAGGGCCTTGGCGTGGGCCTTTGAGCACAACAACAATGATAGCATAGAGATCTTAGAGGGGGTATGCCCCAGCTGTTCAACGACGTTGAAATCGCTCTTCTTGATGATCTTAAGGATTTCCTCCATCTCTTGCTGTGACGCTTCAACATTACCAGTCTTTGGTGCCTCCATCAGGGCAGGCACATCATCAATCCCTTTGCCCCGAGTGTTAGATGACTCGGGAGCAGGGGTAGAAACTTGACCAGGAGGGGAAACAGGTGCATTTGCAGGCGTGATGATAAGAGGTCTTCGGATAACTGGTGGCGCAATGTCAGGCGAGAAGAGCCTGCCACTGCGAGTAACTTTAGCGGGACCGGTGATGTTGCTGATACCGGTACTAGTGTTGAACTCCTGCTTCACTCCAAGCACATACACATCTTCCCCATAGTGCCATGGGACAGCCTTGTCAGATTTATAGGGGAGAGGCCCCGGAACAGTAATAATGATGGGCGCAACAGACATGATTTTGACTGACTTCCTCGGGAGAGCCTTGGTAGGATTATTGAAGATGGTGACAACTGATACTTCTTCAGTGGGAACAATAGGAACAGCGGTCTTCTTGAACAAGATCTCTTTGCTATCCATCAGGCTTTGGATGCCTGACTTCAGCAACGGACAACCAGTAGGGGAAACAGCACACAGAAGGCAACCCTTGCTACAACCCGGAAATAAACCGGCTAGCAACAGGTTCCTCTTGACAGTCAATAAAGGGGTAGCTATATCATCCACAGAGACTGCATACAGGTCTTCCTCAATAGCATTTACTCCATGCTGGGGCATAGGAGCAGTCACAACGTTGGGCCTTTCGGGCGCCTCAAACTGTATTTCCTTGGCATCGATAAGGTCTTGGACCTTATTTCTCAGGGCCCAGCAATCATCAGTAGAATGCCCCGGGCTATCAGAGTGATAAGCACATCGGGCATTGGGATTATACTTCGGAGAGGTTGTGTTTACCACCTTCGGAGCTTCTCTGACGGTTACCAAGTTGGTCGATAACAGTTGCGGCAAGATCTGCGACAAGGTCATACTAAGCCGAGTATATTCTCTTCTGGGTCTCTCACCCCTTGGTTGGTTAGGTTGCCGAGGAGCGGCAGCGGGCTTTGCAATTACCACCGCGTTGACAGTTTGGCGGCGTTCCGATTTGTTTTGCCTCCTGGGGCCAAACACAACACTGGCTTCCTTCTTGAAAGGCTTTTTCTCAGAACTTGAGGACGCACCTTTCTGTATCTTCCCTGATTTCATCCCAGCTTCTATCCTTTCCCCAGTCAGAATGAATTCTGTGAACCCTGCAGACGAATTACCAATGAGATGGTTGAAGAACGGCCCGGATAGGGTCCCCAAGAACATGTCCACAAGTTCACGGTCGGTTAATGGCGGCTGCATCCTGCCAGCCAGGTCCCTCCACTTTTGCGCATACTCTTTAAAACCTTCTCCCGATCCTAGCGACATACCCTGGAGTTGGGTACGTGTAGGAGCGAGGTCGGCATTATACTGATACTGCTTGTAAAAAGCAGTAGCCAAGTCCTCCCAGTTACGAACCTTGGTTCCATCCAGCTGATAGAACCATTCGAGATGAGTCCCTGAAAGACTCTCCTGGAAGAAATGGATCCATAAGTTCTTGTCCACAGTGTATGGTTGGATCTTTTGCACATAAGATCTGAGATGTAGCTTAGGGCAGGACGCCCCGTCATACTTTGCGAATGATGGTGCTTTGAACTTATGTGGGATTACCACCCCAGAAGATAAACCCAAGTCTCCGAAATCCAAACCAGGCACTTGTTGAATTTCCATGGCATTCAGGCGATCCTCTAACTGCTTGTACTTGTCTTCAGCTGGAGGATACTGCTCCTTATTAAAATTAGTCTCGTTGTCAGAGACCATAGGACTAGGAGCCCTTCCCCCTTGGGGAATTCCTTTCCCTACAGAAGAACCAGCTTGATCAACCTCATTCTGCAGTGTGTTACCAAACCTCCGGCCAGTGTTGAATAGTACAGTTCTCTTCTTCTTCTTCTTGACCAGCAGAGCCTTCAATTCCTCCTGACCTTGGGCCAAACTCATGATCAGCTCTTGGAACTGGGCGTTTTGAGCCTGGAGGGCCTTGATGGATTGCTCGGTAGATGATTCAGGGTTCATGATGGCGAGCTGAAATAAACAGCGAAGAAGATTAAACCACCTGAAAAAAGAGTACCTGCTATGCACATGATGCATGATATGCTGTTTATGCAATGCATTCAAGGGTTCGAAAGTTCAAATTTGTTGCAGACAAAAAGGAACACACGTTATCATTAAGAAATAATTGTTCAGTACATCAAAGCCTCATGGGCAAAAATTACAAAGTAGACTAATCCCAAAAGACACTGCGCATCCTCTTTGGAGCTATGTAAGTGTTGAGAGTCTTTTCCTCGTGCAGTAGGTGGGTGAGCTCCAAGACCTTATTCTCACTAGCATGTAGATTGGCTTCAAGAGAATTCCGTTCTTCCTTTAGATGGATCCAGCTCTTCTGCATTTCTTCCTAGGATGTAGGCATGTCAGGATGTTGAACGGTGTACGAGACCTCCCCTTCCAACACTGGCTCTTTGATCATAGGGAGAACGTGAGGATATGGCATCACTAACTTCTGGGAGCGGGCTCGTACCCACTTGAGATAAGGCTCCAACGGGATGGAGTTCTTGTGCCCCAGTGTCTTGTTGTATACCTTGTTGGGCATCCTCTAAGCTCTGATAAATCTCTGGCGAAGTCCTTGTGCATCATTGTCGAAGTCAAAAACTATGTCAAGAATTAACATGTCATGAGGGCCATCCCTCCGAGCATATCCGAACTGTCTCAAAGCCAAGCATGGGTTGTAAGTAATACCCCCTCTGATTCCAAGTAAAGGAACATTAGGGTACTCCCCGCAACGATCAATGATAGTGACATCCTCTCTGGACCAAGAGCACTAATGTATATCTGCATGTGTAAGAGTCATCAATCGTTGTGACCATCTCAAACCCCACTCATTCTTCAAAACTGATTGTGGAAGGTGCGAAATAAACCACCTTCCCAGGAGAGGAGTGCAACACATAAGAACACCTCTTTTTCTCATGGTTCGAGTGTAACATGAGTGAAGAATGTCCCCAAGCAACGTAGGTATAGGATTCTTGGACATGAAGATCTTGACAGCATTGATATCTATAAGCTGATCTGGATTCGGGAACAACACCAACCCATAGACAAGGAGTGCCATAACTTCTTCAAATGCTTGTAGGTCAAGGGAATTCCAACATTCTTGGGCCTTCTCAAACAGGAACTTTGCCAAGAATCCTTTGATACCACTTCTAACTTCCCAATGTTCCTTGATGTCAGATGGTTGTAGGCGTAATGCTTTAGCAACCTCTTCAAGTTTGGGTTCCCTTTCCGTACCGTTGTAGGGTAGTTGACTAAGGATAGGGATCTTCAGAAGCTGGGAGAACTCTTCCAATGTAGGCACCAGTTGATAATCCAGGAAAGTAAAACAGTGATGCAGAGGGTCGAAGAACTGGAAGAGGACCTTTATCATATCTTCCTCAATGTTGGTGTTGACCAAACTGATGAGTCTTCCATGTTTCTCACTGAAAGAAGAGCTCTCGGGAATCCGGGATATAAGTTCCTTAAGCTGAGGAGGGACCCTTACAAGGTTGATCTGAATTGTCTTTCTGCGGATAGTTTCCATTTCCTACAAAACAAGGACAAAGATGAAGATTCGAACCCCTGAAGTGGTTAGTGGATGCATGTGATGTTGTATGATGTTATGATGTTATGGTAAAAGCACACCACAAGTATCCACAAAAAGCAAACATGGTAAGGCACACAAGTCACACAAGACAGCCCTTAGAGTTCAGGCAGCATGGGGTCTAGGTATTACCCTCTTGAAGTTGGTGGGCTCAAACCTGTCCTATCAGAAGTAACCGGGTTCTAAGGATCTCAATATCATGGGATTGTTTTCTGTGTTCATCGTTTCGATTTAGCCACTGAACTGGCGATCGAAATATTCCAAGAAAACAACCCTCAACTGAGTGTAGTATCGAGTATCAACCAACTTCGGACTGCACCAAAGTCAGTTATCTCACTACCCTAAAGAGGCCAAGATGGTCAAGTAAGGTTCCTAAGGTCAGTTGATGCTTTACGACACCACGCGGCGGCCCCGTACTCTCCTTGACTTGACTCAAGGGTTACCGGTACTCACCAAAGTGCCACATCAACGTAGCAGACTGCTTCAACCGTGTCGGTATAACCCGCACAGTTCCCTCACAGTCTTGTTGCTACTTTCTAAGAAGGTATCCCCCAGATCCGGGTTAGGATCTATAGAACTCCCAAGACAGTGCCCACAATAATAAAGCAAACAAAACAAAGCAATTGAAAACACAAGTATGAGCTATCCTAAGGTACACCTCACTTTAAAGTGTCCCCAGCAAAGTCGCCAGTTCTGTGATCGGTGGATTTAGAACTGACTGTTTAAAGCTGGTTTCGCGAAATGTCGCGGAAGCAAGAGTCGCCACCGTCTTTTATTTTCTCCAACATGGACAGGACAAAAGCACAGCAAAATTGCTTATGAGATCATTTCTCGGTTCGGGAGGTAGATTTATAGAAAGGGAAGGTGTTAGCACCCTTTCTATCCATGGTTATCCATGGGCTCTTAGGTACTTGCTCTTATGTTTTAAAAATGATGTTTGCTTTTCAAAATGTGAGTGGGTTTGAAAAAAGTTTCATTGAAAGATTTCTGAATGACTCTTGTATCTGTCCTCAAGAGTGTTTGAAAAATTTGTTTTGAAAGCTTTTTGAAAGTGTCAGTGTGAAAAGATTTTTGATTTGTTTTTTAGAGAGCAAGTATCCATGAGTCATCTACCTACCCTAAGGAATTAAGCTGTGTAGAAGTCCTTAAGGTAGTGCCATCCCACTATTGAGAAGTAGGTAGCACCACCGTTGGAGGTGTTCGGGTCAATTCGATTTGTAGGGACAGTGTAGTCACCGAAGCAACAGTAGGACACCTTAGAAGCTACCCTTATGTCCTTGATCCTTTTTTAATCCGAGGCAACCGTTTCGAGGCAACTGTTTCGAGGCAACTGGATCATGGACATAAGGACCGCTAATACGTCCTATACTTGACAACCACGTTTCGAAGGCAACGAGTGAGGCGTACCCTAGAAGTGGTGTGTGTATTTGTGTGTTATTTTCAGTTTAACAGTTATCTTTGATCAGGGCATTGTGAGCTACGAGTTGTTTTTAATTACCATACATTCTTTCATACAAGTTTAGCAGTTAGGAGTGCGGAAAATTAAAAGACGGAAACATAAAAAGCTACGCTATTACAAGGCGCGGGTCTATACATCGCCAAAATACAAAGACCCGTTTGATAAAAGATGCGGAAAGTAAAAAGACCTAATTACTATTACATCCGGAAAGCAGTTACATAATAATCAATAAGAAAATAAATGCGCGAAAAGAATTAAAACTGAAAGTTCGAGGGTGTTGACCCTTTGCTTGAAATTAAATTAAATTAGGACTAATTAATTATTCAAAGAAAGAAAAGGGAATGTTTTTTATGTTTTTGTATTTATGAAAATAAAGAAAATTAAAACCAAGAGAAAACCCTAATTCTAAGTTTTATTTTAATTATTAATGAAAATGTCAAAGTTGACCTAATTTACTAATTAATTAATTCACATATTTATGTACAAAAATAATAGTAATTAATAATGGTGATTAATAATAATTAATTAAGAAAAAGATAAAAAGGTCAGAAACCTAATTCTATGCATTTTTTATTTATTAAGAAAAGTATTAGAATTAAAATATAAACCTAAATTAAACTAAAGTTAATTGTTAACATTTATTTACAAAATATTCAAATGGTGAAATTAAATATTAATTAATTAAAAAAACATTTTTTGAGTTTCTGATTTTTTTATTAGGAAAATTAATTTTAGTGAATTAATAATAATTATATAAAAAAAACAATTGAAAGAAATTAAAAGAAAGAAAAGAAAATTAAATTGCCAAACCAAGGGGGGTGTCAGGCCCATGTGGAGGTTTTTTGAAGTATTCTGGCCCATTAGACAAAGGCCTCGTTTGACTTTCCAGATTGAGTGCATATTGGTTGACTAGAGTGTACCATAGGCTTCAATCTGTGGCCACTGGATTATTGATCAGGACATCTGGCAAGCCAACGCGTGAGGGTGTATTATGGAACGTTTGAGAAGCGCTACACCTGAAAGTGTTAAGAAAAATATGAAGAATATATGGGGGGACCTGGGAATCGAACCCAGGTCCCAACGCTTGCAGGACACGTCCTCCACCACCTGGCCATTTGCGTTTGTTTGTATACATAACAATAATGAAATATAATATATGAATAACACTAATTATACTGAAACATAAAAAAAAAACGCGCTAAAGTTTAAACCTTCCAGTAGCGCTTGGACACCTCAGCTTTCTTCTTAGTTTGTACCTATAACACGAATAAGATAGCGGGGGTTTTAAACCCCCACTAAGTACAACTGTGGAAAATAGCGAATAGAAGAGGAGGCAACATAAATTGAGCGCGAGAGGTTGGTTGAATTCGTCTGGCCTTGACGAATTCAACCATGGTCATGGCTTAGTCCAATTTTTCCTGATACCTAAAGCCCTAATTTGAAGCTTCAGAAAACCTAATTTTCGTCCATGGTGGATTCTAATTCAGGCAGCGTTAGCACAATTCAACTATACCAAAAGCTTCAGGGAGATGTCAGTAGCATAAATCAATAATCAAAACATAACAATGATGCATAGAAAGTAGAATTCGATTATGGAAATATTTGTGAAAAATGTGATTCTGTTCTACCGTTTCCTCGGGTATAGAAGCTTGTTCTTGATTGCAATAGAATCCTTTTTAGGCTTTGAAACACGCTGCAAGTATGAAATCAGTTTCACCAATTTCTTGAGTTTTTTACAACTTGGTTATGAGTTTTCAGCAGCTTTTTCGTGTCCTTCTGAATAGGGTTAGGTCTTGCATATGTATGTGATGCAAATTAGGTCAAAATAAAGCCCATGGATCCATTGCAATAATGTTTCATATCTTTGATTTTCAATTATGTATTTCCAATCTTTTTTCATTGAAACCCTTTCAAATTATGGAAGATCTTCCTTTTTTGAATGAGAAACGACTTGGCCAGTTTGCCCTGATATGATTTGCTTCACAAAAGATCCAAAAACATATCTTTTTTAATTTTTCCTATAATTAAAATCAATTAAATGAATTAATAAGAATAAAAATTCAATTAATTAATAAAAAATAAGAAAATAAATCCTTTTAATCTCAATGGGTCGTGCATAGGCTTTGGGTAATGATTCAAGAAAGAATTTGAGGCCCATTAGCAAATTTGAAGCTTTTTAGGCAAAGTTGACTTTTGAAAGTTCCCAAAAATTTCCCAACTTCTCCAATGCATATCTTGCTCAATTTTGAATCTATGAACACGTTCTTTAACATTTTGGAAAGGTCTTGAAGTCCTCTAACCAATGCCTTTGGTCCCATGTCATTTTGATTCACCAATCTCAAGTTATGGTCTTTGACTTAAAGTGTCTTTTTGTTGACTTTTGAAAATGACCTATAATATTGAAATTGATAACTTTTTTCGAGAGCATTTCTTGGATTTGGAATGTGAATATGAGTTGTAGGAAATATCACCCCCTTCAAAATGAGCTTTGGATGGGATTTTTATGATAAACCATGAAGAAGTTATGCCTTGGTCAATTTGCAGTTGACTTTTCAACTGTCCAAAAATAGAAACTTTTGCATCTTGAGACTTTTTGAGCCATGCTTGTGGAATCATGATCAAGAATTGATCAAATGATGATTGTGGCTTCAAAATAAGATGTTGACCAAAAATTTTGACTTTTGACTGTCAAATGACCATTTTGCCCCTGCAGCTGACTGTGGAGCAATTAGGGTTTTTGACTCGGCAACTTGATGTTGTGAGCCTTGAAACTTGACATGTAGGTGCTTGACAATGTATATGAGCATATGTGACTTGATTGAGCCCTTGAAAACCTTAATTTCTTTGCAAGAACAAAAACCCTAATTTTGACTGTGTTAGGAGGCAATTGGACCGTGCAACCCTTGAGGGATTTTGAAGCTTGATCTGGAGATTGATCTTGGCAAATTTTGAAGGATATGGGAGGGAAAATTTTGGGGTACAACAGGATCACTACCCCAGATGCCAGTCCCAGATCTCTGAAGTCTAACCTAGGTATCTTCTGAATCTCCATTGCACTCAGACGGTCTTCGAGTTGCTTGTACCTACCCTCAGCAGGAGGATACTGTTCTTCATCAAAATCAGTGTCGTTATTAGAGACTACAGGACTAGGACCCTTTTCTTCTTCTTGATTCTCTCCTCCTTTAGATGAATGAGACAGATTAGCTTCCTGTCGCAACCTATTCCCAAATTGGTGAACCATATTCAGCAGAACCACCTTCTTCTTCTTCTCCTTTAGGATGAGAGTCTTCAAATCTTGTTGTCCTTTGGCCAAGTTCAAAAACAACTCTTGGAATTGGGCATTATGCACTTGAAGAGCTTTGATGGCTTGATCGGTAGGTGTTTCAGAAGACATTTTATGCTGAAATAAACAGCGAAGAAGATGAGAAACCTGTAATGATACCTGTAATGAGGTGCATGATAATGGAATGCGTATGAAATGATTTCAAAGACTTTGGGAGATTTAAATTTGTGAACCAAGAAATAAACAAACTTTATTAGATTCAAATTGTAAAAATGTTTAACAATGCCTTCAAGGCGTTACAAAAGAAATAAACTGAAAATAAATCTAAACTAGAAATAAGCAAAAATCAGAAATCCCATGGCCGCTTTCCCTTTGTGCTGACATAGTCATTGATCGTCCTTTCGTTCTCAAGTTGCCTTTTGAGCTTCAGGATCTTCCTCTCTTGCTCATGATACTTCTCCCTGTAGGTATCCCTTTCCTCTTTTAGTTGAATCCAGGATCTCTTCAATGTCCCAAGATCAGTAGGCATTTAGGGATAAAGGACCATATAAAGAACCCCTTCTTCATTAGTATGCTCCACAATCACTGGTAACACAACTTCATAAGGCATCTTAAGCTTTTGAGCACGGGCTCGAACCCACTGGAGATAAGGTTGCATAGGGAGAGAAGTCTTTAGTCCTAGCTCTTGAGGGTCATACATGTTCACGATGCTCCAGGCTCGTATAAACCTTCAGCGATGCTTTTTAACGTCCTCCTTATAGTCAAAGATAATATTTATAAGAAGCTGATCATGGGGACCGTCTCTCCAAACGCGTCCAAACTGTCGTAAAGCCAAACAAGGATTGTAAGTTATACACCCTCTAATTCCAAGCAACGGGACATTAGGGTATTCCCCACATCGATCAATGACATCTACTCTTTCCATATCCTTAGAACTCCAAAGAATGACCGTATGAGAAAGGGACATGATTTTGTAAGCCCAACCTACACCTTCCTTATTCTTCAATACAAACTTGGGGAGGTGCGAAATAAACCACCTCGCCAGCAGCGGCGTGCAACACATGAGGGTCCCGCTTCTTCGCACAGTACGAGTATAGAGAGCATGTAAAATATCACCCAAGAGAGTAGGCACAGGATTGCGAGACAAGAAGATCTTAACTGTATTCACGTCTATGAAGGAATCTGGATTCGGAAAGAGAACCAAACCATAGATAAGGAGAGCTAAGATGTCTTCAAAAGCCTGAAAGTCCAAGTTATCCCAGAACTGTTGAGCTTGATCCATTAGAAACTTGGCCAAGAAACCTTTAACCCCGCTCCGTGTCTCCCAATTAGACACTACATCAGCCTTTTTCAAGTGTAAAGCTCAAGCAATGTCTTCTGGCCTAGGAGTCTCTTATAAACCTATGAAGGGAATCTGCTCGAGGATGGATATACCCAACAAATAAGAAAACTCTTCCAAAGTAGGAACTAGCTGATAGTCCGGGAAGGTGAAACAATGATACACTGGATCGAAGAACTGGAATAACACACTCATCATTTGCTCATCAAACCTGGAGGTAGCCAAACTAAGAAGCTGACCATGTATTCTAATGAATGAAGAAGTATCAGAAATTCTCGAGGCCAAATCTTTGAGTTGAGCAGGTATTTGCACAAAGTTAACTCGGATGGTGTTTCTGCGCATAGAAGTCATGATCTACAAAACAGAACAAAGATAAATCCCCTCGGTCTTTGAAATGGTTAGTATAATGAAATATGCATGCTATGTTATGATGCATGATTTCATGATAAAGCACACAACAGGTATAACAGATAGCAGACATGGTAAAGGCAAACAAGTCACACAATAGCCCTTAAGTTTAAGGCTTGTATGGAGTTTAGGTATTACCCTCTTGAAGTTCAGTTGGTTTTAACCTGTCCTAATAATTGTAACCGGGTCTAGAGGTTCTCAATATCACTGACCATCCTCCATCGGTCATGGTTTTAGCTCACGCAATCTTTTCTTGCGACCGGAACTATCTCGAGAGTATGGTCTCAATGAGTGTAGAATCGAGTATCAACCAGTTCTCAGCTCTATGCCGACGCCAGCTATCTCACTACTTCTTATGCCCAAGTTGGTCAATTATAGGTTCTAAGGTCAGTTGATGCTTAACAACCCATATAGCAGCCTCGCATTCTCCTGGTTTCTCCACAAGGGATGCCGATACCAACTAATTTTCCACATCAACATGGCTACTGCTTCAACCGTATCGGTCTATGCCGTACAGTTCCCTCACAGTTTATTGCTACTTACCTAAAAGGTGTCCCCCAGATCCGGGTTAGGATCTATAGTAACTCCCGATACAAAGCCCTCAAAGATAAAGCAATCAAATCAAACAATAGAAGCAAATATGATGAACTAATCTTAAGGTATACCCCACTTATTAAGTCCCCAACAAAGTTGCCAGTTCTGTGATACGGTGGCTAGAACTGGACTGTTTTAGGAATGCTGGTTTGCATTTTGCGTTTGTGTTCACAAAATGTTGCAGTAAGCAAGAGTCGCCACTGACTTTTATTTTATCCAACTGGAAAGGAAAAAAGCACAGAAAAATTCCCTTTTTTCGAGATTTTGAGTACGGGGGGTAGATTATAGAAAGGGAAGGTATTAGCACCCTTTCTATCTGTGGTTTTCCACGGGCTCTTAGGTACTTGCTCATCATTTTAAAAATTTGCTTCTGTGTGTTTGATTTGAAAAAGTTTTTTGTTTTACTTCGATTTAAACCTTGCTTCTGTCTTCAAGAGTGTTACGAAGTCGTTTTGAAAACTTTGTTTGAAAAAGTGTTTGGTGTGAAAAAGTTTGTTTGGATTGAGCAAGTACTTAAGATTCTACCTACTCGAAAAAGAGAATTTTTCTATGTTTGTTTCCTTTAGATAGCACTATCCCACTATTAGTGAGTAGGTAGCACCGTCGTTGGATTTTTAAGGGTCAATTCGAAAAGGGACGTACGATCACTAAAGCAATGTTAGAACGTCTTAGTAATAACTCTAATGTCTTAAAATTAATATTCGAGGCAACGTATCCGAGGCAACCATTCCGAGGCAACTTTTCCGAACGAGACTTTGATCTTTGTTTAGACAAGAGAGCAACCACTAAAGCATCCTATACTTAATGACCGTTTACTGAAAGTAACCGAAGTGAGAGTATACCCTAGGAGTGCGCATGTGCGAGTGATTCAATTTCAAATTATTATCTTTGCACATTTAGGGTTTGCTAACTGTTTTAAAGTTAATCATACATTCTTGTCATGCAACCCTAATATCATACATCTAACAGTTTAATATTTTGCGGAAATTAAAGTGCGGAAAGTAAATCTACGCTATTACAAGGCTTCGGGTATTAATTACATAGCCAAAAACAACCCGTCAAAATGATAAATGAAAAGGAGAAAAATCCTAATTAATCTATTACAACTTGTGAGCAATTACATTAATATGGCAAAAATAAAATAATCGCGATGAATCGAGAATGAGAGAGAACTAGGGTTTTGACCCCGTCTAACCTAATTAAAAGAGAAATTATTTTTGTTGTTTTTTAATTATATTTTTTTTAAGAAAAAGAAGAAGGTTTTTTAAATTAAATACAAATCTAATTAATAATTAAATTAAATTAAATAAAATAATTTACATGGCCTATTTTTTTGTATTTTTGTTATTTTTTAAGAAAAAAAGAAAATAGAATTAAGTTAGAAACAAAAACCCTAATTGTTCTAATTAATTTTAATTTATTTACAAAATAATTAAAGTTACCCTAAAAATAAACAAACTAATTAAATTAATTTTTGTATAAAAAATAAATTCTAAATCTAATTGGATGAAAATATTATTTTTATGATTTTTATTAAAAAAAGAATTAATTTTTTATGTTAGTAAAATAAATAAATTAATTAAATAAGGGAAATATAAAAAGAAAAGAAAATAGAAAATGGGCCTGTGAAAGTAATTTTGGAGGGTGTCAAAAGCAGATTCTGGGCCCAAGAGACCTTGATCCACGTTGACCTTCAAGGTTCCCATGCTGCATGTTGACCAAGGCCTATGATGCTCCTTCATCTGATGGCCTTTAGATCTGGCCATCTGGAGATCCAAAAGTTGAATCTTGAGGATGCATGGTGATCCTTTGGCCTTGTGTGCGCGTCTGAATATCTGAAGGAAAATAATATGAAATAATGGGGGGACCTGGGATTCGAACCCAGGTCCTGTGACCTTTTCCAATAGCCTTGCTTCCAACTGCGCTGGACACGTTTCTTGTACATAGAATAACAACAATTGATAATATATAATAATGAGAGTTAGTGGGGGGAAATATAAAAAAAAGCGCCAGAATTCAAATGAACCAATACGATGGTGCCACGCAGGTCATCCCTGTCCTCGCTCCGTTGGTAAAAGTTAAATACTTTTACCTACGGATAACATCCGTCACTACAACCCTGGCTTGTTTCAAAATCTCCCATGGGCATGATAAATGGATTCTAAGGCCATGAATCAAACCGTCTTGGCCTGCTGAGCATTTTGATGCCCTTCTTGTGGGCCAATTTCACTTGTACCAAAAGATCCTAAAACGAAGCATAAAACCCTAATAATGGCAATTCCTGAGATAGTCCACAAAAATGCAATTGAATGTTATAGATAGCTTGCAAATGTTTTAAGGAGCAAGAATATACAAGTATTTCATGCTATAGATGCCAAAATCATGCAATTCGATTTCAAGAAGAAGCCATTGTCGTGGCTGACTTACAGTGAGTTCTAGCGCTGGAAACTCCTTGTTCTTGATTGGTATAGCTTGCTTGTGATCCCAGGAAGTGAATGAGATGGTCGGGGAGCCTTGTAATCGCCTGAAAGTGTGAAATCGAGTCTGCACTTTTTTGTGATTTTTCCAAGTTTGTTCTGCCTTTTAACGCCTCTCAAGCCTTATGTTTTAGGTCTGCAATTGTATACTATATACCAAGGATTGAATTAGGGTTTAAATTCTGCTCTCAATCTTTATCCATTATAGCTTTTGATCTTGATTTGATTCACTTGAAGATCTTTCCAAAAATAGGCCAAAACCAATCTTTTCGTGCTCACTTATGCTTTGCACGAATTAATTCAATTACTAGCTGGATATAGGACCTGAAACATGCACAAGATCTTGAAATTTGAATGATTTGGATTTTCCATGATTTGTTTTGATTTAAATCGATTTAATTGCAATAAAAATAAAAATAAATAGAAAAAATAAGATAAAGATAAATGGGAAGAGCTAGGGATCTTAGACCATTCTACCAACTCAAAACAAGTGCAAAAAGTTAGGCCCATTTAGAAAAAATTGCAATTTGAGGTATAGTTGACTTTTGACAATTTTGCAAAAAGGGTTAACTTCACCAATGTATAAATTCCTCAATTTTGACTCTTTGAAGGTGTTGTTAGACTTTTTAGAAATCTTGACATGTCCTCTAAGCAACCCTTTTGGTCTCATCTCAATTTGGTATTCCATGTTCATGTATGAAGCTTTGACAAAAACGGTGTTTTTGTTGACTTTTCAAAATGACCTATAATGTCCAAATTCATAACTTCTTGTGAGTGCATATTTTGAACTTTGGAGATGGAGATGGATTGTATATCATTGCATCCTATTCAAAATGAGCTTTGGATGGGTCATTTATCATGAAGTATGAGAAAGTTATGCTTGGTCAAAGTTGAGTTGACTTTTCCTACAAAACCATAACTTAGCAACTTTTGGATTCTTGATGAATTGTGAGCAATCCTTGATGAATCATGACCAACCCTTGATCAAATGATGAATGATACTTCAAAATGAGGATGTTGACCAAAAATCTTGAAGTTTGACTGTATGTGGGCCACAATTGACTTTTGCCCTAGCATAGTCGATTTTCAGGCCTTTGAGCAATTGACTGAGCAAATTTCCTCTGCAAGGCTTGAAACTTAACATGGATGATCTTGATAACATATTAGGACAATGGTGAGCATTTGGGATACTTTGGGCTCAAACATCTTGATGCAAACTGAAACCCTAATTTGAGGTAGACTGCCTTAGGAGAGAGCTTGTCTGGTCAACCCTTGGACTTCCTTGAGCAACTTGAGGATCTTTCTTGAAATGTTTTGAGAAATATGTGAGGGAAAATTTTGGGGTACAACAGGATCTTAGGGGCAAAAATTGGGGTACAACAGGAGTGAGGAGCTAGAACCTGACTGAGGCTTAGGGGAAAATAAATCCCCTTGTGTGATGCGGTGGGAGAACTGACTTGAGGTTTTGCGTTTGTGTTTGCAAATGTTGCGGTTTAGCAAGAGTCGCCGCCGACTTTTATTTTATCCAAAAGGAAAGGTAAAAAAGCACAAGAAAGACCTTTGAGATTGTTTGTGGATTCGGGAGGTAGATTATGAAAAGGGAAGGTGCTAGCACCCTTTTCATCCATGGTTTTCCATGGGCTCTTAGTTACTTGTTTAGATCACTTGCTTTTGCTTTGAAATTCTTTGAAATGGTGCTTTGTATGGTTTTGAAAGTATTTTGAAAAGAGTCCATCGTTTAGGCAATCTTTGTAATGATTCTCGTTTGTAAGAATGTATACAAAGATGTTTGTCTTTTGAAAAATGTTTCAATGTTTTGAAAGTTGTTTGGAAATGTTTTGAAATGTGTGTGTGTTTGAAAATAGCAAGGATTGTTTGCAAATTGATCAAGTAACTAGAAGCATTCTACCTACTCAAAAGTCTTTCTTGTACATTTTTATTCCTTTGACATTGTTGATTTACCATTGATTTGGTAAATAACCCTATCTTTGGATGTTAAACGGGACAGGCGTGGATCATCGTATTACCATGACAGTAATGGTGCCAAGTATCTTAGCAAGTTTTGAGGGACTAAGATCATCTTTGTTTAGGCAACCTTTTGATAGCGTCATCGAGGGACTATGATCTTTTGTTTTGTTTGATTTTGCCAAGATACCTTGCATGCATACCATGGCCATTTTAATTAGGCAACCAAGTGGGTGAAACCCTAGAGGTGCTTGTGTGCAATGTGTTGTCATTTTACATGCATTTTGTCTTGGATTAGGTCATGCTATTTTGTTTGATTTTTGTCTTATCATACAAACCCTAATTTTACTAAACATGTATATAATGCGATAAATTACGTAAAGTAAATCTAAGCTATTAGAACAATTATTATGGGAGGGGGGATACAAGTTTTGGAATGGGGATATTTGCACAAAATAAAACCCTAATTTACTATTACAACCCAATTGAATTTTGGTACAGTAAATAAATAAATAATTATTTAAATATGCAATAAAATGTAAATATGCAAAAAATGTTTTTGTATTTTGTTTTATGTATGAGAAAATTAATTATTTAAACCCTAGAAAATGAGAAAAAAATAATATTGTTTTTAAAAGGGGAAACCCTAATTTTTATTTAAAAGAAATATATGTTCTATATTTATTTTATTTTGTCCATTTATGTACAAGAAAAATATAAGTAATAATATACACAATATTAGAAATTAAATATGTGTGAAAAATAAATATTTGATGAGTATAAATAAAATAATAAAAATATTAAGCCTTTTTTTATTATTTACAAGTTTTATTTAAGAAAATAGAATCCATTTGTCAAAATAAGCTATTTTTATGTGAGAAAATAAATAAATAAATAAAATAAAGTGTGAAAATAACTAAAATATTTTTGGGTATTTTTTATCATTAGGAAAAATAAATGCAAGTAATAAAATAAAAATATGCAAGAAAAATATGAAAATATAAAAAATAAGTCAGGGGGTGCAAAAGTAAACTGGGGGTGCAAAAAGCAGAAACAAAAAAGGCCATAAACAAAAAAGCCCAAGACATCATCTTCGTCCCTGTCCTCTGTCAACTTCCTTGCGCGCGTTTTTTCAAAACCTACAACTCTCACATACGTGCACAAAAGCAAAAACCCATAACATAAAACATGTAGCTTATGATCTCACGATTCCAGTGATATAAAGAACATAATCTAACTCTCAAGGATCATGGAGAATTTCTGTAGCCCTAATTTTTGACCTAATTTTTTCAGCATGTTCAACAATCAAATACTCTTAGCTCAGTTAATATAAATGACAACTATGCATATGTACAACTTCAGCAAGTTAAGGACTACATCTTTGCTTCACAAACCAAAGCTTAAGGATTCCTAAATAGAGAGATAGAACTTTGAAAAATACTTTGTTCAGCTGAGTTTGGATATGGCAATGTGGGGACTTTGAGTAAGGCCTGAAGATCGTGTGAGCTTCCTTGAAGTTCCCTCAAGCTTTTCCAATGCTCAGCTTGCCTTGAGGATGCTTGAAACTCCTTGCACGAGTCAACCTGCAACCTTCCAAAATGAAAATGGTGATGTCTGAAACAGGGCTCACAGTTGCAAGATGAAGGCTTGGATAGTTTATGTAGGATGTATGTAAAGTGTTTGAAGTCTTAAAGTGAGAAACGCACGAGCCAATATTGATTTGGCAAGAGTTCTGCAGATGATGCCCTATTTGGGCAGAAACTTGAGTTTTTTATGTTTGGGAGAGTTTCAAATGCTATGGATTCGTGTATTAGGCTTGTAACAAGTTTTGTGAGATCCTTTAGAATGAAGCCAAGCCTTGCCTTTATCAGCTTGTACAAGTTTTTGACTTTTGGCCAATTTGCTTGCTTTTGAAGAAAGTTGACATGACTTATGCCAAAGGCCTGTACAGGCTAGCTTGTGGACTACAGAGGGTTGGTATACTTTGCCTTATGTTTGTGGATCTTTCTTGCAACAAAAGATCATGTCCATGGCTCAAGAATTGTAAAGTTTGCAAAAGCATGCTTTATCAAAATGGTATTGTGAACTTTATGCCATTTATGGATTAATTCATTGTGCAGTGCTTCAAAAGTGAAAACAAAGGCTTTAACCACTGAGTTAGCATTAAATTATGGAGTTTATAAGGGATTAGGACCTGTAATACAAGGTACAAGCATGCTAGGAACTGATTTGCAACTTGAAGCATTGTAAACATGGCTTGAACAAAAGTGACAAATTTCCATTTTCTCTTCTTCGATTCTCCCTAACCACAAATGATCTTGGAGAGTTCTTGGATATTTTGGAAAGCTTGTAACATGCTCTACAATCCATATTTGAAATGCAACTTTAGATGCCTCTTGAAACTAGGTGAAAAGTTGCCATGAAGTTAGGTCAAAAACCTGCCTAAACTAGGGCAAAATTTCACTAAGTCTTTTAGTTCATGGACCCTTACTCACAAAATCATAACTTGAGATCCAAGAATCTTTTGGGAAAACTTTATGAATAAAAGTTGTATATTTCATGGAGGACTAAAACTTTCATGTTGGAAGTTTTCTTTGAATCCAATTTCATCATGGTGAAAAAGTTGTGGAAAGTTGGGAAAAAATAAGAAAGTTTCCATACTTAGAAATTTTCTAAGTTATGAAAAAATTTCAAATTAAAACCCTAATTTGCAAAATTAGGTTTCTTGGTCAACAAGTTTCACATTTTGACATATCTTGATGAATTATGACCCTTGGCACTTGATTTTAACCAAAAAGTCAAAGTTTGACTTTTCAGTGTACAGATGACTTTTGATCAATTGACTGCAAAATTCATCTGTCAATCCTATGCATTTGAGATCTTTTGAACTATGTGATTAGGTAAAGATGATGCTATTGAGTCCTTGAAATCATTCTTGAACCCAATTGGTCATTGGCTAGGTTAAAAATCAGAAATTGCCCTTTCTCAGTCAAAACCCTAATTTTGACCATTTTGCCCTTTTGATGATTTGATCAAATTTATTGAGGAGTTGTGGTCCAAACTTGATCAAATGGTACATAGGAGCCTATAATGTTGTTGTGGATCAAAAATTATGAAGTTTGACTGTAAATTGGTCATGGTTGACTTTTCCCCCAATACAGCTGATTTTTAGGTCAACTGTCCAATTGACTGGGCAAAAATGTGATTCAAGGCTTGAAACTTGATATGAACAATCTTAGGGGTCCAAGATGGTATATGGAAGTCACATGAAGCATTAATGGTCCAAAAATCCTTGTGCAAACTCAAACCCTAATTTCAGGTCATCAGTGCAAGATGAGGTCTTGATCTGAGCAAACCCTAATCCTGTCTGGAGTCCAAGAAGTCTTGTGAGGAAAAATCTTGATAAATGAGAGGGAAAATTTTGGGGTACAACACCTTGCCTCTCCATCGTCTCTACATCCCGACTCTCAAGAATCTCAATCAAGTCGTCTTTCTCCTTCAAGTCTGCTCGGTAGGAAATCTATAGAGTTTGGCACTTATTCTTCCAAGCTTCCTTTTCCTGCTGCATCCTGACCAAAGAAAGTTGTAGCTCTTCCACATCATCCAATAGGGGAGGAGTGGTCTTCATGAATAAATCAGGCATAGGTGCTTTTCGAGAATACGACATCTTCAACCGAATAGCTCTGGCTTGTACCCACTGAAGATAAGGCTCCAAAGAAACAGCCCCCCTAGATCCCAAGTCCTTCCTGCTTTTCCTGTGAATGTGATGTCAGGCCTTCGCAATCTTCTCCCTAGCTTCCCTATGGTCTTCTCCCTCTTTCAGGAAGAAACTACTCAAATAAACACTATTTTGCTTATCCCTCATCGGATATCCAAGTTGTCGTCGTGCAAGAACAGGGTTGTAGTTGATCCCTCCCTTTGTACCAAGAAGAGGTACATTGGGGAAACTACCACAGTTGTCGACAATCTCTACATCGTGATAAGCCTGATGATACCAAACAATATCTGAGTGGGTAAGTGCCATGATCTTAGGAGCCTAACAGGGTTCCTTCCTGATATCCCAGAAAGCATCAGACTGAGGAAAATGAGAAGTAAACCATCGGTACAATAAAGGATTGCAGCAGATAATCATCCCCCCATGATAAGAATCCTGAAGATGAATAGAGTAATAAGTATCACCCAACAATGTAGGAACTTGGTTTCCAATCATGAAGATCCTGATAGCATGAATGTCAACAAATTTGTCCATATTAGGAAATAAGAACAACCCGTAAGCGAGTAGAGCAAAAATGGCCTCAAAAGCGACAGTACTCTTCATCCTAGCAAAGTGACGAGCTTTCTCCAATAAGAACTGAGCTGGTAATCCTCTAATCCCTCCTTTAGTAGTCATGTGAGCTTCAACCTCAGACTTCCCCAAATGGATCAAAGCAGCAACCTCATGAGAGAAATGATGGACCCATACTTCTTTCGAAAACTTACAGGACACTTAATCTCGGGAATCATACTCATCAACTCATCTATCTTGGGATCTTTGAAACTGTATTTTCTGGTCTTTCTTTTTCCAGAATCCATGGTCAAAAGGTACCTGAGATTTTCAAAAATAGTCAACTTTTAAGTCCCTTGAAATAGAACGTCTTCCAAAGATGCTTATGAGTGCATGAATACATGATGCAATAATCACACACAAGGTCACAAACATAGGGTTCATAGGTTCAACGTCACGAGCATGAGGTTGAAGATATTACCCATAAGGTATGGTCTAAAAGTTATAACCTGCCGAACAAGGTTATAAAGGTTCCCAGAGTCTACATCCTTCCTTCGGATATTACCAACTTCCCAATTAACTCGGTAATTAGTAATATTCTCAAGATGTCATGAAGCAATGAACTTAACTTAGAAAATTTTCCAAGTCTTGCAAAAGTTGGACTTTTGAATTTCTTGATTTTTGATGATCAAATTTCATATTTTGGATGTCTTGATGAAATATGATTTTTGGGACTCAACTTTGGTCAAAAAGTCAAAGTTTGACTTTTTAGTGTATAGTTGACTTTTTCCACCAGTTGGCCGGATTTTGTCTATCAATCCACTGATCTCAGGGGATGAATTGAAATATGCAATTAGATCAAAATGACGCGCTCGGATCCTTGAGATCATGCTTCCAACCAATAAGCCAGGTATTAGGTCAAAAATTAAAGTTCGGTCATTTTCAGTCAAAACCCTAATTTTGCCCATTTTGCCCTTTTGGTAATTTGGATGACTTTCTTAGAAAATTGTGATCCAATACTTGAAACTTGACAAAAATAATCCTGAGGGTCCATAATGATCCATGAAATTCATTTTAAACATTAGAAATCCAACTGCCTTTGTACAAACTCAAACCCTAATTTGAGGCATTAGTGTTGAGGAGATTATTTGACCTAGACGATGCTTGCGCAAACTTGAGTCATTGAAGATATTTGTAGGAAATATCTTGAGAAATGAGAGAGAAAATTTTGGGGTACAACACTCTTCTTGAGGTTAATGTTAAATATCATCGTGATGATGGTGATCTTTTTCATGATCCCTTATTATATCGACAACTTGTGGGTAGCCTAAACTACTTGACTATTACTCGCTTTGGCATATCTTTTGTTGTTCAATAAGTAAGTCAATTCACGCATTCTCCTCGCCATCTTCACTTGGATGAGGTTCATCGTATAATTCTCTACTTAAAGGGAACCTCTCACCGCAGATTATTCTTTTTCGTTGGAATTTCTCTTCAGTTGAGTGCTTATAGTGATGTTAATTAAGCATGGTGTCCTGATACTCGTCGATCTATTATTGTTTGGTGCATGTTTCTTGGTTCTTCATTGATCTTTTCGAAAAGTAAAAAGCAAGCAAGGGTTTCTAAATCTTCTACTGAATCAGAGTATCGTGTCATGCTTGCTTCTTGTTCAGAAATGCTTTGGCTTCATGGTCTTTTGACTGAACTTAGATTTCCCTAAACAGAGCCAACTTCACTTTATGCTGACAATACAAGTGTCATTCAAATTGTTGTAAATTCTATTTTTCATGAACGCACAAAACATATAGAAGTTGATTGTCATTCAATACCCGACGCCTACGATGATCGAATGATATCAATTCATCACGTCAATACTCAATTGTAGGTTGCAAATATTCTTACCAAGATTGTTCCACGGCCACGATATAAGTTTCTTGTTATCAAATTGATGCTCCTTGACCATCCGCATCAATTTGAGGGGGTGTTAATAAGGAAATAATCTTTACATTTATTATGAATAATTTAGTCATTATGAGTTGTAATTAGTCATTATGAATTGTAATTACCTGTAATTACTAACACTATTATATATAGTATCAAATACAATGAGAAAGACATCAAGCCAATTTTACTGAAAATTACAAGTAGAAGAAAAATATGAAGTTGCTCCACCTCAAGGACATGCGAACCTTGCAAAAAGATTATTACAAGTAGAAGAGAAACATGTTTCTCCACCTTGAGGCCATTTGCAAGAAGCAACAACACGTAATAATGTCGGAATTATTGGGAAACAGGTGTGAGTTATATTGAGAAACAAGTGTGAGTTCTAAGTCTCACATTGTTTAGTAAAGTCAAGGTTGAACACTTTATAAATGAGAGGTCCCATACACCTATTACCTTAAGGGTTTGGGTGTATATATGGTCTCTATCTCATTTGTTTGGTGAGTCTTTGATCTTTAGGTGAGTGTTTGGCCTAATGTGTATGTTTCTCTCTCAATGATAACCCAATAAATGGTATCATGAGCCTTTGGTTCGAGAAAGTGACCAACTAACTTGTATCGAAATGCGGCGGTACAAGTGTCTTGAGGGGGAGCATTATGGACTCACATTAGAGGGAGAATGTTAGAATAATAATGCGAGTGTGAGTAAGTGGAGAATAGTCCCATATTGAATAGGAATGTGGAGACTAGAGATTTGAGCATATATAAGTGGGAGAACCCACTCGTCTATCACATTAAGGTAATAGGTGTATGGGTCCTCTCATTTATGAAGTGTCCAACCTTCACTTTACTAAGCAATGTGAGACTTAGAACTCACATTTTTTTCTCAATATAACTCACACTTGTTTCCCAATAATCCCCCCCTGAAGTGTGAGTCCATCCACTATGTTCCCCCTCAAATAGAAACTCTTTCATCCACATACTTGTACCGCCCACCATATCAAAAAGACTTTCGACACAATGAGTCGGTGCCTTACTCGAACCGGATTCTAATACCACTTTAATTGGATCAAGCGCTTACCACTAGGCCAAAAACAATTGCTATTAGTCAGAGAGAAACTATATTTCCTTATAGAGTGAAATCCAAGAGGCCTACCAGGCCCACCTAACACATTTGTGTAGGCGATCATGGGTGAGATATTAAGCCCATCGAATCCCTCAGGTTGATGCTGGATTAAATAATCCAACAATCTCCCCCACAACATCAGCCGGGGGGATTCGAACCCATGACCTTGAAAATAAAATATAACCTTCATTTGTTTGCACCAATTCTCATAGTTATCACTTTTAAGAATAGGAAGATTTGATGGAAATTTTCCACTTGTATAATTCACCGCCATTGATTTTCTTTTTCTTCCCTTGATCACTCAACCGGAGCTCTTGATACCAGATGTTGAAAATCCACCAATATCTATGATGAATTTCTATCAATCTTGATGAACAAGATTGTTATCACCACACAATAACAATGAATTATATGAAAGAATAAAAGAAAGAGAAGACAATGATTTTCTATAGAGTTCTCTCTGGCCACAAATTGTGGAAAACTTCTTATTTACTTGCAACTGTAAATTCTGTGAATACAACTTGATTGATTACAAAATAGGGGTTACTTCCTCTATTTATAGATTTAAGTTAGCTTGCTCCCTAATGCAAAAGCTCAAAACTATAAAAGTCCAAAATACATACTTTAGAACTAAATCAAATCTCTCTAATTTAAACCTAAATCAAATCTCTTTTATTTTAGATCGAAATCAAATCTTGTGTGTAACTAAATCAAATCTAATTTGATACACACATTATTCGACACTATGAATTACAATTTAACACACCACCTAATTCATTATGTCTAAACTATCTACGTTCATCATAACTTGAGTCATCTGAAAGTGTTTGAATCGATAGCACAAACATGTATCATATCAGATGAGAAGAAAATTTAAAGATAAGTCGAGTCAAATGATCCTAGTAAGATATCATTCGACAGGATATTATAAGTTGTTCGATCCCAGACTCACGCCCTAGGTGGTTTTCAGTGATGCTGTCTCTCAGCACCTAGAAATTACAGGATCACGAGGACGATCCCAAGCTTGTCACTCTCCTCTTCATGACTCCAGGGGCAGAGGCGACAGTCACACTTCCTTGTGGATAAGACAGTAGTGAAATGCTGGGAACAGTTGTTCATTGCCTCGCAACCCTTCTTTGACACCTCGCAGATGAGAACCAAATTGTTGAAATTCTAAATTTCGTAATGCACACTCCACATACACAAAATCCAACATCAACGTCGTATATATATATATATATATTTTTTTTGTCTCACCTCATATTCTTTTTCTCTCTCTTTGGATTTGGTGTCCACACTCATTCTCATTTGAATACAGTGTCAGTTGTCGTTTGCTAAATAACACAACTGTAATATACAACAACCACCCCTAAATAAGTGGAAAAAATCGCATCTCTTCAGCATCATGATAAATATACAAAAACAGTTGTATGTGCACGTGAAATGTCATTAGATATTGAGCCATACAAACTAGAAATAGCTATGTAGTTTGAACTAATGACACTATAACAGTTACATCATCAAGCTTGCCTCCTGCATAACTCACATAGCCCAAAGCCTGAGCTGCATCAGCAAAAGGACTTCCAGTGGAACTTGATCTTCCAACCTCTTGTGCCGCCGTCGCCAAAATTTCTGCAATTTCCTGCAAGTTATATCCATACACAAACTAACCATAAGCTACCAAGGGTTTTACACTTCAGAAGAAATAGTTTCATTAGCAAGTAAGAATCAACCTGAGGTTCCAAGCTAGCTTGTAGTGCTTTTGATATTGTTGATGCTATTTCATGCTCATAAAGATTGTCAAAAAGGCCATTTGTGCCAAATACAATCACGTCGCCGTTGTTTAGATCAATTTTGTATTCCTGAAACGCACTTTACTTTTGAGTCTCTATCGTATTCAATCAATTTTAAATAATAAAAAATTACGAGGTAGACTACATACTTCTATGACTTCTGAGTGGTCATCGCCTTTAACCAAATGTATTGGAAAACTGAGCTCGTGAAACATTGCATTTGATGTTTTGAAGACGGAACCTTCTCTTATAATGATAAATCCAGTGTTACCAACATTGGCTGCATGGAGGACCTGCAAATAAATTGCTATAGATGATTCACGTTCTTTGAAAATATGCCGCAGAAGGATTTTATTTATGCTTTTCCAATGTCACTCAATCTGGCACTGCCATTAGCATTCATTTGAGCTACAGACTTGTTGTGTTCTAATTTTAACTCTTTCGCAAAAATAGATAATCACGTACCTGTCCGTCAAAATAAGCAACTAAAAGCGAAGATGACCCTGGAGATTGTGTTTCCGCAGCACTTCTGATAAGAACATCTGCAGGTTCTATGGTTGAAATGTTTTCATAATTTGAAACAATATTTTCACACTTTTCCATGAGCTCCCTGATATACACTCTGGTATTACTCCCTGCATGAGTTTTTCAGGGGTATAAGTATAGTTTACAACCGAAAAAAGCCAAATCAGAGATTTGATAATGGACGACTGGAATGATACTCTTTACTCAGTCCAACAAATGGAAAAACCTTGTTTTCAAAATAGTAAATGCATGTTCACAAATTACAACGAGGAAAATAAAAATATATTCGATAAATAGCATTTTGATGATTTAATTGGACTGTAAGAGTTTGTTTTAAAACTAAAATTCAATGTAGAAAGGATACCTTCAAGTGACCACTGGCCAACTCCATCAGCCACAACTAGCCAGTTTTGGGGAGAAATAATATAAGCATCTTCTCGATTTGTCAGTGCCTGGAAGTTGTTACCGGTAGGCCTATTAGTTATTACCATCTACTTTAAGAATTCAAACCAAAATCACTTAAATATAATAAGCATAGACGGTCAAATTTCCCATTAAAAAAAATCGAAAGTCAGGATATTGATGACTGAAAGGCACCTCGGAGGGATGAGGCAAGCAAGCAGCACCAGAAACTAGGAAAAGCTCCGTTCTTGTAATTTTTTCCCTGTCCACATGCAAGTAACCAGCATGAAGAACCATGAAAAAGGTCAATTCAAATTCCAAGAACCATGAAATAGCATCAAACCTAGATAATTGCATTTCAAGTTAAGAATGACCATTATAAATCATTTTGTTTCATTCCTTAGTCCTTACAACAACAATATTTTACTTGCACTATATACAACTTGTATATCACTCTCTCAGGCTTCGAAAATCTTCATTGCTTTATCACCAAATTCAACAACTAGAATGTGCTCATAAACATTTCCTTTCAACGAAAAAAGGTGAAAGTTTTACCAATGGTAATATATTTACCAAACCACATAGCGAAGACCATGAGGAGAAAGAGTGAGCATAATTTAAAATAATAAAAGAGAAGATAGTTGACATACCCATCACTAGGTATCTCAACTGAATGTATCTCTGGTAAAGTATTAAATAATGGATTTTCATAATCACTTCTTTCGGTATTGCTGACGTCTATTTTGTTTTCCAAGTCTGAGGATGGAACCGATTCATCCAGCTAAACAAAAAATTGACCATTAAAACATATTAGAAACGATAATGCACTTGAAGGAAATCATATGCACAGTAAAGTGAATTATAGTCCTCCATAAGAAAAGGGTATAAGACTAACCAATGCTAAGTTTTCCATTTCACTTGCATCAACTGAGTCATCCACGTTGTGGAGGCTTGTTTCGTCATAATTAGCATGAAGTTCAGACCCCAAAGAAGTAGACACTGGTGCCAATTTGGTTAAGTCATTATCAACACCACCAGTGAAGTTGTCTGTTGCCCTATAATCAAGTTGTTCAGGCTCTAAAGAAGTGAATATTGGCACCAATGCATTTAGATTGGTATCAACGCCGGAGGTCAGGTTGTTTGCTTCACTATACTCAACTTGTTCAGCCTCTAAAGAATTGGATAACGGCACTGACTTGCTAGACTCGGCATCAATACCATCAGTCAGGTGGGTCGTTTCTCTATTAACAGATTGTTCAGAGTCTAAAGAATTCGGTAATGGCACCAACTCACTTATTATGACGTCATCAACATCATCAATCAAATTGCCTGCTGCACTATAATCAACTTGTTCAGGCTCTAAAGAAGTGGATATTGGTGCCAATGCATTTAACTCGGTATCCACCCTGGAGGTCAGGCTGCCTGTTTCAACTTGGTCAGCCTCTAAAGAAGTGGATAATGGCACTGACTCACTTAACTTGGCATCAACACCATCAGTCGTGTGAGTTGTTTCTCTATTAACAAACTGTTCAGAGTCTAAAGAATTCGGTACTGGCACCAACTCCCTTATTATGCCGTCATCAACATGGTCAGTCAAGTTATCTGTTGCACTATACTCAACTTGTTCAGCCTCTAGAGAAGTGGACATGGGCACCAACTCACTAATGTCGGCAACAACACCATCAGCCGGGTGGGTTGTTTCTCTATCAACAGACTGTTCAGAGTCTAAAGAAGCCGACACTGGCACCGGCACCAATTCACTTATTATGCTGTCATCAACACTATAAGTCAGGTTGTCTGCTCCCCTATAATCAACTTGTTCAGACTCTAAGGAAGGGGACACGGGAACCAATTCACTTATTGTGGCATCAACACTGCCAGTCAGTTTGTCTGTTGCACTATAACCAACTTGTTCAGACTCTAAGGTAGTGGATACCGACACCCACTCATTAGTTTCGGCATCGACACTCCCGGTCAGATTGTCTGTTGCACTATAACCAACTTGTTCAGACTCTAAGGTAGTGGATACTGACACCAACTCATTCGTTTCAGCATTGACACTCCCAGTCAGATTGTCTGTTGCCCTATAACCAACATTTTCAGACTCTGAAGTTAATACTGGCACGAATTCAGTTATGTCTTCCTCAACACTGCCAGTTAGATTGTCTGTTGCACTATAATCATTTTGCGTAGACTCTAAAGAAGTGGATACTGGTTCCGGTTCACTTATGTCAGCACCGATACTGCCAGTCAGAATGCCTGCTGCACTATAACCAACTTGTTCCAACTCTGAAGTGGATACTGGCACCAATTCACATGTTTCAGCATCAACACGGCCAGTCAGAGTATCCGCCTGCACAGACTTCGAAGAAGTTGATACTGGCACCAACTCATTTGTTTCGGTTTCAACACTGCCTTTCAGATTTTCTGTTGCACTATAATCATCTTGCACAAACTCTGAAGAAGTTGATACCGGCACCAATTCACTTGTTTCAGCATCAACACGGACAGTCAGAATGTCCATTGCACTATAATCATCTTGTACAAACTCTGAAGAAATTGATACCGGCACCAATTCATTTGTTTCAGCATCAACACTGCCAGTCAGATTGTCTGTTGCATTATAATTATCTTGCACAATCTCTGAAGAAGTTGATACCGGCACAAATTCATTTGTTTCGGTGTCAACACTGCCAGTCAGATTGTCTGTTGCACTATAACCATCTTGTGCAGACTTTGAAGAAGTTGATACCGGCACCAACTCATTTGTTTCAGTATCAATACTGTCAGTCAGATTGACTGCTGGACTATAATCATCTTGCGCAGACTCTGAAGCAGTTGATACCGGCACCAATTCATTTGTTTTGGCATCAACACTCCCACTCAGATTGTTTGTCGAACTATAATCATCTTGCACCGACTCTAAAGAAGTGGATACTGTTTCCAATTCTCTTATGTCAGCATCAACACTACCCCTCAAGTTGCTTGTTGTTCCGTTGACTGAATGATCAGACTCTATAGAAGTGGATGCTTGCACCAATTCAGTCAAGTCACTAGCATCAACGCCATCTGCTGAGCTGTCTGCTGCTCTATCCACACCGCCACCATTGTAAACTGTAGAGAGATGAGCAACTTCAATGTTAGCCTTCTACCTGACAAACAGAACAATAACTATCAAAAACTTAAGTGGGCATTGTTGATTAAGGAGACAACCACATAAGCCAAAATATCACCTTTCTCTTCAACTTCCAAAGAACCACCACTACTCAGATCAGAAACAACATCTTCCTCTGCTGGAGAAACTATCAAAACACCAACTTCATCAAGACTATCAACTCGAGAATCTTCCTTAGACACACTCGGAAAACCATTAGGCTCAGCAACATCTTCGCTACAAATCGCATGATAACCATCATTACCATCCTCAACTGAATAACATTTTTGCAAATCATTGATCACAGATGTCTCACTCTCAGGAACAACACTACTTTCGTCTTCACTAGTGAGAAGCTGAGGATTTTGATCAGCATCAGCAACTACTACAGTCAAAGATGATTCAATTTCTTCTCGTAAGTTACCATCATCCTCATTTATCAACTTTTCAACACCATCATCACTCAGCAAAACACCAACACCTCCTTCCTCAATGACACCCTCAGGAACAAGTTTCTTCTTGTTTAATTCATCTACCATTTCTCTAATCTCACTAGCATTTCCAAATGTAAACACAATACTTCCATCCGAACATTCTGTAACAAAACACAAATATCAACACAAAAAAAAAAAAAGTTTTTCAAATGAACAAAAAAAAAAAGTTTTTCAAATGAACAAAAAAAAAAAGAAAGAAACCCATAAACATAAATTGAAAATTGAGAAAAACCCAATAAACAAAAAGGAAAAAAGCTAAAAGCTTGAGAGTTAAATCAGCTTACGAGTTGAGGAGATGAGTTCAACCGGTTCATGTTGATGAGGAGATGAGGTTGAGGATGAAGCTGAACTGGGAAGAAGAACATTAGTGTGGCGAGTAGAGGTGAAGATGAAGCGTTTGGGAAGATGAATTGAAGATGGAAATGGAAGATTTTTGAAAGGTGGTTTAGGAGGAAGAATGGTGGATGGAAACCAGAGACAATGGAAGGTTCTGGAGAAAAGGTTAGTCATTTGATGAATCTGTGATTAACATTAATTGGGTGATTATGTTTCTGGGTTAAGGATTTGGTTGTAACTGTGTTGGAATGAAGAAAAACAATGGAGGAAAAGAAAGGAAAGGAAAGGAAAGGAAGGTCACGTGGTGAAAAGAAAAGAAACAAAACAACAATTGCATAAAAGCTTCTGCACCATACGTGTCATTGATTAACTTGATGCATGTCGATATTCTTTTTATGGATTATACTAACATAGATTAACTTAATGTTTGGTTTTATTTTAATCGGATAATAGAAATATAGAATTGATTCTCGATGATTTTGACGTGTTCGAAATTTATTGAAATTTATTGTTCAATTTATTTTTACATAAACGTTGATAAATTCAATTCTTTTAAAATCGATTTTATCAAACTCAATTATGTTAAAATCAATTATTTCCATCGACAATTCAAACACAATATAAGTGTATTTTCTTATAGGATTTTTGATAAAGTGTGTTATGATAATGTCATGCGTTCAAGGTTGCAGGGACGACCCCAGTGCCCTGCGAGATAGGACAGTTGTCCAAACTCTTCCTTCTCTTGCCTGAACCTCAAAATCTCATTGTAATGGTCTCTCTCTCACTTAAGAAATCGAAATATCATAGTCAATTGTCTCCCTGTTTAGATGGTGAATCGTCGCGAGTTCTCTTTTTCTTCTTCTTTTTTTTTTTAATTTTAAGCTCGATTCTTTACGCGGAATCGTGTTGTGATGTTATTCATTGTTGTTGCAGGTTGTGGTTTATGAATTTGTGAAGAATTGTTGCTGAATTTATCGTTCTGCGCTATGCACACCAAGTGTTCAATGAAATGTCTGAACCGTGTTCTTTTGTTTTTCTGTCTTGAAATCTCTTGGTTGCAGGTTCGAGTTACTGTTATCGTGTCGTAATCGATTGTTGTTGACAAATTGATGGAGAATTAATGACGTATCAACCGTTTAACGTCCTTGAAATCAAACATGTGTAAGTTATACCTATGCGGATTACATTTCAGAAACCTTTTATGATTTACTCACCATCATCAACTACATATGATAAACACGTTTGATACAATCAAGTGTAGATTGGTGTGATAGATATGAAGGATAAACAAGTGTAATACAACCAAGTGTTAGATATCATAAGTTATATTCTCCATGAGATTCCTAAGTAGAACCAAAATTGCTTAAATTGCATAATTGCAGAATCTGTGTTTGGAATGCTTCTAATGGTAGCTTAGTGTACTCATTAACTAGACATATCGAATCAGTAAGTGTTCAATTTCTTAATTTACGCAAGTCTCTCATGCTCCACCACCATTTTTAGTGTGTATAATATATGAGGTGTGACTCCAACTATTTATAACTATTTGATGCTCAAGCTGGACACCTAATGATTAATGTTGTGTTTATTGGTTTTTGTTCATAGGCATATCATGTACATAAGGATAATATCTCATTATATATATATATATATATATATATATATATATATATATATATATATATATATATATATATATATATATATATATATATATATATATATATATATATATATATATATATATATATATATATATATATATATATATATATATATCATCTTGAGCTTATATGAAATCGACTCTCATGTGCAATTTAAACTCAGTTTCAACATATGCTTCTCGTTTTCTCTCTTTCTTCAATGTTTATGGTCATGTTTTTCCATGAATTCATGTTCAAATAAAATCCTCTTTTACATCACGATGGTTTGTTAAACTCTCTTCCTCGTAACGTTGTTGGGCTTGAAATAATATACTATTGGTATTGAATCTAAACTTTGTTTCAAGTTTAATTTCTGATATAAGAACATTATAACTTTGTTAAACTCCCTTTCTCTTTTTCCCTGGGCTTTATAATTTTCTTGGCTTCGCCACTGCATGGTTGTGAGCCAATATATTCACACACGTATTTTTTTCGTGAAAGATATGAGAGATTTTTAATTTAAGGTTTTGTTCGAGAGTTTAAAAAAAATAAGGGAGGGGGGTTTGAAAAGAAGGAAAGATTGACTGAAAATAATTGAGGGATTTAGATGATGGGGGTTTTAGGGAGTTTGATTTTATTCACAGTATAAAAAAACTTCATAATACGGGAAACTAAAAAAATCTATTGGAGAAGATGTGTGGAGGATTTAGAATAATTCTTCAACATTCATTTATATTGTGAAAATTAAAAATATATTAATGATAAACATTCATTTATTATTTTATATAAAATTATTCTTTTAAGAAACTAAATTTTTAAAGTAAAAAGTTTGAATTGCAAGACTCAGGGGTATTTCTAAAAATACTATGCCAGAATCACATACACACACTAAAAATCTTTGAGAAACCTCTTTTACTTTGTGAAAAATTCCTGAAAATGTTTTTAAGGCCTAACTAAATGATTAGGTGATTGTCTGGTCAATTGGAGAATTTTTTACAATTAGATAATTAATTATCCCTGAGCATCTAATCGATTATTTTGACTTGGTTGAGTCTAAAATTGATTGGGATTGTCTCTTAATGATTGGTAACGGCTAAATATCAAAATCTCTCATTTGTGGCTTGAATAATTTGTTGCACAAGTGACTTCAAACACAAGAACGGGGTTAATTATGGTATTCAAAAGTCACTATTAAATTTAAAAATGTTTTACTTAAAAAAGAAAATTGTGTCAGTATTCTTTAAGATTAGAGTAAACCAAACAGTGAAATATAAAAACGGTAAAGTAAATGGCAGAAATTACGAGATAAGAGTTTTGAGATATGACACCAGTGATTTATCCAGGTTCGTCTGAACGTTGGTCTACTCCTATCTCCAAGAGATCTTCTTGAGATTTTTACTATAAACTTGAGCTTTTACATGTTATACCCGCAAACCTTCGTTTCAAGCAGATCTAGATATTTTACAATGGCTTATCCCCAACCAAAAAGAAATATTTTACCCAGGTGAGCTAAAGAACTGGTTAGAGATTTTCCAGGATAATCTCAATAACCAAACATAACTTTTAGAGGATAAGTTCTATAACCAAACAGAGACTTTATGACTGGTTAATCTCAAGAACCAAACTCGATTTCTGAAGAATATCACTATAATACGGTGGGAGAACTGACTTTTGGGTTTTGCATTTTATCGCAAATATTGTGGATAGTAAGAGCCGCCACCGAATTTTCTTTTATCTAATAAAGAAAAGGGTGAAAAGAACAGGAAATACCTTTAAGAATTTTCCGAGTAAGGGGGTAGGTTATGAAGAGGGAAGGTGTTAGCACCCTTTTCATCCGTAGTTTTCTACGGGCTCTTAATCGCTAGCTCACTTTTTGGAAATGCTTTATGCTTGTGTATGTTTGAAAATGCCTAAGTGCGACAATTTTGTAATGATTCTCATATCGTTGAGAATGTATACAAAATATTTGTTTTTGAAAATATTGTGAAAGAAAGTTTTGTTTTGTGGAAAGATGTTTTGTTTTGAGAAGTTTGTGGGCAAGCGACTACGAGTGTTCTACCTACTCAAAGAAGTCTTTGTTATTTTCCTCTTCCTTTAGATGGTGCTACCCTACCATTAGTTAGTAGGAATCCCTATCGTTGGATGTGAGGGACAGACGTGTGTCATCGTATAGTCATAGAAGGCAACTTGTAGGACACTTTAGCAATTTTCGTAAGGGACTAAGATCGTTTACCGAAGGCAGCATCGAAGGGTCATCGAGGGACTACGATCTTTTAACTGAGGGTTTTTGCTAAAGCATCCCACGTTCGAGGGACATGAATGTTTTATCCGAAGGCAACAAGCGAGGTTACCCTAAAGGTACGTGTGTGCGAAGTGTTTTGATTTCAGTTAATTTATCTTGGATTTATGGTTATCTAGTGTTTTGTTTTAGATCTTGTCATACAATCTATTAAACTAACAGAAATAAGGAAAGTAGTAAATTGTGAAAATTAAATATCTTACGCTATTACAACGCGTCGGAAATGGGGTACAAATTTATGAATGGGGAGAAAAATAACATAAACCCTATTTTATCTATTACATCCCTTAACAGTTACATAATTATGAAAATAACTATGCCAAAAATAAACAAACGCACGGAGGTGGTGAAAAGGAAAAGAAATTTAAGACCTAAGAAATTCTAATATTTTTGGTGTTTTATTTAGAAAAATATTTTATAGTGTAAAAATAATAAACCTTAATTCTAATTAATTTACAAACTAATTAATAAAGTAAAACAAAGTGTGATTAAATTAAAATTTTTATTTATAAAAATTTAATTAATTAATTAAAAAACCTAAATCTAATATTTTTGGAATTTTTTTCACATGATCATAAAATAGATATAATAAATTAAGAGTGTGCAAAAAATAAGCTAGAAAAAATATTAAATTTTAGTGGTTAAAAAATTGGTTAAAATTTGCAAAAGAAATGAAGAAAACAAATGCTTAAAAAATTTGTTTTGGTGCTAAAGGGTGTTGAACTCAGAACCCTAAGTATGCTGGACAAAAGTGTTACCACCTGGCCACATGCTATGGTACTTAGTAAATACCTTCATCTAAATATATTTAAAAACAAACTACTGACCATGTTAAAAATAAAATAAAATCAAAAAGTCTGGGGCGAGGGTGTAACGCCCGTAATTTAATTAATTATTTAATTAAATTATTTTTGGATTATTTTGTGAAGTTGTGTTATGATTATAGTTGATGTGTTGTTGTTATTGGATTTATTTATTCTATTAAGTTGTGTAATAATATTAGAGTAATAATATTATTTGATGTGGGCTTATTTTAAGGACTAGAAGTAGTAGAAAGGGGGGTGCATGAGTTTTAAGCCCATTATGACATAAGGAGAATTATATGGTTAATATATTCGTTATTTAGAATTAATATGGAAAAGAAGTAGCAGTAAGAAGAGAAAGAAAATAAGGGTTGGAAGAGAACGTGAAAGTTACAGAAAAGAAGGAAAAGAGGCAGAACGGAATTCAATCGGAAAAGTCGTAGAGCAACCTTCAATTCAAGGTAAGGGTGAGGTTCTGACTCTATAATAGGGTTTATGATGAGTAGTATGTGGGATTAGATGTGAAAAGTGGTTTTGTTTATGATTGATATATATATATATATATATATATATATATATATATATATATATATATATATATATATATATATATATATATATATATATATATATATATATATATATATATATATATATATATATATATATATATATATATATATATATATATATATATATTGTTGTTGTTGTTTGATGAAGATCAATGATTTAGAGATGAGTAATGATGTCCTAATGATGTATAATTGATGTAGAAACATAGGATTATTATAATTGATGATCACCTATGATTAGAGGATGTTTTTAGGGCCTAAGGCAGGGAAATCGCGGTGAAAACACAGTGAAATCGCAGAAAACATTCATGACAGAACAGTACGAGTCGACCTCAAAGGCCATGCGTCGACACATGCAGGCTTTTGGACTCAGGATGAGTCGATACATAGGATTATGCATCGTTACAAGCAGTGTTGTAGACTCAGTATGAGTCGACACAAGAGGATTACGCATCGACTCATGTAGGATTTTAACCCAGTATGCGTTGACTCAAAACATTATGCGTCGACTCATGTAGTCTGATTTTTGGCAGATTCGTTCCAAAGGTTGTAACTTGAGTTTCCGGACTCTGTTTGAGGTGCCGTTTGAAGTGTTGAATAGCTAATGTGATGAACTTAATTCTTAATGATTAAAATGAAGGATAAGAAGAAGAATCCTAGTAACCCAAATTAGGATTAGAGTTAGCTTTCCGCGTTAATCGCTATGATGATTTTGTGAAGTATGATGAGGATAAGATGATTATAGATTATTGCTTGGTTCATAACAGTAAGATTAATGATGATAATGATGTAGTATTACAGAATAATAATGTGTAGAGGTTTGGTAATTAGAAGTCAGCCTTAGATGATTAATTAATTAATTATAGGCATTATCATGTTCTAGGCCTATGGCCAACGTTGAGGGATTATCGATATGTCGTTGTGTTGTTGTTATGACTAAGTTGCTGTGGAATTATGTTGATGAATTATGTTGACGAATTATGTTGATGAATTATGTTGATGAATTATGCTGATGAATTATGCTAATGAATCATGCTGATGAATGATGTTGAGATGCCTCTAATAATTGGCAACTATTAAGATGTAGGCTTCTGGCCAACGATGATGTTGTGTTGAGATGTTGTTAATTATGGTTGTTGTTACTACATTCATGATTGTGTCGCATACATTGCATATCAAGATGGAACTGACACTCGTTAAGATGGCATGTATTGGCGAATATTAAGATGAAGGCTTATGCCTTGTTGATGCCTCTATTTATTGGCAATTATTTGAGATGGGAGTTCTGCTCCAATGGTACCACATGCATTTGCATAATATTGAGTCGCATGATATGATTGCATAAAAAAGTTGTGTATTGATGCGGTAAATGTGTATATTATTGGTATTCTGTTGCAATTATTGTTGTTTATGAGATGTGAAGTGGTGTTATTATATGAGCTGGTCTAACATATTATTTATCATACATTTTATTATATTGTTAGATATCTAATCCCTTATGTTTGAATGTTACCCTTACGCTGGTAACGTGCAAGTAATCTAGAGTGGAGGCAGTATACCTTCAGTAGTTCGAGTCGGTGTCATTGCTCTGATACGTAACACTCGGGGGGATGAATGCTTGTTGCTTTTAATTATTGATCATTTCAGTTGTTGAACTTTAATTTGATTGTTGCTAAGTATGTGTTATTTTGAAGTTACTGTAATTGTTAGACAAAGATGTTATTATGATTCCGCTGCGTAGATGTTCAAGTTGTTGAATTAAGAGATTAAATTATCATATTGATGGTTCATCCGAAGTTTTAAAGTGTTATGTATCCACGTTGAATGCAATGTATTTTTAAGTTGAATTTGTGGCATCCTGATTCAGTTGTATGAATTTTAAAACTCTGATTTACATTCTTAATTGTTGGGTAGAATTTGGGTGTTACAAAGTTGGTATCAGAGCAAAGGTTGGTCCGCCCGACCAAGTTGTCGAGTCGTAGCTGTCTAGCAACCGAGTATTGTTAATTTGAGTTTTAACCACTGTTTATGTTGTAGTGATAAGTTGAGATGGCTGGAAGGAATGATGTTGCACTTGCTACTGCTTTAGAAGCAATGGTGCATGCGATGGAAAACCAGCTGAATGCTGACGGAAATGTTGGATCTCGTAGTTTGGCGACTTTTCAGAGAGAGAATCCGCCTACCTTCAAGGGAAAGTATGATCCTGACGGAGCATTGGATTGGTTGAAAGAGATTGAGAGAATCTTCTGTGTGATAGACTGCACTCCAACGCAGAAGGTTCGATATGGTACTCATATGCTAGTAGTCGAGGCTGATGACTAGTGGCTAGAGACTTGTCAGAGGTTAGAAGTTGCAGGTGAAAATGTCACTTGGGCTGTGTTCCATAGGGAATTTCTGAGGAAGTATTTTCCTGAAGACGTTCGTGGTAAGAAGGATATTGAATTCCTTGAGTTGAAGCAAGGGAATATGTCAGTTGTTGAGTATGCTGCAAAGTTTACTGAGTTGGCTAAGTTTTATCCGCACTACGGTGAGGCAGATGCTGAGTTTTCAAAGTGCATCAAGTTTGAGAACGGTTTGCACCCAGAGATCAAGAAGGCAGTTGGATACCAGAAGATATGTGTCTTTGTTGATTTGATTGATAGTTGCAGGATCTATGAAGAGGATAATAATGCTCATTACAAGATTAGCAGCGAGAAGAGGGGTAAGCACCAACAGAATTGTGGTAAGCCTTATGATACCCCAGCTGGTAAAGGTAAACAGAAAGCTGCTCAGGGTCAGAGGACTAGTGGGGGAGATGCTCCTGCTGGTGTGGTTTGTTTCAAATGTGGAAAACCTGTGCATAAGAGTAATGTGTGTACTGCTGAGGTAAAGAGGTGTTTCCGTTATGGTAAGAATGAACATGTTGTATCTGAGTGCAAACATAAGGATGTGATTTGTTTCAATTGTAGTGAAGAAAGGGCATATTGGTAGTCAGTGTCAGAAACCAAAGAGGGCGCATACAAGTGGAAAAGTGTTCGCTTTGGTTGGGGATCAGGCAGCTGCTGAGGACAGACTTATCAGAGGTACATGTTTCATTAATAGTACTCCTTTAATTACTATTATTGATATCGGTTCTAATCATTGATTTATTACTGCTGATTATGTTGGAAGATTGGGTCTTTTGTTGTCTTCTATGAATGGAGAAATGGTCATCGACACTCCAGCCAAGGGGTCAGTGACTACTTCTTTAGTGTGTTTAAAGTGTCTCTTGTCGATCTTCGACAGAGACTTTGTTGTTGATTTGGTTTATTTACCGTTAAGAGGGTTGGATGTGATTTTGGGTATGAACTAGTTAGAGCATAATTATGTTCATATTAACTGTTATGACAAGTCTGTGAGGTTTTCTACTCCTGAAGAAGAGGAAGATAGTTTGTTGTCTGCTAGACAGTTGAGGACGTTGATGCAAGAAGAAGCACATATGTTCTCGTTGATAGCGTCGCTATTTGTAGAGACTCAAGCTATAATTGAGGAATTGTAGGTGGTGTGTGAATTTCCTGAAGTTTTCCCTGATGAAATTCCTGATGTACCGCCAGAGAGGGAAGTTGAATTTGCAATTGATCTTGTACCTGGTACCAGACTTGTGTCTATGGCACCATACAGGATGTCTGCACCTGAATTGTCAGAGTTAAAGAAGCAATTGGAAGAGTTACTTGAAAAGAAGTTTGTAAGACCAAGTGTATCGCCGTGGGGAGCTCCAGTGTTGTTAGTAAAGAAGAAAGATTGAAGTATGAGACTTTGTGTTGATTATAGACAGTTAAAGTGACGATTAAGAACAAGTATCCGCTTCCAAGAATAGATGACTTGATGGATCAATTGGTGGATGCTCGTGTGTTTAGTAAGATTGATTTGAGGTCGGGTTACCATCAGATTAAAGTGCAGGATGAAGATATCTAAAAGACGGCTTTCAGTACGTGTTATGGACATTATGAGTATTCGGTGATGCCTTTCGGTGTTACTAATGCGCCGGGAGTATTCATGGAATACATGAATCTTATCTTTCATACTTATTTGGATCGGTTCGTGGTGGTGTTTATTGATGATATTTTGATTTACTCTAAGTCAGAAGAAGAGCGTGCAGAACACTTAAGAGTAGTATTGCAAGTTTTGAAAGAGAATAAGTTGTATGCAAAGCTGTCCAAGTGTGAGTTTTGGTTAAAGGAGGTTAGTTTTATTGGTTATGTGATCTCAGGTAGTGGCATTGTTGTAGATCTATCGAAGGTTGATGCGGTGTTGCAATGGGAAACTCTGAAGTCAACTACTGAGATTAAAAGCTTTTTGGGATTAGCTGGTTACTATAGAAGGTTTCTCTAAGTTGGCACTTCCGTTGACTAAGTAGACTTGTAAAGGTAGAGCTTTTGTATGGGATGTTCAGTGTGAAGAAAGTTTTACAGAATTGAAGAAGAGATTGACGTCGGCTCCGATTTTGACGTTACTTAATCCAGGATAGCCTTTTGTGGTATATTGTGATGCTTCTAAGATGGGTTTAGGAGGTGTGCTTATTCATAATGATAGGGCAGTTGCTTATGCGTCAAGGCAGTTGAGGACTCATGAGAAGAACTATCCTACGCATGATTTAGAGCTTGTTGCAGTTGTTTTTATGTTGAAAATTTTGAGGCATTATCTTTATGGTTCTAGATTTGAAGTGTTTAGTGACCATAAGAGCTTAAAGTATTTATTCGATCAAAAGGAGTTGGATATGAGGCAACGAAGATGGTTGGAATTGTTAAAGGATTATGATTTCAGTTTGAATTATCATCCAGGAAAATCAAATGTGGTAGCTAATGCGTTGAGTCGAAAGACTTTACATATGTCAGCAATGATGGTTAAAGAGTTGGAATTAATTGAACAGTTCAGAGATATGAGCTTAGTTTGCGAGGTGACACCGCAGAGTGTTATGTTGGGTATGTTGAAGATTAATAATGAATTTCTAGACAATATCAGAGAAGCTCAGAAGTTGGATGTGAAACTGGTAGATTCGATGGTTGGGATCGATCAGTATGAGAATAATGATTTTAAGCTAGATGTGCAAGGTGTGTTGAGATTTCGTAACCGAATTTATATTCCTGGTGATGCTGAGATGAAGAAAGTGATACTTGAAGAGAGTCATAGAAGTAAGTTGAGTATTCATCTAGGAGTTACAAAGATGTATTGAGATTTGAAAGGTTTGTTTTGGTGGCCTGGAATGAAGAGTGATGTGGCTCGATTTGTGTATGCATGTTTGACTTGTTAGAAGTCGAAAGTTGAAAATCAGAAGCCTGCAGGGTTGATGCAACCGTTAGAAGTTCCATAATGGAAATGGGATAGCATTTCGATGGACTTTGTGACTGGGTTACCTAATACTTTAAGAGGGAATGATTCTATTTGGGTGATTGTTGATAGGCTTACGAAGACGGCTTATTTCATTCCTATTAACATCAGTTTTCCAGTGTCGAAGTTGGCTGAGATTTACACTAGCGTGATTGTGAAGCTGCATGGTGTTCCTTTATGTATTGTGTCAGATAGAGATCCAAGATTTACTTCTGATTTTTGGAAGAGTTTACAAGAAGCATTGGGTTCTAAGTTGAGGTTGAGTTCGGCGTATCATCCTCAGACAGATGGTCAGACTGAACGGACTATTTAATCGTTGGAAGATTTGTTAAGGGCATGTGTTCTTAAGCAGGGAGGTTCGTGGGATACTTACCTTCCGTTGATAGAGTTCACTTATAATAATAGTAACCATTCTAGTATCAGGATGACACCCTTTGAAACGTTGTATGGTCAAATATGTAGAACTCCTTTATGTTGGCATGAATCTGGTGAAAGTGTAGTACTTGGACCTGAACTTGTTCGTGAGACTACTGAGAAGTTGAAGTTGATTCGAGAAAAGATGAAAGCTTCCCAAAGTAGACATAAGAGTTATCATGACAAGCGAAGGAAAGATTTAGAATTTCAAGTGGGTGACCATGTGTTTTTGAGAGTCACACATGTGACTAGTGTTAGACGAGCATTGAAGTCTAAAAAGCTCACTTCTCATTTTATTGGACCATATCAGATTTCAGAGAGAGTGGGGAATATTGCTTATAGAGTGGCTTTACCGCCTAATCTTTTGAATTTGCATGATGTGTTTCATGTGTCACAACTCTGGAAGTATATTTCAGATCCATCTCATGTGATTCATATGGATGATGTGTAAGTACGGGATAACCTTACGGTGGAGACGATGCTTGTACCGATCGCGGATCGTGAAATAAAGACTCTAAAGGGCAAAGAGATTGCTTTGGTTAAAGTGGTTTGGCTAGGAGCAGCCGGAGAAATCATGACTTGGGAGTTGGAGAGCAATATGTGGGACTCCTATCCATAGTTGTTTGATTAAGGTAAATTTCCGAGGACGAAAATATTCTAAGTGGGGGAGAGTTGTAACGCCCGTAATTTAATTAATTATTTAATTAAATTATTTTTGGATTATTTTGTGAAGTTATATTATGATGATAGTTGATGTGTTGTTTTTATTGAATTTATTTATTCTATTAAGTTGTGGAATAATATTAGAATAATAATATTATTTGATGTGGACTTATTTTAAGGACTAGAAGTAGTAGAAAGGGGGTGCATGAGTTTTAAGCCCATTATGACATAAGGAGAATTATAAGGTTAATATATTAGTTATTTAGAATTAACATGGAAAAGAAGTAGCAGTAAGAAGAGAAAGAAAATAATGGTTGGAAGAGAACGTGAAAGTTTCAGAAAAGAAGGAAAAGAGGCAGAACGGAATTCAATCAGAAAAGTCGTAGAGCAACCTTCAATCCAAGGTAAGGGTGGGGTTCTTACTCTATAATAGGGTTTATGATGAGTAGTATGTGGGGTTAGATGTGAAAAGTGGTTTTGTTTATGATTGAAATATATATATATATATATATATATATATATATATATATATATATATATATATATATATATATATATATATATATATATATATATATATATATATATATATATATATATATATATATATATATATATCGTTGTTTGATGAAGATAAATGATTTAGAGATGAGTAATGATGTCCTAATGCTGTATAATTGATGTAGAAACATAGGATTATTATAATTGATGATTACATATGATTAGAGGATGTTTTTAGGGCCTAAGCCAGGGAAATCGCAGAGAAAATGCAATGAAATTGCAGAAAATATTCATGACAGAACAGTACAAGTCGGCCTCAAAGGCAAAGCATCGACACATGCAAGCTTTTGGACTCAGGATGAGTCAATACACATGATTATGCATCAATACAAGCAGTGTTGTAGACTCAGTATGAGTCGACACACGAGGATTACACGTCGACTCATGCAGGATTTTAACCCAGTACGCGTCGACTCAATACATTATGCGTCGACTCATGTAGTCTGATTTTTGGCAGATTCGTTCCAAAGGCTGTAACTTGAGTTTTCTGACTCCGTTTGAGGTGTCGTTTGAAGCGTTGAATAGATAAAGCGATGAAATCCATTCTTAATGATTAAAATTAAGGATAATAAGAATAATCCTAGTAACCCAAATTAGGATTAGAGTTAGCTTCCCGCGTTAATCGTTGTGATGATTTTGTGAAGTATGATAAGGATAAGATGATTATAGATTATTGCTTGGTTCATAACAGTAAGATTAATGATGATAATGATGTTGTATTGCAAAATAATAATATGTAGAGGTTTGGTAATTAGAATTCAGCCTTCGATGATTAATTAATTATAGGCATTATCATTTTCTAGGCCTATGGCCAACGTTGAGGGATTGTCGATCTGTCGTTGTGTTGTTGTTATGGCTGAGTTGCTGTGGAATTATGTTGATGAATTATGTTGACAAATTATGCTGATGAATTATGTTGATGAATTATGCTGATGAATTATGCTAATGAATTATGCTGATGAATGATGTTGAGACGCCTCTAATAATTGTCAGCTATTAAGATGTAGGCTTCTGGCCAACGATGATGTTGTGTTGATATGTTGCTAATTGTGGTTGTTATTATGTCGCATGCATTGCATATCAAGATGGAGCTGACGCTCGTTAAGATGGCATGTATTGGCGAATATTAAGATAAAGGCTTGTGCCTTGTTGATGCCTCTATTTATTGGAAATTATTTGATATGGGAGTTCTGCTCCAATGGTACCATATGCATTTGCATAGTATTGAGTCACATGATATGATTGCATAAAGAAGTTGTGTATTGATGCGATAAATGTATATATTATTGGTATTCTGTTACGATTATTGTTGTTTATGAGATGTGAAGTGGTGTTATTATATGAGCTGATCTAACATATTATTTATTATGTTTTATTATATTGTTAGATATATCACCCCTTCTGTTTGAATGTTACCCTTACGTTGGTAACGTGCAGGTAATCTAGAGTGAAGGTAGTATACCTTCAGTAGTTCGAGTCGGTGTTATTGATCTGATATGTAACACTCGCGGAGATGAACGCTTGTTGCTTTTAATTATTGATCATTTCAGTTGTTGAACTTTAATTTGATTGTTTCTAAGTATGTGTTATTTTGAAGTTGTTGTAATTGTTAGACAAAGATGTTATTATGATTTTGCTGCGTAGATGTTCAAGTTGTTGAATTAAGAGATTAAATTATTATATTGATGGTTCATCCAAAGTTTTAAAGTGTTATATATCCACGTTGAATGCAATGTGTTTTTAAGTTGAATTTGTGGCATCCTGATTCAGTTGTATGAATTTTAAAACTCTGATTTACATTCTCAATTGCCGGGTAGAATTGTGGTGTTATAGAGGGGGATTCGAACCCCGGACCTAGAGGTTACAGGCGCACTATGTATACCACTGGGGTGGCTGTTTCATCTGGTTATGAAACGCCTCCCCATTCAATATAATATGAACTCAGTTCTGAAAATTTAAAAATGCCATCTTCATCTCCTTCGCGCGAACAAACCCCCACACCACCATTGTTGATTTTCATAAAATCTCATTTCTCAACCATTTTAAAAACTTCAAACACTAAACTTGCTTGATATTTAACAAGGAATCCAACCATGTAAAATTATTTAAGTTATAAATCATAGATGAGTGTGAATTTTGTCCATTCGTGTCTTGTCTTGCAAATGACCACACTATTTATAGGCAAACAGTTTAAGAAGTTGAAGTAACGAGATTTGCAAGATAACAAGTTATGGTTTGGAAGCTTAGTTATGAAGTAACCTTAAAGAACATGGTTCCAATGCATTGTACCTTTTCTCATAGAGTTGTTGGATACTTTAAGCATGCGTATCTGATCTTTTAAGTTGAGTGTGTGCAGAGGAAACAAGTTAGATACTCAAGGAGAGTAGACTTTGTGATTAAAGTCACTTTACAAGAATTAAAGTGTTAGCTTTAGTTCCAAAAATGGCATGATGCATTGGATAAGGCTTGAGCCAAATAGATAATAGCCATAAATAAAGTGTAATCTTCTGATTATGGAGATATTTGCAAGCTAATAGACCTGAAAAGGGAGGTTGTGTAGCAATGTTATGGGATTTAGTTATATGTTCATCAAAGAAATTACCCCTAATCCAAGCAAAAATGGAAAACTTTGTCTCTTCGAAACTATCATCTCAAGCATGGTATTTTTATGCTCTTGAACATTTTGGAAAGCTTAGAACATGATCTTCAACTTTCATGTTGAGCACTTTGGCTAAATCAACAGGGAAATTGGTGAAAATTGGCCAAGAAGTTGAGATGAAAAACTGATCAAAAATATTTCTAAGTGTTAGATAAAAAGTATCAGAACTTCATGGTCTCATATCTCTTAGTCCAAGCACTTTTTTAGGATCATCCCACATTAACAAATTTGTAGAATTCATTAATCCCTACAACTTTCTTGTTGAAAGTTTTCTTTTAATCAGTTTGTATCTTGAGGAAACTTGCTTGTGAAGTTAGGGTTTTCTAAGCACAAAATACTTGATTTTTTTCTAAGTGTTTGAAAATCTTCAATTTTGACTTTTGTTGACTTTCTTGATTCTTGATGATAAAGTTTAATAGCTTTGAATGTTTTTGATGATTCTTTATTTTTGAATTCCAATGTTGACCAAAAAGTCAAAGTTTGACTTTTGTATGAATGTTAACTTTTTATCAATTGATTCAATTCTTCAACTATCAATCACTTGTATCTTTGGAAATGTCTTGAGCCATGTAATTAGGTCAATATGTTGTATTTTAGCCCTTGATATCATGCTTTAAACCATTAGGTCTTGCACTATGCCAAAAGTCAATGACCAGTCATCTTCAATCAAAACCCTAATTTGGAAATTTTTGATCTTTGATGATTTGAGGGCTTTCATTGAAAAATCATGATCAACCTTGATAAAATGATGAATATCACCTCAAAAATGTTTATGTTTACAAAAAAAAATTGAAGTTTGACTGTATGTTGACCATAGTTGACTTTTTACCTAATACAGTTTACTTTCAATCTTCTGAGCCATTGACTAAGCAAACATGTGATGCAAGAATTTAAGGTTGACATAAGCATTACTGAGGATCCATGATGAACCATGAAAGTCATTTGAGACTCTTGCAACCCAATATTCCTTGAGAAGGACAAAATCCTAGCTTTAGACCCTTACTTAGGAGGAGGTTTGACCAGTCAACTCTTGAGTAGCTTTAAGTATTTGAAACCTTTGTGAGCATGTTTTGAAGAAAATGGGAAGGCAAGTTTTAGGGTACAACAACTGCCCATGTTCAATCTTTTTAAACCTAAAGAGTTAGATTGGCATGTCCGCCATTCGAGACTTGAAGGTATAAGATGATTGAACACTTAAGTGCCCATAAATTTGCACTCGCCGGTGCACGAAGTAACTCTGTTAGTTAATTATTTCGAGAATGGACTTAAAGATTCCAATTGGAGAGGCAACAGTGATTCATCGGAGATGGGCTTATAGATGCCATCCAAAGTAACTTTTGATAGAATTTAGACTAAGTCTACGCTCGACTTCAACTGGAAGAAGCATCAGAATAAATCTATACTTGATTTAATCTAAACCAGAGGATGTCTACGCCTGTCTTTAATTGGGAGAAGTATCAGAATAAATCTACGCTCGATTTAATATGATCCAAAAAAATGTCTACTGGCATAAGTATCATAATAAATCTACGCTTGATTTAATCTGAGCCAGAAGATGTCTGCGTTCGTCTTTAACTGAGAAGTATCAGAATAAATCTACGCTCGATTTAATTTGAGCCAGAAAATGTCTACTTAAAGAAGTATCAGAATAAATCTATGCTTGATTTAATTTGAGCCAGAAGATATCTATGCTCGTCTTTAACTGGAAGAAGTATCTGAATAAATCTATGTTTGATTTAATCTGAGCCAGAAAATGTCTACGTCCGTCTTTAACTGGGAGAAGTATCATAATAAATCTACGCTCAATTTAATCTGAGCCAGAAAATGTCTAATTGAAGAAGTATCAGAATAAATCTACATTTGATTTAATCTGAGCCAGAAGATATCTCTTTGAGAATGACCCTTTGATGAAATTTCTTAAATAGCCTTTGGTCTGATGTAGCCTTTGAGAAGACTGTCGGGTCATATAAGTAGTTGATGATGTTTGTCTGTTGATTGATCTTTCCTAAAAAGGTAAATTGTTAGTTGTATGCATTGTCATGATGTAAGAAATGAATTACGTAATGATGTTCTCAAAATAAATGATATTGTGGTATATGCGTTTCATATGCATATGCTATGACGTTTGTAAGTGATGTATGAATGTGAAAAGTTGTTGGAAGTGTATCAATAGTTTCGTATGACATCTTAATGGGGAAAATGAATCCCTGACTGGTGTTGGGTATGAAGAACATGTGTAATCTTCAACCTTGTCTAGAATGCTTCCGTTGGGGATTCCTGCTTGTTGTTTTAGGAAACTCCGCTGGGGAATGTTGACTTCTATTTAGGGAGAAGAGTTTAGGAACATTAGTCATTCTTCGCTCTACTGGGGAGTTTAATTCTTATATACCCTTACTGGAAATAAAAGATATGGATAACCTTTCGACTCGTCTGGAGAGGATAAGTTTGAACGATATTTGATTCAGTTCCAGGTTTCATAGCAACTCTCTGGGGATAGTGGCAACTTCACTGGGGAGAGGAATTTTGTCGGTGATTTGTAGCAATCTGAGGAATAGACAAAAGATGGAGAAACTGTAATCTGTTGGGGAAATAAACCTTGTTGGGGAAATAAATCATGTTGACGGAGAAATAATTTGCTGCGGAAACAAGCTCTGCTGGAGAGAAGAAATTTGCAAGGGGTTTTACAGTTTTGGAGGAATAAACTCAACTGGGGAAGAGAACTTCCATGAACTGTACTGATTGTAACTCTGTAGGTGGGTGATATTGTTGGGAAAAAAGATCATATTATTTTATCCGCTGGGGGGTTCGATTGGTGAGTATGATTGGTATATCCTATTTTGTGGGGGATATATCTTTGTTGAAGATTGCTTTGTGAAGACTACTTTGTGGGGATAATTCCATAGAAGTGGCTCTGTGGGGATTTATGGACAGCTTGAACGTCATCCCAACTCCTAGAGTCTTGAGTAAATGCTTATTCATGTTCTTATACATATATTTGTTAACAGTTAATTGTGTTCATATGCATATGTTCATTCAATTTTAGTCTTTGGATGTTTTTGCAAACAAAATAGAAAAATAAAAACAAAAAGTTTGAATTCAGGGTGTATTTGTATTGATAGTTTGCCGATAAATAAGTGATTTTGTACAAAGATGCATAAATCCTAGTAGGAGGGAATTGTCATGAAATAAAAAGAGTACAACATAAAAACAAAACATATAGCTATATGGAAATGATCTTGTTGGGTTCCAACTCTGTTATTGCCCATATGTCTTCGAACATCTCATCACTTGCTGTCGAAAGAAGTTGATTGAACTGATCTGTACCATTTGAACTTTTGACTTTGGTAATAAATTTTGTTGTAAGTGATCCAATGGGACATAGTCGTATGCTTTAATCCTTAATTTTTTCCTGGACCACCCTTTCGGGTTTTCAGCCCACCAGGATACCCTTTTTTACCTAAACTGCCTTTTCAGGTTTTCAATTTGCCGGGTGTACAATCTTTTATATATATATCCCTAATTTTTCCCCGAACCCTTTTGGTTCGCCGGGATGCCCTTATTTTTGCCTAGGCCAGTCAACCTAGCAGGTCATTTTCATGTGTAGTATCTTTTAACTATATCTATGTTCATAGGGTGTGGGATATCTTCACCTTCCATGGTGGTTAGTATCATAGCACCGCCCGAAAATACTTTCTTGGTAACAAATGTCCCTTTGTAGGTGGGAGTCCATTTTCCCCTGGGATCACCTTGCAGTAGAATGATGTGCTTTATTACCAAGTCACCAGCCTGATATACCCGATGCTTGATTTTCTTGTTGAATGCCTTGATCATACTGTGATACGGTGGGAGAACTGACTTGAGGTTTTGCGTTTTTATTCACACTTGTTCGGTTTAGCAAGAGTCGCCACCGACTTTTTATTTATCCTAAGGAAAGGTCAAAAAGCACAGGAAAGACCTTTGAGATGTTTACATGGGTTCGGGGGGGTAGATTATGAAAAGGGAAGGTGCTAGCACCCTTTTCATCCTTGGTTTTCCATGGGCTCTTAGTTACTTGTTTTAGATCACTTGCCTTTGCTTTTCAATTGTGTGAAATGGTGCTTTGTGTGTGTGGTTTTGAAAATGTTTTGAAAAAGATGCCTTGTCTAGGCAACCATTGTAACAATTCTTTACTCGAATGTTTTACAAAGGTGTTTGTCTTTTTGAAAAGATAATTCAATGTTTTTGAAAGTTGTTTGGAAGTTGTGTTGTGGTGTGTGTTTGAAAATGGCAAGTATGTTTTGCAAGTTTGATCAAGTAACTAAGAGTTGTCTACCCTATTTTACTCAAAGGTCTTTCTTATGTTTTTAACCCTTTTAACAGTGTTGTTTCACCATTGTATTTGGTGAACAACCTTGCGTTAGGATGTTAACGGGACGGGTGCGGGCATCGTATAGACCATGAAAGCAATAGTGTCAAGTATCTTTGGCAATTTTCCTTAAGGGACTTGATCATTTTTGTTTAGGCAACTTGATAGCGTCATCGAGGGACTATGATCCTTTTGATTTGTTTTTGTTTTGCCAAAGAGCTCAACATGCAACCATGGCCCATTTTTGAAGGCAACAAGCGGGATTATCCTAGAGGTGTAAGTGTGAATTGTGTATTGATTTTCATGCATTTGTCTTGTATTAGGTTATCTAGCGGTTGATTTTGAATCTTCGCATACAAACCCTAATTACTATACAGTATATAGAAAGCGATAAATTGCGGAAATTTAAAGTCTAAGCTATTACAAATAAGTATCCGGGGATGGGGGTACAAATGTTTACAAATGGGGATGAGTCTTATCAGGATAGTAGTGTCCAAGTATTATTTACAACCAAATCGAATCGTCGCATTCTCAATGTAAAAATATAAGAATAGAAAGAAATCAAAAGCAATGTAAGATGCACATGATTATTTACAAGTGATCAAAATGTTAACCTAAATGTATTATTAAGTATTTTATTATTATTTTTGTGTTTTTGTTAATTATATATGAACAAAAGGTTTAAAGAAAAGAAAATAAAATTGTTTAAGTTAAAGAAAAATATTATTTAGGTATTTTAGTTAATGTTTTTAGAAACTTGTATAAAATGATTCATTAAACAAAAAAAAAAGTCTTTAAAACAAAAAAAACTATTATTTACATATTTTTTGTGAAATGTAATAAACATTAAGAAAATTTTGTATAAAAGTTAATATATTGTTTTTCTTAACAAAATAAGTTATATAAAAAAAAGATATAATGTGATAACAAAAAAAAGGAAGGGTATTAGTTTGTATATAAAAAAAAGAGTGGGCTTTTGAAAGACACGCTTGGCCCAATAATGTGTGCTGAAAGAGGACAAGAGGGGGGGTGTATGCCAGAAATCATTGGGCTTAAGGTTTGGAGCGTGGAGCAGGCCCAACATGCGTTTGACAATTTTTGTTTAGGGTTTGAGTTGTCTTGCTTCAGAATAGGGTTTGTGTTTGAACGAACGGCGCCACTCTCCTTCTTCTTCATCGCCTCTTCACTTTCTCAAACCATGGCTTCTGACTTCCCCATGCCTTAGGCCGCCATACGATACCTCCACTCTCCTCCTTCCACGATTGCTCAGGTGGTGATGAAAAGGTATTATTTCGTTCTATCGCTTTTTTAGGGTTTTCATATTCTTACATGTTTTATCTCTTACATGTTTTGACCTTTATGTGTTGTTTGTGTTTGCTTGAGGTGTTAGAAAAAAGGAAAGAGGGACAATACATTTGTTCTGCTTTTAGAGAGGAGGCAGAGAGTTTGGATAGGAGGCGTTCTCTGGTGGCCGGCGGGGAGGCTGTGATGCTGGGCTCCTGGTACTTGTATCTTTAACTTTGTTTGGTTTTATGATGAATGTTGTAATCTGAAAACCCTAGAGTGTTGAGTTCCTCTCTTCTTTTCTTCTTCTGATTGCTTGCCTCTGAATATTTAAATTCTTATTCTTTGATTCTGAGATGCTTGATTTTGATGAAGATGATATATGAGATGCTTGCCTCAATTGTTTTTGCTTCTGACTTTTCTTTTCCTCTCTTTTGGGCTTGGCCTTTTCAATGATGATGATGATTCTGAGTTGGTGTTTCAGTTGTTGTTACTGGTTTTGGCTATGTTGTTATGATATCTGGTTTTGGCTTTGTTGGAATTTTGTTTGCTTGGTATTGAAACAGGTTTCTAAGCTTGAGGCAGGCTTGAAAGGCTTATCAGTTTGCTTGCTTGTTTGAGGCAGGCTTTGACAGGCTCGCTTCTGTTATGTGTTTGACAGGTTTTTTAGGCAGTCTGAAACAGGTTTGAGGCAAGATTTTGTTTGCTTGCCTGAAGGCAGGCTGAGGCAGGCTTGAAGCAGGCTTCTGGTATGAGTTTGTTTATGCAGGTTTGTTTGAAATTTGGTAACTGGTTCTGTTAATTTGTTCACTGGTACAGGCTTGAGGCTTGAAGCAGTTTGTAAGCTTGAAGGCAGTTTTGAGGCTACAGGCTGTGTTATGTGTTTACAACTTTGTGTTATATTTTTCTATGTGTTCTACCCTCCCTTTACAGTGTTGGATATCTTGTTATATTTATTGTCCTCTAAGCCTGCAAAACTGTAAGCCTCTACTTCTCTCTCTCTTTCTCTCTCCACAGAAAAAGCATATTTTATTGCTTAACTGTCCTTTTTTTTCCTGAAAAGGTGTTGGTTGGAAAATGATGAAAGTTTTGAAATATTGCTTGCATTTTGTCTTTCCTCTGCATATTGTACTTTCTTCTTTTCTTTGATGACAGTTTTATAGCTTTTGATATCTTTTGGTATCTTCTTTGACAACTTTGACAACTTCCTTGGACAGTTTTGTTGACAGCTTCTTGTAACTTAGTTTGCCATTGTTTACACTTGTGACTTGGTTTGGCATTTTTCAGTTTGCACATGTGCAGCTTGTTTGAATTTGTAACTTGGTTGTTCAGTTTGCCTTGTTTGAATTTGTGCATCTTTGTGCATTTTGCTTAATTGATTCATATGCTTGCAAACATTTTACTTCCCTCTTTGTGAACCAAGAAGAGACATCTTCTTGCGATTTGCAGAGAGGACGGACAAACTGATTCCGGCCAACACCTTTAATGACGAGTTTTTGATTAACTGTCTAAAAAATACTTTTCCAAATTCATCTGTGTTTGACTTCTCTTTTTCTGGCTTTGCAGGTGAATATTAATTGGGGCAAGGGAAGCAGCAATAGAAGATGAAGACTTCAAGCAACTTAGGATATAGATTTAATTTATTTTTAATCATTGTAATAAAGGTCATTGTAACACTGTAAATAAATTTACTGTATCAAATAAACATTTGTAACAACAATTGAAAATGAATAAAAATCTTTTTTTTCAGATATCTCTTTTAATTCTTCTGCACTTGTTTATTTAATTACTTAAATTTCTTGAATTATAATAATTGGAAGTTATCCCAATAGTTTTAACTTAGAAATTATAAATAATCAACAAACGTTCGGCGTTCCAAATAACCAAAAGCATTGCACAGTTAAACAAACAAACGTCCATACGCCTTTCACTTCACTGATTAAACCAACACTTCAAACTCTCAATCAGAAGCCTCAGCTTCTATCCCAGATTTTTAGACTTTGAGAAACAAAGAGGAATCTTGAACAAGCGTCAAAACCATGTGACAGTCAAATGAAATGTTGTGGATTCAATTCCTTCTGAGAATGCGTGCGCAAACCCTAATGTTGGATTTACTGTCAAAGAAACGTCCGCCTGATCAAACCCTGAGCCAAACTCCACCAAATCACTAAAAACCCTAATAATCTTCTTGGACTGATTCAAAAATTAATGGAAACCCTAATTTTGTTTGACTGATAAGAAAAGTCGGTTTGACCGATTCTTGAGCCAATCTGAAAAATCAGGAAAAGCCCGAAGCTGTGATTTCTTGTGAAAAAGAGAGAGAGCAAATTTTGGGGTACAACAGTTGCCCCTGTTCAATCTTCTTGAACCTGAAGAGTTAGATTGGCAGTTTTTTCCTTTCGCGACTCGAGGGTAAAAGGAGATTGGACACTAGAGTGCCCGAAAAATTTGCACTCGTTAAAGCGTAGTTTGAGAGAATGGGCTTAAAGATTCCATTTGGAGATGGGCTTAAAGATGCCATCTGGAGATGTGACAGAATCTTGTCGGGGGATGGGCTTAGAGATGCCATCTGGAAATTGTTGGTAGGAGGATGGGCTTATAGATGCCATCTGAAGGTGATTGTATCTTGTTGGAGATGGGCTTGTAGATGCCATCCAAGAATGTTTGTTGAACTGTATGTCGTTGGTGAGTGGGTGAGTATCAGAAAGGTATCCATGTTTAGAACATCTCTGAACTGGGGATCTGAATAAGCAATGAATTGACATCCATGTTTGGAATCATCCGTAAACTATTTTCAGTAGTTGAATTTGAACAAGCGATAGATTAACATCCGTATTTGGAGAATCTGTAAACTGTTTTCAAAAGTCTTGAATCTGAACAAGCGATAGGTTAACATCCGTATTTGGAGAACCCGTAAACTGTTTTCAGAGATCTTGGATCTGAACAAGCGATAGGTTAACATCCGTATCTGGAGAACCCGTAAACTGTTTTCAGAATTCTGAGCTTATCAATCTTATCCTAAAAAGGGTAAAATATTAGCTGAAACACAAAGTTATGTTGCATGAAATGTATGATGCAATGTATGTTATATCAATGTTTATGATATGAATGTAATGAATGCGCATGTAAGCTGATGAGCTATCTTGCTGAGGAAGACGAATCCTGGATAATGAAATCTTTGACTGTTGTCGGGGAAAGTAAATCCTTGACTACTGCAGGGGATTGAAAATCCTTTGATCGTTGAAAATGAGAAGTCCTGGGACCACCGTTGGGGAATCAGGAGTTTGGGTTGTATGCCAATCTACTGGGGATTCCTGTCTTGAGGAGATCTTCACCGGGGAATATCTGAATACTCTGTGAGGAATTGAGAATGAGAGTCTTCATTCTGCTTGGGGAATTTGAATTATGTGGGGAATAGCCACACTGTTGAAAGGTAGCTATCCTGTCGAAGAGTAAAACTCGGGATTCTGGGAAAAGCTTATTCCTGTCTGGAAGAAGTTCAGGTTTAGGTTGTATGCCACTTTAAGAATGAGAATCTTCACTCTGTCGGAAATATCAGGAACTCGGGTTATATGCCACTTTGAGAATGAGAATCTTCATTCTGTTGGTGATATCAAGAGCTCGGGTGTATGCCAATCTACTGGGGTTTTAAGGATGAAAATCTTCATTCTGTTAAGGGTCCGAAATTGGGAGTATACCAATCTTCTGAGGTTTCAAGGATGAGAGTCTTCATTCTGTTAGGGGTCAGAAATTGGGAGTATACCAATCTTCTGAGGTTTCAAGGATGAGAGTCTTCATTCTGTTAGGGGTCAGAAATTGGGAGTATACCAATCTTCTGAGGTTTCAAGGATGAGAGTCTTCATTCTTGAGAAAAACAGATTTTTAGGAGCTTCATTTGTCCGTTATCTTGTTGGTGGTTGTAATTTCCAGCAGGATGAAGGAAATTTGATGATGATCGTAATTTCCAGCAGGTGATGAAGGAAATTTTGAACGACTTTGAATTCCAGCAGGTGATGAAGGAACCTTTGACGATTACTACTCCAAAAGGTGATGAAGGAATCTTTGACGATTACTACTCCAAAAGGTGATGAAGGAATCTTTGACGATTACTACTCCAAAAGTTGAAGGAATCTTTGACGATTACTACTCCAAAAGATGAAGGAATCTTTGACGATTACTACTCCAAAAGATGATGAAGGAATCTTTGACGATTACTACTCCAACGGATGAAGGAATCTTTGACGATTACTACTCCAAAAGATGATGAAGGAATCTTTGACGATTACTACTCCAACGGGTGATGACTTTTATCTGTCGATCAATCTGTATATGTTAAGAATGTTGTTGAAATGTAATTTTGTTTTGGAGAATAAATCCTTGACAAATGTTGGGGAAATAAACCCATGACTGCAGGTCTTCTTAGAGAGGTGATGAACTTCTCGAGGACACTTGAATTTCTTTTCAGAAAGATTTCGGAGAGGTTTCATCACTGCCCCTAGTATCAGATGCTTGTGACATTGCCAGGGAATTTGGAATGTACGTAACCCTTTGATGAGACTGACGCTTAAAGCCCAAGTGATGGTGACGGAGACTTGCCCCAAGTTAATCTGTAATTGAGATTTGTTGAAATCTTGACCAGACTGCCCCAGGTTAACTGAACTTGGAAAGATTTGTTGAAATCTTGACGGGACTGCCCTAGGTTAACTGAACTTTGAAAGATCTGTTGAAACCTTGACTGGACTGCCCTAGGTGTGCTGGATAGCGACATGTCATGCCCTCTTGTTGATAGGAGATTTGTCGCTGGAAGTGTCATCCTTTTTTGAAATGATTTTGCTCACTGAGAGGGCTTTCGTTCCTCTGAACATTCGCTGTATGAATTTCTTCGCTGCCAAACAAATAACCATGTGCAAACAACAATATTCAAATAATGCAAAGTTTATGCTTGTCTCGAAGTTTTGAAAAATGCGTTTTTTAGCAGAAAACTTTTTATAAGACAAATTCAACACAAGATTTAGGGCAAAGCCTTACAGGAGTCAAGATATCTTTTGTAACAGTATGCTTTCGAACGAACCCATGCTTCAGTTAGGACTTTTGAAGGGTTGTAACGTGGCTTGGTTCACGGTTTAAGAAACAAAGGATAAAGGCTCAAAGTATATTTGTACCCACCCGCTCTTCGTGATGTCCTTCAATCCTAAACTCAGTTAATTGTGCGTCGAACTCTATTCGAGTTTGGAACGACTTTTGGTGACGATTCACATCAGTTGAATTTTATGGAAGGCAGTCATCATATCTTTTTTTTGCAACATTTTTCATGTTGTTGAGGATTTGTAATGACCTCGTTCTTTTGATTTATTATCCCTAACTTTTTCCTGACTGTTCCTGTTTTCGAGATTACAGTCAGCGGGATGCCCCAGCTTTCTTAAGCCTCCTTTATAGGTTTTGGCTTAGTGGGCTTTTCTCTTTTGAGAGATAATGACTGCCTATGAGATAAGGAACCATCACTGTCTTTTGATTCCAAAGGAATGCTTTTCTATTTTTGATGTCGTTTGTTGCATTACGAACTGAGAGTTGGCGACTTCAATGCGCATCTTTTTTTGAATTAACTGAGAGACTACCCTGCCCCAGGTTTAAATCAAAGGTTTCAATTTGTTTAGAACAGAAAACTCCTACTTCTTTGGCTCGAAGGGGTTTACTAGGGATTATCTTCCTTATAACTCCAGTGTTTAGGATTTGAAAGAAATGCCTGTACATCGTCAGCAAGGTTTGTTCAAAAGCATATTGTATGAGATTATGGCATTGTTTCGTCATCCTCCCTCTAAAGGCTTGTAGCTTTTTATCAAGAGTTAAATATCATAAAGAAAGTAGAAAGCATAGTTTAAGAATAGTGAAAACGAATGGATGAATTCAAGACAAACATATGCAATGCATTAATGAAACAGAGTTTGACATCAACAGTTAATTGTTTGAATAACAAAAAGATTACAACTTGAAAATTCAAATGAAACAAAGATGTTCTCAATGATTCGTCAAAGGAGCAGTGATTATGCTAGAGTCTCCGGAGGGTCAAGCTTGATCTCCTTGGCATCAATCAAGTCTTGAATCTTGTTCTTCAAAGTCCAACAGTTGTTGGTGTCATGTCAAGGACTGTTAGAATGGTAGGCACATCTCACCCTCGGGTTATACTTGGAAGATGAAGTATCAGGATTTTAAGGAGGATCCTTTAGCGTGGTTAACTTCAACTTCAGCAAATGTTGTAACGCTTGAGACAGAGGCATGTTGATGTCAGTATACTGCCTTTCTTGATATCTTACCCTACGCCTCTTGCCCCGTCTTTGTTGAACAGTCGTGGGATCAGAGATCAGGATTGCCTCTACATGTTGATCATGACGACTCTTTTGACCAGTCACTGCATTGGACTCTTTCTTCCCATTGTGGGGAATTTTCTGAGCATCAGAGGGAGTAGCTCCTTGGATCTTCCCACTTTTGATGCCAGCTTCGACCCTTTCACCGGTCAGTACTAGCTCAGTGAACCCGACTGAGGAGCTTCCAATTAAGTGATTGAAGAAAGGCCCTGTCAAAGTTCCCATGAAGATGTCAATCAGCTCTCTGTTAGTTAAAGGGGGTTGCACCCTACCAGCCAGATCTCTCCACTTTTGGGCATATCCTTTGAAGCTGTCGTCAGAACCCATGGTCATGTTCTGCAATTGCACGCGAGTTGGTGCAAGATCAGCATTGTACTGATACTGCTTATAAAAAGCAACAGCTAAGTCCTTCCAGGTGTGGATGCGAGAACTCTCCAATTGATAGAACCACTCGAGTTGAGTCCCTACCAGGCTTTCTTGGAAGAAATGGATCCAAAGCTTTGGATCAGTTGTGTATGGCTGAATCTTGCGGACATAAGATTTTAAGTGCATCTTAGGGCAAGAGACTCCATCGTATAGGGCCAAGGTAGGGACTTTGAACTTTGGAGGGATAACTAATCCAAAAACCAAACCCATGTCTCCTAAATCCAAGCCAGGTATTTGTTGAACCTCCATAGCATTGAGGCGATCCTCCAACTGTTTGTACTTGTCATCAGCGAGAGGATATTGTTCCTCGGAGTAGTCAGCTTCAACATCATTGATCTCCAAATTGTGGTCTTCTTCAAGACTGACCCCTATGCTGGGTGGAGTTGAAAGATCTAGGGTTTCAGGTCTTCTTCTCAAGTTCAGGATGCCCGCTGCTTTCTTGGACTTCTTCTTCTTGTCTTTGAGAAGGAGAGCTTTCAGATCTTCTTGCCCTTTACCCATAGCCAGAAGCATTTGTTGGAATTGAGCGTTTTGAGCTTGGAGATCTTTCACCGTTTGTTCCATATCCATCTTACTTAAATAAACAGTAGGAAGATAAGGAGACCTGTATGGAAGAAACCTGTCATGATGCGATGCATGATATGTGGATGCAATGTTTTCAAGGATCTCTCGGGGTAAACACAAGAAAATGTTAGAGATTGAACTTTGATCAACATCTTTGATTGGAGAACTTTGTAATGGTGGATGTCTTTCCACGAGAATCAAGCTCACCATGTCAAGTGGGTCATAGCCCCTGATTCAAGTTGTTGCACTTGATCTTTGACGACATTTGTTTAGAGGAGAAAACCTCTTGCCCCTTGGTAGACGTCTGGTTCAACGTGACCCTGCATCAAAAGAACCCTCGAGATCCTTGAAATGGTTATTGAAAATGCTATGGTATGATGTTATGATGTTATGTACATGTATGCGAGAGCAAGTAAGTGTATATAAAGGTAATCATATTCACACAAAACAAACAAGTCCTTAGGTTTAGGCTTGCATGGGGTTCGTAGGTAAGTACCCTCTTGAAGTTAGTTGGCTCATCCTGTCCTAAAATAGAAACCTGGTTCTAAGGAGCTCAATATCATTGGATTATTTTCTGTGTTCATTGTTTTGGTTTAGCCACTTAACTGGTGACCAAAATATTCCAAGAAAACAATCCTCAATGAGTGTAGTATCGAGTATCTACCAACTTCGGACTGCACCAAAGTCGGTCATCTCACTACCCCTAAAAAGGCCAAGATGGTCAAGTAAGGTTCTAGAGTTCGTTAGTGCTTCATGACATCACTCAGCAGCCCCGTATTCTCCTTGACTACTCAAGGGATACCAGTACTCACAAATATGTCACACTAACATAGCTACTGCTTCAACCATGTCGGTATACCCCGCACAGTTCCCTCACAGTTTATTGTTATTTACCTAAAAAGGTGCCCCCAAATCCGGGTGTAGGATTTATAGCAAACCCAAACAAGGAACCCAAAAAAGTAAAGCAATCAAAGTAAACAAAGCAAGTATGTAAAGATGATCTAAAACCCTAAGGTAACCCCACTTTTAACATATATCCCCAGCAGAGTCGCCAGTTCTGTGATACGGTGGGATAACTGACTTGAGGTTTTGCGTTTGTATTCGCACTTGTTCGGTTTAGCAAGAGTCGCCACCGACTTTTTATTTATCCTAAGGAAAGGTCAAAAAGCACAGGAAAGACCTTTGAGATGTTTTCGTGGGTTCGGGGTGTAGATTATGAAAAGGGAAGGTGCTAGCACCCTTTTCATCCATGGTTTTCCATGGGCTCTTAGTTACTTATTTTAGATCACTTGCCTTTGCTTTTCAATTGTGTGAAATGGTGCTTTGTGTGTGTGGTTTTGAAAATGTTTTGAAAAAGATGCCTTGTCTAGGCAACCATTGTAACAATTCTTTACTCGAATGTTTTACAAAGGTGTTTGTCTTTTTGAAAAGATAATTCAATGTTTTTGAAAGTTGTTTGGAAGTTGTGTTGTGGTGTGTGTTTGAAAATGGCAAGTGTGTTTTGCAAGTTTGATCAAGTAACTAAGAGTTGTCTACCCTATTTTACTCAAAGGTATTTCTTATGTTTTTAACCCTTTTAACAGTGTTGTTTCACCACTGTATTTGGTGAATAACCTTGCGTTAGGATGTTAACGGGACGGGCGCGGGTCATCGTATAGACCATGAAAGCAATAGTGTCAAATATCTTTGGCAATTTTCCTTAAGGGACTTGATCATTTTTGTTTAGGCAACTTGATAGCGTCAACGAGGGACTATAATCATTTTGATTTGTTTTTGTTTTGCCAAAGAGCTCAACATGCAACCATGGCCCATTTTTGAAGGCAACAAGCGGGATTACCCTAGAGGTGCAAGTGTGAATTGTGTATTGATTTTCATGCATTTGTCTTGTATTAGGTTATCTAGCGGTTGATTTTGAATCTTTGCATACAAACCCTAATTACTATACAGTATATAGAAAGTGATAAATTGCGGAAATTTAAAGTCTAAGCTATTACAAATAAGTATCCGGGGATGGGGGTACAAATGTTTACAAATGGGGATGAGTCTTATCAGGATAGTAGTGTCCAAGTATTATTTACAACCAAATCGAATCGTCGCATTCTCAATGTAAAAATATAAGAATAGAAAGGAATCAAAAGCAATGTAAGATGCACATGATTATTTACAAGTGATCAAAATGTTAACCTAAATGTATTATTAAGTATTTTATTATTATTATTGTGTTTTTGTTAATTATATATGAACAAAAGGTTTAAAGAAAAGAAAAGAAAATTGTTTAAGTTAAAGAAAAATATTATTTAGGTATTTTAGTTAATGTTTTTAGAAACTTGTATAAAATGATTCATTAAACAAAAAAAAAGTATTTAAAACAAAAAAACTATTATTTACATATTTTTTGTGAAATGTAATAAACATTAGGAAAATTTTGTATAAAAGTTAATATATTGTTTTTCTTAACAAAATAAGTTATATAAAAAAAAGATATAATGTGATAACAAAAAAAAGGAAGGGTATTAGTTTGTATATAAAAAAAAGAGTGGGCTTTTGAAAGACACGCTTGGCCCAATAATGTGTGCTGAAAGAGGACAAGAGGGGGGTGTATGCCATAAATCATTGGGCTTAAGGTTTGGAGCGTGGAGCAGGCCCAACACGCGTTTGACAATTTTTGTTTAGGGTTTGAGTTGTCTTGCTTCAGAATAGGGTTTGTGTTTGAACGAACGGCGCCACTCTCCTTCTTCTTCATCGCCTCTTCACTTTCTCAAACCATGGCTTCTGACTTCCCCATGCCTTAGGCCGCCAGACGCTACCTCCACTCTCCTCCTTCCACGATTGCTCAGGTGGTGATGAAAAGGTATTATTTCGTTCTATCGCGTTTTTTAGGGTTTTCGAATTCTTACATGTTTTATCTCTTACATGTTTTGACCTTTATGTGTTGTTTGTGTTTGCTTGAGGTGTTAGAAAAAAGGAAAGAGGGACAATACCTTTGTTCTGCTTTTGGAGAAGAGGCGGAGAGTTTGGACAGGAGGCGTTCTCCGGTGGCCGGCGGGGAGGCTGTGATGCTGGGCTCCTGGTACTTGTATCTTTAACTTTATTTGGTTTTATGATGAATGTTGTAATCTGAAAACCCTAGAGTGCTGAGTTCCTCTCTTCTTTTCTTCTTCTGATTGCTTGCCTCTGAATATTTGAATGCTTATTCTTTGATTCTGAGATGCTTGCCTCAATTGTTTTTACTTATGACTTTTCTTTTCCTCTCTTTTGGGCTTGGACTTTTCAATGATGATGATGATTCTGAGTTGGTGTTTCAGTTGTTGTTGCTGGTTTTGGCTATGTTGTTATAATATCTGGTTTTGGCTTTGTTGGAATTTTGTTTGCTTGGTATTGAAACAGGTTTCTAAGCTTGAGGCAGGCTTGAAAGGCTTATCAGTTTGCTTGCTTGTTTGAGGCAGGCTTTGACACGCTCGCTTCTGTTATGTGTTTGATAGGTTTTTTAGGTAGTCTGAAACAGGTTTAAGGCAAGCTTTTGTTTGCTTGCCTAAAGGCAGGCTGAAGCAGGCTTGAAGCAGGCTTCTGGTATGAGTTTGTTTATGCAGGTTTGTTTGAAATTTGGTAACTGGTTCTGTTAATTTGTTCACTGGTACAGGCTTGAGGCTTGAAGCAGTTTGTAAGCTTGAAGGCAGCTTTGAGGCTACAGGTTGTGTTATGTGTTTACAACTTTGTGTTATATTTTTCTATGTGTTCTGCCCTCCCTTTACAGTGTTGGATATCTTGTTATATTTATTGTCCTCTAAGCCTGCAAAACTGTAAGCCTCTACTTCTCTCTCTCTTTCTCTCTCCACAGAAAAAGCATATTTTATTGCTTAACTGTCCTTTTTTTCCTGAAAAGGTGTTGGTTGGAAAATGATGAAAGTTTTGAAATATTGCTTGCATTTTGTCTTTCCTCTGCATATTGTACTTTCTTCTTTTCTTTGATGACAGTTTGATAGCTTTTGATATCTTTTGGTATCTTCTTTGACAGCTTTGACAGCTTCCTTGGACAGTTTTGTTGACAGCTTCTTGTAACTTAGTTTGCCATTGTTTACACTTGTGACTTGGTTTGGCATTTTTCAGTTTGCACATGTGCAGCTTGTTTGAATTTGTAACTTGGCTGTTCAGTTTGCCTTGTTTGAATTTATGCATCTTTGTGCATTTTGCTTAATTGATTCATATGCTTGCAAACATTTTACTTCCCTCTTTGTGAACCAAGAAGAGACATCTTCTTGCGATTTGCAGAGAGGACGAACAAACTGATTCCGGCCAACACCTTTAATGATGAGTTTTTGATTAACTGTCTGAAAAATAATTTTCTAAATTCATCTGTGTTTGACTTCTCTTTTTCTGGCTTTGCAGGTGAATATTAATTGGGGCAAGGGAAGCAGCAGTAGAAGATGAAGACTTCAAGCAACTTAGGATATAGATTTAATTTATTTTTAATCATTGTAATAAACGTCATTGTAACACTGTAAATAAATTTACTGTATCAAATAAACATTTGTAACAACAATTGAAAATGAATAAAAATCTTTTTTGTCAGATATCTCTTTTAATTCTTCTGCACTTGTTTATTTAATTACTTAAATTTCTTGAATTATAATAATTGGAAGTTATCCCAATAATTTTAACTTAGAAATTATAAATAATCAACAAACGTTCGGCGTTCCAAATAACCAAAAGCATTACACAGTTAAACAAACAAACGTCCATACGCCTTTCACTTCACTGATTAAACCAACACTTCAAACTCTCAATCAGAAGCCTCAGCTTCTATCCCAGATGTTTAGACTTTGAGAAACAAACATGAATCTTGAACAAGCGTCAAAACCATTTGATAGTCAAATGAAATGTTGTGGATTCAATTCCTTCTGAGAATGCGTGCGCAAACCCACATGTTGGATTTACTGTCAAAGAAACGTCCGCCTGATCAAACCCTAAGCCAAACTCCACCAAATCACTAAAAACCCTAATAATCTGCTTGGACTGATTCAAAAATTAATGGAAACCCTAATTTTGTTTGACTGATAAGAAAAGTCTATTTGACTGATTCTTGAGCCAATCTAAAAAATCAGGAAAAGCCCGAAGCTGTGATTTCTTGTGAAAAAGAGAGAGAGTAAATTTTGGGGTACAACACATACATTTCTGATACATTTGACCGTGACAGGCAGCCGCAAGCCTCTTTTCGTCAATTAGATTCAATTGGTCTATCCTGGTCTGAATCCACTCGTCTTTGTCTAAATCTGCATATTTCATAATCCTCAGAGAAGGTATCTGAACTTCGACAGGTAGGATAACTTCCATACCATAGATCAAAGAGAAAAGGGTTGCCCCAGTTAATGTTCACGCTGAAGTGCGATAGCCATAAAGAGAAAATGGTAACATCTCGTGTCAGTCTTTGTAATTCATAACCATCTTCTATATGATCTTATTAATATTCTTGTTGGCAGCTTCCACTGTGCCATTCACCTTTGGTCTATACGGAGAAGAGTGGTGGTGCTTGATCTTGAATTGCATGCAGAGTTCAGTGATCATAGTGTTGTTGAGGTTGGTACCATTATCCATGATTATTCTCTCAGGGATGCTGTGGTACGGTGGGAGAACTGACTATTGTTTTGCGTTCGTATTCGCACTTGTGCGGTTGAGCAAGAGTCGCCACCGACTTTTTATTTTATCCTAAAGGAAAGGTTAAAAAAGCACAGCAAAAACCTTTTGAGATATTTCATGGGTTCGGGGGTAGATTATGAAAAGGGAAGGTATTAGCACCCTTTTCATCCATGGTTATCCATGGGCTCTTAGTTACTTGGTTTTTTAGATCACTTGCCTTGATTTTTGATTGCTTGAAAATGGTGTGTGAGTGCTTTTGAAAATGTTTTGGAAGAAGATGCCTTGTCTTAGGCTAACCTTGTAACAATTCTCTACTCGAATGTTTTACAAAGGCGTGTATCTTTTCGAAAAGATGTTTCAAAAAATGTTTCGAGAGTTTGTTTGAAAGTGTCGTGGATTGTGGTTTTTGAAAAGAAGGCAAGTGTTTTTGCAAGTCGATCTCAAGTAACTAAGAGTTTTGTCTACCCTATTGTACTCAAAGGTTTTTGTTATGTTTTAACCCCTTTTAACAATTTTGTTCCACCATTGAAATTGATGGACAATCTTGCGTTTTAGGAAGTTTATTCGGGACGGGCGCGGGTCGTCGTATGGACCATGAATGCAATGGTGCCAAGTGTCTTTGGCAATTTGTTTTGTGGGACTTGATCATTCCGTTTAGGCAATATTTTGAGGGACTTATGACCATTTTGATTTTGTTTTGCCAAAGATTCTCGACGTGCAAGCATGGCCCATTTTGGAAGGCAACATGTGGGATTACCCTAGAGGGTGCAAGTGTGATTGTGTATTGATTTCATGTATTTGTCTTGTATTAGGTTATCTAGCGTTTGATTTTATATACATGCAAACCCTAGGTCTAACCATGGTATAATTGGAAAACTGTAAAGTGCGGAAATGTAAAAATCTACGCTATTACAAAATGGTATCCGGGAGTGGGGGTACAAGTGTATGAATGGGGATGAGACTTATAGTATCCAATAAGTTACAACCAAATCGAATTTGCGATCAAATGTAAATATCGAATATACAAATATAAGATAAACAAATGTGTATAGGGCAATGTGAATGTATTGTGTAAGTGTAAGTGTGAGATGTATATGTATCGTGTGTAATTATTTACAGGCACGGAATGTGAAATTAATGTATATTAGGGTGTTTGACCTAGATATGTGTTTTAAGGAATCTTTGATTTATATATTCGAAATATGTACAAAAAGAAAATTGTTTTAAATTAAACGCTCAAGTTTCAATTAAATTGCGAATAAAATGATGTTTTAAGGAAAGAAAATATTTCTAGGTTTTCATTATGTATGTAAAAAAGAGTATTTTTCATTTGTTATGTACAAAATGTTTTAAGAAATTAAATTATGCAAAAAATGTATATTTACTTAGTATGTACAAAATTGTTTTAATTGAGTGTTTAAGAGTTTAATATTAAAAAAAATGTATTTTATCTATTATGTACAAATGTATCTTTATTTATTATAAAAGGTATATTCAAATAAATATCAAGAGACAAAGTGGAAAAAAAGTATTTTCAATTATATGATAAAAAGAATGCATCTTTATTACTTATGTACGAATATTTTAATTAAAAGAATAAATAAATAAAAAAAAGAAAGTATTTTTAATGATTAGAAATGTATCTTGATTATTTATGTGTTTAATATTTCAATATATATTAAAAAATGTCTTTTTTATATATTATGATTTTGTAAAGAAAAGGAAAAGAGATAAGAAGAATTAATACTAATGTTTTTGTTTAAAAAAAAAGTATTTTAGTGGGCTTAGGCATGCAGAGACGGGTAAAGGCCCATTGCTTGAAACAAATTTTTAGGGTTTGAGATTTTGTTATTCAGTTGAGACGAAGGCGTAGGGTTTGCAACGGCGCGTTCATGGAGTCTCGTTCATCTTCTTTGCCGTGGCTACTGGACAAAGTCTCTCCGCCTGAGCTACCAGCGACCTCCACCTCTTTCTCCTCCCAACGACGTCATCATGACGATCAATCTAAGGTACAAATATTCTCCTAATTTCGTTAGGTTTTTTACGATTTTGCGTGTTTGTGATTTCTGATTATTGATTCTTGCTCCAATTTATTGTTGTGTCTTGAGGCACATGGTAGAATTAAGAGAGGAGGGAAAAACTACCTGGATGGAGGGAAGAAAGAGGAGGAGGGTGCTCAGGAGGCTCAGCGCTGGAGGGCTTGTACGATGAAGATGAATTTGTAGCAATTCCAGTTTGCGTGTTCTCTTCCTCTTTGTTATCTTGATGCCTTCGAGTTGCCTTTGAATTGCATGTGATATTGCTTTTTCTGAGATTGATGCTTTGTACGCCTTTGCCTTCTTCTTCTGATTTTGCCCCTTGAATGATTTGCCTATGATGAAGAGCTTCTTCTGAGGCCTAGGGTTTAGTCGCCCTTGAGTATTCGTATGCTTGTCTTGAATGTTTGTTGCTGGCCCTCTGAGATTGATATGCTTTTAGTGTTTGATTTTCTACCCTGTGATGAACTCAGAGTTCTGAGGGGGGCCCTAGCCTGTATACTTGAAAAAATGCTTGCTTGCTGTTTTATGAGGTTCAGCAGGTGTTATGCTTAGGACTTTGTTTCTGGTTTATGAGCTTAGGCCTTAAGGGCTGGACAGATTGGTATGGAGGTTATGCTCGTTTATTTTGTTAAGGTTCTGGACTTATGCAGTAGGAGTTTGTTTAAGGTTTGAACTTGGTTTACCAGGTTTTTGGTTGGTTCAGGTTTGAACTTGGTTTACCAGGTTTTTGGTTGGTTTGAACATGTTTTTGATGTTTAGGCCAGGATGCTGACAATAGGTATTGTTTGTGCTTTGTATTGGTTCTGCTGGCTTTTTGAGGCAGGGCTTATGCTTGAACAGCAGGTTTAGCTTGGTTTATCAGGTTTGAAGGCTTGGTGTCCAGGTTTTGAACTGGCTTCAGGTTTGATGTATGGTTCAGGCAGATTGTTGGTTTTAGGATGGGTTTGGTGTTATGTTGTTTTAGTAAGTTTTATGCAGGTTTGGCCTTAGGCCAGTTGGACTGGTTTTTGTTGTTTAGGCAGGTTATCTGGTTTCTGATTTATACTGGTTTCAAGTTTGAATGCTTGGGCTTAACAGGGTTTTGGTTGTTAGGCTTGACATGTTTACTGGTTAGGCTTCAGTTTTTTGTAACTTTTTGTTTTGGTAAGGCTGGAACAGGTTTGAGGTTGTGAACGATGTAGGCAAGGTGTTGATGGTTAGGCCAGGTTTGGAGTTGTGTGTTTATATCTTGGTGATATTGGTATCTTGGCTCAATCAGGTTTTTTTTTTAAAGCTCAGTATATTTTCTTCTTTTTTTTTTTGTTTTGCCTCTTGGTCTTTGGCGCCTAAGACTTGTTCAAACCTTGGCATCTCTTCTTGAACCAAGTTACTGGGCAGTTTTGCAAAGTTTTTTGGCACTTTTCTGTTTTAGTGATTGACTCTGCTATGTACTTCTGCCCAATTTGAGTAATACTGAATTAATGCTTCTTTTAGCCTTTGCCTTACTGTCTTATTGCAGTTGTATTTTCCATGTTCTTCTATGTCTCAAGCCTAAACCTGTAAGCCTAAACACTTTCCTCTCTCTTTTTCTCTCTCTAGTACAGTATTTAGCATACTATATTGCTTGACATGTACTACTTCTGAAAAAGTAATGGCCTATGGAAATGATGAAGCTGAAAATTGTTTTTTTTTGTTGCAATACACGTTACCTCTGCATTTTATATCTTCCAGATTTTGTGCTTCTTGATATCTTCTTTTTGCCAGCTTGGGTAGCCTTGTGACAGCATTTTGGCAGAAAGTTGAATTTGGACTTTGGTTATTTGCCTATGCTGTCTTGCTTTTGAACTATGCAGTTTTGACAGTTTGAAATGTGCAATTTTAATTTTGTGCATTCATTTAATTTTGCAAACATTTTCACCCTTCTCTGTGAACCGGGAGAAATCCCGTGATTTGCAGAGAGGACCAACTGATCCTGGCCGTTGCTTTTAATGATGAGTCTAAATTTATCTGTCTCTTTAATTTACTTATCTGCTTTTTGACTTTTCTCCTTTCTTTTGCAGGTGAAAAAAAAATTGGATGGAGAGGAATAAAGTGAAGCATGAAGATTTAGAAATAGGATAGTTTCTTTTTATTTAATATTTGAATTAATGTAAACCATTGTTTGTAATTAAATTATAACAATAATTGTACAAATAATTCAAATATCAATAAAAGTCTTTATTATCCAACCAATTCTATTTCCTCTCTTTATTGTTTATTTATTTATTTAAAACTCTTTGAATTAAAATGACTGAAAAAATAAATTTCAATCACTTAATTCAGAATAATAAATAATTTAGATAAACAATACTTTAGCACATTGATCAATTAAACCTGGCTTTTCCAATATTCACAGTAAAGTAACAGTTAACCGAAACAAACCGAACAGGCGCATTCCCCCTTCACTGATTCTTCGCCAAGCATTGTAATTCCAAACTGCATATTTCTTTTGACTGACTCAAACAAACCAACGTGAATCCAAACCAACTGCCTCTTTTGCTGATTAAATCAAAACAATGCGAATTTAACCCGAATCTCGGAATAAACGGCAAAGTGCTGTGGAATTTAAATCTTTCCGAGAATATGCCCATAAAACCTTAATTCCTGATTAAATGCCAACGAACATTCGCCTGATCAAAAAATTGAACCAAAATCAACCAAAACCCTAAGCCAACTGTTTGAGAAAATCCAGAGCCCTGAAAACCAGTAAAAACCCTAATTTCGCTTGACTGACAAGAAAAGTCCGTTTGTCCGATTCTTGAGCCAGTTTGAAAAATCAGGAAATGCTTGAAGCTGAGATTTCTTGTGGAAAAATGCGAGGGCAAATTTTGGGGTACAACAGTTGCCCCTGTTCAATCTTCTTGGACCTGAAGAGTTAGATTGGCAAGTTTGCCCTTCGCGACTTGAAGGTAAAAGAAGATTGGACACTAAAGTGCCCAGAAAATTTGCACTCGGCGATATGATGGTGGAGGTGAATGGGCTTAAAGACGCCATTTGGTGATGGGCTTAAAGATGCCATCTGGTGCGATAGAATTTTGCCGGGGGATGGGCTTAGAGATGCTATCTGAGAATGGGCTTAAAGATGCCATCTGGTGACTGCTGGTAGGAGGATGGGCTTATAGATGCCATCTGGACATGTCGAACTGTATGTCAAAAGTGAGTGGACAAGTATCAGAAGGGCATCCATGTTTTGGAATATCTCTGAATTTGGGGTCCGAATAAGTAACAGGTTGACGTCCATGTCTGGAGGATCCGTAAACTATTTTCAGGAGTCGGGATTGAACAAGCAATAGAGCAACGTCCGTTGTTGGGAAACATCCGTAAACTGAACAAATTGGTAGATTGACATCCGTTGTAGGGAAGGATCCGTAAACTATTTTCAGAAGTTTGAGAAGAGTCTGAACAAGTTGGTAGATTGACATCCGTTGTAGGGAAGAATCCGTAAACTGTTTTCAGAAGTCTTGAAGTTGAAAAGGAACCGGTGTAAGGTTTCTTGATAATGCGTCTGGATGGATCTGGAATAAGTATCAGAATGTCGCCGTGTCCGGGTCAAATCTGAACTATTTCTGGATGGATCTCGGAAGATGATCTGTGTCTGTCGACTGCTCTTACCTGCAAAGGTAAAGGGTTAGTTGTATGCAATGTTATGATGCATGATGCAATGTACGTGACATCAATATTTATGACATGAACGTGATGAATGCGCATGTAAGCTGATGAGCTAATCTTGCTGAGGATAAATGAATCCGAGATGGCTGAAGATAAAAGCATTTTGACTGCTGCCGGGGAAAATAAATCCTTGGCTGCAGCTGGGGAAGAGAATTCCTGATGACCTCTACTGGGGAGCTCCAAACTAGTAGACTCATGCTGGGGAGGTCAGATTGAGAATCTTCAGCTTGATGGGAAGTAACCCTGGCGACTTCACTGGGGAACTTAAGATTTGCCCTCTCAAAACTCTGTGGGGAGAAGGTTCAAAGGTCCGGCTCCGCTGGAGATTGATAATTTGAAGTTTTAGCTTCATTGGGGATAATGAAACTTGACTCTGAGTGGAGTTAGCTTCTGGAAGGATCTGAACAAGCGATAGGTTAACCTCCGTTACTTGGAGAACCCGTGAACTGTTTTCAGAAATCTTGAAGATGAATCAGCAATAGAGCCGCATCCGTTGTTGGGAAGCGTCCGTAAACTAATTTCAAAGGTTGCATCTGAACAAGCTGATAGATTAACATCCGTTACTTGGGAAGAATCCATAAACTGTTTTCAGAAGTCTTGAAGAGGAATCTGAACAAGTGATAGGTTAACATCCATTTACTTGGAGAACCCGTGAACTGTTTTCAGAAATCTTGAAGTTGAATCAACAATAGAGCCGCACCCGTTGTTGGGAAGCGTCCGTAAACTGTTTTCAACAGTTGAGAAGGGTCTGAACAAGTTGGTAGATTAACATCCGTTACTTGGGAAGAATCCATAAACTGTTTTCAGAAGTCTTGAGATTGAATGATCAATAGAACCACATCCGTTGTTGGGAAGCGTCCGTAAACTAATTTCAAAGGTTTCTTCTGAACAAGCCGATAGATTAACATCCGTTGTTGGGAAGAATCCATAAACTGTTTTCAGAAGTCTTGAAGAAGAATCTGAACAAGTGATAGGTTAACATCCGTTTACTTGGAGAACCCCTGAACTGTTTTCAGAAATCTTGAAGTTGAATCAGCAATAGAGCCGCATCCGTTGTTGGGAAGCGTCCGTAAACTAATTTCAAAGGTTGCTTCTGAACAAGCCGATAGATTAACATCCGTTGTTGGGAAGAATCCATAAACTGTTTTCAGAAGTCTTGAAGAGGAACCGGTGTAGGGCTTCCTGAAGATGAGCTTGTGTAAAACTGCATCGGTTTTTGAACACTTTTGACATTCAAATGCCCCAAGTGTAGATAAATTCCTGGCTTATTACAGGTGTTGATCTGGAATTCTTCAGACATGCCCTGGCTGGATACAGGAATCGAATCTGGAAAGGTGATAGTTGATAGATATGCCCTGGCTGGATACAGGAATCGAATCTTCAAACTCTCCAGACGTGCCCTGACTAGATACAGGAATCGAGTCTGGAAATGTTGTAGTTGATTTGTTGAACACTTTTGACGTTCGAATGCCCCAAGTGGTGGTGAAGGAGTCTTGAATCAGATTACTCTGCATATTGAGAGATTTCTTGAAATCTTGACTGGACTGCCCCAGGTTAACTGAACTTTGAAAGATCTGTTGGACCTTGACTGGACTGCCCCAGGTTAATTGAATTGTGACATGTCATGCCCCTTGTTGATAGGAGATTTGATGGAAGTGTTATCCTCTTGAAGTGATTTTGACTTGCTGAGAGAGTTTTCGTTCCTCCGAACATTCGTTGTATGAATTTCTTCGTTGTCAGACAAAAAGCCAAATGCAGACAGTGATATTCAAGCAATGCGAAGTTTATGTTTGTCTCGAAGTTTTTTTTTTTTTTTTTTTTTTTTTTTTGAAAAATGCGTTTTTTAGCAGAAATCTTTTCATAAGACAAGTCAGCACAAGATTTAGAGTAAAGCCCTACAGGAGTCAGGATACCTTTTGTAACAGTATGCTTTCGAACTAACCCATGCTTCAATTAGGACTTTTGAAGGGTTGTAACGTGGCTTGGTTCATGGTTTAAGAAACAAAAGGTAAAGGCTCAAAGTATATTTGTACCCACCCGCTCTTCGTGATGTCCTCCAACCTACGCTCAGTTAATTGTGCGTCACACTCTGCTTTGAGTTTGGAATGACTTTTGGGTGATGGTTCACCAGTTGATTTTTGGGAGACAGTCATCATCTCCTTTTTCTTTTTCAACACTTTTCATGTTGTTGAGAATTTTGTAATGACCTCACTATTTTGATTTTGATTTGTTATCCCTAACTTTTGCCTGACTGTTACCGTTTTCCGGGATTACAGTCAGCGGGATGCCCCAGCTTTCTTAAGCCTCCTTTATAGGTTTTGGCTCGGTGGGCTTTTCTCTTTTAAGAGATTGACTGTCTATGTGATAGGGAACCACCCTTGTCTTTTGATTCCAATGGAACGCTTTCTTTTTTGACATCGTTCGTTGTATTACGAACGGAGAGTTTGCGACTTCAATGCGCATTTTTTGAATTAACTGAGATACTACCCTGCCCCGGGTTTATATCAAAGGTTTCGATTGTTTAGAACAGAAAACTCCTACTTCTTTGGCTTGAAGGGGTTGACTAGGGATTAACTTCCTTATAACTCCAGTGTTTGGGAATTGAAAGAAATGCCTGTACATCCTCAGCAAGGTCTGTTCAAAAGCATATTGTATAAGATTATGGTATTGTTTCGTCATCCTCCCTCTAAAGGCTTACCGCTTTTTATCAAGAGTCAAATATCATAAAGAAAAGCATAAGAGTAGTGGAACGAATGGATGAATTCAAGACAAACATATGCAATGCATTAATGAAAACAGAGTTTAACATCAACAGATAATTGTTTGACAGCAAAAGAAATTACAACTTTGAAAATTCAAAAAGAAGCAAAAGTCTTTCAGCTCGAGCTTCGTCACTTCAAGTGGAGAACCCTTTAACGGAAGATTTTCATCTCGCCGTCTGGCATAAATTCCAGCACCCAAATGTCAATCAGATCTTGAATCTTGTTTTTCAAGGCCCAACAGTCGTTGGTGTCGTGTCCCGGGCTGTAGGAGTGGTAAACACAGAATGCGTCGGGATTATAGTGAGGAGAGGAGGTATTGGGCTTCTGAGGAGGATCCTTCAAGGTAAGCAAGTTGACCTCCATCAGGCGCTTCAGTATAAAAAATGATGGTATTTCAGTCTCCGTAAACTGTCTTCCCGACTTTTCTTGCTTACGCCGACTGCCTCGTTGACGCTGGCAAGGTTGTTGATGGGATTGTGACCCTGAAGCAAGTAAAGGAGCTTTCCCTTTGTCTTCTTGAGTGGATGGAGGCTGAGCGGTGACTTGCTCTTCGACCTCAGATGTTTGCCCCAGTTGGTTGTTTGGAAGCAGTTGGCGGACAAGAACTCTGAGTTCCTCTTGTCTTTGGGATAGGTCTTGGATGAGAGCCATCTGGCCCACCAACTGTCCCATCATTTGGGTCCTCAGTGTTGTCAGATCAAACTGCAGCTCTGCAATCTGATCACTCCTGGCATTGTTGGAAGTCTCCAAACCCTTGGTGAGGAGAGCTTTCATCTCTTCTTGCCCCAGAGACAAGTTCAAGAACATCTCCTGCAGCTGAGCAGTCTGGTCTTGGATGTCTTTGACAGACCTTTCTAGAGCCATCTCTTGCTGAAATAAACAGCAGGGGAGTAAGGAAACCTGAAAAAGGAAAGACTGTCAAAATGCAATGCATGATATGTGGATGCATGCTTTCAAGGATCTCTTGGGGTAAACACAAGAAAATGTTAGAGGTTGAACTCTGCTCTTGGATTGGAGATCTCTGCACCGGTGGACGTCCTTCCACGAGAATCAAGCTCACCATGTCGAGTGGGTCATAACCACTGATTCAAGTTGTTGTTCTTGAACTTTGGTTGGAGAGCTTTGTATCGGTGGATGTCTTTCCACGAGAATCAAGCTCACCATGTCAAGTGGGTCATAGCCACTGATTCAAGTTGTTGCACTTGAACTTTGACTGGATTTGTTAGAGGAGAAACCTCTTGCCCCTGGATAGATGTCTGGTTCAACGTAAACCTGCATCAAAAGAACCCTCGAGATCCTTGAAATGGTTATTGAAAATGCTATGGTATGATGTCATGATGTTATGTACATGTATGTAGAAAAGCAAATGAGTGTATATACAGACAAACATATTCACACAAAGCAAACAAGTCCTTAGGTTTAGGCTTGCATGAGGTTCATGTACTACTATCTTTCAGTTCGTTGGTTAAAACCTATCCTATCAAAAGTAACCGGGTTCTAAGGAGCTCAATATCATTGGATTGTTTTCGTTGTTCATTGTTTTGGTTTAGCCACTTAACTAGCGACCAAAATATTCCAAGAAAACAACCCTCAATGAGTGTAGTATCGAGTATCTACCAACTTCGGACTGCACCAAAGCCGGTCATCTCACTACCCCTAGTAAAAGGCCAAGATGGTCAAGTAAGGTTCTAGGTCATTAGTGCTTAGTGACATCACTCAGCGGCCCCGTACTCTCCTTGATTGAACTCAAGGGTTACCGGTACTCACAAATATGTCGCACTAATATAGCTATTGCTTCGACCGTGTCGGTATACCCCGCACAGTTTCCACAACGTATTGCTATCTATGAATGTTCCCCAAATCCGGGTATAGGATTTCAAGCCCAAACAAGAGAACCATAAGAGGTAAAGCAAGCAAAGCAAACAAAAATAATCATGCAAGAAGGTGATCTAAAAAACCCTAAGGTAACCCCACTTTTAAATTAATCCCCAGCAGAGTCGCCAGTTCTGTGGTACGGTGGGAGAACTGACTATTGTTTTGCGTTCGTATTCGCACTTGTGCGGTTGAGCAAGAGTCGCCACCGACTTTTTATTTTATCCTAAAGGAAAGGTTAAAAAAGCACAGCAAAAACCTTTTGAGATATTTCATGGGTTCGGGGGGTAGATTATGAAAAGGGAAGGTATTAGCACCCTTTTCATCCATGGTTATCCATGGGCTCTTAGTTACTTGGTTTTTTAGATCACTTGCCTTGATTTTTGATTGCTTGAAAATGGTGTGTGAGTGCTTTTGAAAATTTTTTGGAAGAAGATGCCTTGTCTTAGGCTAACCTTGTAACAATTATCTACTCGAATGTTTTACAAAGGCGTGTATCTTTTCGAAAAGATGTTTCAAAAAATGTTTCGAGAGTTTGTTTGAAAGTGTCGTGGATTGTGGTTTTTGAAAAGAAGGCAAGTGTTTTTGCAAGTCGATCTCAAGTAACTAAGAGTTTTGTCTACCCTATTGTACTCAAAGGTTTTTGTTATGTTTTAACCCCTTTTAACAATTTTGTTCCACCATTGAAATTTATGGACAATCTTGCGTTTTAGGAAGTTTATTCGGGACGGGCGCGGGTCGTCGTATGGACCATGAATGCAATGGTGCCAAGTGTCTTTGGCAATTTGTTTTGTGGGACTTGATCATTCCGTTTAGGCAATATTTTGAGGGACTTATGACCATTTTGATTTTGTTTTGCCAAAGATTCTCGACGTGCAAGCATGGCCCATTTTGGAAGGCAACATGTGGGATTACCCTAGAGGGTGCAAGTGTGATTGTGTATTGATTTCATGTATTTGTCTTGTATTAGGTTATCTAGCGTTTGATTTTATATACATGCAAACCCTAGGTCTAACCATGGTATAATTGGAAAACTGTAAAGTGCGGAAATGTAAAAATCTACGCTATTACAAAATGGTATCCGGGAGTGGGGGTAAAAGTGTATGAATGGGGATGAGACTTATAGTATCCAATAAGTTACAACCAAATCGAATTTGCGATCAAATGTAAATATCGAATATACAAATATAAGATAAACAAATGTGTATAGGGCAATGTGAATGTATTGTGTAAGTGTAAGTGTGAGATGTATATGTATCGTGTGTAATTATTTACAGGCGCGGAATGTGAAATTAATGTATATTAGGGTGTTTGACCTAGATATGTGTTTTAAGGAATCTTTGATTTATATATTCGAAATATGTACAAAAAGAAAATTGTTTTAAATTAAATGCTCAAGTTTCAATTAAATTGCGAATAAAATGATGTTTTAAGGAAAGAAAATATTTCTAGGTTTTCATTATGTATGTAAAAAAGAGTATTTTTCATTTGTTATGTACAAAATGTTTTAAGAAATTAAATTATGCAAAAAATGTATATTTACTTAGTATGTACAAAATTGTTTTAATTGAGTGTTTAAGAGTTTAATATTAAAAAAAATGTATTTTATCTATTATGTACAAATGTATCTTTATTTATTATAAAAGGTATATTCAAATAAATATCAAGAGACAAAGTGGAAAAAAAGTATTTTCAATTATATGATAAAAAGAATGCATCTTTATTACTTATGTACGAATATTTTAATTAAAGAATAAATAAATAAAAAAAAGAAAGTATTTTCAATGATTAGAAATGTATCTTGATTATTTATGTGTTTAATATTTCAATATATATTAAAAAATGTCTTTTTTATATATTATGATTTTGTAAAGAAAAGGAAAAGAGATAAGAAGAATTAATACTAATGTTTTTGTTTTAAAAAAAAGTATTTTAGTGGGCTTAGGCATGCAGAGACGGGTAAAGGCCCATTGCTTGAAACAAATCTTTAGGGTTTGAGATTTTGTTATTCAGTTGAGACGAAGGCGTAGGGTTTGCAGCGGCGCGTTCATGGAGTCCCGTTCATCTTCTTTGCCGTGGCTACTGGACAAAGTCTCTCCGCTTGAGCTACCAGCGACCTCCACCTCTTTCTCCTCCCAACGACGTCATCATGACGATCAATCTAAGGTACAAATATTCTCCTAATTTCGTTAGGGTTTTTACGATTTTGCGTGTTTGTGATTTCTGATTATTGATTCTTGCTCCAATTTATTGTTGTGTCTTGAGGCACATGGTAGAATTAGAGAGGAGGGAAAAACTACCTGGATGGAGGGAAGAAAGAGGAGGAGGGTGCTCAGGAGGCTCAGCGCTGGAGGGCTTGTACGATGAAGATGAATTTGTAGCAATTCCGGTTTGCGTGTTCTTCCTCTTTGTTATCTTGATGCCTTCGAGTTGCCTTTGAATTGCATGTGATATTGCTTTTTCTGAGATTGATGCTTTGTACGCCTTTGCCTTCTTCTTCTGATTTTGCCCCTTGAATGATTTGCCTATAATGAAGAGCTTCTTCTGAGGCCTAGGGTTTAGTCGCCCTTGAGTATTCGTATGCTTGTCTTGAATGTTTGTTGCTGGCCCTCTGAGATTGATATGCTTTTAGTGTTTGATTTTCTACCCTGTGATGAACTCAGAGTTCTGAGGGGGGCCCTAGCCTGTATACTTGAAAAAATGCTTGCTTGCTGTTTTATGAGGTTCAGCAGGTGTTATGCTTAGGACTTTGTTTCTGGTTTATGAGCTTAGGCCTTAAGGGCTGGACAGATTGGTATGGAGGTTATGCTCGTTTATTTTGTTAAGGTTCTGGACTTATGCAGTAGGAGTTTGTTTAAGGTTTGAACTTGGTTTACCAGGTTTTTGGTTGGTTCAGGTTTGAACTTGGTTTACCAGGTTTTTGGTTGGTTTGAACATGTTTTTGATGTTTAGGCCAGGATGCTGACAGTAGGTATTGTTTGTTCTTTGTATTGGTTCTGCTGGCTTTTTGAGGCAGGGCTTATGCTTGAACAGCAGGTTTAGCTTGGTTTATCAGGTTTGAAGGCTTGGTGTCCAGGTTTTGAACTGGCTTCAGGTTTGATGTATGGTTCACGCAGATTGTTGGTTTTAGGATGGGTTTGGTGTTATGTTGTTTTAGTAAGTTTTATGCAGGTTTGGCCTTAGGCCAGTTGGACTGGTTTTTGTTGTTTAGGCAGGTTATCTGGTTTCTGATTTGTACTGGTTTCAAGTTTGAATGCTTGGGCTTAACAGGGTTTTGGTTGTTAGGCTTGACATGTTTACTGGTTAGGCTTCAGTTTTTTGTAACTTTTTGTTTTGGTAAGGCTGGAACAGGTTTGAGGTTGTGAATGATGTAGGCAAGGTGTTGATGGTTAGGCCAGGTTTGGAGTTGTGTGTTTATATCTTGGTGATATTGGTATCTTGGCTCAATCAGTTTTTTTTTTAAAGCTCAGTATATTTTCTTCTTTTTTTTGTTGTTTTGCCTCTTGGTCTTTGGCGCCTAAGACTTGTTCAAACCTTGGCATCTCTTCTTGAACCAAGTTACTGGGCAGTTTTGCAAAGTTTTTTGGCACTTTTCTGTTTTAGTGATTGACTCTGATATGTACTTCTGCCCAATTTGAGTAATACTGAATTAATGCTTCTTTTAGCCTTTACCTTAATGTCTTATTGCAGTTGTATTTTCCATGTTCTTCTATGTCTCAAGCCTAAACCTGTAAGCCTAAACACTTTCCTCTCTCTTTTTCTCTCTCTAGTACAGTATTTAGCATACTATATTGCTTGACATGTACTACTTCTGAAAAAGTAATGGCCTATGGAAATGATGAAGCTGAAAATTGTTTTTTTTGTTGCAATACACGTTACCTCTGCATTTTATATCTTCCAGATTTTGTGCTTCTTGATATCTTCTTTTTGCCAGCTTGGGTAGCCTTGTGACAGCATTTTGGCAGAAAGTTGAATTTGGACTTTGGTTATTTGCCTATGCTGTCTTGCTTTTGAACTATGCAGTTTTGACAGTTTGAAATGTGCAATTTTAATTTTGTGCATTCATTTAATTTTGCAAACATTTTCACCCTTCTCTGTGAACCGGGAGAAATCCCGTGATTTGCAGAGAGGGCCAACTGATCCTGGCCGTTGCTTTTAATGATGAGTCTAAATTTATCTGTCTCTTTAATTTACTTATCTGCTTTTTGACTTTTCTCCTTTCTTTTGCAGGTGAAAAAAAAATTGGATGGAGAGGAATAAAGTGAAGCATGAAGATTTAGAAATAGGATAGTTTCTTTTTATTTAATATTTGAATTAATGTAAACCATTGTTTGTAATTAAATTATAACAATAATTGTACAAATAATTCAAATATCAATAAAAGTCTTTATTATCCAACCAATTCTATTTCCTCTCTTTATTGTTTATTTATTTATTTAAAACTCTTTGAATTAAAATGACTGAAAAAATAAATTTCAATCACTTAATTCAGAATAATAAATAATTTAGATAAACAATACTTTAGCACATTGATCAATTAAACCTGGCTTTTCCAATATTCACAGTAAAGTAACAGTTAACCGAAACAAACCGAACAGGCGCATTCCCCCTTCACTGATTCTTCGCCAAGCATTGTAATTCCAAACTGCATATTTCTTTTGACTGACTCAAACAAACCAACGTGAATCCAAACCAACTGCCTCTTTTGCTGATTAAATCAAAACAATGCGAATTTAACCCGAATCTCGGAATAAACGGCAAAGTGCTGTGGAATTTAAATCTTTCCGAGAATATGCCCATAAAACCTTAATTCCTGATTAAATGCCAACGAACATTCTCCTGATCAAAAAATTGAACCAAAATCAACCAAAACCCTAAGCCAGCTGTTTGAGAAAATCCAGAGCCCTGAAAACCAGTAAAAACCCTAATTTCGCTTGACTGACAAGAAAAGTCCGTTTGTCCGATTCTTGAGCCAGTTTGAAAAATCAGGAAATGCTTGAAGCTGAGATTTCTTGTGGAAAAATGCGAGGGCAAATTTTGGGGTACAACAGATGCCATACCGGAAGATAAGATTATGTTTTATGAACCAGGCGACCACATTCTTGGTAACATAGGCAAACAAGGCTGCTTCAACCCATTTTGTGAAGTAGTCAATGGCGACGAGAATGTAGCAATGTCCGTTAGAAGAAGTATGCTTGATTTCTTCGATCATATCAATGCCCCACATTGCAAATGGCCAAGGAGTAATCAAAACATTTAGAGGAACCAGAGGCACGTGAACTTTATCAACATAGATCTGACACTTATGACAAGTTCTCGAGTGATTGTGACAGTCGGTTTCCATAGTCGACCAATAGTAACCTGCTCTCAAAATCTTCTTATCCATAGTATGACCATTGGAGTGAGTACCAAAGATTCCTTCATGCATATCCTCCATAATTTTCTCTGCTTCCTTTTTGTCTACACAGCGAAGCAGAGTTGAATCGTGATTTCGCTTGTACAAAATTCCATTGCTCAAGAAGAACTTATCTGAGAACCTCTGTAGGAATTTCTTATCATTGATCGATGCCCCTTCAGGGTATTCTTGAGCTTCAAGGTACCTTTTCACTTCATGAAACCAAGGTTTTTCTTCTACTCCATCAATATTAATTTCGTAGCAATGTGCCGGTTCATAGAATCTTTTAATGGTAATTCTAGGAGCCTCGTTGTCCCATTTGACCTTGAACATGGATGACATGGTAGCTAATGCATGTGCCAACTGATTCTCTTCTCTTGGGATGTGATCAAAAGTAATATCTTCAAAGTATGAAATCAAGGTTAGCACATGTTTTCGGTAAGGGATAAGATTCATATGCTTCATATCCCATTCTCCCTTGACTGGACTGATTACCAAGGCTAAATCCCCATATACGCTCATGAATTTGATTCTCAGGTCAACAACAACTTTAATACCCATGATACATGCTTTATATTCAACCATATTATTAGTGCAGTCAAAGTAAAGTTTGGCAGTGAAGGGCGTATGACAACCCTGAGGAGAGATAATTACAGCATCGATCCTATTGCCAAGTGCGTTAGAAGCTCCGTCGAAAACCATAGTCCATTGGGATCTTGACTCGGGTCCTTCATACGGTCCAGGTTCTTCATAATCCATAACTATCATAATATTCTTGTCCAGGAATTCGAAATTCACAGACTGTTAGTCGTCTACAACTTTGTTGTACCCCAAATTTTCCCCATAAGATTCCTCTATCATCTCATATCAACTCAATCACAACAAGATCACACCTGGGTTTGGTTCTTCCCCTATCTTTAGGTTTGCTCATGAGGAATCACCAAGCACTTTTATTTGTATATTATGATCATATTTTTTTTATTGATTAACTTTTAACTAATAAATACAATGAATGTTTTCTCTAATTGATGATGCTATAGGTGAAAGCACAACATATTTCATCAGGTTGATCTATAGGTTCAAAAGTTTATTTCCATGCCTTCTTCAATAAAAGTTTCATTGAGATTCAAGATTCATCATTGAAGATACTTTTAAGTGATATCATGACAAGGTCTACTGTGAGTCATCATGCCTCAATTTGTCAAAGAAAATCAAAATATGCAAGAGTTTATTGAAGAAGTTTGACCTAATTTGACAAGTTCTTGATTTCTTGATCGTAAGTGCATAACTCTCTCAATTCTAAATATTTGGAGGTGGTTTTTGTTTCTATGGATTCTTATTATCATCCACAACAACTTCTATTCACGTGACAAAAGTATTTGTTCTAGAAAGTTTGTCAAAATTGAAAGGGTTCCCCAGGCACTTTGTTGCTCTAGGAGCTAGGGTTTTGAACTTCTAAGGGCCATACCTTGCTCATCTTTTGAGATTTTTGAGTAATTCCAAAGACATGATTCTCTTTAAAGGGCTATAAACTAATCACTTCAAAAGTTTCAAGAATATTTTATGTGGAAGATGCCTAATGGAGAAGAAAAATTACAAGTCCTCTAGATAGGCCATCAAATTCCATAATGTGACTTCAAAAGATCATAACTTGGTAAATTTGTATATCCTTGAGCCTATTCTTTTTCCACAATTATCTTAAGGATATGAACTTCAACTATTATTTTATGCACAAAGCTTGAAAATGGATGGAAGATGCCCTAAGGATGCAAGAGATTATAGGTCATCTCATGAATTTTCATCAAATTCACAAAGTCATAACTTTCTCAATTCTTGGAGTTTTTAAGTGGTTCAAATCTCAAAATGTCATTTAAGAGATCTAATTCATGCTATATTTTTTGGTCAAAAGCAAATTTTGAGTGGAATGCCATGTTTGGATGCAAGACATAATAGATCATTTTTGAAGAAAAACTTAGAATTTTTCTAAGTACAAAAAGTCAGCATCTTTTTTCTCAACTTTGACTCATCACAAATTTTAGCTCAAGTATCCATTTGATCCCATTCTTTGCATATTGTAAAGATTATAACCTTATCTTTCAAATGCTTCAAGAATCATGCCCTAAGACTCCTTGAGCTATGAATGCCATGGATTCAAAGTTGGTACCTTGAAACTGACTTTTTCCTCCAAGTCAGAATTTGAAATGCACAATTCAGCTTCTAATCACTAAATTTTTGCATGTTTTTACTTCTAGTCATGTTTAACAATCTTCCAGAAGTGATTAGCTCCTTGAAACACAAGTTTTTGTTGGGTTTTGAGAAAAATAGAAGTCACACTTTTCATGCTTGCAACTTCACACGATTTCCCTCCAAACTTTATCATTCCACACGCTTGAGCATTCCATTTGATTCCCTATAAATAGAGGGTTATATCTCACTCATTTTCTCAAGCTAAGACAACCAGAATCACCCAACCCAACTCTTTCCTTAACCCATATTTCTGCAACTTCGAACTTGGTTTTATAGCCTTCCTCAATCCATTTTCTTTGTCAATTCTTCATCCTTGAACTTCACTGAAGCTAACAGGAGAAGAACAAAGCCCTAAAGCATCCTAAATCATGCTAGCCAAGTCAAGTTTCAGAGCTCTGAATTTGAACTTCAATAGGTAGATTCCTTCATCAATTATCTCAAAATTTGTTACCACAATGAAGCTCTCATCATTCTGATACTAGTCGCAACATTTGTTTTCAACTGGAATTGAGTTTTAATCATGAATTTTCAAATCCATATTCGACTTTTTTCTTCTGGTTTTCTTCAAATCGACTGAGCTACAACTAATATAATTTTTTGCGAGGGTACAATTTTCTTTGTCTTGATGAGACAAAGTGAATGTCATAGGCCTGAGCTCCTGATTTTACAGTTTAAGAGACCTTCAAATTCGTGTGGCTAGAGGTTGAAGATGACCAACGTGTCATCTCTCAACTAATGACAAAGCGCCACTTGTTTTTTTCAAAAGCTGATTTAAATAAATGATCTGGTGGTTTATTCACTAATCTCCATATTATGCACAACGCACAAGATCCCTTGGATTTGATTACTAACGTGTTTTGACATTGATCCAATGGTCTACATCTTTTTGGTTTTATTTTTATGTTCTGATTTTGTATTTTAATTGATTTAAACTTAAAAAATTTATAAAAAATTAATTTCTGACTCAAAAAATCTGGAAAAATTCTTAAAAATATTTTGGATTTTTCTCTTTCTGACTTTTATTTTTTCATAATTTTATTTCGTGATTCGATATTTTTTTATAATTTTTCACTTTTAATTAACTTGTTTTAATTGATTAAATTTTTTTCTTAATTTTTAAATTCTGAAAAAATTATAGAAAGGTACTAGGCCTTTTTGGCAATTTTTGATAACCTTGTTTTATTTTTATTTCTGATTTTATTATTTTTTTAATCATTTTTGGTTTATTTTACTTATTTCTTTTATTTTTAAAATTAGTTTCTGACTTTCAAAAATTCTAAAAAAAATTTCAACCTTTATTAAATCATATTTGATCTGAGACTTTTTTTTTTTGGATTTTTATTTAGTGTTTTAATATACCTTGTGTATTTTTACCATTTACTTTCCTTTTAATTAACCTTTTAAATATTTTTTTAATTTTTTTTATAATTATTTTATTTGATTCTGACTTGAGCGTTATTTGGTGACAAATTCTTCAACCTCATTGGATCTTGGGTGTTGATAGGTTGAGAAACCAAATCCACCAAAATGGATGAATGATGTTGATGATATTTAAAACCCTAATTTCATATCTTGCATCCCTTTCCTCTTCATCTTATCCCTTTCTCATTGTGTTACATGTTGTTAGAGGATGATCTACATATCATCTCTCCAAACATATGGCACATAGATTTCTATTGACCGGTCTCAAAATAGGTGCGTCATCTATATAAGTCTACTTAAGATTGCTTAACATAATGCTAAATTTTGTCCCGATTCGAGAAATGATCATTCGTGGTCCAAACTTATGTTTGCAAGCCCAAGCATGTTTAATTTGAAACCTTTGATCTAACAACCTCGAGGTTCATTGTTAGGAGGATCTGGTCTTATCAATCCTCTAATGAATTGTTGTACCCCAAAATTTTCCCTCCCATTTTTACTCAAGACATGCTCCTAGAGGTCCTCAATTGCTCAAGGTTGACCAAGAATTGATCAAACAAATTCTCCTCCTAAGCAATGAACTTCTAACTAGGGTTTCATTTTTCACCAAGATGTTTGAGCTCCAAAGGTCTCGAATGTTTTCCATTGTCCTAATATTCCTTCAAGATTGTCCATGACAAATTTCATGCCTTACACTACAAGTTTGCTCAGTCAACTGCTCAAGTGTTTGAAAATCAACTGTGCTAGGTCAAAAGTCAACTGAACTTTGACCAGACATAACTTTCACATACTTCATCCATTTTCCCCTAACCAAAGCTCATTCTGAAGAGAATTTGGTTCCCCACAACTTCTATTTTATCCTTAAGTTCAAGAAATACATCATTTGGAAGATAAAAGCTCATATATTACAGCTTCCAATACAGAAGGAGGCTACCACAACTTCTTGAAAGAGGTTCAAATTCAAAATAAATGTTCAAGGCAAGAAAATTATAGCATGAGTCGACACATACCCACATGAATTGACTCATTCTAGTGACAAAACAGGGTATGAATTGACACATGGCCTTATGCATCGACTCATATTATTATCTAACCCCAAAATAGAAAGATGAAGGGTGCATGAGTTGACACAAACACATATAGATTGATGCAAACAGGCTAGGAGTCAACACGAAGCCTTGTGTGTCTATACATATTGTTATCTAGGATCCAAAATAGAGGGAGGAAAAGTACATGAGTCGACACATCTCATTATGCATCGACTCATGCTGAGATGATTTTGTTTTTACAGGAGCAAGAGTTATGTGTCAATACATAGCAGCATTGTGTCGATACATAACAGTTTAAAATGCACCTTTTCTTCCTGTTTACACAACCTTTACAATTTTCATGGATTGGCTTCATTACTGTCCAACCATTCAATGCGGGCTGATGTTTGGATTTGTTTTAAGGCCCAATTTTCGTGCAGGATACATTAGAAAGGACCAGGTTCATGCAAAGACCAAAATGGAAAAGAGAATCACCCAAAATGGCATGTTTTCTTCATTTTTGGAAAATTTTAAAAATAAGGATCATGGCTTTATCATGGCCTTTATGCTACAGATTCTTTCTATGTTTACTTTCCCTCTTCACCTCCTCTATATATACATCACTTCCACGAGTCTAAGGGATGCATTCATAGCCTAGAGAAAACACTCCAAAAATTGCAAAAAAAAATTCAAAGTTGTCAAGTCTGTAAAACGTGTTTCCAACCTTCCTCAGTCCAAACTAAGGACTCAAACATGTTCCTGAAGACTCCAGGAGCCTATCCCTGCATGTTTCCAAGCTTGTAGCACTATCAAACGGTCGGATCGTATATCATCATTTTGGTATATTTTCTTGAATTCAAAAACCTCTTATTTTGTGATATAAATGATTTCTATGTTTATGTTCATGTTTTTACTGATGATTGTGTATGTCTAGAGCCATCGCATGAGTAATTTGATGCATGGATGAAGCTTTACCATTGTTAGGTCAAGGTTTCAGACGATCTTCATTCTCAATGATACATGGACTTTCAGGATAAACGAATACCATCATTGAATTCCTGGGAAATTTTAAGGGGGGTGGGATGCTTTGTTGGTTTTGATATTGCATATATTGCAGGATTTAATTTTAAGGCAAACAAGGAAGATGGTGGTCAACCACCGCGTACGGTGGTTTGACTCCCCGAAGCTTACGTGTCAAAATTTATCAAAATGATTGGTCCATTCAAACATACCCAGAGCCTACTCAGTGTGTGTTTTTATTTCAAATATAATTCTAACCTTGCTTTATATATTTTATTGTTTTGTTGATTATATAAACGAATGAAACAACAACTCAATTGGTAAAGGCACGTATATGTGAAGGAGGGGACCTGGGTTCGGATCCCAGGTCCAGTATTTTTATCTTTTCTAATGAATTGTATGCAGATCCAGTGCTCCTCATGGCCTATTGCATATCATACATCATCAGATCTAAGCCACCAGAAGCATTTCTGATCCAAGTCAAAGCATCCAACGCGCAAGCTCATCATGCACCCTCAAAGCTACTCCTCACTGGATCCAGACGAAGTTATGGGCTCCCACTTCACGGGCCTAGAAATTCCAAAAGCTCACCCCCCCATTTATTTTTTATATCAGACCCAGTTTTATGTTTATTTTTTATTTTCTTTTTAGCTTTTTGTTTATTTTATATTTTTACTTTTAATCTTTTTTCTAACAAATCATAAAAAAATCAAAAATATTAAATAGACTTAGGTTTTCTCAAATTAATTTTAATTTTGTAAATTAGTTTAATTAATGATTTGGATACTATTTTATTAATTTAAAATCAATTAGATTTAGCTTTATTTCATTCAAATATTTTCTTAATAAAAACCCAAAAATGGTAGAATTAGTAGATTTAATTGACAATCGTTTTTTTCTTTTATTTAATTAATTATGGTCATATTTTTCTCACGTTAACTTTAAGTGTTTTCTTAATAAACACAAAAACAACCAAAAAGACTTTTACTTAGCAATTTCTTAGGGTTTTAGACGTTTCTTTATTTCGCGCGCATTTATTTTATTCTCGCATTTTTTATAATAATGTATCTGCTGATAGTGTGTAATAGATTAAACTAGGACTTTATCGCTTTCTTTATTTTTCTCCCATTTGGATACGTAAATACCCCATCCCTAAAGCACTGTAATAACGTAGATTCAAATTCATGCACTTTAAATTTCTGCAAAAATATTAATTGTTAGTAATTAGGCTTCTATGGAAAGACTAATAACAAAATGCTAGCAAACCTAATAACAAGAGATAAATGAACTGAATTGAACAATTGCACAGATGCACCTCTAGGGTACTCCGCTTTGGTTGCCTTCGGAAAATAGTCACAACTCTTGAAACATGAGAGGTTTTAGTGGCTACCCTCTGGTTAAAAAAAGATCATAAGTCCCTCGGTGACCCGCTCGACGTTGCCTCGGTAAAAATATGATCTTAGAACCTTAGGGTAGTTACTAAAGCTTCTTACCCAGTTGCCTTCGTGACTATAAAATATCCCTTCGAATGTCTCTCATACATCCAATGATAGGGCTACCTACTCACTAATAGTAGGATAACACTGCCTAAAGAATAGGAGGAAAAGAATGACATTTTCGAGTCCAAGTAGATGGTTGTTAGATGCTTGCTCAAATAAAACAAACCATTCACACTTACACATTTAAAAAACAACTTTAAAAAACATTTGCTTTTGTAGCAGTAGAAATGTTTAAGACTAAGCCATTAGATTGACTAGACTTATACAGATCAAATTAAAAATCGCCACCGCGCTTTATTGTTTCCAAAGGAATGAGAAAAGAGAGAATAACCAAAAAAGAGGGGGAAAGATTCTAGGTAAAGGGGATGGTTATGCAAAGGGAAGGTATTAGCACCCTAAACATCTACGGTACTCCGCATGAACCTCTTTGTAAAAAATCTGTATATTTTGGCTATAAAATATTGTATAAAAATAGATGGTGGAGGTAAGAAAAGAAATATATTTTTTATGATTGCACCCGCCGCGGTTGCGAACCTTTAGTGCATATGTACCACCTTCCGTGCAATAGGGGATCAGGGTACACGTAGTTCCTCTTAAAAAAAATTAAAATACAAGTGTCTTAGTTAATTTTATGAGATAAGACATCATCGTCATTGTCCGTGTGGAAAACATACTTACTACCCACAATCATGAGAAAGGAGAATTTTCATCATCTTAAAGTGGAGGATATGGCTTGGATTTTTAAAATAAACAATGCCTCACTCAACACTCAAGTGGAAAATGTCCCTTTGTACTACATATTGTAGAAGTATAGTTGTTTGCATCACTACAAGGATTGACAAGAGCCTAATCTTTTGAGAAAAGTTTGAGATGAAAGCCAAGATGGAAAAATGGTTTAAATGAGATTGATTGATTTTTAATCTTCTCACAAAAAATGTTAAGGTATTATTAATGTTGATTGAAGTTGATTCATGAAAATGTTTGAAAATGCATGGTCCTAAGTCCAAGTTTATTATGAAAGTGGTTCAAGTTTAAAAAAAACAAGAAGAGTTTTCAAAAGGAGGGAGAATATCTTTGAAATTAAAGAAGATGGGAGGAGAAGAAGAGACTATTCTAATGCATAAGGTAAAAGCTAGGGATAAGAACCATCTAACCAACAAGAAGCCAATACTTGACATTATGAGCCAAGATATAATTCCCATTCATTTGATTGAAATCAAGCAAGCAAAGATACTAGACCTCTTGAAAGAACCAAACTTTAAGTGTATTAAGTCTTCACAAAAATTGGGCAGAGTAACGGCTGTATATGGGTGAATTCCAGACTACAAACAAGGAATGTAATCACAACAACGTGCACACAAAACAAACAAAAAACCCAATGTCTTGAGGTAAACCTCAAGAACTCCAGACAAAATATCAATTAAGGCCACAAGGTCTCCAATATAGGCCAAGGTTTCTATTCCTAAGTCCAAGAAGTCCAATGCTCCATAATGCCAAGGATAGTAACCAAATGGTCAAAGTATCATTAAATATTTTTAGGGTTCATGTTGATTATTAGGTGTCTTAAAAGAGAAAAGAAAAGGTCAAGTGAGCAAAATAAAAATAACAAGAATATAAATGCTCAAGTGAGAAAAATAAAAATGGCATGAAATGTAATGCTTAAAGTAAATGGTGCATAAAGCATAAAATAAATAAAGGGGCATAAAGTAAAAGCAAAAGATAAAATCAATTATTAGTGATTAGCGGTTAGTTGAATGATCATCTTAAAACTTGCATTTGAAACTCATTAGAGGATTGGTAGAACCAAAGCCTCCATACAACAAGTTGTATTTGCTTTTTGTCAAGTATATCATCCATTTGGAATCCTCAAAAGTACCATTTAATGATCAACAATGTTTAAGTGATCCGCGTTGACCAAAAGTGTTGTAGATCCATTAGAGGATTGGTAGAACCAAATCCTCCATACAATGAATCTCAAGGTTATTGGATCAAAGGGATCAAATTAACATAATTGAGCTTACAAACATAGGTTTGGGCCACGAATGACCATTTATTCGAATCGGGACAAAATTTAGCGCTATGTTAAGCAATTGTAAGTGGACTTATATAGAAGTCACACCTATTTTGAGGCCGGTCAATAGCAATATATGCACCATTTGTTTTGAGACATGATATAGAGATCATGCTCCAATAACACTTAGTGCAATAAGAAAGGGATGAGATGGAGAGGGGTGGGGAAGAATATACAAACCACATTTGAATTAAATTTTAATCAAACTATTATTAAAATCATTCATCCATTTTTCTAGAGTTAGACTCATTACTATGGATCCAATGATGTTAATAAAGTTCATGATCAAAATTCTACCCAAGTCAGACAGAAAATAATCACAAAATAATATTGCATTTAATATATATATATATATATATATATATATATATATATATATATATATATATATATATATATATATATATATATATATATATATATATATATATATATATATATATATATATATATATATATTAAAAAAGGTTTTAAAATAGAAATAAGAAATAAAAATATCAACTATATTCAAATTAATCAAGAAAAAATAAGTAAGGCCATAGAAAAATCAGAAAAGGACTCAAATATTTTTGTGAAATTTTTGGCAATTTTTGAAAGTCAGAAACTATTTTAAAACTAATTAAAATTGTTCAAACAAAAAGAAAATAGGTCAAAAATAGTATACATAAATACAAAATTCCATAAAATTTTCAAAAAGTCAGAAATATACTATTTATGAATTTTTTTTAGAATTAAAAAATGCCAGAAAGTATTTTTAAAGTAATCAAAAGAAAGCAAATAATGCAAAAAATATAAAAAATACGAAATGTCAAAATAAAAATATGAAAAAATATTCATGAGATCAGATATAATTTAAATTATTTTTGTGAATTTTTTCATAATTTTTGGATAAAAAATAAAAGAGTTATGAATTTTTGAAAATTAAATCAATTAAAATATAAAATCAGAAAATAAAATAAAACCAAAAAGATATGGGCCATCATATCATAGTCAAAACGCGTTAGTAAGCTAATCCAATGGACCAGACGCGCTGTGCTTGATATGGGCCTTAGTGGAATATGCAGGGAATCAGAAAAAAGGCAACCAATGAAATTAAAACGCTTGGCACGCTGTCATTGGCTGAGACGAGACATGTCACCGTCTTCAACCTCCAACCACCCTGCAATGGAGATTTTGTGAGATCCTTTAAACGGTAAAATTAGGATCCCAAACCAGTATCATTGGATTCGTCTCTTCAAGACGATCCTAACACCACCATCGCGCCAAATTTATATAAAGTATACAAAGAGATATGAATCAAAAACCCAGAAAATAGCGAGCACCTTCAATTTGAGATTTCTCTCTCAATTCTCAATGGATTTAAAAATTATAAGAAGCACTAGAATCAGAAGAAGGAGTGGAACAGGTTAGTGCTTTATTTGGATCCAAATGATGGAGAATTGTACCTTTTCTAAGTTCAAGAAAGAAGCTCTGAAACTGAACTTCTGTAGCTTGGATTATGGCTCATTTTGCTTGGTTTAAGTGCTGGAGAGTTTGTATGATGCTTGAGAAAGATGAATGTGCAAAGAATTTTGGAGGAAAAGGCTGGAATCTCAGAAACTGATTTAAAAAATTTCAAGCTCGTGTGAGGTTTTGACAGAGTGTTTTTGGCTTTCAAAGCTTGAGGAAATGAATGAGGGATGACCCTCTATTTATAGGGAATCAAATGGAATGTTCAAGCGTGTGAAATGATGAAGTTTGGAGGGAAATCGTGTGAACCTGATACACGAGCAAAGTGTGATTTGATTTCCATCAAAACTCATCCATTCCTTGCGTTTTAATGCTCTAATCCACTTTGGCAACTTGGTTAAACATGTTTAGATTACAAACGCGTGCTAATTTGATGTTTAGAGGCCAAAACATGAATTTGAAATTCTGACTTATGAAGAAACTTCAGTTCCAAGTTACCAAGTTCAATCTAATGGCATTCTCAGCTCAAGGGGTCTTAAGGCATGATTCTTGATGATTTAGAAAGATGAGGTTACACACTTTTCAATGGAAAAAGAATGGAATCAAATGTATGCTTGAGCTGAAAGTTGTATTGGGTCAAAGTTGGGGAAAAAGGTTGACTTTCCATACTTAGAAATATTTCAAAATTTTCTTCAAAAGTGACCTATAATGTTTTGCATCCAAACATGGCCTTCCAATTGGAATTTACTCTTGGCCAAAAAATATGGCATGAAATAGACCCCTTAAATGACACTTTGAAACTTGAACCATTCAAAATCTCCAAAAGTTGAGAGAGTTATGAATTGTTGAAGTTGGCAAAAAAATCATGAAATGACCTATAATATTTTGTATCCTTAGGGCATCCTCCATCCATTTTTTGACTTTGCACATAAAAGAAGAAATAAAGTTCACATCTTCAAGATCATTGTGGAAAAAGAGTGGGCTCAAGGTAATAAAAATTGACCAAGTTATGATCATTTGGAATCACACATGAGAAAATGGGGGTTCATCTGGAGGACTCGTAATCTTTCTTCATCATCAAGCTTCTTCCACATGAAAACTCCTTGGAAATTTTAAAGTGATTTGTTGATAACCCTTTGAAGAGAATGATGTCTTTGGAATCACTCAAAAATACCAAAATATGAGCAATATGTGTTTCGTTGAAGTTCAAAACCCTATCTCCTAGATCAAGAAAATGCTTTGAGGAACTTTGACAATTTTGAACAAACTTCTTATACTAACACAAATGATTTGTAAATAGAAGTTGTTGAGGATGAAAATGAGAACTAATAGCCACCAAAACTACTTCCATATCTTGATAATTGAGAGAAATATTCACTTGTGACCAATGGGAACAAAGCCTTGTCCAAACATGACAACTTCTTCAATCAACCCCTTGTACTTTTGAATCAAATTTGATAACCTTGAAATATGGTGAACCAAAATAACTTTGCCATTCCATTTCTTCCAAAACAAATCCAATGGTGAGGTTTGAACTTACTAAGATTTATTGACTAGGGCATGGAAATAAACTCATGAACCCATGAAGCAACTTTCTAAATCTCATTGCCTTTACCTACATTAGTAATAAGCAAGACAAACCAACATTGCATTTTATTAATTAAAAGGAAAAATTAAGACAAAATATTCATAACCAGAAAAGGAAACAAGTCAACGTGCTTGGTGATTCCTCAAAGAGCAAAGCTAAAGGTAGGGAGAGAAAACCAAAAGCCATAATGTGATCTTGTTGTGATTGGATCAATATGGTATGATAAAGGGATCTTAGGGGAAAATATTGGGGTACAACAGCTGCCCTTATTTAAGTTTCTTCTATCCGGAGATACGAAGGTTAGAAATCTTCGTGTCGACGCGATCGAAGATACTTAAATATAAAACAAACCCTATTTTTGGCCCTAAGATGCCATGCAATGCTTATGAGCATGAATGCTTATGAACAAAATCAAAGAAGCACAAAACATCGCTGGGAATGTAGCAAAGGAAATAAAGAAACAAAAGAGAAACCCGACCAGGAAAATAAATCACTGGTGGATCAAAAGTCCTGACTTAGAGGATAGTAAGAAGTCAAAGGATGTACCAACTTCTACTGAAGGTAAAACTACCAATGTTCACTGATGGTAGAAAGAGGAGAAAAATAACAACACCGACATTTATTGATGGTGACCTACCAACGTTTATCGAAGGTAGAGATAAGAAATCATCAACGTTTACTGACGATGAACTACCAACTTTCACTGAAGGTAGAGAGAAAAGAAAAAAATCATAGCATCACCGTTCATTGACGATGAACTAGCAACGTTCACTGAATGTAGCAAAAAGACAACAATCATCGATGTTCACTGCCGAAGACCTACCAACTTTCAATGAAGGTAGAAGAGAAAATATCATAACATCACCGCTCACTGACGATGAACTACCAACGTTCACTGAAGGTGGCCTACCAACTTTCACTGAAGGTAGAGAGAGAATATATCATAGCATCACCGTTCAATGATGATGAACTACCAACGTTCACTGAAGGTAGCAAAAAGATAACAAGTTTTTCCCCAAAATTCTGGCATTTCACCTAGAATGGGTCTCAACTTCTTCTTTAACCAAGGCATTCTTCCTGGAAAGGGTAATATATAAGTTATCTCAAATAAAGAGACTACCACTTATAAAGACTTCACAATGAATTGTCTCTGCGATATAGAAAAACTTGCCATCCACTGGAGTAATTTTGGTAACGAACTGCAAACTATCTGCTCATAGGGAAGATAGCAAAAAGGGTAATGCCGACCTCTACAGGGAAGTACAGGTTGCTCAAATAAAGAGACCTGCTACTTGCTGTTTATGGAGGATTGTAAAAAAAATGACTTTCTGGGGAATGAAATATGACTTCCTGGGGAGATGCCAATATATTTCTGCTGAGGAGATAAAGTCTTCTCGTGCAAAATAAATGCACATTCTCAAACCAAGGCTTGAAGTCTGTAGATATCATAAGTAATAAAGTTGCCGAGGATCAAATATTCAAACCAGAAATAAACTGGAACAAGACCGTCATCCAAAATACATCCTTTGAGAAATAAACTCAAGAGGGAAACCCAAGTCATCCATTCAAAGAGTTGTACAAGAAAGCTGAAGCAAAAATCTTCCACGAGGGATAACTCAGTGGGGAAATTGAAAGAATATACGCTTTCTACTTAAGGCCAACACTCTATTGGAGAGAGGACAACAAAACATCTTCAAAACAGGGTAATATGTCAACAAAATATTAACGAATGTGAATGAGCGATGATTCGCCAATTTTAGCTATGCATGATATATGTATGAATGTATGAGTGTTTATCGCGCATATGCTGACAAAATAGATATATAACACTGGGAGTAAACAGGAAAAACCAACTCGGGCACAATCAACACTCGGCCAAATTACATCCAAGATGAATAATCCAAGAAAAAGTAAGGGCCAGCTGAGGAAACAAAACCCACTGCCTGGTTTAACTTCCCTGAGGAGAAACGTAACCCGGAAGCAAACAAATCCAAGTGACAAAAAATAGTACAGATTCGGGGATATAACATCCTTCTCCCGACTTCACCAGGGAAAAGCACTCAGACTTCAACGGATAAACAAATTCTTTCAAAATTAACACTTCTATTGGGGATTTGAAAAAAAAATCAATTTCGAGTAAGGCCGACGGACATTAAACCATCAAAACATTCACTGTGGAATCAGTACCGACTTCATTGGGGAGGTCAACACCATATTCACAAAGGGAAAAAAATCAATATACATTCTTCACCGAGGAAAACAGAGGCATGTGTTCTTCGAGAGTGATTACTTTACCAACTTCTCTGGGAAGAAAGAACCTCTATTAAACAAACAGAATCTTCATTGGAGAAATCTTGGACTGAATCTTCATATCATGCAAACTCAAAAAAGATGAGAGATGAACCAAAACTTGACCGGGGATACTGGCGTTGCAAACCCTATACGATGAAACATCTTGAGCAAAACTTCTCCGGGAAGCAACTGGAGTTTGTCCATTCCCGGGGTCACCACTTTTGTTGTTTCTCTTGCGTCACAAATTTTAAAGTAAAAACAAATTGTAAATTCTTTTTGAAAATCAATTTTGTTATTCAATCTTTTTTGCTCTGAAAGTTATTATCAATAATAAATGGGGTCTTTGCAAGCTAAATAAAAATAAGAAATGCAAAGAATTGGGTAAAAGCTCAAATTTCATTAATAGAATGGTAGTCTGCGAATGGCGAGACTCCATGGATAATTACAAAGTTTAGAAAATGGTAATATATAATGGAAAAGATACATTGAGATACAATGACCACTATTCCCTCTAACAACTTTTGAAATCTTGAGCAGCAACTTCTGTTGAAGTATGATGAGGATCCGAGAAGATTGTTTCTCTAATGATTGAGTCTTATCTGATGTAGTTACTTGCCAAGAAAGTCCTTAACTTTTTCCTAAGCTGCCCTTGCGAGTTTTAAACTTAGCGGGAAATTTATTCTATTTATGTCTCTAATTTTAGCTAGACCGCCCTTATGGGTTTTCGGCCTACCGAGATGCTCTTTTTTGCCTAAGCCTCCCTTTCGGGTTTTCAACTTAGCGAGCTGTTCTTTTATTTCTTTAGGCGAAGTATTTCTTGACTGCATCAACATTTATAGGACGTGGGAACTCCTTGCCATCCATAGTTTCAAGAATTAATGCACCGCCAGAGAAGGATCTCTTGACAACATATGGGCCTTCAAAATTAGGAGTCCACTTGCCCCTAGAATCAGCGCTAAAAGACATGATCTTCCTGAGCACGAGGTCGCCTTCTCTGAATTCACGAGGTTTGACCTTTTTATCAAAAGCTTTCTTCATTCTCTTTTGATATAACTGACCATGACACAAAACTGTCATTATCTTCTCTTCAATTAAATTCAATTGGTCAAACCGGTTCTGGATCCATTCAACCTATGTCAACATGGTTTCCATTATGAGACGCAAAGAGGAAATATCAACCTTGACTGGGAGTAAAGCTTCCATTCCATACACAAGGGAGAATAGGGTTGCTCCTGTTGAGGTGCAGACAGATGTCGATATCCATGCAAAGCAAAAGGGGGGAATTTCATGCCAATCCTTATAAGTAAAAACCATCTTCTGGATAATCTTCTTGATATTCTTATTAGCAGCTTCAACAACCCCATTCATCTTTGGCTTGTACAGAGATGAGTTGTGATGGACAATCTTGAATTCTTCACACAGTTCTGCATCATTTTGTTGTTTAGATTCGAGCCATTTTCGGTGACAATTTTGTTTGGCACACCATACCGACATATAAGATTATTCTTAATGAAGCGCACAACCACCTTCCTAGTGACATTAGCATACGAAGCAACCTCTACCCACTTGGTGAAGTAATCAATTGCTACCAAGATAAAGCGGTGTCCATTTGAAGCTTTGGGTTCTATCATCCCAATCATGTCAATACCCCACACGGAGAAAGGCCACGGGAAGGAAATCACATTGAGAAGTGTCGGAGGCAGATGAACTTTGTCCGCATAAATCTGGCATTTATGACACTTTTTTTTGCAAATTTGTAACAATTAGATTCCATGGCCAGCCAATAGTAACCTGCCCTTAGCATCCTTTTAGCCGTCGAATATCCATTGGCATGAGTACCAAATGAACCTTCATGAACCTCATGCATCAATATATCTGCCTCGTGTCTATCCACACATCTGAGCAGGACCATGTCATAATTTCTCTTGTACAACACATTTTCACTGAGGAAGAAACTGCCAGCCAATCTTCTCAATGTCTTTCTATCTTTATTCGATGCACCAATCGAGTATTCCTGAGTCTGGAGAAAATGCTTGATATCATAATACCAAGGCTTCTCATCTGCTACTTCTTCTGTTGTAAACACATGAGCGGGCCTATCCAGTCGCCGAACTATAATTCGAGGTGTATCATTCCAAGTATTCACTTGATACATAGAAGCTAGAGTTTCCAGAGCATCTGCCATTTGATTTTCATCTCTAGGAATGTGATGGAATTCAACTTTATTAAAGAAGGGTAACAACCTTCTAGCATAATCTTTGTAAGGGATCAAGCCGAGATGACGAGTATCCCATTCTCCTTTAATCTGGTTTATTACTAAAGCTAAATCACTATATACATCTAGAATTTTAATTTTGAGATCAATAGCTTCCTCGAGACCCATGATGCAAGCCTCATATTCTGCCATATTATTAGTGCAACCAAATGCCAACCTTGCAGTAAAAGGAATGTGCGATCCGTGGGGAGTGACAATCACGACACCAATTCCTTTACCATAAGAATTCACAACTCCATCAAATATCATATTCCAATGAGATTCAGGATCAGGACATTCCTCAGGCAATGGTTCATCACAATCTTTCACTTTCAGGAACATCACATCCTCATCGGGAAATTCATACCCTACATACTGATGATCCTCCACTGGTTGGTGAGCAAGATAATCGGCCAACACACTACTTTTAATAGCTTTTTGAGTGTGGTATTCGATGTCATATTCAGATAATAGCATCTGCCAATGGGCAATTCTTCCAGTAAGAGCAGGCTTTTAAAAAATGTACTTGATTGGATCCATTTTAGAGATCAACCAAGTAGTGTGATTCAACATATACTGCCGCAAACGTTTGGCCGCTCAGGCCAGAGCACAACATGTCTTATCTAGCATGGAATACCGTGAATCACAATCAGTAAACTTTTATTGAGATGATAAATGGCATATTCTTTCTTCCCTGTTTTATCTTGTTGTCCCAGAATGCAGCCCATGGAATTATCTAACACTGTCAGATACATAATCAATGATCTTCCTTCGACAGGAGGGAGCAACATATGAGGTTCAAGCATATATTTTTTAATACTTTAAAATGCCCTTTGGTAGTCATCCCTCCAAACACAACCTTGATCTTTCTTTAACAACTTAAAGATCAATTCACATGTTGCAGTCATGTGGGAAATAAATTTGGAAATATAATTCAAACGCCAGAGGAACCCTCTGACTAGCTTTTTAGTTCTTGGTGCTGGAATCTCTTAAATTGCTTTGAATTTATCAGGGTCAACTTCAATTCCTTTATGGCTAACAATGAAACCCAACAATTTCTCCGATCAAACACCAAAGGTACATTTATTTGGATTCAAGCGGAGACGATACTTCCTCAAACGCTGAAACAACTTCAACAAATCTTCTACACACCCTTCTTCCGTATGGGATTTAGAAATCATGTCATCAACATATACCTCGATTTCCTTGTGCATTAGATCATGGAATAGGGTTGTCATAGCCCTCTGGTACGTTGCACCAGTGTTCTTCAACCCGAAGGGCATCACTCTGTAACAGAATGTTCCCCAGGGTGTGATGAACGTTGTTTTTTCCATGTCCTCTGGAGCCATTCTTATTTGATTATAACTGGAAAATTCGTCCATGAATGAGAAAACTTTGACTTTTGCTGTGCTATCCACTAACATATCAATGTGTGGCAATGGAAAATCGTCTTTTGGACTAGATTTATTTAGATCTCTGTAATCTATGCACATGCAGACTTTTCCGTCTTTTTTTAGTACTGGGACAATATTGGCAATCCACTAAGGGTACACTGACGTCACAAGAAAACCGGCATTAATCTGCTTTAGCTGGGTGAGTTTTTCTCAACTTCTGTTTGATTGGCAGGCACTCTGGCTTCAGCGGAAAACAGTGCTCTACAATATCTATATCTAGACCAGGCATATCTTGGTAAGACCAAGCAAAAATATCCACATACTCTTTCAACAACTCAATCAACCTGCTCTTCACATCAGGATGCAGCAATGCTCCGATCTTGACCTCTTTCGGATCTTCTTCTGAACCCAAATTGATCACTTCCAATGGCTCTTTATGTGGCTGAATGGCATTTTCCTCGCACTCAAGCAACTGTGAGACCTCTTATGGAATCTAATCATAGTCTTCTTCTTCAGCCCCATACACAGGACATTCAAAGTTGGGAGAGGGTGCAGGGTCATTGTATTCAACAGGTTTTTTAATTAATCTGCACATATGATTTATGATTGCATCTAGAAACTGACACATATAACAAGTGATCATGAATATTGTTTTTTCAGTTATTATTTACTTTGAAAGGTTTTTTTCTTCTGATTACCATTTTCCATGAAAAAGCAGAAAATAATGACACAATTTGGGAAACAAAGACAACTTTTATTATTGATTCTAAAAGTCACAACAAACAGATAAGCCCTACAATATTAATACTTCCACCTTGGGCAGAGTGGAAGATTTTCAAAAAGATTAACAAAAAAAATTCCTTTGAAACATGTATGCAAGAGGGAACATCAATGGTGGTCCAATTCTGAACCCTAACTCCGTATGTCACATAATTTGGCATTTCCTGCTCTGCTTCATCTTCCACAATGGCATTAATCCTGGAAAAAGTTAGATGAAGATACCCCCCGCTATGGAAAATGTCTTGGTACTTGCCTGCAGTAGACTTAGGCTTCATGCTCTTACCTTTGTAATTATTCAAAGAGAACCCCAAGCCGGCTCTGTTCTTGTTTACAGGTGGATCCACAATCTGTCCCCATACTTCACTACGACCCTTACGCATAACCTGTTGCGCATCCTTGAGCGAAACCATAGAATTCTCATTTCCTCTTATGTTTTCAATAGATAAAGCTTGGAACTGAGTCCCAACAGTAGCTTCATCCGCCTCCACAATGCTGAAAAAGGACAAATGAGATATCAATAATGACTGTTCTCCATTTATGATCACTACTTTCCCTTCACGTACAAATTTCAGTTTCTGGTGTAAATTTGAAGTGACACCCCTGCCTCATGAATCCACGGCCGTCCCAACAAGTAGCTATAAGCGGATACAATGTCCATGACCTAGAAAGTAATTTGAAACAAATGTGGGCCTATATGAATAGGCAAGTCCACTTCACCAATAACAGATTTCCTCGATCCATCAAACGCTTTCACAATGATGCCACTCGGGCGCATAAGCATTCCTTGATATTTCAACTTCATAAGAGTGCTCCTCGATATAACGTTCAAAGCGGATCCTCTATCAATCAACATATTGGATAGTGAATCATTCTTACAATTCATAGAGATATGGAGGTCCAGGTTGTGATTCCTTCCTTCATCTGGAAATTCATCATCGCAGAAACTCAAGTTATTACATGATGTAATGTTCCCTACTACATTGCTGAATTGGTCTACTGGCATATCACTTTCCACAAAAGCTTGGTCCAATACCCTCATCAGAGATTCTATGTGAGCAGAGGAGTTCATCAATAAAGCCAAGATAGATATCTTTGAAGGAGTCTGCAGTAACTGATCTACAATTCTGTAGTCGCTCATCTTGATTATCTTTAAAATATCACCCACTTCTTTCTCCAACGTAGCTCCACTAGATTCACCCATAACCTTTTTGGGTTCAACGTTCTCAGCAATTTTCTTTCCAACACTAACATTTTCTCGAACAACTGGTGCAAACACACGATCGCTCCGAGTTACTCTACTATTCTCAGCAATATTTCCAACATCAGGCATTGGATGGATGGGAACTTCCACACCATCCTCCAAGATTGTAGCGTTATATTTGTAGGGTACAACCTTATCTGACTTGTAGGGGATGAGACCCGACAAACTAATCACCAATGAGGTAACAACTTGCTTGTTATAATATTCAACTTCAAAATGGGAGGGTGCACCAAAATAAGGTACAATGACATTTACCCCTTCTTCAACACAATCAGTCATTATTGAGTCATTTCTGGAAAACAAATCCTCCCCTGAGGAGAAATACTCATCTACGGAGGCATACTCTTCATCCGACTCGTCTTCAGCCAAACAAACCATATCAACTTCATGGTAATCATCCCTTTGACATGTGACCTTGATGGTTCCATTGTCCAACAACAACTGAACACCTTTCCTCATAATAGAACATCCTCGGGAGTCTTGACAGCAAATTCGGCAAGATCCATACTGGTGTTCCACCTGACCAGCCAAGTGGTTGTTCTAGTAGGAGAACGTTGTCGTGAGAGTGAAGACTATACAAAGTAGTGTACAAAGAGAAGAAAATAGCTATGTGTAATAATCCCATTGAGTTTGAATTCTTCTATTGCTTCTATATCTTTGAGCGTCTCATCACTTTGCTACTTGTCCGAAGCTGACTGGATTGATTGGTGTCGTTTAAGCTTGATAGTTGATACTGAAGTTTGGTCGCAAGGTGATCCAATGGGACATAGTGATACGCTTCAAATCCCTAACTTTTGCCTGGACATCCCTTTCGGGTTTTCAGTCCATCGGGATACCCTTTTTTGCCCAAGCCGCCTTTTCAGGTTTTCGGCTTGCCGGGTGTACAAATATTTTTTGTTTTCATCCCTAATTTTTGCCCGAACCCTTTTGGTTCGCCAGGATGCCCTTATTTTTCCTAGACCAGTCAACCTAGCGGGTCTTTATTCATGCGTAGTATCTTTTCACTATGTCCGTATTAACAGGGTGAGCAAGGTTGTCACCATCCATGGTGGTCAAAATCATGGCTCCTCCTGAAAATATGCTTTTGATCACAAATGGCCCTTCGTATGTGGGAGTCCATTTGCCTCTGGGATCACCTTGCGGCAGTATGATGCGCTTGATCACTAGATCCCCGACTTGATATACTTGGCGTCTGACCTTTTTGTTGAAAGCCTTGATCATCCGTTTTTGATACATTTGACCATGACAGACAAAAGTAAGCCTTTTCTCATCAATCAGATTCAGTTGATTAAGTCGAGTCTGGATCCAATTGTCTTCATTCAAACCCGCATCCTTCATGATTCTCAGAGAAGGGATCTGGACCTCAATAGGCAGGACAACCTCCATACCATATACCAGAGAGTAAGGTGTTTCCCCTGTCGATGTTCGTGCGGAGGTGCGGTACCCATGAAGAGCAAATGGTAATATCTCATTCCAGTCTTTGTATGTGACTGTCATCTTCTGTATGATTTTCTTAATGTTCTTGTTAGTAGCCTCCACAACGCCATTCATCTTCGGCTGGTAAGGGGAAGAATTATGATGCTGGATCTTGAATTATTTACAGAGTTCGATGATAATTGTATTGTTGAGATTCATACCATTGTCAGTGATGATTCTCTCTGGCGCACCGTACCAACAAATCAGGTTATGCTTGATAAATCGCACCACAACATTCTTGGTAACAGTAGCAAAAGATGCAACTTTAACTCACTTCATGAAATAATCAATGGCCACCAGGATGAAGTGATGCCCATTGGAAGCGGTAAGTCTAATCTCTCTGATCATGTCAATGCCCCACATTACAAAGGGCCAAGGAGTCGTTAAGACATTCAAAGGAACCGGGGGTACATGCACCTTATCAGTATAGATCTGGAATTTGTGACAAGTTCGGGAATGCTGATAGCAGTCCGCTTCCATAGTGGACCAATAGTATCCTGCCCGTAGGATCTTTTTTTCCATGGTATGTCCACTAGAATGAGTTCCAAAGGCACCTTCTTGTAAATCTGTCATAATCCTCTCTGCTTCGCTCTTGTCTATGCACAAAAGTAAAGTAGAGTCATGGTTGCGCTTATAGAGGATTCCATTACTGAGGAAGAACTTTACGGTGAACCTTCTCAGAAACTTCTTATCATTGAAAGATGCCCCCTCGGGATATTCTTGAACCTCGAGATACCTTTTCACTTCATGAAACCAAGGTTTGTCTGCTACTCCTTCAGTGTCGATCTCGTAGCAATATGCTGGTTCATCTAACCTCTCGATGGTAATTCGGGGAGCCTCATTGTCCCATTTGACCTGGAACATAGATGACATGGTAGCTAGCACGTCCGCTAACTGATTCTCTTCTCGTGGAAAATGTTCAAAGGTGACCTCTTCAAAGTGTGGGAGCAATGTCAGCACATGTTCTTTATACGGGATGAGATTCAGGTGCTTCGTGTCCCACTCGCCTTTGATTTGACTTATTACCAAGGATGAATCCCCAAAAACGCTCAAGAACTTGATCCTCATGTCAATAGCAGCTTTGAGACCCATGATGCATGCTTTATATTCCGCCATATTGTTGGTACAGTTGAAACATAATCTGGCGGTGAAAGGAGTATGACATCCTTCATGAGATATAATTACATCACCAATGCCATTACCGAGTGCGTTCGAGGCTCCATCAAAAACCATAATCCATCGGGATCCTTCTTCAGGTCCTTCATCCGGTCCAGGTTCTTCATAGTCAGTCATTAGTATAATATTCTCGTCCGGGAACTCAAAATTCATGGACTGGTAGTCATCCACAGCTTGATGAGCCAAATGACCAGCTAATACACTTCCCTTGATTTCTTTCTAGGTCGTGTATTGGATACCATATTCGGTCAAGATCATTTTCCATCTTGCTATTCTTCCAGAGAGGGCGGGCTTCTCAAAGATATACTTGATCGGATCCATCTTAGATATTAGCAAAGTAGTATGGGTCAACATATACTGTCTCAGTCAGCGAGCAGCCCATGCCAAAGTGCAGCAAGTTTTCTCGAGCAGTGAGTATCTTGTTTCACAATCGGTAAATTTTTTGCTAAGGTAGTATATTGCATGCTCTTTTTGACCAGACTCGTCATGCTGCCCCAGCACACACCCCATTGAATTATCTAACACTGTTAAGTACATTATCAAAGGTCTTCCTTCAATCAGAGGCATCATAATTGGTGGTTCTTGAAGGTATTCCTTGATTCTTTTGAAGACAGTATGGAATTTGTCATTCTATTTTACCACTTGATCTTTCTTCAGGAACTTGAATATTGGCTCACAAGTAGCAGTTAAGTGGGAAATGAACCTGACAATGTAATTTAGTCATCCCAAAAAGCCTCAGACCTCCTTCTCAGTGTGAGGAGCCGGAATCTCTTGTATAGCCTTTACTTTTGCAGGGTCCACCTGAATACCCTTGTCATTAACAATGAAACCTAGAAGTTTACCAGACCTTACCCCGAAGGTGCACTTGTTTGGATTCAACCTCAGCTTGTACGTCTTCAACCTATCAAACATCTTTTGTAAATGATCAAGGTGTTCTTCCTCAGTTTGAGACATGGCTATCATGTCATCCACATAGACCTCTATCTCATGGTGAATCATGTCATGAAACAAGGCTACCATGGCTCGCTGATAGGTTTCCCCGACATTCTTTAATCCAAACAGTATCACTTTGTAACAGAAAGTGCTCCATTGCGTGACGAAGGTTATCTTCTCCATATCTTCGGGTGCCATCTTGATATGATTGTAACCAGAGAAACCATCCATGAATGAAAAGATCTTGTGTTGCACGGTGTTATCAACCAGAACGTCAATGTGGGGGAGCGGAAAGTCATCTTTGGGGCTCGCCCTGTTCAAATCTCTGTAGTCCATACACATCCATACATTGCCCTCTTTTTTAGGCACCAGAACTACGTTGGCCACCCATTGGGGATAATAGGTGACAGCTAAGAAATTAGCATTGAACTGTTTCATAAACTCTGCTTTGATCTTCTATGACATTTCAGGGCGCATGCGACGAACCTTCTGCTTTACCGGAGGGCAATCTTCTTTAGTTAGCAGACGGTGAACCACAATATTCGTATCCATTCCTGGCATGTCTTTATATGACCAGGAAAGATCTCGACATAATCATGCAACATTTGTATCAACCGTTGTTTGACATTAAGCCCCAGATTTGCGTCGACATTGACTTCTTTTTTGTCTACCTCTGTGCCCAAGTTTATTGCCTCAATTGGCTCTTCATGAGGCTGTATAACCCTCTCTTCCTGCTGTAACAGCCTAGCAAGTTCTCTAGGTACCTCACGATCTTCCTCACCTTCGTCCTTGGCTTGGTTGATCGGATTTTCAAAGTCATAACTGGCAATAGCAGAACTATTATCAATGGGATCCAGAGTGGACATGGATCTGCAGTTTGATACGTGAGTGTGTGTAAGAGCATAGCTGTATAGACAAAGTAAAAGTAGCAAAGAAAAACAGAGAGAACAAATTTGTATGCATAAACGTCCAATGCTTTATTAATGCCATATGATGATAGAACATGATAACCCTCACAAATAAAACGATGTGCCTCGGGTAAGACACACGGCCATAAAGTTATATTGTTTATTGCATATCCAAAAAAACAAGATAGACAATTACTTCTGAACAAAAGTAATCGGTACAAAATCCTTTTCCGTCCAGTTACTGGGTCCGCTGTTGGTAGTAGGTAAGATCCAGTTGTCCATGTCATTGTCACCGTCTTCGTCTTCTAAAGTGTTAACCCCATGACTGCTGATGCGTATGGAAGGTCTTCCAGCACGAGCACGTCGAACAACCCTTTGAGCCTCTGGAGAGAAACCCAAACCAAATTTATCAGACTTGTATGGAATATCAGGGAGCTGACCTTAGATGGTAGACCCACCTTCTTTGACAACCGCTTTTGCATCCTTGAGAGAAGCCATCTTCAAGGGAGGTTTGGTGATCTTCGACATGTTGGTAACAGTTTCATTTGCATCTAGAATCTGAGGTACCTCTTCAAAATTCTGGCACGGAGTCTCGATGAACTCACCATCCATTTCCACATATCTGAAGGAATTCAGGTGACTGACCATGTATTCTTCTTTACCGTGTACAGTGACAATTCTCCATTTGACCGGGTATTTCATCATCTGATGCAGAGTGGACGTAATAGCTCCAGCCCCAAGTATCCAAGGGTGGCCCAACAAACAAGAATAAGATGGTCTGATATCCATCACATATAAGGTAGATTCAAAAGTATGAGAACCAACCTTGATAGGGACGTCCACCTCCCCGTGCACCATTCTCTTTGAACCGTCAAAAGCCCTCACAAAATATTGCTGGGCTTCAAGGTCAAACCTTCACAATCTAGTCTATCTAGAGCGTTCTTAGGCAGCACATTTAATGATGAACCAGTATCTACTAGGACATGGGCCAAAGTAGTGCCCTTGCATTCGACAGATACATGCAACACATCATTGTGCTTCCTCCCTCTATGGGTCAAATCAACATCAGAAAAGCCCAAACCATTATCAGCCGTCAAACTGGCCACACAATCTTCAAATTGGTCAGCAGAGGTTTCCTGGGGCACATGGGTAGTTTTCAGGAACTTCACCAAAGCCTTTGCATGAGCTTTGGGGCACAACAACAAGGCTAGCATAGAGATCTTTGAAGGGGGTCTGCCCCAGCTGTTCGACCATGTTGTAGTCACTTTTCTTGATGATTTTCAAAATTTATTCCATTTCTTTCTTGGAAGCCTCTGGGATAGATACCAAATGCGCCTTCATCTGGACAGGCTCAACCAATATGTCTTTGCCCCGAGTCTTGGTTGACTCGGTGATAGGGGTGTCAGCAGGGGTAGTCACATGGATTGTAGTATTAATATCAACAAGAATGAAAGTAGGAATGATCACAAGACCAGTAACAGCTTTCAGAGGAGAAATATCAGGGGAGAACGCTCTTCCACTTATGGTTATTTTACTGGTTCCCACAATGTTTCCAATGTCAGGTTCAGCCTTCTCGGAAACCTGGTCTTCCTTAGCCAGCCAATCTTGCTTGACGTTGTGGTAGTAGACGTCACCCCCATAGTTCCAAGGAACAGTTCTATCTGAGGAGTATGGGATTGGCCCTGGCATAGTAATTATCAGTGGATTAACCTTCGGAACATATGTAATCCTGATGGGTCTTTTGGTGGAGACCCTGGGAGGATTAGCGGAAATGGTTATTATTGAAACATCTTTGCAAGAAATGGTTGGGACGGGATTCTTCTCAAACAAAATCTCTCTATCATACATTAGGCATTGAACGTCTGCCTTCAACAAATGACACCCAGTAGGTAGAGATAAACAGAAGTGGCAACCTTCGCCACAACCCAGAAATAAACTAGCCTTCAATAAGTTCCACTTAACAGTCATAAGAGGAGTAACAAGCTCTTCAACAGTAGTAACAAACATATCATCTTCAATAACGTTAACACCACAGCCATGCTTGGGCATAGGAGAAGTGATAACATTTGGAATTTCGGGGGCGTCAAACTCAATTTCCTTCGCCTCGATAAGGTCTTGTACCCTGTTTTTCAAAGCCCATCAGTCGTTTGTATCATGACCTGGACTTTCCGAATGATAAGCACAACGAGCATTTGGATTGTAGCGGGGAGAGGTAGTGTTGGGATTCTTTGGCGCTTCCCGCAAGGTTACCAGATTAGATTTCAACAAATGAGGAAAAACTTGGGATAAAGTCATATTTATCCGGGTGAACTATCTTACTGGCCTTTCTATTCTCTGCTGATTATTCCTCTGTTGAGTGGGTACAGGCTTAGGGATCATGACAGCCCCTACCGTTGGATAGTGTTCAGTTATGTCCTGACTCCTTTGACTGTATATAACACTAACCTCTTTCTTCCCAGCAAATGGCTTCCTTATTGCACTGGAGGATGCACTCTTTTGGATCTTACCACTCTTAATTCCAGCTTCCACTCTTTCCCCTGTCAAGATTAATTAAGTAAAGCCGACCGAGGAACTTCCAATTAGGTGATTAAAGAATGGACCATATAGGGTACCCAAAAACATATCCACTAGCTCCCTATCAGACAGGGGAGGCTGGACTCTTCCTGCTAAGTCCCTCCACTTCTGAGCATAGTCTTTGAAGCCCTCGCTCGAACCCATAGCCATACTTTGGAGTTGAGTACGGGTGGGAGCAAGGTCTGCATTATACTGATATTGCTTATAGAAAGCAGCGGCCAGGTCTTCCTAATTATGGATGTTGGTCCTCTCCAACTGATAGAACCAATCTAAATGCGTTCCAGATAGACTATCCTGAAAGAAGTGGACCCATAAGTCTCTGTCAGTAGTGTGAGGCTGTATCTTTCTCACATAAGATCGGAGGTGCATCTTGGGACATGAAACCCCACCATACTTGGAAAACACTGACACCTTGAACATTGGCGGAATGAGAATCCCAGACACCAAACCCAGCTCTTCAAAGTCCAACCCAAGCACTTTCTGAATCTCCATTGCACTCAGACGCTCTTCCAGTTGTTTGTACTTTTCGTCAGCTGGAGGATACTGCTCTTCATTGTAATCAGTCTCATTATCAGATTCCCTCGGACTAAGGTCTTCCTCTCTTGTCTTAACCTCTTGGTTATCTCCTTCTTTGGACGAAGATGTCAGCTTAACCACTTGCCTTAACGGTCCCTTGAATCTCATTCCCAGATTTACCTCACCAGCTGTCCTCCTTGGCTTCTTAGTCTTGTCCTTAACAATCAAGGCTTTCAGTTCCTCTTGCCCTTTGGCTAGAGCCATGATCATTTGTTGAAACTTGGCATTTTGAGTTTGTAGATCCTTCTCTGTCTATTCGAGATCCATTTCTTTACAGCTAAAATAAACAGCGAAGAACATGAGAAACCTATTATGAACCCTGTTTATGCAATGATATGTATGGCATGTGTATGCAATGATTTCAAGGATTTCGGGAAATTTAAATTTTCGAACCAAAATGAAACAAATATTTTATTAGTAGAATTCAAAATACAATTGCCTTTTTAGAGTTTCAATTGAAGGTTCAAAAAACTTAAAAAATCAGGTTTCCCATGGGCGCTTCCTCTTCACGCCGAGATATACATTAAGGCTTCTTTCCTCACGAAGTTTCTTCGCGAGCTCTAAAACTTTCCTCTCATGGGCATAGAAATAGTATTTATAGGTATCCCGCTCTTTCTTCAGCTGAATCTAGGATCTTTGTAATTCTTCAAGATCAGTGGGCATATCGGGATGAAGAACCGTATAGGGAATATCCCCTTCAGTAATGGGCTCCATAATCACTGGTAAGATGGCTACATATGGAATCATAATATTCTGAGCATGAGCTTGTACCCATTGGAGATAAGGCTCCATAGGAATGGAAGTCTTCGGCCCCAATGTCTTGATGTCAAATTTGTTTACCATGCCTCAAGCTCGTATGAAACTCTGGCGATACCCTTGAACATCATCCTCATAGTTAAACATAATGCCATGGATAAGCATCTCATGAGGACCATCCCTTTGAGCGTAACCAAATTATCGCAGAGCCATAGAAGGATTATAGGTTATGCCTCCCCTAATGCCAAGTAGTGGGTCATTAGGGAATTTCCCGTGGAGGTCAATAATAGAAATATCTCCTATAGACCAGGAATACTAGAGAATATTCATGTGAGAATGTGACATTATCCTTTACGACCAGCCCAAACCTTCTTCATTCTTCAGTACTGTCTTAGGGAGGTAAGAAATAAACCACCTCGAAAGTAATGGCACACATCACATAAGAATCCCTCTTTTCTTTGTGGTACGCGTGTGGAAGGTATGCAAGATGTCTCCGAGTAAAGTGGGCACAGGGTTGCGAGACAGGAAGACCTTGATAGAATTCACATCAATGAGTAAGTCCGGATTAGGGAACAATACTAACCCATAGATGAGAAGGTCCAAAACCTCCTCAAAAGCCTGGAAGTCTAAATCATCCCAAAACAGCTGAGCCTTCTCTATTAGGAACTTGGCTAGAAAACCCTTAAGTCCGCTTCTTATTTCCCAGTTGGATACAATGTCGGACCGTTTCAGGTGTAAAGCTGCTGCAATGACCTCCGACTTCGGAGCTTCTTCCAAGCCGGTGAAAGGTAACTGGTCCAAAATAGGTATACCCAATATCTGAGAGAACTCTTCCATGGTGGGTACCAGCTGATAGTCTGGAAAGGTGAAGCAATGGTTCTTAGGGTCAAAGAATTGAAAGAGCGCACTCATCATCTTCTCATAAAAACCTGAGGTAACCAGATTGAGGAGTCGACCGTAGTTCTTGGTGAATGAGGAAGTCTCAGAAACCCTGGATACTAGCTCTTTGAGTTGAAGTGGTATTCTCACAAAGCTGATTCAGATGGTATTTCTACAAGCGGAAGCCATAATCTGCAAAACAGAACAAAGATAAATTCCCCTAATCCTTGAAATGGTTAGCGTAATGAAGAATGAATGTTTATGATGCATGATGTCATGTTTAAGAAAATTAATCTCACACAAGCAAAGCACACAAGACCTTAGGTTTAGGCTTGCATGGGGTTTATAGGTAAATACCCTCTTGAGTTTAGTTGGTTTCAAACTTGTCCTAAAAATAGTAACTGAGTTCTAAGGAGTCTCAATATCACTGATCTTTCTTTATCGGTATTATTTCAGTTTAGCAATCTTTTCTTGTGACCGAAACATCCCGAAAGTCTGATCTAAATGAGTGTAGTATCGAGTATCAACCGATTCTCAGCTTTATACTGAGGCCGGCTATCTCACTACTTTCTAATGGCCAAGTTTGTTTAACTAAGGTTCTAAGATTCGTTAGTGCTTCACGACACCACGCAACGGCCCCGTATTCTCCTCGATTCGACACAAGGGATACCGGTACCAACCAAAGTGTCACACCAATACAGTTATCCCTTCAACCATATCGATATACGCCGTACAATCTCCACGATCTATTGTTGTTTACCTAAAAAGATGCCCCAGATCCGGGTAGAGGATCTATAGTATCCCAAGAAAACCTTTAAGAGTAAAGAAATCAAAACAAACAAGTAAAGTAATTTATAAATGAACTAGACCCTAAGGTAAACCCCACTTTTTTATTTCCCCAGTAGAGTCGCCAGTTCTGTGATACGGTGGTAGAACCGACTGTTATACTGGTTTACATTTTGTATTCGCAAATGTGCGATAAGCAAGAGTCGCCACCGAATTTTATTTTATCCAATAAAGGAAATTGTGAAAAGAATAGAAAAAAACCTTTTCGAGTGTTTTCTGAGTAAGGGGGGTAGATTATGGAAAGGGGAGGTGTTAGCACCATTTCCATCCATGGTTTTCCATGGGCTCTTAGGTACTTGCTCATTTTTAAAATTGCTTTCGTGTTTGTGTGAAAAAGTTTTTGTTTGAAAATCCCTTAGTGCGACGATTCGCTTTATGATAACCCTTGTATCAGTCCTCAAGAGTGTGATAAATCATTTTGAAAACTTTGTTTGAAAAGTGTTCGAAAGTGTGGTGTGAAAATTTGTTTGAGCAAGTACCTAACATTTATCTACCTACTCGAAAAGGACTGTTCTTTTCCTCCTATCCTTTAGACCGTGTTATCCTACTATTAGTGAGTAGGTAACCCTAGTCGTTGGATGTTGAGGGACTATCGAAAGGGGCGTAATGGTCATCGAAGGAAACATGTAAGGATACCTTAGTATTTCGAAGGGACTATCGTCATAAGATCATTTCTCGTAGGCAACTCGAGGGACATTTAGGGACTATGATCTTTATGATGACTTTAAACTGAGGGTCTTTGCTAAGAGTATCCCTATGTTCGAGGGACATGACCATTTTCGAAGGTAACCAAAGTGGGAAATACCCTAGGGGTGTAAGTGTGCAATAGTGTGCTTTCTTCAGATATTTTATCTTGCAGTTTAGTGATCTATTGATTGACTGATTAAGCATACACGTCTAGGTTATTAGCAATTTATATACAGGCATATAATATAGTGCAGAAAGTAAAACCTACAGTAATTACAAAGCTTTGGAGCAATTACATTTATATTTGACTAAAAATGTAAAATGCGGAAATTAAAACTCTAATTAAGCTATTACAAACCGGGCACAGTTACATAATTAACAAAAAATGCTAAAGTAAATAAATGCGCGCATGAATTGAAAATACGTCTAAAACCCTAAGTGAAAAGAATTTTTTTGTTTGTTTTTGTTATGAAAAGAAATTGAATTAAAAATCCTAAGTCTATTAAATTTTAGTTTTTTTAAAGAAAATATTAAAATAATTAATTAATTAATTGACAAAATTAATTTAATGTAAAAAACTAAGCCTAATGTTTTTTTGGGGTTTTTCTTTTTAATGTTAATTAAAGCTTAGAAGAAGTAAGGACACACAACCAAAAGAAAGGAAACAAAATCGAAAGACCAAAAACGGGAAACAAAAAGAATGTATTCTGGGAAGTAAGGCCTGGATCGAAGAGGCTTGGGTTGCCTTTTGATTCAGAGGGCTGATCGAAGACCTTGTTCGAGGGTCTCGGGGGTGCTGGATTTGCAAGCAAATTCGTTAGAAATTGAAAATGAAAGGCCTGGGATTTGAACCCTGGTCCATTCGATTGCACGAATTCCCTTTCACCACCTGAGTTGCTTGCTCATTCGAAGTACATGACACCTACTTTTGGTCCTGCAAATTAGTTAATTTGAAACTAAACAAAACAGAAAACATCTCATTCGAACTCAATCCCTGAACCCATATCTGGGTTGGTTTCGGTTTGTCACAACCGGTATCACGGGTTTTAAAAGTAACCAGCTTCGAAAAACTCTATCCATGGTGTTCAAATGTATGAACACTGCAACTTGCATACACTTTGTTAAATCGCTCACAAATAATAACAAAAACTATGAACATGCAATCATGAGTCTAATTTAAGATTAAGTGGGATTGAATATTTTTACCACTGGAGGCGCCTGGATCTGCAGTCTTGGGTGTGAGATGGCTGGGGCACGAACGAGTGTACGCCTGTGTGAACTCCAAGAACACGATCAGAGTGTCGACCTGGACGAAAGGTGCCTACAACGAATTTTTAACAACTTTAGAATTTGATGCTATTTTATGGACTTTCGTGGGGCATGCTGGTGTTTTTGCGAGGCAATATATGTATGTCTCTGTGTGGTAGTCTCCATGTGTTCCCGTGTGTTTTTCTCTGAGATCATGAGGTTTATATAGACAAGGAAATTTAGGTCAACATTTATGTATCAAATCTTGGTCCATTATGATGAAGAGATTTGATTTGATTTCATCATAAAAACTTACTATATTTGATTCAATCAAGTGCCAATCTATTTTCATGCGTTACTGCCAGCCTGTTATGAGTTGTTTGGGCCTCCAATATGATAAAAATTGAAAGCTGAACTGTCCCTGCAGATTCACTTCCCTTCGAGTTTGCTCTCTTCGATGGCTCTAAGCTCCAATTCAAATTACTCAGAGCTTTCCTCATCAGAGCATTGTTTTCTTCGAAAGCTCTGAACTTTAATTCGAATTGCCCCAGCTTCGATGTCATAGCCCCTTTGATTGAGTCGCCCTCTACTTCGATTTCTTGATTTGAAAAGAATCACTCTGGTTGAATCAGCTCTTGTTGAGTTATGAACAAACAAGGCAAGAATCTGGCCTTTAATTCAAAAATTGAATCCATGATCAACATTGAATTCTTGCCATATTTGCAAGGAAAACATGCCACTTTTTCATGTTCAGTGTACTTGGACATGTTTTTCGAGTGCCCTCTTGATGACCTCTTTCGAGTGGCCTGGAAGGAGTTCTTCGAATGGCCCTTGTCCAAATACCAATCGAAGGGTATTTATTGAAATGTCAATCGAAGAGTCCTTTGCTACGCCAATCGAAAGATCTTGTCCATGCCAATCGAAGGACACGATTAACATGCCCGTTGAAGCTGCTTTGACACAATGCTAAATCGAAGGATCCCTTGCCATGCCAATCGAAAGGCTTGGCCCAGGGTGCCAAACGAAAGGATCTTTCAGAATGCCAATTGAAGGCCTTGACACAATGCCAATCGAAAGGCTTGTCATGAGGCCAAATGAAAGACCTTGTGTCCATGCCAATCGAAGGGCTTAGCCACAATGCCAAATTGAAACATTACTTGGTTAACATGCCTGTCTAAAGGTACTTTGTACGCTCTAACGGAAAACAACCTTATTTAAGATGCCCGTCGAAGCTGCCTTGTTGGAAGTGCCCATCGAAAGGCCCTACGCCAATTGAAGGACCTTTTGTAGATGTCAGTCGAAGGACCTTTTGTAGATGCCAATCGAAGGACCTTTTACAGATGTCAATCGAAGGACCTTTTGCATATGCCAATTGAAGGATACTTAACCATCATTTGAAAATTTTCCTTTTCTTTAGGAAAAGATTTGTAACCACCTATGCAAGAGGAAATCTTGGAAAAAAATGAGAGGGCAAATTTTGAGGTACAACAGTTATAATAGATAATTAGTATTTAAAGTTCTTGCAAACCCCCATTTGTAATTATGTACCCCCCATCCCTAAATGATGTAATAGCGTAGGACTTTACATTTATGCAATTTATCGCTTTCAAATATAAATGCTAGTAATTAGGGTATGTATGGAAAGACATGAAATCAACAAATAGATAACCATAATCAAGACTAAATGCATGTAAATCAAACACACCTTGCACACTAGCACCCTTAGGGTAATCCCGCTTTGTTGCCTTTTGGAAAATAGTCATGTCCCTCGAACATGGGCGTTTTAGCAAAGACCCTCGATAAAATATCGTAGTCCTTCAATGACCCTCAATGTTGCCTTCGATAAACAATGTAGTCCCTAAACGACATTGCTAAAACGTCCCATAGGTTGCCTTTTATGACTATACAAACGTTCCACGCCCGTCCCTTCACATCCAACGATAAGGTTTCTTACCAAAACAATGGTAAGATAACAACATCTAAAGAAGGAGGAAAAGAACTTTTAATACCTTTTGAGTATGTAGGTTACTCCTAGTTGCTTGCTTGCTCACAAAAAATATTTTATACACCAACACTTCACCTTGAAACATTTTTCAAAAGACAAAACACTTTGTACGCGTTCTTATAGAGACAAGAACCATTACAAATACATTCTTTTCAAAATAATTTCAAAACCCACATCACAAACACACTTTCAAAACAAAAGCAAGTGATCTAGCAAGTAACTAAGAGCCCGTAAATAACTATGGATGGAAAGGGTGCTAATACCTTCCCTTTTCATAACCTACCCCCCGAACTCAAGAAATATCTCGAAAGGTCTTTCCTGTTCTTTTCAGCCTTTCCTTTTGGATAAAAGAAAAGTCGGTGGCGACTCTTGCTATCCACATAATTGCGATAAAACGCAAAACATACCAAGTCAGTTCTCCCACCGCGTTACAACTAGGTATGAGATGAGACTTTGTATGTGAATCTGAGCATTGACGTGTTTGAAATTTCTGTGCAAAAAAATGTTGAAACTGTGACTTTAAGCTCAATTATATTTGTTATTTAAGGTTCATTTGATGAAATAATTGATGCGATGATGTTCTATGCCATGAGATTTACAATTTTGGTGTTTGATTTTTTTCCATCGAGAATTGAAGGAGATATAAGGATGTGAACTAGGGTTGTTGAACACGGGTTAGGGTTTATTCATCTGGTTTTCTCATAATGCCTAGCAAAGAAGATGACACGCTATTGGCTAGTTCTGGATATGAACCTGTTGACCGGCCCCCACTGACACTATGGCATCTTTTAATTTTTTATAATTTTTCTTTTGTTTTCTTATTTGTTCTTTCAATTTCCACCATTTTATTTAATTTTGTTTCGCAAGTTTTAATTTCTCCAAAAATTCTAAAAAAAATTGTATAGAGTTTTTTTTATGAGTCTATTTTCATAATTTGATTTTTATTTGATTTTTAGAAATTTATTGATACATTAATTTAATTAATTAATTAAGTGTGTCATTTTCTTTGAATTCTTGGTTTAGTTTAGATTTAGATTTTATTTTTAATGTTTCCTTAATCTAAAAATTATGCAAGAATATTTTTGATGTTCTTTAATGTTTTAAATAATTTTGTGTATTTTAAAACCATATTTATTATTAATTTTGCTTTGAATTTAAAATTTTTGAAGTTAAATGTCCATAATTAGGGTTTTTCTTATTTATGCTTAAAGATTGATTTAATTCACTAATTTTATTTACTTCTAAAAATCAGAATAAATTTGTTTAGGGTTCTTGAGCATCTTAGGATCATATAAACGATTTTTAATCATTTTTATCCTCTGAATTTCCTTTTTTTTTATAAAATATTTCGCTTGAGGTACCTAGGTTGATGACTTTCTCAACTAGTTTTTTCAATTGAGGATCATTTGCATATCTCCTAAGATTTCCAAGAATCCTAAGTGTTGTTTCTGACTCTTATAAGTCTTGAGGATAGTAAATTAATTTTGGTTTGAATTTTAAAGCCCTCTTTCTATTTTTGTTTAATTTATCTAGTGAATATGTTTCATTGGTCTTGTGGGATTTTGTTGAGTTTTATTTGGTAACTTATGAACTTATTTAGAGGCCAATTCTTGGACACATTAGTTGTTGATGATCATTTGTTTGGCCATTCTTAAAACCCTAAATTGCATAGTTGTATAGAATTTGGTTTGATCTTGGGTATTCTTTGAATCCAATGACCTTGTATGAAGGGTGACATGTTCAAGGATAGTTCTTCAAGAACTTGAGAACCATTTGACTTCATTTGATTCATTTATCATGTGATAATTTCTTTTGCCTAATTGGTTTTATGTTGATGTATAAGGAATGCACTTTGGGCAACCCATAAGGAATCAACTTCTTCTCTTCCTCTCTAATCCTCTTGATATGATGAGAGACTTGAGTTCATATTCATTAACCATTCAAGTGCCCTCTCATTATCTATTTGTTTGGTAGACTTTGAAGTTAATTGTTCATCTTTTGAGATCATGTTTTAATATATTGCCTTTGAACATTCCTATTTTAATATCATTGATCCAAAATGATTGAAATATTTTGAATTCACTTCTGACTTCTAATTCCTTTGATGTCTCAATTACAATGCTCCTCGATCCATTGATTGATATTCAATTTTCAATTCATTATGGTGATAAGATAGAAGCCACATTGTGTTTTATTGCACCTAGTTTTAAACGTGTGAAATGGTGAAGCTCTTAGAGTCTTGGGATCCAACTTATCTGCTTTATCATTGATCATATATTCTCTCTTCTCATCTCGTTTCCCATGCTTTAGATTGTGCATTCATTTATCAATCAAACATATTGACACTTTAGAAGCTACATTTTCTTCTTTGACTTGAGTTTTTGAACTTCTTGGTTGATGTTTCTTTCTATTCTTTGAGCCAAGTCCTTGTTGATGATACTTAGTGTTTGATACTTCCCATAACACTTAAGTATATCAACATTTGCTTACTTTCACAAGTATTTAGTTTACTATGCTTGTTTCATCATGTGGACTACATGCTTACTTGTTTGCCAAGTTTTCTTGAGATCAACTTTCATATATAAGGTGGTGGATCTATTCTTTTGGTCATGCTTGATTTTTCATCTTTAGTTTACTTATAATTCAAGTCATTCTATGTTTCATGGTTAAACTTTGCCTACTTGTTTACTTCTAAACCTTTTCAACCACTCACTTGTTTTGCCTAGTTTTGGTGTGTTACTTTGAGACTTCCCATGCTATCTTTTATGGTTGTTTGTGATACTTGAATTTTAAATATTATAGGTCACTTGCTTATTACTTGTGTGGTTTTACACACTATTACCATGATCCATCCTCATCTATACCCTATTTGATGCTTATATGCCTTTAGGAACATGATATGGTTTGGTTTTGACCACTTCTTGCTTCAATATTTGAATACGCTTAAGTGTGATGCCATAGGGGTGTTCATAGGATATTTATGCATATTAACTACATGTCTTTTCTTCTTAACTCATCTCTTCTAATGCTCAAATGCCATTTCTAATTGCTCATCCACTTGTAATCACTTCACTACTCAATTTGAATGATGCTTGTGCTCTTTTGTACTTATACCATGGTTTCAATGCCTAATTGAACTTCTTCTTGATCATGAGACTTGTTATAATTGAATAAAATTTCTATGATTGCTTCTCTTTTGTCATACATGATTTTTCTTCCAACTTATTTCACTTTCTAGCATTGTGTTGTACCCCAAAATTTTCCCTCTATTCTCAAGGAATTGATCAGACAAAATCATCTCCGAAGCACTGAGACTCCAAATTAGGGTTTTGACTGAGAATGACCAATCTTGGACTTTTGACCTAGTACATTGGTTTGAAACATGATCTCAAGGATTCAAGTACATCATTTTGACCTAAGCACATACTTCAATTCATTTCCCGAGACCCGTGGATTGATAGATGAAATTTGGTCAACTGATGAAAAAATCAACCGTTAGAAAAATTTAATCTCAAAGACAAAAATGCATGCAATCAAACACAATTTTCACACACGCACCTCTAGGGTAACCTCGCTTGTTTCCTCGAAAAAATAGTCATGTCCCTCGAACGTGGGACGCTTTAGCAAAGAACCTCGATAAAAATATCGTAGTCCCTCGATGACCCTTCGACGTTGCCTTCGGTAAAACGATCTTAGTCCCTCACAACAATTGCTAAAGCGTCTCATAAGTTGCCTTCTATGACTATACGACGACCCATGCCCGTCCCTTCACATCCAATAATAGGGCTTCTTACCAAATCAATGGTAAGATAGCAATATCCAAAGGAGGAGGAAAAGAACTAAGACCCTTTTGAGTAGGTAGAATGCTCGTAGTTGCTTACTCACAAACTAAAACCATCTCCAAACTCACACCAATCACAAACACATTTCAAACAAATAATTTTCAAAGTGATCAAGCAACTAAGATCCCGTAGATAACTATAGATGAAAAGGGTACTAACACCTTCCTTTTTCATAACCTACCCCCCGAACTCAAGAAAATATCTCAAAAGGTCTTTCCTGTTCTTTTCACCCTTTCCTTTATTGATAAAAGAAAAGTCAGTGGCGACGCTTGCTATCCGCAACAATTGCGATAAAATGCAAAATGCCCAAGTCAGTTCTCCCACCGTATTACACATTGCATGAGGACTTATGTCCACTTAAGTTTATTAAATTGTTTTTGCTTGTTTGATTTGATTGAGATTCTTTCTCAAGCATGCTTATATGATGATGATAAAGTCTTGATGTGTTTTCTACTGACTTATACACTTCTTCATCCCTTTCAATTCACTTCACCTCCATATGCTATGATAATTTAGGCATTTGACACATAAACCTTCACTAGCTAGTGTGCTTACATGTGTGACTTCTCTTGTGACTTTTAAGTCCTTACCTCTTGAGCATGACCCTTAGGGGATCCTTTTATATATAATAATGGTTACCTTGATGCAATGTTTCTGCCCTTTGTATGCTTACTACTTGTCTTAGACTTAGGTCAATTCTTGCCACTTGTTTGAGTTTCATATCCCCTCACTATGCAGGCTTGCTTTAGTTAAGTGGTGTTTGTTAACATGTGACTTCTTGGTGATAACTTGTGATATATTAAATCATGTTTAGAATTATGTATCCATCATTTCCTATTATTTTCTTATTTCTTTTAACATTGTTTGAAGTTATGTCTTCTATTTGCTTAGTTATACTTCTATTTGCCTAGTTAGGTGATTTCATCTTCTTCTTGACCTATGATGCCTTGTTTATGGTTTGGTTAGACACTTAACATGTTATGTGTTGTACCCCAAAATTTGCCCTCCCATATTTCTCAAGACATTGCAAGAATAATCTCCAAGTGGCTCAAGATTGCTCAAGAGTTGGACAGTCAAGTCATCTTCTAAGGCAGTCAATCTCAAATTAGGGTTTTGTGTTGCATCAAGGTCCTTACATCCAAAATACCTAGAGTGCTCCCCAATGTCCTAATATGTTCTCAAGATCATCCATGTCAAATTTCAAGCCTTGCAGAGGAAGTTTGGTCAGTCAATTGCTCAAGAGGTCCAAAGATCGATTGTGCTAGGGCAAAAGTCAATTGTGACCTACAAATAGTCAAACTTCAAGATTTTTTGTCAACATTATCATTTTGAAGGATATTTCATCTTTTGATCAAGTTTTGATCATGATTCGTCAAGGATTGCTCAAAATTCATCAAGACTCAAAAGTTGCTAAATTAGGGTTTTGTAGAAAAAGTCAAACCCACTTTGACCAAGCATAACTTTCTCATACTTTATGAGAAATGACCCATCCAAATCTCATTTCGAAGAGGATGCAATTTCCTGCAATCCACATTCATACCCAAAGATCAAGAAATGCACTCACAAAAAGTTACAAATTTGGACATTATAGGTCATTTTTGAAAGTCAACAAAAAAACCTTTTTTTGCCAAAACGTATAACTTGAGCATGGTATATCAAAATGGGATGATACCAAAAGGGTTGGTTATATTACATCTCAAGGTTTCTAAAAAGTCCAAGAACACGTCCAAAAGTTCAAAATTGAAGAAGTTATGCATTGTTGAAGTTGGGCATTTTTCCAAAATTGCCAAAAGTCAACTATCCCCAAAACTTCAAATTTTGTCAAATGGGCCCACTTTTTTCCACTTGATTTGATCTTGTCACACTACACACATGTCCTATCTTCAGTCTTGTGTTCATTTATTTATTTTTTTTATTTTATTTGATTTTTATTAAATTAATTCATTTTAAATCAATTTAAATCCAAATAAAATCTAAATTTTAATCCCTTGATATCTTTTTGATTGATATAGGCCTTAATTGTCATCATGGACATGATCAAAATCGTATCTCACCATATCATGAACAAATATTGGATTTTTGGACAAATTTGGAAGCTTTTTCATGGAGGATCAAATCAAATCCTAAATCATCAATGCCTAAGGATTCAAAGCCCAAAACTTGACCTAATTCACTCCATGTTACTTATACAAGGCAAAGGATACGATTTCAGAACCTAGAGGCTGCTAAATCATAAAAACCAAACTTGAAAAAAACTTGAAAAAAGCTTGAAATCGAAATCACTCTTAGAGGCCGATTCAAAGCAAAAACTCAACGTAGACCCCTTGCTGGACATCCACTGAGTCTGTAGCAATCAAAAGCAAGGCCATTCACCTTCCCAATCGCGCTGTAAGTCCCTTTGAAAACCGCTTGACATTTGAAATCACATATCATTATTCTTGCATTTTCTTGGCAAAATCTTTACACAATCATGTTTATCGTTCCACTTAGAACCTTTCTGCATCATTTGATTGTGTTTATGTGATCTGTAGTGCCATACCCGAACCTAGGGTTTTGGAAGTTTGTTTTTGGGTGTTTTCTTTGCAGGAAAAATTGGAACCAATAATGGACATAGGCGTGTTCAGGAGGAAGAGACGATCATGGCTATGGTCTTGGAATCAATTTCCATGGTCTAGAACTCGTTTTAGGATGAACCCATGGATTTAGCTGCGGATAAAAATCCGTAGGTAAATAACCAGGGCTGGGCGAAGAAGATGACTACGTGTCCCCACCCCATTCGTTGGTTCAAATCTCGCGCATTTTCTTTTATAATTCTGGCATATTATTTGTTTTGTTGTATAATAATTGTTATCCATTATAATAACAATTGAAGTGTAGTGGTGCAGTGGCAAACGCGTTAGTTCAAATTCCAATAGGACCTGGGTTCGAATCCCAGGTCCCCCAAATGCATTTGTTTTATTTTTCAACAGGTAATTCCATGCATTATCCAAGGCGCAACACATCATACATCATCACCCAGATGCTTGCCAGATGACCCTAGGCCAGATCTGGTGGTCAGGAATGAAAGTCCACCATATGCTCTAGTCAACAAGCACACGTGGGATCCAGAAAAGTCATGCAGGCCCAAACCCCCCTTTGGGTTATTTCTATTTCCCTTTTTATTTTCATTTTATTTATTTGTTTTGTATTATTTTTTTATTATTTAAATCACTAACCAATTAAAACCTTTTTCTCATAAAATAAAAAAAAAACCAAAAATATATTTTATTTATTAAAATTAAACTCATCACTTTATTTTTGTAAATAAATTAATTCAATTAATTTAGTTTTAAATAGATATAACTTTTAATATTTTTGCAATATTTAAAATCAATATAGATAATTAGGTTTTACTAACTTTAAATCAAATTTATTTTATTTCTTTAAATATTCAAAAATCCAAAAATATCTTTTTTAATTAATTAATTTGATTTAATTTAATTGTTAACTTAATTTAATTTCTTTTAATTCAAAAATAACAAAAAATGCTTTCTTTCAAAAAAGGGTCAAAACCCTAAAAATTTCGCATCCGATTTAATTTCTTGCACGCGATCTATTTTACCATATTGATGTAATTGTTTCCCGGAATGTAATAGCTTTTAACTAGGAATTTATTTTACCGCTTTATTTTATTTTCCGCATTTTAATTTCAAGGGTTGTTTTTGGCGATGTAAATACCCGACGCCTTTGTAATAGTTTAGATTTAATTTCCGCAAATTTAATTTCCGCAACTCATAAACTGTTAGATGTTTGGTAATAGGGAATGCATGACAAGATCGAATGTATGAACTTAAAATCAACATAGCTCACCCATGACATGTACAAAGACAACAATAACTGAAAACAACACACTCGCACATGCGTACTCTTAGGATACACCTCACTTGGTTGCCTTCGAACGTGGTCATTGAGTATAGGAAGTTTTAGAGGTCGCCCTCTTGTCCAAAGATCATAGTTGCTTCAAAACGGTTGCCTCGGAAAAATGATCTAAGACATTAGGGTTACCGCTAAGGCATCCTAACATTGCTTTAGTGACCACACGTCCCTTAATCGAATTGACCCTTAAACTCCAACGACGATGCTACCTACTCATCAATAGTGGGATAGCATTGTCTAAAGGACATTAGTACAGATTGATTCCTTTTTCGAGTAGGTAGATGGTTCTTAAGTACTTGCTCTTTTAAAACAAAACAAAAACTTTTCGCACTTACACCTTTCAAACAAAAAACTTCTTTCAAACCCACGAACACAAAGAAAAGCAATTTTTGAAAACACTTTGAGTAAGTACCTAAGAGCCCGTGGATAACCACAGATAGAAAGGGTGCTAACACCTTCCCTTTCTATAATTTACCCCCCGGACCTGAGAAACATCTCGAAAAAGGAATTTTTCTGTGCTTTTTTCCTTTCCTTGTTGGATAAAATAAAAGACGGTGGCGACTCTTGCTTACTGCGACATTTTGTAAAAACAAACGCAAAACGCGAACCAGCATTCCAAAACAGTCAGTTCTCTCTCCCACCGTATCACAGAACTGGCGAATCTGCTGGGGAATTAATAAGTGAGGTGTACCTTAGGATTAAATCATTGTGTTTTCAATTACTTGCTTTGTATGCTTTATATTTGTGGGCTTGTATCAGAGTTACTATAGATCCTAACCCGGATCTGGGGATACCCTTTAGGTAAGTAGCAATAAACTGTGAGGGAACTGTACAGCGTAGACCGATACGGTTGAAGCAGTAGCTACGTTGGTGTGGCACTTTAGATTGTACCGATATCCCTTGTGTTGGAACGAGGAGAATATGGGTCATCTAAGGGGTCATTAAGCACCAACTAACCTTAGAACCTTTAAATTGACCAACTTGGCCATAGAACAGTAGCAGTATGCTACACTCATTGAGACTAAACTCTCGCGATGATTCCGGCTGCAAGAAAAGGTTGCTAAACTGGAATTATGACCGATTGAGGGTAGTAAGTGATATTGAGATCCTCTAGAACCCGGTTACTATTTTTAGGACAGGTTTAAACCAACTGAACTGAAAGAGGGTAGTACCTAAGCTCCTTGCCAGCCTGAAATCTAAGGGCTCTCTGTGTGACTTGTGTGCCTTTACCATGTTTGCTATTTGTGGATACTTGTGATGTGAGTTTTCTATCATGACATCATGAGATCATGACATTGCATACATCTTGCATTGGACTAACCTATTTCAAAGACAGGAGGGATTCATCTTTGTTCTGTTTTATAGGTCATCATGATGCCTATGCGTAGGAATACCATCCGGATCAACTTTGTCCAGGTTCCCACTGTGCTTAAAGATTTGATTGCAAAGATGCCTGATACTACTTCCTTCCTCATAAGACATGGTTATCTTCTCAGTTTGGTCACCTCCAAATTGGACGAGCAGATGATGAGTGTTTTGGTCCAATTCTATGATCCATTGTACCATTGTTTTACTTTCCAGGACTACCAGCTGGTTCCCACCCTATAAGAGTTCTCTGAGCTGCTCGGTATCTCTGTTCTGGAGCAGACCCCGTTTACTGGTTGGGAGAAGATCCTTAGGCCCGAAGAGATTGCTTCAGCCCTTCATATGACCAAGGACGAGGTAATGGCTAATTGGGAGACTAGAAGTGGAGAAAAGGGCTTTCTGACTAAGTTCTTGGTTGGTAAGTGTTGTACCCCAAAATTTGCCCTCCCATATTCTTCAAAGATTTGCCAAATCAAAGCTTCAAAATTCTCCAAGGGTTGCACAGTGCAAGAGCCTCCTAAGCAGTCAAAATTAGGGTTTATGTTCTGATCAAGAAAATGAAGTTTCCAAAGGTCCAATCAAGTCTCACATGCCTATAAATATGGTCAAGCATCCTCATATCAAGTTTCAATACTTTCAGCACAAAATTGCACAGTCAAAAACCCTAATTGCACTACAGTCAACTGTAGGGGCAAAATGGTCATTTGACAGTCAAAAGTTCAAATTTTTGGTCAATATATCATTTTGAAGCCACAAACATCATTTGATAAATGCTTGATCATGATTCTCAAAAACTTGGCTCAAAAATCATCAAGATGCAAAAGTTTCCTTATTTGGACAGCTGAAAAAGTCAACTGTAAATTGACCAGGGCATAACTTTCACATGGATTATCAGAAAAATTCCATCCAAAGCTCATTTTGAAGAGAAATACATTTCCTACAACTCATATTCATACTTCAAGTCCAATAAATGCTCTCACAAAAAGTTATCAATTTCAACATTATAGGTCATTTTCAAAAGTCAACAAAAAGGGACTTTAAGTCAAAGGCCATAACTTGAGATTGGTAAATCAAATTGACATGGGACCAACGGCATTGGTTAGAGGACTCAAATACCTTTCCAAAATGTCCAAGAACATGAGAAAAGCTTAATAATTGAGCAAGTTATGCCTTGTAGAAGTTGGGAAATTTTTGGATATTTTGAAAAGTCAACATTGCTTCAAATAACCTAAAATTGCTAATGGGCCCATTTTTCTTCCACAATTCACTATCCAAGGCATGTGCACGACCACTTGGCCCAAAGGGAAGTATTTCTTCATTTTTTATTTATTTATTTGAATTTTTATTTATAATAATTCATTTAAATCAAATTAAATACATGGAAAATATTTAACCTAAGTTTTACAATCTTTTTTGCATGAAATCTACTCAATAATTCGTGCATATTCAAATAGGGAAAGATTTAGATTGATTGGATCATGATTTGTACAAAAACACATGGAAAATATTTGAAAAAAGATATTGAAAATCAAATCTTTCAAAGTCATGAATGCCAAGCTTTTTGTTTGATTTCTTTAACCTAATTCATTCCTACATATACAAGAAACATAACCCTAATGCCATTACCCACGCAGCTGCTCAGAAACCTGGAAAACAAAACTTGAAATTTTGTTAAAAAACTCAAAATTGAAAATCAGGTTTTAGGTTGATTCAAGGCACAAGACCAATTGCAAAAGCTTCCTCGTGTCCCCCTGAAGCTAACTGGATCACTCTCCAACCTTCATACGCCCAGAATTGGTACCATGGATTCAAACTGTTTCAAAAAAAATGCATAATCGTGTTTCATATTTAAGGCATTTTCATTGCGTTTTTTTGATGCATTCACACTAATTGACTTGTTCTAATGCTAACCATGTAACTTAATTGTGTTTTTGAGCTGTGTACGCGATTATGCCATTATCGTTTTCTAGGGTTTACAGGACCTTGGATTAGGGTTTTTCAAATAAGGAAAAATTGGCCTTTCAGACTTGGACCATTGAATCCAGCATGCTCAGACGACCACAGGGCTACCCTCGCGCCCAATTTATGAAGCCCCTAGGGCTAGTCGCTATTTTCTGATATGTTGCCTAAGGGAACGGTGTAAAAACCGTTGCCTATGTTTGTTGTGTTTTCAGGAAAAATGAAGATGTGAGGAAGATGATGACGTGTGGAGCAATGATTGGGGTATTCAAAAATTCGCGCGCAGAAAGCATTTAGCGAATTGTCTTATATTATAATGTTTATTAGTTATTATATATTAAACGCGTATGGGTTGATTCAGTGGCAAGCGTAGTTGTTGGTAAAGTACATGACCTGGGTTCGAGCCCCAGGTCTTCACTCTCTTCATATTATTTTGTATTTAGTGATTCCATGCAGGTTCAACATCAAAGCACATCATGCGCTCTCAAAATCAAACCATTCACAAAGCCAGGGAGATCAAATCAAAGGCTCAGATCTAAGGAACACAATGCACCCTAGTCAACACGCCAGCATGCTACCTGGAAAAGGTCAAACAGACCAAGGTTAATGGGCCAGATTTCTAAAGATTCACCTCCATGTTGGGGACTACAACCCCCCTTGGTTTGCAAATTCTTTTAACTTTCTTTATTTTTTTTATTTTTTATAAATTGCTTGTTTAATTAATTTAATATTTTCATAAAATCACAAAATACCATAAAAATCAGAAAAGATCAAAAATTAAATATATTTAATTAGTTAATATTTTGTAAATAAATTTGCATGTAAATTAATTAGTTTTAAATTAGGGTTTAATTTAATATTTTCATAACAAAAATCTAAAAAACATAGAATTAGGTTTGATTAATTTTCATCTTTTTATTTTTCTTTCATGATAATCAAATATTTAATATTATTTATTTTATTTATTTTTATAATTAAATTTGTATATAAAAATTAGGGTTAATTTAGGTTAAAATTCAATGTTTTCTTAATAAATTAAAAGCCACTAGAATTAGGGTTAGTATTTATTTTAATTAATTCTTTTTTCACTAAAATCCTAAAATACTAAAAAATACCAAAAACATCTCCTTTTCTTTTTAATTAATTAATTCCATGTAATTGTAATTTTGCAAAAAGGGTCCAACGCCCTCGTTTCGATTTAGTTCTTATGCGCATATTCATTTTATTTCGCTTAAATGTTTATGTATCTCTCCCAAGGCCATGTAACCTTTTAATTTTCTCGCACTTTTCTTTACTTTCTTTATTTTCTGTCAAATCAGGTCCTGGTTTAATTTTGGCGATGTGGACCCGCGCCTTTTGTAATAGCTTAGAATTTTTACTTTCCCGCAATATTTTTAATTGTTAACAAATGGCATGCAAGAATGAATGACAAAAATAAAAACAAACGCATAGATCACTTTGACATGAACAAGACAAAAATAAACGAATCTGACACACAAATCACACACCACCCCTAGGGTACGCGTCACTGTTGCCTTGCCTCGAAAGGTGATCGTCGAGTAGAGGACGTATTAGTAAGTCCTCATGATCCGGGAACCTGGCATGAGGGTAGCTTCTAAGGTGTCTTCCCATTGCTCTGGTGATCACCATGTCCCGAACCTCGAATTGACCCGAACACCTCCAACGGTGGTGCTACCTACCTCTCAATGGTGGGATGGCACTACTTTAAAGGACATCTATACAGACGAATTCCTTAGGGTAGGTAGACGACTCTAGATACTTGCTCTAATTTCAAAACAAATTCAAAAAATACTTTTCACACCGACACCTTTTCAAAAAGCTTTCGAAAGCAACTTTTCAAACACTCTTGAGGACCGATACAAGAGTCGAACTGGAATTTTCAAAGAAACTTTTTAAAACCCACAGTTGAAAAGCAAACAAACCTTTTGAAAACACAAATGAGCAAGTATCTAAGAGCCCATGGATAACCATGGATAGAAAGGGTGCTAACACCTTCCCTTTCTATAACCTACCTCCCGAATCGAGAGCAATCTCTATAAGGAATTTTTCTGTGCTTTTGTCCTTTCCATTTGGAGAAAATAAAAGACGGTGGAGACTCTTGCTTACCGCGACATTTCGCGAACCAGCGTTAAACAATCAGTTCCAGATCCACCGATCACAGTAAGGACAATTATTTCTGGGATAGTCTAGACTTCAAGGAATTCAAAGATATTCTGGCTCTCTTGATATATGGCTTGGTTTTGTTTCCGAACTCTGACTCCTTTGTTGATGTAAATGCGGTAAAGATCGTCATCTCTCGCAATCCTGTACCCACTCTCTTGGGTGACATTCTTCATCAGCTTTATGCTCGTACTGCCCGAAAGCGGGGAACCTTGATGTGCTGTGCTCCATTATTGGCGAGGTGGTTTATTTTGCACCTCCCCAAATCAGTGCTGAAGAACAAAGAAGGCATGAGCTGGGCCTATAGGGTTATGTCTCTTTCTCATGATGACATTATCTGGACTCTCAAGGGTATGGATGAGGAGGCTATCATTGATCGCTGTGGGGAGTATCCCAATGTTCCACTGTTAGGAACCCATGGAGGAATTTCTTACAACCCATGCTTGGCCTTATGTCGGTTCGGGAGAGCCAGAAGAGAAGAACCTCATGAAATGCTAATGCCTAGTATCATCTTTGATTTTCAAGGGGATAGCGACGAGCAACGCCGTAGATTCATAAAGGCTTGGGATAGAGTTCACAGATCTGATCCACATGAGCTGGGTCCAAAGACTTCACTTCCGATGGATCCATATCTCAGATGGGTCCGTATCCGTGCCCAAAAGCTGGGTATGCCATATGAAGCCGTTCGGCCTATCATTGTTGAAATTGCTAATGAAGAAGGGGTTCTTCCAACCATCCTCCATCCTCATATGCCCACCGACATTGGGGCACTGAAAAGATCTTGGATGCAGTTGAGAGAGGAACGGGATGCTTACCGAGAGAAGTTCAATGAGCAAGAGCAGAAGATCCAGAGGTTGACTAGGCAGTTGGAGAACGAGCGGATTCTCAATGACTATGTCCGCACTGACAAGAAGAGACCATGGGAGCACTGATTGACCTTTGATTGTTTCTTTTCCAGTTTTTATTTACTTTTCAGTATTTCCATTCTTGTAACGCCCTTAATAGCATCAGTTGAACAATTTGAATTCCAAAGTTTATCTAATAAAGTGTGTTTCCTTTCTTGTTTACAAATTTGAATCTCCCGATTGTCTTTGAAATCATAATCATACGCATTTCATCCCATGCACTTCATAAACAGGTACCCATTACAGGGCTCTTATCTTCTTCGCTATTCATTTCAACAATGGTTTTCCAACCAGACAACCAAGATCTTCAAACTCGAGAAGCTCAGTTCAAGGATGTATTCCTAAACCTATCCAAGGGGAAGGAAGAGTTGAAAACACTCCTCGTTGGGAACTTGGTCAAGAAAAGCCCTGAAAACAATAAGGACGAATGTCTGTAACAACGACAAGATGAGTTCAGTGCCATGAAAACCCAGATGCTGGGGCAGATGGCTCTTATCCAAGGCTTAGCTCGGGAACAAGAAGAGCTGAGAACCATTATCAACCAGCTTCATCAAGACAGATACAACAACATGAAGCAAACAGTCAAGGCCGGGGACAAAGTCATTAATCAACTTACGAGAAGTTAAGGGTTTGGTTTGATGAAGAATAGACCTCTCTAAGTTGCTACTACCTCACAGGTCTAACAACAACCTTGCCATAAACAATGGGTTAATCAGAGTAAGCCGGATACACCCAAGAGGCAGTTTATCAAGCTCAACATGTCGTTGTCTCAAGCTTTACAACACCTGTTGAGATTGAATCTGGTGACGTTAATGGACCCTCCTAAGAATCCCAACATAGCCTCCCCAAGGTACAATCCTGATGCAAGGTGTGCATATCACTCCAACAGCCCGGGGCATGATACTAACATCTGTTGGGTGTTGAGAAACAAAATTCAAGACCTGATTGATGAAGGAGCATTGGAACTCACACAAGACGGTCAGATTGAATTCTTTTGCTATCCCCCCAAGGTTCATCATTTGAAGTGACAAGTACTGAGACGAGACGACTTTTTGCTCATTAGAATTTTCAAGTTGTGATTTTCTTTTGATTGTTCGAACATTTATTCATGTCAAACTTTATTACTTTATCAATGCATTGCATATGTCTGTTTTGAATCAATCCATTCGTATTTCACTAAATTCAAATTGCTTTCATTTTTTGTGATGATCAACTCTCGATTAAAAAATTCTAAGCCTTTAGAGGGAGGATGACGAAAATGATATCAAAATCTCTAATATATGCTTTTGAACAGACCCCGCTGATGAGGTACATGCATTGTTTCAAATCCTAAACAGTGGAGTTATAAGGAAGATAATCCCTAGTCAACCCCTTTGAGCCAAAGAAGTTGGAGTTTTTCTTTTCACAAATTAAAACCCTTAATTATAACCTGGGGCAGGGTAGTTTTCTCAGTTCATCCAGGTGCACAATGAATGGTGTGATACGGTGGGAGAACTGACTATGGTTTTGCGTTTGTTTTCGCAAATGTTTCGGTTGAGCAAGAGTCGCCACCGACTTTTTATTTTATCCTAACGAAAGGTTTAAAAAGCACAGCAAAAACCTTTGAGATTTTTCTTGGTTTCGGGGAGTAGATTATAGAAAGGGAAGGTATTAGCATCCTTTCTATCCATGGTTATCCATGGGCTCTTAGGTACTTGCTTAGATCAACTTGCCTTGGTTTTCAATTGTTTGAAATGGTGCTTTGTGTGTGGGTTTTGAAAAATGTTTTGAAAAGAGGCCAATGTGGTGGCAACCTTTGTAATGATCCATGTTGGTATGTATACAAAGGTGTATATCTTTTGAAAGGTTTTCCATGTTTTTGAAAGTTGTTTTGAAAGTGTTTGTGATGTATGGTTTTGAAAAAAAATAGGCAAGTGTTTTTGTTTTGCAAGTTTGATTCAAGTAACTAAGAGGCAAGTGTTTTTGTGATGTATGGTTTTGAAAAAAAATAGGCAAGAGTTTTAACCCTTTTAACAATTTTGTTCCACCATTGCATTTGGTGGACAATCTTGTGTTAGGATGTGACAGGGATAGGCGTGGGTCATCGTTTAGACCATAATTGCAATGGTGCCAAGTATCTTTGGGCAATTTTTCTTTAAGGGACTTTATCATTTTTAGGCAACTTTCGAAAGCGTCATCGAGGGACTATGATCATTTGATTTTGTTTTATTTTGCCCAAGGAGACCTAACATGCAATATGGCCCAATTTTTGAAAAGGCAACAAGTGGATGTAACCCTAGGGGTGTTAGTGTGCAAGTGTATTTTATTGCATACAAGAGTTTTTTCTTTGAATTAGGTTTTTCTATTTCATTGATTTTATCTTGCCATACACGTCCTAATTACTAGCAATAAGAAGCGGAAATATAAAATCCTACGCTATTACAACAATTAGGGGAGGGGATACAATTTATACATGGGGGGTTCAACGAGAAAAATAGACAAAAAAGAAAATAGCAAAAAAAAGATATAGAGAGAGAGAGAGGGAGCCCGCGCGCTGCTGGGAGGTCATCAGAAGTTCTGACTCAGATCCGCTGCCAGATGATCAACCTGTTAGTGAAACTGGATGAGTCAGAACTTCTGACTCTGGCACCTGCAAAACAGAACCTTGTTAGTGGCGAAATCAGAAGTTCTGATTTCCCTGCGCTGCAAGACAGAAGTTTGTTAGTGGAGAAACCAGAAGTTCTGATTCTGCTGAAAAGGCAATAACTCTCAGAGGTTCTGATATCATTGACAGCAAAACAGGCTTCAGATGTGCTAACGTCAAAGTCAACATTTGGCTTTTCCCTGTACTAATCAGAACATCTGCAATCCTGTTGTTACTCCATAAAACAGGAAACATATTTGGAACAGATCCAGCAAATACAAAAATGTTTCAGAGGTCAGAACCACCAAGGTCACAGGCAAATCCTATACTGGCTTAGAACGTTCTGAGGTATGAAAATCCTCAGAACATAAACAACAACAACATGATATTTACATTATGTTTATTTGAATATGCACAGCTGATGATGCTTAACAGCATGATGAGGGTCAGCAGGTGCTTACCTGACTGTTGGGAAGGTTTGTGGGTGAAAGTTAGCTTTTGGTTCTGGTGGTGTTCTGGACAGATTTTCTTTGAAAAGGGGAAGTAAAGGTGTATACTTATGTAGGGTCAGAAGTTTGGAGAGGGTGTCTTTGGTTTACATAAAAACTGGATATTTGATGAAGTTTGAAGGTGAGAAACTCAAAGTTATGAAACAAAGCTGGAGATTTTGGCAGAGTTTCAGAATGCTGTGTTGCTAGGAGTTCTGTTTCTCTCTTAGCAATTTTTCTGTTTCTTTTTCTGAACTCCTTTTGCAGTGGTGAAGACTCTCTATTTATAGGCAAAGTTCTTGTGGATGCCTTGAACATTTAAGGCGCCAACAGAGTTTGAATTTGTTCTTTGACAGAAATTCCTGGGAAGTTGTGATACAGATAGCTTTCAGCCTAGGTTGCAGCAGCAGGCGTAGATTGGGGAGAAGTGACCTCTGAAGTGGGCGGTGGCACGTAGACCCATGCCAGAATCTGTGCAAAAGCGTTTTCCAAGCCACACGTGAATGCTCAGGAGTGGTTGGAAGCATTAATGGGCATTAAATGGTGACAAGACCTATCAACATCAACATTCTGGTAATGGAAACCAGCGTTGAATCAGCAGCGTAAACCATGCTCTGGCCTTGGCTTCCTGTTGTCTTAGTAAGCTCTGGAGATTCTTTATCAGTGTAACACCCACTCTTCTGATCTTTCATCTTTTGATTTCAACCTGTTCTGAAGGAGCCTTCAGACTTTCCTGCTTCTCTTGCATTCCTTTAGCAAATTCTGACTGAGCTTATGTAACTGCTGAAGGGGCATGTTCTGTTTGAGGCTTACATATTAAACCACGTTTACAACTTCTGATTGAACTAACGTAGCTGCTGAAGAGCCAACTTCTGACCACGCTGAGCCAAGCTTGCAACTTCTGACCGTTTTCATCTGGAATGGGTCCAGAAGTTCTGAAGCGCTGATTTTTCTAAAAACACTTATTTTAGAGAAGCATTCTAAGTACTTAGAATTTGATTTTTCTCAAGATAAAAGCGTTGTTTCTGGAGTTCGTGAGATCCTCTTGCTCTGGTAAGTGGCTTGCTTGGGCAAAGGGATAACTCAGGACTTGGATTTGTTTCAGGGGGACCTTGAAAATCCAAGATGGTTTCCTGAAGAAAGGGAGGGCAAATTTTGGGGTACAACAGTTGCCCCTGTTCAATCTTCTTGAACCTGAAGAGTTAGATTGGCAATCTTGCCTTTCGCGACTCGAAGGTAAAAGGAGATTGGACACTAGAGTGCCCGGAAATTTGCACTCGCATGTTGGAGTATCAGCGAATGTGATGGCGGGAATGGGCTTATAGATGCCATTTAGAGAGGTGGTGGATAGGGAGATGGGCTTATAGATGCCATCTGGAGATGTGACAGAACTTTGTCAGGAATGGGCTTACAGATGCCATTTGGAAGTGTTGATCGCACAAGAGATTCCTTAGCGAGAACTTTATGTATCTGAGAAAGGTAGATGTTTTCCTGGCTTGTTACAGGTGTTTGATCTTCAATCTCCTTATGCAGATATGCCCTGGCTGGATACAGGTATCGAATCTACAAACTCTTCAGACGTGCCCTGGCTAGATACAGGAATCGAGTCTGGAAATGTGGTCAACAGATATGCCCTGGCTGGATACAGGAATCGAATCTGGAAATGTTGTAGTTGATAGATGTGCCCTGGCTGGATACAGGAATCGAATCTTCGAACTCTTCAGACGTGCCCTGGCTAGATACAGGAATCGAGTCTGGAAATGTGGTCAATAGATATGCCCTGGCTGGATACAGGAATCGAATCTGGAAATGTTGTAGTTGATAGATATGCCCTGGCTGGATACAGGAATCGAATCTTCGAACTCTTCAGACGTGCCCTGGCTAGATACAGGAATCGAGTCTGGAAATGTGGTCAACAGATATGCCCTGGCTGGATACAGGAATCGAATCTGGAAATGTTGTAGTTGATAGATATGCCCTGGCTGGATACAGGAATCGAATCTTCGAACTCTTCAGACGTGCCCTGGCTAGATACAGGAATCGAGTCTGGAAATGTGGTCAACAGATATGCCCTGGCTGGATACAGGAATCGAATCTGGAAATGTGTGACAGTTGAAGGTAGTTGTCTTTGGGATTGTCTTTTTCCTTGAAAAGGCAAAACATAAGTTGTATGCAATGTCATGATGTATGATATGCATGATGTTTTAACATGAGACAGCGTTGTATGTACTTTATCATGTATGTAGGTGAAATGTTTATGAATGTATTTTCGTCTTAGGAAAATTAAATCCTTGATAATCGGCCGGGGAATTGTCTTGTGGAAGAGATATTCCGCTGAAGTTTTTGATGAGAGGCCTGCTGAGGACGACTTCAATGATGAATTCCGCTGGGGATAATGATGATAAACTCCGTTGGGGATTGAAAGATAAACTCCGCTGGGGATTGAAAGAACTTTGTTGAGGGCGATCTTCCGTGGCGATTAGCTGAGGATAACCCAGTTATAAGCCCTTGTGAGGAATAACTCTGAATAAAGCTCGGGAGAGACGTCCGTATTCTGCAGGGAACAAGCTTCCAGAATCTACTGGGGATAAACTTTAAGACCTGCCGGGGAAAGTTGTGCCTTTTTCAGGATTGACGGGGAGTCAACTCCGCTTGGGGAAAGCATTACGGAATATTGTCTTAATCTGCGGGGAGAGAGATGATTTGGTCACATTCTTCAGTCGAATCTACCTTGGTACCTTGGCGGACAAAGCAAACAGACTGCATCAGACAACCTTACATTGCCCCTATTCCTGATGTCACCTGTAATTAATCTTTTGCAAATATTTATGAATCAGCAATTTAATGTCAAATGCATATATCAAAAATGAACATTGGACGTTCTTCGCAAGACAAAATAGAAAAAGGAAAAACAATGGCGATTTGTATGACAAGTGACTTTGTATTGATTTGAATTTTGCCTGTGAAAAGGCACTTTTGTACAAGAGGCTGACATCCTAGTAAGAGGACGCCGCCGAATAACACAGAATTTACAATTTTGAAAACAAAACAGCTATGTGAACAATCCCACTGGGTTCCAGCTCTGCTATCGCCTTTATGTCCCCAAGCGTCTCATCGCTTTGCTGCCTAGTTGAAAATGAAGCTGATTGGTCGATGCCGAAATCTGAGCCAGATAGTTGATGCCGAATTCCGGATGCGAAGTGATCCAATGAGACATAGTGTTACGCTTTATCCCTAACTTTTGCCTGGACCGCCCTTTCGGGTTTTCAGTCCACCGGGATACCCATTTTTGCCCAAGCCGCCTTTCCAGGTTTTCGACTTGCCGGGTATACAGATTTTTTTTATTTCATCCCTTATTTTTGCCCGAACCCTTTTGGTTCGCCAGGAAGCCCTTATTTTTGCCTAGGTATGTCAACCTAGCGGGTCTTTTATTCATGCGTAGTATCTTTTCACTATGTCTGCATTGGCGGGGTGAGGAAGGTCGTCACCATCCATGGTGGTTAGGATCATGGCTCCTCCTGAGTACACATGTTTAACCACAAATGGCCCTTCGTAAGTAGGGGTCCATTTGCCCCGGGGATCACTTTGAGGAAGGATGATGCGCTTGATTACCAGGTCCCCAACCTGATACTCTTGTGGCCTGACCTTCTTGTTAAATGCCCTGATCATTCGTTTTTGATACGTCTGACCATGACAGATAGCGGTGAGCCTCTTTTCGTCAATTAGGTTTAATTGGTCAATTCGAGTCTGGATCCAGTCATCCTCATTCAAGTCTGCATCCTTCATTATCCGGAGAGAGGGTATCTGGACTTCAATTGGCAGGACTGCCTCCATGCCATAGACCAAGGAGAAAGGAGTTGCCCCGATTGACGTTCTTGCTGAGGTACGGTACCCGTGAAGAGCGAACGGTAACATCTCGTGCCAATCTTTATAGGTCACTGTCATCTTCTGCACAATTTTCTTGATATTCTTATTCGCCGCTTCTACAGCCCCATTCATCTTCGGCCGGTAGGGAGAAGAATTATGGTGTTGTATCTTGAATTGTTCAGAGTTCAGTGATCATTTTGTTATTGAGGTTGGTACCATTATCTGTGATGATTCTTTCTGGGACGCCGTATCGACAGATCAGATTATGCCGGATGAAACGTGCCACGACGCTCTTGGTTACCGTTGCGTAGGAAGCTGCCTCAACCCACTTCGTGAAGTAATCGATCGCCACCAAGATGAAGCGATGCCCATTGGATGTCGTCGGTCGGATCTCACCGATCATATCAATGCCCCACATTGCAAAAGGCCAAGGTGCCGTCAGGATGTTCAGAGGGACTGGGGGAATATGCACCTTGTCAGCATAGATCTGGCATTTGTGACAAGTTCGAGAGTGTTGGTAACAATCGGCTTCCATTGTGGACCAGAAATATCCTGCCCGTAGGATTTTCTTTGCCATGGTATGTCCACTGGAATGTGTTCCGAATGTACCTTCATGCAGTTCTATCATGATTTTCTCTGCCTCAGCCTTATCCACACAATGTAGTAGAGTTGAATCATGATTTCGTTTGTAGAGGATGCCGTTGCTGAGGAAGAATTTTGCCGCAAACCTCCTCATGAACTTCTTGTCATTGACAGATGCACCTTCAGGGTATTCCCGAGCTTCTAAGTACCTTTTCACCTCATGATACCAGGGTTTTTCAGTTGCCTTCTCGGCCTCGAGGTCGCAGCAGTACGCCGGTTCGTCCAACTTACAGATGATGATCCGGGGAGCCTCATTATCCCATTTAACCTTGAACATTGAAGACATCGTAGCCAGTGCGTCCGCTAGCTGATTCTCCTCTCTTGGGAAGTGCTCGAAAGTTATTTCTTCAAAGTGGGGAAGCAAGGTCAACACATACTCCTTGTAAGGAATAGGATTTGGGTGTTTCGTATCCCACTCGCCTTTGATCTGATTGATCATGAGAGCGGAATCTCCGAAGACACTCAGAAATTTGATCCTTAAGTCGATTGCAGCTTGTAGACCCTTGATACATGCCTCATATTCTGCCATGTTGTTGGTGCAGTTGAAACATAATCGGGCGGTGAGTGGAGTATGAGTTCCTTTGGGAGATATGATTACAGCGCCGACGCCGTTACCCAAAGCATTGGAGGCTCCGTCAAAATGCATAGACCATCGGGATCCTTCCTCAGGTCCTTCATCCGGTCCAGGTACTTCACAGTCAGTTACCACCATGATGTCTTCGTCTGGAAAATCAAAGTTCAATGATTGGTAATCGTCCACAGGTTGGTGTGCCAAATGATCTGCCAGTATACTTCCTTTAATTGATTTCTGAGTTGTATACTGGATATCATATTCTGTTAAGATCATTTGCCATCTCGCTATTCTTCCAGACAGAGCGGGCTTTTCGAATATGTACTTGATGGGATCCATCTTTGAAATCAATAGAGTAGTGTGAGTCAGCATATACTGTCTCAACCGGCGAGCAGCCCATACTAGAGCGCAGCAAGTTTTCTCAAGCAGTGAGTAACGAAACTCACAGTCGGTAAACTTTTTGCTCAAGTAATAAATAGCATGCTCTTTTCGGCCAGACTCGTCATGCTGTCCCAGCACGCACCCCATTGAATTGTCAAGTACTGTCAAATATAGTATCAGAGGTCTTCCTTCCACTGGTGGCATAAGAATGGGTGGCTCTTGGAGATATTCCTTTATCTTTTCAAAGGCAGCCTGACATTCATCGTTCCAACGTACTACTTGATCTTTCTTCAGTAATTTGAAGATTGGCTCACAGGTAGCAGTTAGATGTGAGATGAATCGGGCAATGTAATTCAGTCGTCCCAGAAAGCCTCTGACTTCTTTCTCTGTCCTTGGAGTTGGCATCTCTTGTATGGCTTTTACCTTGGCAGGGTCCACCTGAATACCTTTATCACTCACAATGAAACCTAGCAATTTTCCGGACCTCACCCCAAAGGTGCATTTGTTGGGATTCAACCTCAGCTTATATAACTTCAGTCGGTCAAATAGCTTCCTCAGATGATCAAGGTGCTCCTCCTCAGTTTGAGACCTTGCAATCATGTCATCAACATATACCTCAATCTCATGATGGATCATATCATGAAATAAAGCAACCATGGCACGTTGATAGGTTGCCCCAACATTTTTCAATCCGAATGGCATGACCTTGTAACAGAAGGTGCCCCACTGAGTTACAAAGGTAGTCTTTTCCATATCTTCCGGGGCCATCTTGATCTGATTATACCCTGAAAAACCATCCATGAAGGAGAAAACCTTGTGTTGGGCAGTATTGTCAACAAGAACGTCGATGTGAGGTAAGGGGAAGTCATCCTTGGGGCTTGCCCTGTTTAAATCCCTGTAGTCAACACACATTCTGACTTTACCGTCCTTCTTCGGCACCGGCACTACATTGGCAACCCACTGAGGGTAAGAAGTTACTGCTAGAAATCCGGCATCGAATTGCTTCATAACCTCAGTCTTGATCCTTTCAGACATCTCTGGGCGCATACGGCGGACCTTTTGCTTTACCAGAGGGCAGTCTTCCTTGGTTGGCAGGTGATGAACTACAATGTCGGCATCCAAACCAGGCATGTCTTCATAGGACCAAGCAAATATCTCCATGTAATCCTGTAGCATCTGGATCAATCGTTGCTTCACGCTGAGCTCTAGATTAGCACCAATCTTGACCTCTTTCCTATCTGTCTCAGTACCCAGGTTAACTGTTTCCACAGGCTCTTCATGTGGTTGAATAGCCCTCTCTTCCTGGAGTAGCAGTCTTGCGAGTTCACCAGGCACTTCGCAATCATCTTCACCTTCGTCCTCGGCCAAGTTGATCGGATTCTCGAAGTCATAACTGGCGGTAGCAGAGCTATTACCAGTGAGATCCAGAGTGGATTGAAACCTGTATAAGTGAGTGTGTGTAAATATAGCTGTTTTGCAATATATAACACAGAAAGAAAAAAGAGCACAAGATTTGAAATGCAACAAACGTCCAATGTTTTGATTGATGATATATGGAAATGTCATACAAAAAGCCCTCACGAATGGAGCTACGATGCCCCGGGTAGGACACCGAGCCAATAAAAGTTTTAACACATTGTTTGTTACAAATTGAAAATCAAAAGAGTTAATTACTGCATGACAAATGTGATAGGTGTAAAATCCTTTGCCGTCCAGTTGCTTGGTCCGTTGCTGGTAGTCGGGTAGATCCAACTGTCAAACTCTGCTTCCTCTACATCCTCCTCAATAGCATTCACCCTTGGACTGGTGATAAACACTGGAGTCTTTCTGATCTTTTCCTTGCGCACAGCCTTCTGAGCCTCTGTAGTAAAGCCCAGCCCAAACTTGTCGTTCTTTTGAGTGAAGTCAGGAAGCTGACCCCAGTTTGCATAACTGCCTTTCTCGATTACAGCCCGGGCATCCTTCAAGGACGCCATCTTCAATGGAAAGTCTTCTTCACTCACTGCTTCAGCTGATGCCAAAATTGGAGGTACCTCCTCAAAATGTTGAAAGGGGGTTTCAATAAACTCCCCGTCCATCTCGATATACCGGAATGAATTCAAGTGACTAACCATGTATTCCTCCTCACCCTGCACAGTAACAATCTTCCCTTTGACAGGGTATTTGAGTTTTTGGTGTAGAGTGGAGGTTACTGCCCCAGCTTTGTGAATCCAGGGCCGACCTAACAAGCAGGAGTAAGATGGACGAATATCCATTACATAGAACGTTGAGTCGAAGACTTGGGAACCCACACGAATAGGAATGTTTACTTCACCGTGCACCAACCTCTTAGAACCGTCGAAGGCTCTAACAATGATGATACTAGGTTTCAATTCCAAACCTTCACAATCCAAGCGATCCAATGCCTTCTTGAACAAAACATTCAGGGAAGAGCCGGTATCCACTAACACGTGTGCGAGAGTAGTGCCCCTGCATTCTAGGGAAACATGCAGGGCATCATTGTGACTTTTCCCTTTGGCGGTAAGGTCAGCATCTGAGAACCCCAAGCCATTGTCAGCCGTCAAATTAGCCACACAGTCAGTGAATTGATCCGCGGAGGTCTCTTGCGGCACATGGGCCGTTTTCAGAAATGAAATCAGGGCTTTTGCATGGGCCTCTGAGCATAGCAGCAATGATAGCATAGAGATTTTGGAGGGAGTATGCCCCAACTGTTCAACAACGTTAAAGTCACTCTTTTTGATGATTTTAAGAATTTCCTCCATTTCTTGTTGGGAGGCTTCTACAGCAGTCTTTTTTGGTGCCTCCGTCCTGGCAGGCAAATCGGTAGCAACTTCTTTGCCCCGAGTATCAGAGGACCCGGCGGCAGTAGTAGACACAGGAACTTGAATTGGAACATGCACACTTGCGGGTGTGATGGTGAGAGGTTTTCGGATAACTGGCGGTGCAATGTCAGGCGAGAAGAGCCTGCCACTGCGGGTAATCTTGGCGGGACCAGTGATGTTACTGATACTGGTATTGGTGTTGAACTCCTGCTTCACCCCAAGCACATACACGTCGGCCCCATAATGCCATGGGACCGCTTTATCAGACTCATAGGGGAAAGGCCCCGGAACAGTAATAGTAATGGGTGCAACAGACATAATTTGGACTGGTTTCTTCATGGGAGCTTTGGCAGGATTGTAAATTGTGACGACAGATATTTCTTCAACAGAAACAAACGGAACAGCAGCTTTCTTGAACAGAATTTTCTTGCTATCCATCAGACTTTGGATGCCTGATTTCAGCAGTGGACAACCAGTAGGGATAACAGCACACAGGAGGCAACCCTTGCTACAACCCAGAAATAAACCGGCTAGTAGTAGGTTCCTTTTAACAGTTAACAGAGGGGTAGCAACATCATTCACTGAAACAGCATACAACTCTTCTTCAATGGCATTTACTCTATGCTGGGGCATAAGAGCAGTTACAACATTCGGTCTTTCAGGCGCTTCAAACTGAATTTCCTTCGTGTCAATAAGATCTTGCACTTTGTTTCTCAAGGCCCAGCAATCGTCAGTAGTATGCCCGGGGCTATCAGAATGATAAGAACAACGGGCATTTGGGTTATACTTAGGAGATGCAGTATTCACGACTTTAGGAGCTTCTTTGATGGTCACCAAGTTGGTTGATAACAGTTGGGGTAAAATTTGTGACAAGGTCATACTCAACCGAGTATACTGCCTCTTGGGCCTTTCACCTCTTTGTTGATTGTACTGCTGAGGAGCAGCAACAGGTTTTGAAATGACCAGAGCATTGACGACTTGGCGACTTTCTGGCTTGACTTGTCTTCTAGGACCATAGACGGCACTTGCTTCCTTCTTAAAAGGCCTCCTCTCAGTACTTGCAGCAATACCCTTCTGAATCTTTCCTGACTTGATGTCAGCTTCTATTCTTTCGCCCGTTAAGATCAAATCGGTAAACCCCGCGGAAGAGTTACCAATCAGATGATTGAAAAATGGCCCAGATAGGGTCCCTAGAAACATATCAACAAGTTCACGATCGATTAAAGGAGGCTGCACCCTACCAGCCAAATCCCTCCATTTTTGTGCGTACTCTTTGAATCCTTCGCCTGTTCCTAACGACATACCCTGAAGTTGGGTACGAGTAGGGGCAAGGTCAGAATTGTATTGGTATTGTTTGTAGAAAGCGGTGGCCAAATCTTCCCAATTTCGAACGCTGGTTCCTTCTAGCTGATAAAACCACTCCAACTGAGCTCCAGAAAGACTGTCTTGAAAGAAATGAATCCAAAGGTTTTTATCTGCCGTATAGGGTTGAATTTTTCTCACGTAGGACCTGAGATGTATTTTGGGACAGGACAGCCCATCGTACCTCACAAACACTGGCACTTTGAATTTTGGGGGAATCACAATCCCGACAACCAAACCCAAGTCTTCAAAATCCAAACCCGGTACCCTTTGTAGTTCCATGGCGGCCAACCTGTCTTCTAGCCCTTTGTATTTATCATCAGCTGGAGGGTATTGCTGATCGGTATAATCTTCATCCTCTTCGACCTCCTCCTCTTCCGCATCAGACTCGGAAGGTACCGCAGCTCCACCTCCTTTGCTGGTTCCTTCATCAGAGATAGGAGGAAATTCAAGCACTCTCCGAGCTTCTCCGTCAAATCTTCTCCCCAAAGTAGCCATCCCGAGTCTCTTTTTCTTATTTTTCACTGGGTCTTTGTTCCCCAATTGAGTCTTGATATCCTCCTGTCCCTTAGCCAAGGTTATCAGGAGTTGCTGGAACTGGGCATTCTGAGCTTGTAGGTCTTTGACTGTTTGCTCGAGATCCATCCTGCTGAAATAAATAGCAGACAGATAAGGAAACCTGGAGTGATACCTGCTTATGCACATGATGAATGGTATGCTTATGTATGCAATGCATTCAAGGGTTTAGAACATTCAAAATTGTTTCAGACAAAGAAGAACGCACGTCATATTAATAAGAAGAAATTTGTTAGTACATAAATGCCCCATGGGCCAAATATTACAAAATAACTTCTCAAGGCAAAAAGACATTGCGCATCCTCTTTGGTGCGATGTAGGTGTTGAGGGCCTCTTGCTCGTGGAGTCGGCGGGTAAGCTCTAGAACCTTCTTCTCACTGGCGTAGAAGCTAGCTTCAAAAGTATTCTGTTCCTCCTTGAGCTGAATCCAACTTTTCTGCATTTCCTCCCACGATGTAGGCATGTCTGGATGTAGGATGGTGTAGGGAACCTCTCCTTCCTTGACGGGCTCTTTAATCACAGGGAGAACATGGGGATAAGGCATCATCAGACTTTGGGCTCGGGCTCGTACCCACTTGAGATAAGGCTCAAGAGGGATGGAGTTCTTGTGTCCCAGAGTCTTGCTATCAACCTTGTTGAGCTTTCCCCAAGCTCTGATGAATCTTTGGCGAAGTCCTTGCGCATCGTTGTCGAAGTCAAAAACTAGGTCAGGAATCAACATGTCGTGAGGACCATCCCTTCGTGCATATCCAAATTGTCTCAAAGCTAGGCAAGGGTTGTAGGTGATACCTCCTCTAATTCCAAGTAAAGGAACATTAGGAAATTCTCTGCAACGATCGACGATGATGACATTTTCTCTGGACCGAGAACACCAATGTACATCAGAGTGAGTAAGAGTCATCAACCGTTGGGACCACCTTGAGCCTTGGTCGTTCTTCAAGACAGATTGTGGAAGGTGCGAAATAAACCACCTTGCAAGGAGAGGAGTACATCACATGAGAACACCCCTCTTTCTCATTGTTCGTGTGTAAAATGAGTGAAGGATGTCCCCAAGCAATGTTGGTATTGGATTTCTGGACAAGAAGATTTTGACGGCATTGACATCTACCAATTGGTCAGGATTTGGGAACAAGACCAACCCATAGATAAGGAGTGCCACAATTTCTTCAAAGGCTTGTAGGTCCAATGAGTTCCAACATTCTTGTGCCTTCTCAAACAAGAATTTTGCTAAGAATCCCTTGACGCCGCTTCTGGTTTCCCAATGCCCCTTGATGTCGGATGGTTGTAGATGTAATGCTCGAGCAACATCTTCCGGCTTTGGTTCCTTTTTCGTACCGTTGAAGGGTAGTTGATTAAGGATAGGGATTCTTAGGAGTTGAGAAAACTCCTCCAAAGTGGGCACCAACTGGTAATCGGGGAAAGTGAAACAGTGGTGAAGAGGGTCAAAGAACTGGAATAACACTTTCATCATGTCTTCTTCAATGTTGGTGTTGACTAGGCTGAGCAGTCTACCATGTCTTTCACTGAAGGATGAGCTTTCCGGAATTCTTGAGGTGAGCTCCTTGAGTTGAGGAGAGATTCTCACAAGGTTGACTTGAATGGTTTTTCTGCGAGGAACTTCCATGACCTACAAAACAGGAACAAAGATGAAGATCCAAAACCCTTGAAATGGTTAGTGAATGCATATGATGTTTATGATGTCCATGATGTATGCACAAAACATATGTACAAGCAATTCACACCAAACCCTAGTTTCAGGCTTGCATGGGGTTTCATAGGTAAGTACCCTCTTGAGTGTAGTTGGCTTAAAAACCTATCCTATAAATAGTAACCGGGTTCTAAGGAGCTCAATATCACGGGATTGTTTTCATTGTTTTGGTTTAGCCACTTAACTAGCGACCAAAATATTCCAAGAAAACAACCCTCAATGAGTGTAGTATCGAGTATCTACCAACTTTGGACTGCACCAAAGCCGGTCATCTCACTACCCCTAATAAAAGGCCAAGATGGTCAAGTAAGGTTCTAGGTCATTAGTGCTTAGTGACATCACTCAGCGGCCCCGTACTCTCCTTGATTGAACTCAAGGGTTACCGGTACTCACAAATATGTCGCACTAATATAGCTATTGCTTCGACCGTGTCGGTATACCCCGCACAGTTTCCACAACGTATTGCTATCTATGAATGTTTCCCAAAATCCGGGTGTAGGATTGCAAACCCAAACAAGAGAGTCAAAATGTAAAGCAAACAATTCAAACAATTCGCCATGTAAGAGGGTGATCTAAGCCCTAAGGTTACTCCACTTTTAAAATTTTCCCCAGCAGAGTCTCCAGTTCTGTGATACGGTGGGAGAACTGACTATGGTTTTGCGTTTGTTTTCGCAAATGTTTCGGTTAAGCAAGAGTCGCCACCGACTTTTTATTTTATCCTAAGGAAAGGTTTAAAAAGCACAGCAAAAACCTTTGAGATTTTTCTTGGGTTCGGGGAGTAGATTATAGAAAGGGAAGGTATTAGCACCCTTTCTATCCATGGTTATCCATGGGCTCTTAGGTACTTGCTTAGATCAACTTGCCTTGGTTTTCAATTGTTTGAAATGGTGCTTTGTGTGTGGGTTTTGAAAAATGTTTTGAAAAGAGGCAAATGTGGTGGCAACCTTTGTAATGATCCATGTTGGGATGTATACAAAGGTGTATGTCTTTTGAAAGGTTTTCCATGTTTTTGAAAGTTGTTTTGAAAGTGTTTGTGATGTATGGTTTTGAAAAAAAATAGGCAAGTGTTTTTGTTTTGCAAGTTTGATTCAAGTAACTAAGAGGTTATCTACTCCTAAATTTCTCAAAGATTTCTCCTATGTTTTTAACCCTTTTAACAATTTTGTTCCACCATTGCATTTGGTGGACAATCTTGTGTTAGGATGTGACAGGGATAGGCGCGGGTCATCGTTTAGACCATAATTGCAATGGTGCCAAGTATCTTTGGGCAATTTTTCTTTAAGGGACTTGATCATTTTTAGGCAACTTTCGAAAGCGTCATCGAGGGACTATGATCATTTGATTTTGTTTTATTTTGCCCAAGGAGACCTAACATGCAATATGGCCCAATTTTTGAAAAGGAAACAAGTGGATGTAACCCTAGGGGTGTTAGTGTGCAAGTGTAATTTATTGCATACAAGAGTTTTTTCTTTGAATTAGGTTTTTCTATTTCATTGATTTTATCTTGCCATACACGTCCTAATTACTAGCAATAAGAAGCGGAAATATAAAATCCTACGCTATTACAACAATTAGGGGAGGGGATACACATTTGTACATGGGGGGTTCAACGAGAAAAATATACAAAAAAGAAAATAGCAAAAAATAAGATATAGATAGAGAGAGAGGGAGCCCGCGCGCTGCTGGTAGGTCATCAGAAGTTCTGACTCAGATCCGCTGCCAGATGATCAACCTGTTAGTGAAACTGGATGAGTCAGAACTTCTGACTCTAGCACCTGCAAAACAGAACCTTGTTAGTGGGGAAATCAGAAGTTCTGATTTCCCTGCGCTGCAAGACAGAAGTTTGTTAGTGGAGAAACCAGAAGTTCTGATTCTGCTGAAAAGGCAATAACTCTCAGAGGTTCTGATATCATTGACAGCAAAACAGGCTTCAGATGTGCTAACGTCAAAGTCAGCACTTGGCTTTTCCCTGTACTAATCAGAACATCTGCAATCCTGTTGTTACTCCACAAAACAGGAAACATATTTGGAACAGATCCAGCAAATACAAAAATGTTTCAGAGGTCAGAACCACCAAGGTCACAGGCAAATCCTATACTGGCTCAGAACATTCTGAGGTATGAAAATCCTCAGAACATAAACAGCAACAACATGATATTTACATTATGTTTATTTGAATATGCACAGCTGATGATGCTTAACAGCGTGATGAGGGTCAGCAGGTGCTTACCTGACTGTTGGGAAGGTTTGTGGGTGAAAGTTAGCTTTTGGTTCTGGTGGTGTTCTGGACAGATTTTCTTTGAAAAGGGGAAGTAAAGGTGTATACGTATGTAGGGTCAGAAGTTTGGAGAGGGTGTCTTTGGTTTACAGAAAAACTGGATATTTGATGAAGTTTGAAGGTGAGAAACTCAAAGTTATGAAACAAAGCTGGAGATTTTGGCAGAGTTTCAGAATGCTGTGTTGCTAGGAGTTCTGTTTCTCTCTTAGTAATTTTTCTGTTTCTTTTTCTGAACTCCTTTTGCAGTGGTGAAGACTCTCTATTTATAGGAAAAGTTCTTGTGGATGCCTTGAACATTTAAGGCGCCAACAGAGTTTGAATTTGTTCTTTGACAGAAATTCCTGGGAAGTTGTGATACATATAGCTTTCAGCCTAGGTTGCAGCAGCAGGCGTAGATTGGGGAGAAGTGACCTCTGAAGTGGGCGGTGGCACGTAGACCCATGCCAGAATCTGTGCAAAAGCATTTTCCAAGCCACACGTGAATGCTCAGGAGTGGTTGGAAGCATTAATGGGCATTAAATGGTGACAAGACCTATCAACATCAACATTCTGGTAATGGAAACCAGCGTTGAATCAGCAGCGTAAACCATGCTCTGGCCTTGGCTTCCTGTTGTCTTAGTAAGCTCTGGAGATTCTTTATCAGTGTAACACCCACTCTTCTGATCTTTCATCTTTTGATTTCAACCTGTTCTGAAGTAGCCTTCAGACTTTCCTGCTTCTCTTGCATTCCTTTAGCAAATTCTGACTGAGCTTATGTAACTGCTGAAGGGGCATGTTCTGTTTGAGGCTTACATATTAAACCATGTTTACAACTTCTGATTGAACTGACGTAGCTGCTGAAGAGCCAACTTCTGACCACGCTGAGCCAAGCTTGCAACTTCTAACCGTTTTCATCTGGAATGGGTCCAGAAGTTCTGAAGCGCTGATTTTTCTAAAAACACTTATTTTAGAGAAGCATTCTAAGTACTTAGAATTTGATTTTTCTCAAGATAAAAGCATTGTTTCTGGAGTTCGTGAGATCATCTTGCTCTGGTAAGTGGCTTGCTTGGGCAAAGGGATAACTCAGGACTTGGATTTGTTTCAGGGGGACCTTGAAAATCCAAGATGGTTTCCTGAAGAAAGGGAGGGCAAATTTTGGGGTACAACAAATGGCATCAAAGAAGTCCTTCCGAAACAAAAGACGGTGTTGGTTTCGTATAATCGTAAGGACATGCAGTCATTATCTCTCAAAATAAAAGCCCAATAAGTCAAAACCTGTGAAGGAGACTTAAGAAAAACTGGGGCATCCCGCTGACTGTAATCACAAGAGAAACAGTTCAGGCAAAAGACAAGGATAATAAAATAAAAAAGAAATAGATCCTACAAACTCTCAATAAAATGACTGCCTGTTCAAAATAAATTATCAGTATCTGAACCATCACTGGTATATCAGAGCAAAGACTCAAACAAGATCTAATGCACGATTAGCTGAGTTTAGGATCGAAGAACATCACGAAGAACGGGTGGGTACAAATAAAATTTGAGCCTTTATCCTTTGTTTCTTAAACCATGAACCAGACCACGTTATAACCCTTAAAAAGTCCTAGCTGAAGCGTGGGTTAGTCCGAAAGCATATTGTTACAAAAGGTATCCTGACTCCTATAGGGCTTGCTGTAAATCCTGAGTTGACGTCACATTTTACAAAATTTTCCTATCTTACTGAAAAAATGCATTTTCAAAAACTTCAAGACAGCCATAAGCTTTGCATTCTTAAAATAACATTGTTTGCATATGACTATTTGTTCAAACAGCTGAGAAATTCACACGACAAATATCTAGTGAACAAAAAACCTTTTCAATAAAAAGGGTCACCTCAAGTGGAAAAAACACTTCCAACCAAGGGGCACGGTATGAGCATTGTCCATCATCTGGGGCAGTCAAGTCAAGATTCAAGGAATCTCTCAAAATGCCAAATAGCCAGGGGCAAATCTCCATCTGAATCAATTGGGGCATTGGACATGAATTCCAGCAACGAATCTTGCATGATCAAACAAAGATCTTCTGGTAGTATGGCAACACAACACTACCGACAGTGACACCTCCCTGCATCCTGAGAGCGTGGACATAGTCAAAAAGATACTACGCATAATCAAATACCCGCTAGGTTGACTGGCCTAGGCAAAAATAAGGGCTTCCCGGCGAACCAAAAGGGTTCGGGCAAAAATAAGGGATGAAAATGAAAAAATCTGTACACCCGACAAGTCGAAAACCTGAAAAAGGCGGCTTGGGCAAAAAAGGGTATCCCGGTGGACTGAAAACCCGAAAAGGCGGTCCAAGAAAAAATTAGGGATCAAAGCGTACGACTATGTCTCGTCATCTCGTCACTGGCCTACCAGAAGAAGACTTGTCATTTTGACCGAAAGATACCAAGCACCTCATAGGTGGGGATAATACTCGATCCACAGGGCCTCCGCAGACACCTTCTCCCACAGAAACAGGGGCAAAAAAGTCTCGATGCAAGCCATCGTCATATCCTTAGCACACGTCCCAAATACCTTCACTCCCCGCAAAGTAAGGCAGTAATGGTAGCTCTCCCCAACTGAGACTTGCAACTACGAACGAATCAACAATACTCTCCCCAAGCAGAGTTGATCTACCATCAGCACTACAAAGGCTTGATATCCCCGACACTCTTAATATTCCCTAGCGAAGCATAAGAATGTTCCCCGGCAGAATACAAGATACCCCCAGTGGAGTCAATATTTCCCAGCACGGTCTAAAAAGCTTCCCCAACGGAGTTGAATCATCATCCCCAGTAGACTCTAGAAGTTTATCCCCAGCAGAGTACAAAAATAAATCTCCCCATCCAAGTTCAAAGGATCATTTCTAGCAGAATTCAAAGGATTATCCTTGCAAGAGTCCAATAGGGTTATCCCCAGCAAGTCGCAACTGAGAGATCGTCCCCAGCGAAGTTATTTCCTTTCACAAATAGGAGTTCAGTCCTCAACGGGTTCAATATCACCAGTAACAGTAATCCATCCCCAGCGGAGTTTATCAGTGAAAGCCTCAGCAGAGCATCTCTTCCCCACAGAGTAACCTCCTCATCAGTTTATTCCCCAACGGAGTTATCCTCTCCGGCAGGTTTATTCTTACGATTATCTTCGTTCGTCATCCCCAGCAGAAACGAAGAATTCAACTCTATTCTCCAGCAAGCTATCCGGGATTTATTTTCCCCAGCTAAAACATTACATTTCCATACATCATGATACATGAATAAACGCATCATACCATACAATCTCATTTATGTTGAGAACATCATTGCTTGATCCATATCATGCATTGCATATGACTGACCTTTACCTTTCAGGAAAGATGCAGTTAAAATTCTCAACTATGTCGAAGGCCTTCTCTGGTCCAATTAAATCGATTCCTAAAGATTTTCCTGATGCCGATCCAGTTGAAGTTATTCCAAGACCTTGTCTAGTCCAGTTAAATCAATTCCTAAAGATTTTTCTGATACCGATCCAGTCAAAGGCCTTCTCTGGTCCAGTTAAATCGATTCCTAAAGATTTTTCTGATGTCGATCCAGTTGAAGTTATTCCAAGACCTTGTCTGGTCCAGTTAAATTGATTCCTAAAGATTTTTCTGATGCCGATCCAGTCAAAGGCCTTGTCTGGTCCAGTTAAATGGATTCCTAAAGATTTTTCTGATGCCGATCCAGTTGAAGTTATTCCAAGACCTTGTTTGGTCCAGTTAAATCGATTCCTAAATATTTTTCTGATACCGATCCAGTCAAAGGCCTTCTCTGGTCCAGTTAAATCGATTCCTAAAGATTTTTCTGATGCCGATCCAGTTGAAGTTATTCCAAGACCTTGCCTGGTACAGTTAAATCGATTCCTAAAGATTTCTCTGATGCCGATCTAGTCAAAGGCCTTCTCTGGTCCAGTTAAATCGATTCCTAAAGATTTTCCTGATGCTGATCCAGTTGAAGTTATTCCAAGACCTTGTCTGGTCCAGTTAAGTCGATTCCTAAATATTTCTCTGATGCCGATCCAGTCAAAGGCCTTCTCTGGTCCAGTCAAATCGATTCCTAAAGATTTTTCTGATGCCAATCCAGTCAAAGAAGACAAGACCTCCTCTGGTCCAGTTAAATCGATTCCTAAATATTTTTCTGATGCCAATCCAGTCTAAGAAGACAAGACCTCCTTTGGTCCAGTCAAATCGATTCCTAAAGATTTTTCTGATGTCAATCCAGTCAAAGAAGACAAGACCTCCTCTGGTCCAGTTAAATCGATTCCTAAAGATTTTTCTGATGCCAATCTAGTCAAAGAAGACAAGACCTCCTCTGGTCCAATCAAATCGATTCCTAAAGATTTTTCTGATGCCAATCCATTCAAAGAAGACAAGACCTCCTCTGGTCCAGTTAAATCGATTCCTAAAGATTTTCCTGATGTCGATCCAGTTAAAGAAGACAAGACCTCCTCTGGTCCAGTCAAATCGATTCCTAAAGATTTTTCTGATTCCAATCCAGTCAAAGAAGACAAGACCTCCTCTGGTCCAGTTAAATCGATTCCTAAAGGTTTTCCTGATGTCGATCCAGTTGAAGACAAATCCAAGACCTCCTCTGGTTCAGTCAGATCGCCGACAAGATCTCCCTGATTCGTATTCCAGTTGAAGTTCAGACCACCTACCAACGGTCTCCAAATGGCATCTATAAGCCCATTCCCGACATCACAATGCTGATACCACTTCATGCGAGTGCAAATTTCTGGGCACTGTAGTGTTCAATTATCTTCCACCTTCGGATCACGAAAGGCCCGGAAGTCAATCTATATCCTCAGGTTTAAGAAAATTGAACAAGGGAAGCTGTTGTAACCCAAAATTTCCCCTCCCATATTTCTCAAGACATTGAAAGAATTATCTCCAAGTGGCTCAAGATTGCTCAAGAGTTGGACAGTTAAGTCATCTCCTAAGGCAGTCAATCTCAAATTAGGGTTTTGTGTTGCATCAAGGTCCTTACATCCAAAAGACCTATAGTGCTCCCCAATGTCCTAATATGTTCTCAAGATCATCCATGTCAAATTTCAAGCCTTGCAGAAGAAGTTTGGTCAGTCAATTGCTCAAGAGGTCCAAAGATCGACTGTGCTAGGGCAAAAGTCAACTGTGACCTACAAATAGTCAAACTTCAAGATTTTTTGTCAACATTATTATTTTGAAGTATATTTCATCATTTGATCAATGGTTGATCATTATTCATCAAGGATTTCTCAAAATTCATCAAGACTCAAAAGTTGCTAAATTAGGATTTTGTAGGAAAAGTCAAACCAACTTTGACCAAGCATAACTTTCTCATACTTTATGAGAAATGACCCATCCAAAGATCCTTTTGAAGAGGATGCAATTTCATACAATCCATACTCATACCCCAAGATCAAGAAATGCACTCACAAAAAGTTACAAATTTGGACATTATAGGTCATTTTTGAAAGTCAACAAAAAAACCTTTTTTGCCAAAGCTTATAACTTGAGCATGGAATATCAAAATGGGATGATACCAAAAGGGTTGATTAGAATACATCTCAAGGTTTCTAAAAAGTCCAAGAACACCTCTAAAAGTTCAAAATTGAAGAAGTTATGCATTGTTGAAGTTGGGCATTTTTCCAAAATTGCCAAAAGTCAACTATCCCCAAAACTTCAAATTTTGTCAAATGGGCCCACTTTTTTCCACTTGATTTGATCTTGTCACACTACACACGTGTCCTATCTTCAGTCTTGTGTTCATTTATTGATTTTTCTATTTTTGATTTTTATTGAATTAATTCATTTTAAATCAATTTAAATCCAAATAAAATCCAAATTTTAATCCCTTGATATCTTTTTGATTGATACAGGCCTTAATTGTCATCATGGACATGATCAAACTCGTATCTCACCATATCATGAACAAATATTGGATTTTTGGACAAATTTGGAAGCTTTTTCATGGAGGATCAAATCAAATCCTAAATCATCAATGCCTAAGGATTCAAAGCCCAAAACTTGACCTAATTCACTCCATGTTACTTATACAAGGCAAAGGATACGATTTCAGAACCTAGAGGCTGCTAAATCATCAAAACCAAACTTGAAAAAAACTTGAAAAAGGCTTGAAATCGAAATCACTCTTAAAGGCCGATTCAAAGCAAAAACTCAACGTAGACCCCTTGCTGGACATCCACTGAGTCTGTAGCAATCAAAAGCAAGGCCATTCACCTTCCCAATCGCGCTGTAAGTCCCTTTGAAAACCGCTTGACATTTGAAATCGCATATCATTATTCTTGCATTTTCTTGGCAAAATCTTTACACAATCATGTTTATCGTTCCACTTAGAACCTTTCTGCATCATTTGATTGTGTTTATGTGATCTGTAGTGCCATACCCGAACCTAGGGTTTTGGAAGTTTCTTTTTGGGTGTTTTCTTTACAGGAAAAATTGGAACCAATAATGGACATAGGCGTGTTCAGGAGGAAGAGACGATCATGGTTATGGTCTTGGAATCAATTTCCATGGTCTAGAACTCGTTTTAGGATGAACCCATGGATTTAGCTGCGGATAAAAATCCGCAGGTAAATAACCAGGGTTGGGCGAAGAAGATGACTACGTGTCCCCACCCCATTCATTGGTTCAAATCTCGCGCGTTTTCTTTTATACTTCTGGCATATTATTTGTTTTGTTGTATAATAATCGTTATCCATTATAATAACAATTGAAGTGTAGTGGTGCAGTGGCAAACGCGTTAGTTCAAATTCCAATAGGACCTGGGTTCGAATCCCAGGTCCCCCAAATGCATTTGTTTTATTTTTTAACAGGTAATTCCATGCATTATCCAAGGCGCAGCACATCATACATCATCACCCAGATGCTTGCCAGATGGCCCTAGGCCAGATCTGGTGGTCAGGAATGAAAGTCCACCATATGCTCTAGTCAACAAGCACACGTGGGATCCGGAAAAGTCATGCAGGTCTGCTTGCATTGGGCCACAAACTTGCCAATCTCACCCCTGATCTGGGCCCAAACCCCCCTTTGGGTTATTTCTATTTCCCTTTTTATTTTCATTTTATTTATTTATTTTGTATAATTATTTTTATTATTTAAATCACTAACCAATTAAAATCTTTTTCTCCTAAAATAAAAAAAAACCAAAAAGATATTTTATTTATTAAAATTAAACTCATCACTTTATTTTTGTAAATAAATTAATTCAATTAATTTAGTTTTAAATAGATATAACTTTTAATATTTTTGCAATATTTAAAATCAATGTAGATAATTAGGTTTTACTAACTTTAAATCAAATTTATTTTATTTCTTTAAATATTCAAAAATCCAAAAATATATTTTTTAATTAATTAATTAGATTTAATTTAATTGTTAACTTAATTTAATTTCTTTTAATTCAAAAATAACAAAAAATGCTTTCTTTCAAAAAAGGGTCAAAACCCTAAAAATTTCGCATCCGATTTAATTTCTTGCACGCGATCTATTTTACCATATTGATGCAATTGTTTCCCAGAATGTAATATCTTTTAACTAGGACTTTATTTTACCGCTTTATTTTATTTTCCGCATTTTAATTTCAAGGGTTGTTTTTGGTGATGTAAATATCCGACGCCTTTGTAATAGTTTAGATTTAATTTCCTCAAATTTAATTTCCGCAACTCATAAACTGTTAGATGTTTGGTAATAGGGAATGCATGACAAGATCGAATGCATGAACTTAAAATTAACATAGCTCACCTGTTGTACCCCAAAATTTTCCCTCCCATATTCTTCAAAGTTTTGACAAGCATCATCTCAATATGTTTCAAGATCTCTCAAGGGTTGCACAGTTCAAACCATCCTCCTAAGCCAGTCAAAATTAGGGTTTTAGTTCTTGCAAGGAAATTGAGGTTTTCAAGGGCTCAATCAAGTCCCACATGCCTATAAACATTGTCAAGCATCTACACGCCAAGTTTCAAGGCTCACAAGGTCAAGTTGCACAGTCAAAAACCCTAATTGCTCCACAATCAACTGCAGGGGCAAAATGGTCATTTGGCAGTCAAAAGTCAAAATTTTGGTCAACATCTTATTTTGAAGCCACAATCATCATTTGATCAAGTCTTGATCATGATTCCACAAGCATGGCTCAAAAATCATCAAGATGCAAAAGTTTCCATTTTTGGACAGCTGAAAAGTCAACTGTAACTTGACCAAGGCATAACTTTTTCATGGTTCATCAGAAAAATCCCATCCAATGCTCATTTTGAAGAGGATGACATTTACTACAACTCATATTCACATTCCAAATCCAAGAAATGCTCTCACAAAAAGTTATCAATTTCTACATTATAGGTCATTTTCAAAAGTCAACAAAAAGGCATTTTAATTCAAAGACCATAACTTGCGATTGGTAAATCAAAATGACATGGGACCAAAGGAATTGGTTAGAGGACTTCAATACCTTTCCAAAATGTCCAAGAACATGTTCATATGATCAAAATTGAGCAAGATATGCATTGGAGAAGTTGGGAAATTTTTGGGAATATGCAAAAGTCAACTATCCTTGAAACTTCAATTTTTGACAAAAGGGCCCACTTTATTCCACTTGATTCAGCCTTGCCATGCCATACACGTGTCCCATGATTAATTTCAAGACCATATCTTTATTTTTTCATTTTTATTTAATTTTTGTGGATTTAATTCATTTTAATCCATAATAATTTAAATAAAATCAAAAAAATTAATTAAATGGTATCTTGTGGTTTGAATAGCCTTCATGAAGCATTTGCTAGCTGCCAAATTCGTGCAAGCTATTTTTGTACACAAAATCATGGTTGTTGGACCAAGAAAGGAATGTTCTTCAATGGTGGTCAAACAAAATCCAAAACATAGTGGCACAAGTTTAAGGCTCCTAATGTGACTTAATTCTCATTGATACATACATATGCAAGTGTGACAAGCCTCATTCACGACCTAGAGTGTGCACAAACGGCTGGAGCAAAATCCAAAAAGTATCAAAAAAAAATGTGAGATCAAAAGGAGTGTTGCAAGCATTTTCAGGCCAAAAGGAGAACGTGACTCTCTTCTTTGCCATACTCTGAAGCTAAAGCAACCCTTGCCACGTCCTAAGGTCCATCATACCGCGCTGTAAGTTTTCCCAGGTCCCCCAAAACTCAATATTATTTTGTTTAACAAATTCCTATGCAGGCTAGTCATTGTGCTCCACCATACGCCTCACCAATCCACATGCCAAGTGCCTCAAAAGACAGATCCAAAGGCCAGGGATGGCTCCACACCATGTTCCAAGTCAATGAGCATGCATATGATTCCAGGAGTCAACGTGACTTTGTGGCAAATGGGCCTCAACTTGCTTACAAAAACCCCCATTGCTGGCCCATACCCCCCTTTGGGTTTGCATTTTTTTAATTTTCTTTCTTATTAATTGCTTTGTTTTATTCTATTGTTTTTTTTATTAATTACTCATTAACAAATTATTTAACCCTTTCACAATAAAAAAAAAAAAAGAACTAATAATATTATTATTATTATTATTATTATTATTAATTTCATGTTATTTTTGTAAATAAAATACTAACAAATAAAATAGTTTAATTAGGTCAATTTTAATCTCTTTTTCTTTACAATAAATAAAAACAATTTAGAATTAGGTTAACTTTTAATTTCAATTATTTTTATTTTATTTTCATAAAAAACATAAAAACACAAAAAACTTTCATTTTTTTAATTAATTAATTAATTAATTATTAGTGTTAATTTCATTTAATTACAAAAAGAAGACAAAAATTCAATTCTTTTCTTAAAAGGGTCAACACCCTTAGGACATTCCCGATTCGATTCTCTCGCGCTTTAATTTATTTTTCATTATATTTATGTAACTGCTTCTGGAAATGTAATAGTTAAATAGGACCTCTTTTACTGCTTTATTTATTTTCTCGCAATTTACTTTTTCAAACGGGTTATTGTTTTTGGCGATGTATAGACCCGCGCCTTGTAATAGTTAGATTTACATTTCTGCAATTTATTTTCCGCACTCCTAACGGTTAAAAGAATGCCTGCAAGAATGTATGTAAATAAAATCAATCTGTAGCTCACAAATAACATGTACAAGATAACCTTAACTGAAAAACAACACACAAAGCACATGCCACTTCTAGGGTACGCCTCACTGGTTGCCTCGACGTGGTCATCAAGTATAGGGTGTCTTAGAGGTCGCCCTTCTGTCCAAAAGATCCAGTTGCCTCGAAACGGTTGCCTCAGATACAAAGGATCTAGGACATTAGGGTTACTTCTAAGGTGTCCTACCATTGCTTCGGTGACCATACTGTCCCGATAATCGAATTGACCCGAATAACTCCAACGATGGTGCTACCTACCTCTCAATGGTGGGATAGCACTATCTAAAGGACTCTTACACAGCTTAATTCCTTAGAGTAGGTAGATTCTCATGGGTACTTGCTCTTTTCAAACAAACAAAAATACTTTTCACACCTCACACTTTCTAAAAGTTTTTTCAAACAAATTTTTCATACACTCTTGAGGACTGATACAAGAGTTACTTAGAAATTTTTCAAACGAAACTTTTTCAAAACCCACTCACACTTGAAAAGCAAACATTTTTGAAAACATAAGAGCAAGTACCTAAGAGCCCGTGGATAACCACGGATAGAAAGGGTGCTAACACCTTCCCTTTCTATAAATCTACCTCCCGAACCGAGAGACATCTCGAATAAGGAATTTTGCTATGCTTTTGTCCTTTCTATGTTGGAGAACATAAAAGACGGTGGCGACTCTTGCTTACCGCGACATTTCGCGAACCAGCTTAAAAAAACAGTCAGTTCTATTTCCACCGATCACAGAACTGGCGACTCTGCTGGGGAATTAATAAAGTGAGGTGTACCTTAGGAATAGTTCATCATCATGTTTTCAATTTCTTGATCTGTTTGCTTTAAAATTGCGGGCCTGTTTTGGGAGTTTCATAGATCCTAACCCGGATCTGGGGGATACTTCTTAGAAAGTAGCAACAAACTGTGAGGGAACTGTGCGGGGTATACCGACACGGTTGAAGTAGTTTGCTACGTTGATGTGGCACTTTGGTGAGTACCGGTAACCCTTGAGTCAAGTCAAGGAGAGTACAGGGCCGCCGCGTGGTGTCGTGAAGCATCAACTGACCTTAGGAACCTTACTTGACCATCCTGGCCTCTTTAGGGGTAGTGAGATGACTGACTTTGGTGCAGTCTGAAGTTGGTTGATACTCGATACTACACTCATTGAGGGTTGTTTTCTTGGAATATTTTGATCGCCAGTTTAGTGGCTAAATCAAAACAAAGAACATAGAAAATAACCCTATGATATTGAGCTCCTTAGAACCCGGTTACTTTTGATAGGACATGTTTTGAGCCCACCAACTTCAAGAGGGTAGTATCCCAAACTTCATGCTGGCCTAAACTCCAAGGGCTCTTTGTGTGACTTGTGTGCCTTAAAACTTGACTACTTGCATACTTGTTATCTGACACTTGAGTTTCTTGCAGGTTTTATTTACAGTCCTTAATCTGGACTCATAACAGGGTTTACCTACATTACTCCACGCATAGCATAACATCATACCATCATACCATTGCATGCATCCTACATAAGGACTAATCCATTTCAAGGACCTCAAGGGTTTTGTGATGCAGGTCATGATGAATCAAATGTCCAGCAAGGGGTAAAGGGGATTTATTTTCCTCTAGCCAAGGTTAATGACTTGAGTCAGGGGCTATGACCCAATCGATATGGTGAGCCTTGATTCTTGAAGAAGGACTCTCATCAACATGAAGTCCCTTCCATCAAGCTACAAAATTCAAATTCTAACAATTTTCTTGTTTACCCCGCGAGATCCTTGAAAATATTGCATGCATACATACATATCACGACATTACAGGTACTCCTTTGACAGGTCACTTACCATCTTCGCTGTTTATTTCAGCAATGGCTTCCCAACAAAACAACCAGGATCTTCATGCTCAAGAGACTCGGTTCAGGGAGATCCTCCTAAATCTATCCAAGGGGCAGGAAGAGCTGAGAACACTCTTCATGGGGAATTTGGTCAGGAAGAGTCCTGAAGACGACAAGGACGAACGGCTGAAACATCTGCAAGCTGAGGTGGATGTAATGAGAACCCATATGCTGGGGCAAATGGCTCTTATCCAAGACTTATCTCAAAGACAAGGAGAGCTCAGGGTTCTCATCAACCAACTGCTTCGGGATAACCAACTAGGGCAAACATCTAAGGTTGAAGAGCAAGCCATCATTCAACCACCTGCGGGGCAAGAAGACAAGGGAAAAGCTCCTCAGTTTGCTTCGGAGTCACAAGCCTAGCATCAACCTCACCAGCGTCAACAGGGTAATTGGCGTAAGCAAAATACGTCTGGAAGACATTTCTCGGAGATTGGTGTGCCATCCTCACTAATACTGAAACGCTTGTTGGAGGTCAAGCTGATTGCTTTAAAGGATCCTCCCAAGAAGCTCAACATAACCTCCCTAAAGTACAATCCTGATGAAAGGTGTGCCTACCATTCTGACAGTCCTGGACATGACACTGACGACTGTTGGAGCATGAGGAACAAGATCCAAGACTTGATCAACGGAAGGGTGCTGGAGTTCATGCCGGGAGGGAAAATGAAAATCTTCTGCTGAGAATCTTCCATCTGAAATGACTGGTGCAAACTAAGAAGCTTTTGTTCATTCGAATGTTCAAGTTGTATTTTTCTCTGATTGTTCAAACATTTGTTCATGTCAAACTCTTTTACTTTATCAATGCATCACATATGTCTATTTTGAATCAATATATTCTCATTCGCTATATTCAAACTACTTTCATTTTTTGATGTCAACTCTCAATTAATAATTCTAAGCCTCTTGAGGGAGGATGACAAAAACGATACCATAATCTACAGTATGCTTTTGAACAGACCCCGCTGATGAGGTACATGCATTGTTTCAATTCCTAAACACTAGAGTTATAAGGAAGATAATCCCTCGTCAACCCCTTCGAGCCAAAGAAGTAGGAGTTTTTCTTTTCGAAAATTAAAACCCTTAATCATAACCTGGGGCAGGGTAGTTCTCTCAGTTGATCCAAGTGCACAACGAATAGCACCAAAGAGGTCCTCACAAAACAAAAGACAGTGATGGTTCCGAATAATCATAAAGACAGACAGTCATTATCCCTCAAAATAAATGCCCATTAAGTCAAAACCTATGAAGGAGACTTACAAAACTGGGGCATCCCGCTGACTGTAATCACAAAAGAAACAGTTCAGGCAAAAAACAGGGATAACGAAATCAAAAAGAAAAGAGGACCTGCAAACCCTCAACAAGGAAATGACTGCCTATTCAAAATAAAATGTCAACATCCGAACCATCATGGGAATATTAGGACAAAGACTCGAACAAGGTCTAACGCACGATCAACTGAGTTTAGGTTTGAAGAACATCACGAAGAGCGGGTGGGTACAAATATAATTTGAGCCTTTATCCTTTGTTTCTTAAACCGTGAACCAGGCCACGTTATAACCCTTAAAAAGTCCTAGCTGAAGCATGGGTTAGTTCGAAGGCATACTGTTACGAAAGGTATCCTGACTCCTTAAGGCTTGCTGTAAAATACTGAGTTGACATCACATTTTACAAAATTTGCTTGTTTTACTGAAAATGCATTTTCAAAAATTTCAAGACAGACATAAGCTTTGCATTTTTAATATAACATTGCTTGCATGTGACTATTTGTTTGAACAACATAGAAGTTCGCACGACGAATGTCTAATGAACAAAAGCACCTCCAATCAAGGGGCATGGCATGATCATTGTCCATCATCTGGGGCAGTCCAGTCAAGATTCAGAGAATCTCTTAAATGCCTAATAGCCTGGGGAAAATCTCCGCCTGAGTCACCTGGGGCATTGGACATGAGTTCCAGCTACGAATCTTGCCTGATCAAACATCTTCTGGTCGCATGGCAACACAACAACAAGGGCATCTCCCTACATTCTGAGAGCGTGGACATAGTCGAAAAAATACTACACATAATCAAAGACCCGCTAGGTTGACACACCTAGGCAAAAATAAGGGCTTCCCAGCGAACCAAACGGGTTCGGGCAAAAACAAGGGATGAAATGAAAAAATCTGTACACCCGGCAAGTCGAAAACCTGAAAAGGCGGCTTGGGCAAAAAAGGGTATCCCGATGGACTGAAAACCCGAAATGGCGGTCCAGGCAAAAGTTAGGGATCAAAAGCGTACGACTATGTCCCATCATCTTGTCACTTGCCTACCAGAAGAAGATTTGTCGAATCGGCAGTTGTCTAACACCTCACAAGGTATCTTCTTCTCTCACGTCAGAAACAGGGGCAATAATGAGTTGTCCAAGCGATCTAGTTGCTCTGTCAACCAAGGTACCAAGGTAGGTTCGGCTGAAGAACATAACCAAGAGGCCTTCACTCCCCGGGAGTAAAACAGGTTTCAGCAATGCTCTCCCCAAGCAGAGTTGGTCTCTCATCAACCCCGAAGAGGCACAGTATCCCTAGCAAGTCAACAACGCTCTCCCCAAGCAGAGTTAGGCTACTGTCAGCCTTAAGGAAGTTGGGTACCCCCAGAAAATCTCAATATTCCCCATCGGAGTATACAGATGTTCCTAAGCAAGCATCCCGGCAGTCTTAATATAAGATTGTTCCCCAGCGGAATACAGACACCCCAGTGGAGCCACTTCCCCAGTACAATCTCAAAAGTTTCCCCATGAGAGTTGAATCAATCTCCCCAGTAGATTCTGGAAGCTTATCCCCTGAAGAGTACGAACGCATCTCCCCGGCTCTATTCAAAGGTTATTCCCCACCAGGGTCTAACTGGGTTATCCTCAGCTAATTACCACGGAAAGATCGTCCTCGGCGAAGTTCTTCCTATCCCTAGCGGAATTCATCAAATTCCCCAACAAAATTTATCAACGGGAATCCCCAGCGGAGTTATCATCAAGTCCTCAGCGAAGTATCTCTTCCCACAGAGTAATTCCCCGCAGAGTAATATCTTCATCAAGTTTATTCCCCAACGGAGTCATCCTCTCCTACCGGTTTATTCTTGCAACCATCATCCCCAGCGGAAATGAAGAACTCTACTCTTCAACCTCATCCCAGGATTCAACTTCCCGGTGTTCGTCAAGGATTTATTTTCCTAGACGAAGATACATTCATAGACATTCATCACATTATCATACACCATGACGCTTGCATATACGCATCATAACACACAAATCTCATTTATTCTTGAGAACATCTTAATATCACGCAGTTCATGCATCATGACACTGCATACAACTAACGTTTTGCCTTTTCAGGAAAGGTCAATCAAAAGATGATTACCATCTACCTCTACAGTTCCAAATCAACATTGGTAACAAGCCAGGAAAATTCTGTGGACGACTGATCATGGGTTAATATCTGAAACCAGACAGGACAATCATCCACTTGATCATCATGAAGCAACCCCACACTGGTTCCTTCTCAACTTCAGATGTAGTTTTACACGAACTCATCATCAGGCAACCCCATACCGGTTCCTTCTCAATTTACAGATGAAGTCTTACACGGACCCATCACAAAGTAACCCTACACCGGTTCCTTTTCTTTCAGAAGAAGTCTTACACGGACTTATCATCAAAGTAACCTTACACCGGTTCCTTTTCTTCCAGAAGAAGTCTTACACGGACTTATCATCAAAGTAACCCTACACCGGTTCCTTTTCTTTCAGAAGAAGTCTTACACGGACTTATCATCAAAGTAACCCTACACAGGTTCCTTTTCTTCCAGAAGAAGTCTTACACGGACTTATCATCAAAGTAACCCTACACCGGTTCCTTTTCTTCCAGAAGAAGTCTTACACGGACTTATCATCAAGGTAACCCTACACCGGTTCCTTCCAAAGTCTTACACGGATTTATCCTAAAATGACCTTACCCCGGTTCATCAAGAAGTTTTACACGAACTTACCTTGCAGTAACCTTACCCCGGTTCCTCCAGAAGTCTTACACGGACTTATCTCAAGATAACCTTACCCCGGTTCATCAAGAAGTTTTACACGAACTTATCCTGCAGTAACCTGACCCCGGTTCCTCCAGAAGTCTTACACGAACTTATCTCAAGATGACCTTACCCCGGTTCATCCAGAAGTTTTACACGAACTTATCCTGCAGTAACCTTACCCCGGTTCCTCCAGAAGTCTTACACGGACTTATCCCGAAGTAACCTTACCCCGGTTCCTCCAGAAGTTTTACACGAACTTATCCCGAAGAAACCCTACACAGGTTCTCTCTCTCCAGACGTAGTTTTACACGGGCTCGTCGTCAAAGAAACCCTACACAGGTTCTCTCTTCCCAAAGATGCAGTTTTACACGGACTCGTCATCAGAAACCCTACCCAGGTTTTACTTCTTCCAGGATGCAGTTTTACACGGGCTCATCATCAAGGTAACCCCACACAGGTTCCCTTCCCAAACTCCAGACGTAGTTTTACACGGACTCGTCATCAGTAAACCCTACACAGGTTTCCTTCTCAGCTCTAGATGCGGTTTTACACGGACTCGTCATTGTGATACGGTGGGAGAACTGACTATGGTTTTGCGTTTGTTTTTGAAAATGTTTCGGTTGAGCAAGAGTCGCCACCGACTTTTTATTTTATCCTAAGGAAAGGTTTAAAAAGCACAGCAAAAACCTTTGAGATTTTTTCTTGGGTTCGGGGAGTAGATTATAGAAAGGGAAGGTATTAGCACCCTTTCTATCCATGGTTATCCATGGGCTCTTAGGTACTTGCTTAGATCAACTTGCCTTGGTTTTCAATTGTTTGAAATGGTGCTTTGTGTGTGGCTTTGAAAATATTTTAAAAAAGATGCCTTGGTTTAGGCTAACCTTGTAACAATTCTTTACTCGAATGTTTTACAAAAGGTGTTTGTCTTTTTGAAAAGATGTTTCAAGTGGCTTGAAAAATAGGCAAGTGTTTTCTTTTGCAAGTTGACAAGTACTTAAGAGCTATCTACCCTAAAGTTCTCAAAGATTTTTGTTATGTTTTAACCCTTTTAACAATTTTGTTCCACCATTGCATTTGGTGGACAATCTTGTGTTAGGAGGTGAAAGGGACGGGCGCGGGTCATCGTTTAGACCATAATTGCAATAGTGCTAAGTATCTTTGGGCAATTTTTCTTTGGAAGGGACTTGATCATTTTAGGCAACTTTTCGAAAGCGTCATCGAGGGACTATGATCATTTGATTGTTTGTTTTACCCAAAGAAACCTAACATGCAATATGGCCCATTTATTGAAGGCAACAAGTGGAATACCCTAGGGGTGCAAGTGTGATATGTGTTGTCCATTTTTCATGCTTGATTATCTTGAAATTAGGTCAAACTAATTTTGTTCGTTTTATTTGCATACAAACCCTAATTCTAGCATGGTATATTTAGAAAGCGTTAAAGTGCGAAAAGTAAAATTCCTACACTATTACAACACAATATGGGAAGGGGGGTACAAATGTTCAAATGGGGGATGTTGGCAAGGAATTTAAACCTAGCTATTACATCAATTTTGGAATATTTACAAGATAATTAATTGCATAAATTAAATGGAAAATAAAATAAAGATGCAAAATGCAAAAAGGGTTTTTATATGTATGAAAAAAAAGTGTTTTTTTATGTCCAATAAACAAAATAAAATAAAAAAAAGTATTTATTTTTGGAGCTTTTTGATGCTTAGGGCAAAACCCTAGTTTTCTTAAATAAAAAAGTGTTAATTATTTAATATATACTAATATTTATCAATTATATATGAAATAAAAATAAAAATGAAGTATATTGGTCAAAATGATACTTTACCATTAAATGTTAATAAAAAATAAAGTGTATATATTTTTGTATTTTTTTACTAAATATTCTAATAAATATCTATATATATGTATTAATTTCTAAATATGCGTTATATATATAATAATATTTAATATTTATAAAAAAAGTATATTTTATACAAAATATTTTAAGAAGATAAAACAAAATAAAAATGAAAATAAAATATGCTTACATTATTTTTTCCTATTTATTCTAAATAATATATTTTTGTACTTATTTACATACAAATAGCAATATAACTAAATAAATGCCTAAAAATATAAAAATGGTATGAAAATATTTTTTATGTTTTTTAATATCATTAGCAAAAATAAATAAATCAGAATAAAAAGAGAAAAGTCAAAAAATCATTAAAACAAACAAAATGGGCTCAGGGGGTATGAAAGCAAAAATAGGGTGTGAATAAGAAATCAACTCAGGCCCAGCCCAAGAAGACTTTGTCTTCAACCTTTGGCCAGAACTGTGACAAAAACGCGTGCCTTGCTCATCAATTCAAACATCTGGATTCCTTGATTTTTTGCACAAACTTTCAACATACGAAATGTTAATCATCAAGCCACGATTCTAAATATATAAAGAACTCATACTAACTCTCAGAAATGAGAGAGAATTTTAACATTCCCAAATCTTGACCTAACTTTTCTTCCATATTCAGACCTTAAATTCTCATAGCTCAGGCAAAATAAATGAAAAGTAAAAGCGTGTACAGATTCAGGGGCATGAGTAGAACACTTCTTATTCACAAACTTAGAGCTAATGATGCCTACACTAAGAGTTAGAAGTTCAAAAAGATACCTGTTCAGTTGAAGTTCTATCTGGCAATGGGGGAGCTTTTAGGGTAAGATGATGATCTGTACAGCTTGCCTGAAGTGTAGTGATGCTATTCCAATGCTTACTTTGCTTTGAAACACCTTGAATCGAGCTATGGACCTTCAACTGTAAAACAAGAAAGTGAAAATGGTGGAACTACCTAGAGGAGTTACAGGTCGTGTTTTATGTTTGGGTTAGCTTCAAGTGATGCTAGGGAATGTGTTTGATGAGCTTTTAGCAAGAAAGCATGAAAGGGATGAGAGTTGGCACTCAAACTGCAGTAAGAGCTCTGTTTGGGCAGTTTGATGGTGATTTTGAGTTTGTGGAGGTATTGGAAGTGTTGGAGTCGTGTGCTAGCTCAGTTAGGATGTCTTGAATGTGTACAAGATATTTGCGTAAGGGTTCTAATGCTGAGATGAAAGTTGTGTTGTGTTATGCCACATTTCTTCACACTTAAGCAAGCAAATGTCCACTTGAGTTTTAGACAGCTAGAGGCCCCCCTAATGTGCTGCTAACCCTCCCCTTGATCAGTGTGTTTTGTTCATAATCTTGTGCCAAAGTGATTTGATCTGTACTTGTTGATTTGCAACTTTGACATAAAGCTTAACTTTTCAAAAATGGCTATTTCACTGTTTCCATAAATGGATTAAACTTGCATGTAATGTTTGAACTCATAGAACAACAACTTGGCACAAAGGATTGGCATTAAATTTATGAGTGTTGGATGGTTTAGAGGCCTGTAATCAAGGGAAGCATGCTGATTTGAAAAATTGCACAAGTTATGAACATGTACATGGCCATGAATCAAAGTGACTTTTTGCCATATTGCAAAATTCGATTCTCTCAAGTCATGAGGTTGTTTGATGAGTTCTTGGACATTTTGGAAAGCTTGGAATGTGTACTACAATCCATCTTTGAAATGCAAATTGAAATTCCAAGGGGAAGTATGTGAAAAATGGTTTTGAAGTTAGGTAAAAACCTTGCCAAAATAGGTCAAATTTTCACTAAGTTAAGAATGGTTTAGTACCCTTATTCCAAAAATTGTAACTTGAGATACAAGCCTCTTTTGGGAAAACTTTGTGAATCAAAGTTGTAGATTATGCAATAGGCTACAACTTTAATGTTTTGACTTTTGCTTGAATCCAAATAAATCATGGTGAGAAAGTGGGGCAAAGTTGGGAATAATTAGGGTTTTTCATAACTTAGAAAAATTCTAAGTTATGAAAAATTCTCATTTCAAACCCTAATTTGCAATTTTTGATTTCTTGGTGAACAAGTTTCATGATTTGGCATGTTTTGATGAAAAATGAATCTTGACTCTTGATTTTGACCAAAAAGTCAAAGTTTGACTTTTCAGTAAACAGTCAAAATTGATCAAATGACTGGGAAATTCAACTGTCAATCTTGTGTACTTGGGATCTTTTGAACTTGTTGAGCATGTCAAGACAATTCCATGGGGTCCTTGAGTCCATATGTGAGCTTGGTTTGCCATTGTCTAGGTCAAACAGTCAAAATTTGCCTTTGTGCAGTCAAAACCCTAAAAATGACCATTTTGCCCTTTTGGTGATCTGATCAAATTTCTTGTGGAATTGTGATCCAAACTTGATCAAATGATCCATGTGAGTTCATGATGTTGATGTGGGTCAATTTTCATGAGATTTGACTGTCAATTGGCCACAGTTGACTTTTTCCCCAATACAGGTGATTTCTAGGTCAACTGTCTAATTGACAGGGCAAAACTTGGAATCAAGGCTTGGAACTTGATATGGATAAACTTGGGAGTCCAATATGAAGCAAGAAAGTCATCTTAGGCATTTTAGGTCAAAACATCTCTGTGCAAACACAAACCCTAATTTGGGCCAACAGTGCAAGGAGAAGTCTTGAGCAGATGAAACCCTAATTGGATCTTGATCTCCAAGGGCTTTGTGATGAGAAATGGGAGGGCAAATTTTGGGGTACAACAGTCATCAAAGTAACCCTACACAGGTTCCTTCTCCATTTCAGATGCGGTCTTATACGGACTCATTATCAGTAAACCCTACATAGGTTTCCTTCCTCCAAAGATGCAGTTTTTCACGAGCTCATCATCAGTCAACCCTACACAGGTGTCCTTCTTTCCAAGATGCAGTTTTACACGAGCTCATCATCAGGCAACCCTACACAGGTTCCCTCTTTCAACTTACAAAAATTACACCTCCAGATGGCATCTATAAGCCCATCCACCTGTCAACAGTCTCCAAATGGCATCTATAAGCCCATTCCCGACAAGGTCCTATCACATCTCCAGATGGCATTTATAAGCCCATCCTCATATCCACCATCTCTCCAAATGGCATCTGTAAGCCCATTCACGACATCACATTGCTGATACCTCACTATGTGAGTGCAAATTTCTGGGCACTCTAGTGTTCAATCATCTTCCACCTTCGGATCACGAAAGACACACAAGCCAATCTACATCCTCAGGTCTAAGAAGATTGAACAGGGGCAACTGTTGTACCCCAAAATTTTCCCTCCCATATTCTTCAAAGTTTTGACAAGCATCATCTCAATATGCTTCAAGATCTCTCAAGGGTTGCACAGTTCAAACCATCCTCCTAAGCCAGTCAAAATTAGGGTTTTGGTTCTTGCAAGGAAATTGAGGTTTTCAAGGGCTCAATCAAGTCCCACATGCCTATAAACATTGTCAAGCATCTACATGCCAAGTTTCAAGGCTCACAAGGTCAAGTTGCACAGTCAAAAACCCTAATTGCTCCACAATCAACTGCAGGGGCAAAATGGTCATTTGGCAGTCAAAAGTCAAAATTTTGGTCAACATCTTATTTTGAAGCCACAATCATCATTTGATCAAGTCTTGATCATGATTCCACAAGCATGGCTCAAAAATCATCAAGATGCAAAAGTTTCCATTTTTGGACAGTTGAAAAGTCAACTGTAACTTGACCAAGGCATAACTTTTTCATGGTTCATCAGAAAAATCCCATCCAATGCTAATTTTGAAGGGGCTGACATTTCCTACAACTCATCTTCACATTCCAAATCCAAGAAATGCTCTCACAAAAAGTTATCAATTTCTACATTATAGGTCATTTTCAAAAGTCAACAAAAAGGCATTTTAAGTCAAAGACCATAACTTGAGATTGGTAAATCAAAATGACATGGGACCAAAGGAATTGGTTAGAGGACTTCAAGACCTTTCCAAAATGTCCAAGAACATGTTCATATGATCAAAATTGAGCAAGATATGCATTGGAGAAGTTGGGAAATTTTTGGGAATATGCAAAAGTCAACTATCCTTGAAACTTCAATTTTTGACAAAAGGGCCCACTTTCTTCCACTTGATTCAGCCTTTCCATGCCATACACTTGTCCCATGATTAATTTCAAGACCATATCTTTATTTTTTCATTTTTATTTAATTTTTGTGGATTTAATTCATTTTAATCCATAATAATTTAAATAAAATCAAAAAAATTAATTAAATGGTATCTTGTGGTTTGAATAGACTTCATGAAGCATTTGCTAGCTGCCAAATTCGTGCAAGCTATTTTTGTACACAAAATCATGGTTGTTGGACCAAGAAAGGAATGTTCTTCAATGGTGGTCAAACAAAATCCAAAACATAATGGCACAAGTTTAAGGCTCCTAATGTGACTTAATTCTCATTGATACATACATATGCAAGTGTGACAAGCCTCATTCACGACCTAGAGTGTGCACAAACGGCCGAAGCAAAATCCAAAAAGTGTCAAAAAAAGTGTGAGATCAAAAGGAGTGTTGCAAGCATTTTCAGGCCAAAAGGAGAACGTGACTCTCTTCTTTGCCATACTCTGAAGCTAAAGCAACCCTTGCCACGTCCTAAGGTCCATCATACCGTGCTGTAAGTTTTCCCAGGTCCCCCAAAACCCAATATTATTTTGTTTAACAAATTCCTATGCAGGCTAGTCATTGTGCTCCACCATACGCCTCACCAATCCACATGCCAAGTGCCTCAAAAGACAGATCCAAAGGCCAGGGATGGCTCCACACCATGTTCCAAGTCAATGAGCATGCATATGATTCCAGGAGTCAACGTGACTTTGTGGCAAATGGGCCTCAGCTTGCTTACAAAAAACCCCATTGCTGGCCCATACCCCCCTTTGGGTTTGCATTTTTTTATTTTCTTTCTTATTAATTGCTTTGTTTTATTCTATTGTTTTTTTTATTAATTACTCATTAACAAATTATTTAACCCTTTCACAATAAAAAATAAAAAAAAAGAACTAATATTATTATTATTATTATTAATTTCATGTTATTTTTGTAAATAAAATACTAACAAATAAAATAGTTTAATTAGGTCAATTTTAATCTCTTTTTCTTTACAATAAATAAAAACAATTTAGAATTAGGTTAACTTTTAATTTCAATTATTTTTATTTTATTTTCATAAAAAACATAAAAACACAAAAAACTTTCATTTTTTTAATTAATTAATTAATTAGTTATTAGTGTTAATTTCATTTAATTACAAAAAGAAGACAAAAATTCAATTCTTTTCTTAAAAGGGTCAACACCCTTAGGACATTCCCGATTCGATTCTCTCGCGCTTTAATTTATTTTTCATTATATTTATGTAACTGCTTCTGGAAATGTAATAGTTAAATAGGACCTCTTTTACTGCTTTATTTATTTTCTCGCAATTTACTTTTTCAAACGGGTTATTGTTTTTGGCGATGTATAGACCCGCGCCTTGTAATAGTTAGATTTACATTTCTGCAATTTATTTTCCGCACTCCTAACGGTTAAAAGAATGCCTGCAAGAATGTATGTAAATAAAATCAATCTGTAGCTCACAAATAACATGTACAAGATAACCTTAACTGAAAAACAACACACAAAGCACATGCCACTTCTAGGGTACGCCTCACTGGTTGCCTCGACGTGGTCATCAAGTATAGGGTGTCTTAGAGGTCGCCCTTCTGTCCAAAAGATCCAGTTGCCTCGAAACGGTTGCCTCGGATACAAAGGATCTAGGACATTAGGGTTACTTCTAAGGTGTCCTACCATTGCTTCGGTGACCACACTGTCCCGATAATCGAATTGACCCGAATAACTCCAACGATGGTGCTACCTACCTCTCAATGGTGGGATAGCACTATCTAAAGGACTCTTACACAGCTTAATTCCTTAGAGTAGGTAGATTCTCATGGGTACTTGCTCTTTTCAAACAAACAAAAATACTTTTCACACCTCACACTTTCTAAAAGTTTTTTCAAACAAATTTTTCATACACTCTTGAGGACTGATACAAGAGTTACTTAGAAATTTTTCAAACGAAACTTTTTCAAAACCCACTCACACTTGAAAAGCAAACATTTTTGAAAACATAAGAGCAAGTACCTAAGAGCCCGTGGATAACCACAGATAGAAAGGGTGCTAACACCTTCCCTTTCTATAAATCTACCTCCCGAACCGAGAGACATCTCGAATAAGGAATTTTGCTATGCTTTTGTCCTTTCCATGTTGGAGAAGATAAAAGACGGTGGCGACTCTTGCTTACCGCGACATTTCGCGAACCAGCTTAAAAAAACAGTCAGTTCTATTTCCACCGATCACATCACCCATGACATGTACAAAGACAAAAATAACTGAAAACAACACACTCGCACATGTGTATTCTTAGGGTACACCTCACTTGGTTGCCTTCGAACGTGGTCATTGAGTATAGGAAGTTTTAAAGGTCGCCCTCTTGTCCAAAGATCATAGTTGCCTCGAAACGGTTGCCTTGGAAAAATGATCTAAGACATTAGGGTTACCGCTAAGGCATCCTAACATTGCTTTAGTGACCACACGTCCCTTAATCGAATTGACCCTTAAACTCCAACGACGATGCTACCTACTCATCAATAGTGGGATAGCATTGTCTAAAGGACATTAGTACAAATTGATTCCTTTTTCGAGTAGGTAGATGGTTCTTATGTATTTTCTCTTTCAAAACAAAACAAAAACTTTTCGCACTTACACCTTTCAAAAAAAAAACTTCTTTCAAACCCACGAAAACAAAGAAAAGCAATTTTTGAAAACACTTTGAGCAAGTACCTAAGAGCCCGTGGATAACCACGGATAGAAAGGGTGCTAACACCTTCCATTTCTATAATTTACCCCCGGACCCGAGAAACATCTCGAAAAAGGAATTTTTCTGTGCTTTTTTCCTTTCCTTGTTGGATAAAATAAAAGACGGTGGCGACTCTTGCTTACCGCGACATTTTGTGAAAATAAATGCAAAACGCGAACCAACATTCCAAAACAGTCAGTTCTCTCTCCCACCGTATCACATTAGGGAAAGTAGATTTGATTTGGTTTGATATACTTTCTGTGATACGGTGAGAGAGAACTGATTGTTTTTGGAATACTGGTTCGCGTTTGTTTTTTGCAAAATGTCGCGGTAAGCAAGAGTCGCCACCGTCTTTTATTTTATCCAACTAGGAAAGGAAAAAAGCACATAAAAATTCATTTTTCGAGATGTTTCTCGGGTCCGGGGGTAGATTATAGAAAGGAAAGGTGTTAGCACCCTTTCTATCTGTGGTTATCCACGGGCTCTTAGGTACTTGCTCAAAGTGTTTTCAAAATTTGCTTTTCTTTGTGTTTGCGGGTTTGAAAAGAGTTTTTGTTTGAAAGGTGTAAGTGCGAAAAGTTTTTGTTTTGAAAGAGCAAGTACTTAAGAACCATCTACCTACTCGAAAAAGGAATCAATCTGTGCTAATATCCTTTAGACAATGCTATCCCACTATTGATGAGTAGGTAGCATCGTCGTTGGAGTTTTAAGGGTCAATTCGATTAAGGGACATGTGGTCACTAAAGCAATGTTAGGATGCCTTAGCGGTAACCCTAATGTCTTAGATCATTTTTCCGAGGCAACCGTTTCGAGGCAACTATGATCTTTGGACAAGAGGATGACCTGTAAAACTTCTATACTCAATGACCACGTTCGAAGGTAACCAAGTGAGGTGTACCCTAAGAGTGTGCATGTGCGAGTGTGTTATTTTCAGTTAATTTGTCTTTGTACATGTCAATGGTTATCTATGTTGATTTTAGGTTTAACATTCGATCTTGTCATGCATTCCCTATTATCAAACATCTAATAGTTTATAAGTTGCGAAAATTAAATTGCGGAAATTAAAACTAACTATTACAAGGCGTCGGGTATTTACATCGCCAAAAGCAACCCTTGAAATTAAAATGCAGAAAATAAATAAAGCGATAAAATAATTAAATTCCTATTAAACTATTACATTCCGGGAAACAGATACAATATTGAATAAAAATGGATCGCGTGCGAGAAATTAAATCGGGCAAATTTTTTTAGGGTTTTGACCCTTTGATTATTAAAGAAAGATTTTTTCGTTGTTTTTATTATTTTTTTAAGAATTGATTGGTTATTAAGTTAATTAATGAAAATAATTAAATGACATATTTTTGGGTTTTTGTTATTTTAGGAAAGAAATAAAATAATTAAGTTAGTAATAAAACCTATTTATTCTAATTAATTTTAAATTATTTACAAAATAAATGAAAGTTATCTAAAATTAACCTAATTAAATTAATTAATATTTATTGATAAAAAATAAAATTCTGAAATTTAATTGGGTAAAAAATATTTTTGTGATTTTTGATAAAAAATAAAATTAATTAATTGTTAGTAAAAATAATAAATAAATTACTCAAAGAAAAATATAGAAAAAGGAAATAAAGAGTGAGAAATTGGCCTGATTTTAGGGTGCAACAGGTGTTGGCCTGATTTTGTAAGCTGTTTTGTTTTGGTCATTTGTGTTTTGCCGTTTGGCCATTTGTGTTCTGGCCTCAACGTTCCTTAACCTTCTCAGGATGTCTGCCTCGCCATGTATTGGTGTCATGTGTAAGCTGTTCTGTTTTGGCCATTTGTGTTTTGGCTTTTGGCCATTTGTGTTTTGGCCTCAACGTTTCTTAATGAACCTGCATGGGATCCTGTCTAGTTGAATCTCATGAACACATTAAATAAATTACTATATATCATAAAATACAAATAAAGTCAATATATGAAGAAATTTAATATTTAAGCCAATATGGCATGTATGAATGATTATACCCTTTTGATCATGGAGATCAAATCAGCTTTACCCTTACTGGAGAAGTAGTGATATGAATGCTTTTATATCCTTTTGATCATGGAGATCAAACCAGCCTTACCCTTACTGGAGAAGTAGTGAGATGTTGATTTGTAACCGGGATGACTTGTTTGTAGTGAGATGTTGATTTATAACCGGGATGACTTGTTTGTAGTGAGAGGGGGATTTGTAATAAGGATTTCAAGGTTTTAGGGTTCTTGAAAGAATTTGATATTCTGACAGCGTTGTGGCAAGGGTTTTTTTTTTCTCTTCGTTTGTGTGAAAATAACGGGATTATATAATAGAAATTAGAGAGCAAAAAATGGGCTTTGAATGTGCAATTGGGCCTCCAATATTCACTTGAGTTCGTCATGTTGCAGGCTAAATTTTAGGGGCTTAAGTGAAATTTTTAAAGTTGAAATGTGAAAACAAAATGTAGCTGGCATCGGGAACTAACTCCTGTCCGAAAATCGGCTCAATCGGATAAACGGTGAATTAGTTATGAATTTTTGAAGTTTCAACTCAGACAAACTTATTTTGGGCTCCAGTGTCGACTCTAACACGTTCTTCAATAAAAAACTGGTATTGATCGGAGCATAATTCGGTCTCGACTTTTGAAGCAAAGTTGTAGATATCTAAGTCAGTGACCTTGTGTAAAAATATGAGCCCAATCCGATAAAAATTGATCGAGTTATGAATTTTCGAAGTTTCGACCCAGATAAAATAATATTTAGCATTCAGGATTTTCGGCGCGTCACACATACTCTGAGCAAAAAAAGAAGACCTTTTGGATACCGTTCGAACTCAATACCTTCTGAGAAAACTTAGCCAACTCAATTTCTGAAATTTTGACGCCGGAACCAGCTCGATACGATGAAAATCGACTAAGTTATGATTTTCTGAACATGACGCAAATAAACTTCTGTCACAAATTTTCTGTACGAAAATACTTGATAAATCCACATTTTTGAAGACCTTCTGATCGAAATTGGCTTCCAGCCATGAGAGATGAAAACATAGATAATGTCAAGACGGAATTTTGGCCACCATAATGGATTCAAAACGAGCCACAATCTTCAAGTTATGAATTTTTTAGCGTGTAAAAACTGCACTTTCAGCACACTTTTTCACCATATTTCTTCGAGAAAACTCACACATTCGGATACCTTCTTTAAAGAATTGACTCTTGAGTCGAACCTGAATTTGAGAATACGTTATCAGAGATATCTTGGCGAAAGAACACCTGACTATGACGCGCCGGGTTGGACTTGTGAATCTTTCTTGAAATGTTTTGAGAAATATGGGAGGGCAAATTTTGAGGTACAACACTTTCATGGAATTCTTTCTTTGGTTGTTCAATCATTTCTTACTTTCCTAACTCTTCTTGAAATTTCTTGATTGTTGTCTTGACTTCTTTGATCCATATTTGGTTGATACTTGGCATTTCTTCATCCATCTTCGTGGCTTGATTTCTTGAGTACTACTTAATATTTTTGCTTCAACGTTTAGTCTTCCATCTTGTATGCTTCGATATACTTGTGTATGCTAAGCCTTGACACTTAATTTCCTTTTGAATTCATAATTGCTTTTGCTCTTCTTTCTTCTTTTTTGTGTGATAACATGTTCCCTTAGGATTTTAATCTCATCTTCTTTAAGATGTGAGCTAAATAGACCCTAGGTTCTAAACTAAGCATGACACCATTAGATGGCAACATTTAACTTTAACCTTAGATCCATCTTTGCATGCTAACTTAGGTAGAAGTTTCTCTTTCATCCTAACCTTAGGACCATCATTGCATGACAACATTAGGATCTCTAGTATCCCTTAGACTTTTTCATTCCCCTTTTTCATCTTTAAAACTAAAACTTCTTTTTCTTTATCAAACTTCTCAAAAACACTTAAGCATAAAGATGTGAACCATGTGTCACGAACCTTAAGTATTGGGGGAGTATGAGGGGGTGCATTCCCGAACCTTGTGCTTCCTTTAGATCATAGTCTTTAATATGGTTCAAATCACCAAATACTTTTTCAAGGTAACAAACACAAACCAATTCAAACCTTTTGCCTTCGGGCTTTTCCTTGAAAATCTTTTCACAAAAAATGATGTGTTATTTCCACTCTGCGCAATACGACACATGATTCCCCAAAGGTCGGGTTGCAATATGTCAACTGCTAGAGTGTGAATGTAACAATATCCTCCTAAAAAACACAAAATAAACCAAAACACCTTTTTAGGTGAACTACGAGTGTCTTGATCCCCTATTGCATGAAAGGTGGTACGTAGGCACAAATGTTCGCAACCTCGGCAGGCACAACTAATAAAAACTTTCTTTTTATAAATACTTTACATTCATGCATTTACCTTAGCTTGTTAGCTTTATATAGACACACCATTTGATTAGAACAACAAGAGTGGATCCCGTGGAGTATCACGGACGTGAGGGGTGCTAATATATTCCCCTTGTGTAATCGACTTCCATACCCGTTCTCTTGGTCATGAGACCTTAATTTCTCCCTTCTCAGGTTTTCTTCGATGTTTTCCTTTCCCTTTTGTGGAATAAATAAATATTCGATGGTGACTTCATTGTTTGTTTATTTTCTCTAGTTGCTTCACTAGTCATCTTCTATAACATTCTCAAAAAACTGACAAAATGACGTGCGTTGAATATGATGTTGTCATAGTCTTAATTTAGTCAGTAAGTAACCCCTACATATTCTCCACAAAATATGTTTAACTTTAGGAGGTGCCTTAATATTCCAAAGGCTACTCCAATCCCAATCCACACTTCTAAAACCCGACTTCTCTTCGATCTTCCTCCACAGTCTATAACAAGTACACACACTATAAGACCTATTTCTCTCTTCTTTCTAATTCCACTTATCTTTTCCCACTTCCTCAACTAATGGTACCTGAAGAATGTCCTCCACCGCTACATAATCAAACAACTCTCTTATCACATGAGCATCCTATTGTTTAACATTTGGTAATAAGATATTATGAACAATAATATTGTATGCACCTTGTCTTTGAGGTCCACTTAAGCAACCCTCTATTTTTCCTCGAAGCCGAGGCGCATTCATCACCATAATGTTACTAACATCTCCAATACTCCACCTGCAACCAAAAGTTAGAATTTTCCTAGCTTGCCAAAGGCTTCTCTAGACAAAACTCGGACTATTACCCATATTATCTTTAGAGAAAGATGTTCTAGGATAATACCATGATTTAAAGATTCTAGAAACAAGAGATTGATGTTTTGTAAGCAGATGCCACCCCCGTTTGGCCACCATAGCCAAATTAAAGTCTCTGAGATCTCGGAAGCCCAACCCTCTCTCATTCTTAGTACATGTTAACTTCTCCCACGACATCCACCTAATACCTCTTTTATTATTACCACTGCCAAAAGGAATTAAGCATCTTTTTAATGTCGTTCGATACCCCATCAGAGGTGATAAAGATACTCATAATGTAATTCGGAATACACTGAAGGACAAATCATCACTTCTTTTCCTGCTTTAGATAATGACCTTCCTTGCCACAAGTTAATTCTATTCCAAATTCTATCTTTTATATAGGCTAATGTAACCTTCTTGTTTCTTCCTATCAACGAAGGAAGACCCAAATATGTCCTCGTTCCCAAAACATGTCAGTCTCCCATTATGCGAGAAAGATCCTCCTGAGCTGGTATGCTTATGTTCTTGCTAAATAACACTTCAGACTTAGACAAGTTAATCTCCTGGCATGAAGCTTCTGCGTAAATTTTAAGAATCTCCATAATAGTTGTCACCTCGAATAAATTGGCCCTGCAAAAAAGAAAACAATCGTCAGCAAAAACCAGATGGAGCACACTCGGCGCCCCTCTGAAGTTTGGACTTCGTGAATATCACCACGAGCCATTGCACCCTTCATAAGGAAAGAGAGACCTTATGTGATAAGAATAAATAGATATGAAGACAGTGGGTCCCCTTGTCTCAATCTTCTCCCGGGATGTATAGGTCCAACACTATCCGTATTAACAAGAACAAAATAATTCAACGACGTACCACACATCATCACCCATTATATCCACATTTCCGCAAAACCCAATTTATTAAGCATCCATCTCAATAAGCCCCAATTCACTCTATCATACGCCTTACTTATATCTATCTTGAGAGCCAACTTAATTGTATTGCCTTAGTCCTTCTCTTGAGGGCATGAATAACCTCGAAAGCAATCATAGCATATTGTCAAGAATAGATCGACCTTCCATAAATGCCGATTGTTCCCCTGTTATACACTTATCCAAACACGTTTTCATCCTATTAGTAAGGAGTTTTGAGACAAATTTTTACACCACATTACACAAAAAGACAGGTCGTAAATCCTTCAATGTTGTTAAGGATTCCCACACTTAGAAATAAGGCATATATTAGTATCATTAAGTGACGTAGGTAGGTAACCTCTTTCTAACCAAATTTCCACCTCTTTAAAGATATCATCACCATACAAATTCCAAAAATTCTGGTAAAAAGCCAGGTTGAGACCATTCAGGCTAAGGGACTTGTCTGGGTACATATGAATTAAAGCCTCATACAATTCCTCCTTTGTGATTGTCGTTATTAATCATTCATTGTCAACAATAAATATCACCAGTTGAATCAAGCTTTAGCATCGGCTCATATACACCCGCCTTAGCTTCAAATAACTTGTCAAAGTACGTTTTTGCAACCACACATTCATTCTTGATCTCTAATCTCTTTTTCTGCTTCATTCTTATGCATGTTCAATTTCTAAAAGTTCCGACATGAAATAGCAGAGAGATAAAAGAATTTTGTGTTCATATCACCATCACATAACCAGTACATCTTCACTCTTTGTCTCCAACATGTATCCTCTCTAATACAATTTTATGAGTAAAAAATTTGTCAAAATACAATTTGGTAAAAACATCCCAATATTTTATGAGCCTAATATAAAAAAAACACTTTGATATCATTAGATAAATGTGTTAAAAGAGTAATTCACATCTTCCCTGTCACATCTTCATGAAGTCAATAGAGTGATTGTTAAATCTAGATTGAACTTAAATTAATATCTATATTACCATATTTTTGTGAGGCTAAGAAGTACCCTATGTTGAGAGCCACACATCTTACTTCATTAAATTTTTTTATGTTTGGATTTACTTGCTTGCGTTCCAAAATTAACATCAATAATAACAAAAGATAGAAAAGAAATTGCCCTTTTGCAGTCAAAACCCTAAAAATGACCATTTTGCCCTTTTGATGATCTGATCAAATTTCTTGAGGAGTTGTGGTCCAAACTTGATCAAATGGTTCATATGAGTCTATAACATTGATGTGGATCAAAATTTATGAGGTTTGACTGTAAATTGGCCATAGTTGACTTTTTCCCCAATACAGCTGATTTCTAGGTCAACTGTCCAATTGACTTGGCAAAAATTTGATTCAAAGCTTGAAACTTGGTAGAGGCAATCTTATAAGTCCAACATGAAGTATGAAAGTCACTTTGAGCATTGAAAGTCCAAAAATCCCTCTGCAAACTCAAACCCTAATTTAGGTCATCAGTGCAAGGAGATGCCTTGAGTAGAGCAAACCTTAATCCTGTCTGGAGTTCAAAGAGTCTTGTGAGGGGAAATATTGATAAAATGAGAGGGAAATTTTGGGGTACAACAGTTTGTTTGGAGAAAAACTTGCAAGGTATGAGATTCAAAGATTTGGACTTCAAAGTTAAAAAATGGAGGTTTTGTGGGCAATTCCGGTTTTTGATAGCAAGAATGATTTTGAGTGTTAGTTTCCCCTTCTTTTTTTCTTCTGATCCCCTTTTCTTTTGCAATTGGCCTCTCTATTTATAGAGAAGGTTTGAGACTTCAAACAACTCAGATTTTGAATCATATATTATGGTTATCTTGCTTGTTTTTGAAGCAAGCATGAAGAACATGTTTTTAATGATTCTACCAAGCTATCTAAAGTGGTTGATCACTTTAAACATGTTTTTTCTGACTCGTATAAGTTTATTGTGATTATAATAACAAGTTAGAGGCCCAAGAAATTGACTTTATGATTAAAGTGAACTTTGCAAGAATGGCAATGGTGCCTTTATGCAAAAAATGGAAAGATGCAATGGACAATACTTGAACCACTTGGATAATGGTTCAATCAATTATGTAAACATCTGATTATGGATAGATTTGCAAGTCAATAGGCCTTCAAAGTGAAGATTATGCAGCATGGCTAAGATTTTTGTTCCTTATTCATCACAAATCTGCCTTGTAAATCAAGAATGAATGTGCAACTTCAGATCCTTGTATCTCCTAGCTCAAATATGATAATTTCATGCTCTTGGATGTTTTGGAAAGTTTGAAACACCCTCTATAACTTTAATGTTGTCCATTTTGAAAAAATAATCTTGTAACTATGTGAAAAAATTCCAAGAAGTTGGGATAAAATCCTGACAAAAACTGCTGAAAATTTCTCTAAGTGTTTATTCAAAAATGCCATGACTTCATGAATTTATAACTCAAAATCCAAGAATTTATAGGAAAAGTCCTGCCCTACAAAGTTTTAGATCTCATTGAGATATACAACTTTCATTTTGGAAGTTTTCCTTGAATCATCTTACATCATGGTGAAAAGTTGGCATGAAGAAATGAAATTATCATGTATAAAAAATACTTAGAAAAATTTCTAAGTCTTGAAGAGTTTGAATTTTTACATTGAATTTTGACTTTCTTGATTTCTTGATGACCAAGTTTCATATTTTTGAATGTCTTGATGAATTTTGATCTTTGAGACTTAATGTGGACCAAAAAGTCAAAGTTTGACTTTTCAGTGTACAATTGACTTTTCCCAGTATAGTTGATTTTTTAGGTCAACTGCTCAATTAACTGAGCAAAATGGGATCCAAAGCTTGAAACTTGACATGAGTAATCTTGGGGGTCTATAATGATCCATGAAAATCATATGGGGTTTAGAAGTCCAATTTTCCTTGTGCAATATCAAACCCTAATTTTGGTCATCAGTGCTTAAGGAGTTGTCTTGAGCTGATCAACCCTAGTGCAGTCTTGAGCCAAAGGAGATCTTGTGAGCAAATACTTGACAAATAAGAGGGAACATTTTTTGGTACAACAGTGTTTAAAATAGTCTGGGTTTAGGCCCAAGACAGTCCTGAACAGGGGGGGGGGGGTGTAAACTGCTTCGCAGTTTAGAAAATTGTTGGAAGGAGGTGTGAATAACACGTGGGGTTAGGCCCATTACGTATATGAAAGGGAGCCTGGTGGATTGTATACGCGAGGGTGTATGGGGCATACGGTGGAATTGGCATCATGTCCGTCTAATGAAGATCAAACAGACATAATCATAGGGTGTATGTTATTAGAATAAACGTGCATGCATTGGATTATTACAGATCATAAAGATGTTTTTTACATTTTGTTCTTTCATTTTCAATTAGACATATCTCTCATTCAACAACATACCCATATCCCTCTCCTTCTACCTTCCCAACCCTAACCCAAAATCCAACCGCGGCGGCGCAAAATCCTTACCCGAATGTCAATTACAAAATCAACCCACCCATAATCACATAACAAAAAGAAGACAGAAGCTTAGTTATATTACCCCTATCATCGTAGCTTTCTCTGAATCTTTGCACTTTCATCCCTAATTCTCTCTTTCTCTTCTGATTCGTAGGTAACGGTGGTCGTAGAAGGTGGAGCAGCGAAGGAACGTTGGAGGGGGGGAGGGGTCAGTGGTGCGATTATGCGATTAGGGTTTCAGATATTGAAACCCTAATCGCCATCTTACTCCGATCTTCAACAGCGAACCTTGTATCTTCTTCATTTTCAAAAATTCTTCCTTGAATTTTTTCCTTCCATCCCCCTTTTCTGTATTTTCTCGTTCGCTATTTATAGGGTTAGGATTTTAGGTTGCTGTTACGATTTGAGCTGGCTTAGATTAGGGATTTGTAGAACATATTTAGGGATTTCCGAATCTGTTATAATTGATTATGTAATATGAATGTAATAGAGATTTTGTTTATGTAATTTTTGGATTTGATTCTGTTAAACATTGATTTTCAGATTTGATAATGTTTTGTAATATGTTGATTCTGTTATATTTTCTTACTGTAAAAAGAAATCTGGGATTTAGATTTGATTTTTGTTTTAATTTCTACAGTACCTGTTGTTGCCACAAATGCTGCGTAATTCCTCTATTAATTCAAACAATAATAGTTTTTAATTCAGTTTGGGCCTGCCCATAAAGATTTATGGGCCTTGCGTTTTTTTTAAAAATTGAGTTAGGCTTTGTATTGTCTATCTGAATTGGGCCTTGTACTGTTTTAGGTCTATTTTGCAGTCCAACTTGCGTAATCAAAGATGGTTCCTTCTTACTTAATGTAGATCCAATAGTTCTCTCTTCTAACAACAATAAGACTTTAATAAATAAATTATAAAAGTAACTTTTACCAAAATATTATTGTAATAAGAAGTTTACCAGTCAATAAAACAATATATTACATTTTCTCCTAAAAAATTATTTGTTATCTCTTTTATAATAAAAAGTTTTAACAATAATATCTCTCTTTTTTTAAAAAAAAAACAGCAATAATATAAGACCACAAATGCGCTAGTTTTATTAAAACCTTAATGGGCCTATAAGTTGATAATATACCTCCTATTTTACTAACAGCAGTTAACGGACTTAATATCACAATTTCACTAGCAAATTAAACCTAGACAGTTCTTAATAAATTAATAATTTACTAATTACTCGGGTGGTTTTTTTATTTTTGAATTGCATGGGCCCACGGGCCAACATGCTTTGCGGATGGATTCACAGATACATGAGTCTCTCTGATTCAGATAGCCCCATTCTCCTAAATTGAAATACACCAGAATGAGCCATCAGATATTGCTGTACCATCCTCAGTTAAACACTTCTTTATTATTCTGATCTTGGAAGATAAAATCATCGGGGTAGGACAAATTTGGGTTACGACAGTTTGCATATGGCCAATTGATCGACAACAGAGAAATTCGCACAGTGAATATCCAACGAACGGAAAATTCTCTTAAGAAACAGAATCACTTTAAATGGGAATACACTTCCAATGACAAATCTATCATAATCTAGGGGGAATGACATGTTATTGTCCAACTCATCAATGGCAGTCAAGTCAAGATTCCAAGAAATCTCCTGTAAAGTCCTGAATAGCTAGGGGCAGGTATCCATCGGAATCACTTAGGGCATTGAACACGAATTCCAATAAAGGGTCATGTATCACCAAACAAACATTTTTAGACAATTCTACAACACTTACTACTATGGACAGTGACAAATCCCCACAAAGGTCCCTTTCATAAGGTGATCCCCGGTGAAGTCTCCAGAGCCACCTCCATAAGGCTATCCCTGACAAGTGCAGAAGAATCTTCAAATAAAAGTGGAGCATCCTCCAGCCGAAGACATAGTCAAACCCACCAACAAATAAAGGAGTTTGATCTTCTCCCAACAAACTGCAAATTCCCCAGCTTGAGTTTGCTTCTCAGACTATTGCAAATCAACGGACGAAACCCCTTAGCCCCTGGCAGAGTCATAGCAATCCCCAACGGAGTCGTTATTATCCCTGAAAGTGACTATGAAGCCTGGAACCCGACCATATAATAGTTGGCTCCATTTCTTGAAAGAAAGTTACTACGAAGCCTGGACCCAACCAGATAACAGTTCAACTTCATCTTTTCAAAGCAAGTTACTGCGAAGCCTGGAATCCAACCAGATAACAGTTCAACTTCATCCTTCCCAGTAGGTTACTGCAAAGCCTGGAAACTGACCAGATAACAGTCAACTTCAGCAAGTGGTTGTGAAGCCTGGAATCCGACCAGATATCAATTGAATTCATCTATTTCAACAGTTACTATGAAGCCTAGAATCCGACCAGATAACAGTTAACTTCAATAAGTTGTTGCGAAGCCTGGAATCTAACTAGATAACAATTAACTTCATTCTCTCAGAAATTACTGTAAAGCTTGGAAACCAACCAGATAACAGTTAAATTCAGTAAGTTACTACAAAGCATGGAAACTGACCAGATAACAGTTAACTCCAGTAAGTTGTTGCGAAGCCTGGAATCTGACCAGATAACAATTAACTTCATTCTCTCAAAAATTTGTTGTGAGGCCTGGAAACCATCCAGATAACAGTTAAATTCAATAAGTTACTACGAAGCCTGGAAACTGACAAGATAACAGTTAACTTCAGTAAGTTGTTGCGAAGCCTGGAATCCGACCAGATAATAATTAACTTCATTCTCTCAGAAATTTGCTGTGAAGCCTGGAATCTGACCAGATTTACATTTAATTTCATCTAAGTTGTTGCGAAGCCTGGAAAACGGCTAGATAACAGTTACTTCAATTTGCTGCGAAGCCTAGAATCCGACCAGATAATAGTTAATTTCATCTAAGTTACTGCGAAACCTGGAATCCGACCAGATATTACTTCAATTTTCTGCAAAGCCTGGAATCTGACCAGATAACAGTTAAATTCATCTAAGTTGTTGCGAAGCTTGGGGTCCGACCAGATAACAGTTACTTCAATTTACTATGAAAACTGGACCCGACCAGATAACAGTTTGATTTCAGTAAGTTACTGCGAAGCCTGGACCCGACCATATAACAGTTCAACTTCATCCTTTTAAAGCAAGTTACTGCGAAGCTTGGAATCCGACCAGATAACAGTTTAACTTCATCTTTCCCAGTAAGTTATTGTAAAGCCTGGAAACTGACCAGATAACAGTCAACTTCAGCGAGTGGTTGCGAAGCCTGGAATCCGACCAGATAGCAATTGACTTCATCTATTTCATCAGTTACTGTGAAGCATGGAATCCGACCAAATAAAAGTTAACTTCAGTAAGTTGTTGTGAAGCCTGGAATCCGACCAAATAACAATTAACTTCATTCTCTAAAAAATTACTGTGAAGTCTGGAAACCGACTAGATAATAGTTAAATTCAGTAAGTTACTGCGAAGCCTAGAAACCGACCAGATAACAACTTAACTTCAATTATTGCGAAGCCTGGAATCTGACCAGATAACAGTTAAACTTCATTCTTTCAAGCAAGCTACTACAAAGCCTGGAATCCGACCAGATAACAATTCAACTTCAGCCTTTCTAGCAAGCTACTATGAAGCCTGGAGTTCGACCAAATAACAGTTAATTTCATCTGAGTTACTGCGAAGCCTGGGATCTGACCAAATAACAGTTACTTCAATTTTCTTTGAAGCCTGGAGTTCCGCCAGATGATAGATAATTTCATCTGAGTTACTACAAAGCTTGGAACCCGAACAGATAACATTTAATTTCATCTAAGTTACTGCGAAGCCTGGAATCTGACCAGATAACAGTTACTTCAATTTCCTACAAAGTCTGGAATCCGACCAAATGCCAGTTCAACTTCATCTCTCTAAACAAATTATTACAAAGACTGGAGTCCGACCAGATAATAGTTTGAATTACTACGAAGCCTGAAGTCCGACCAGATAACAGTTTGAGTTACTGCGAAGCCTGTAATCCAACCAGATAAAAGTTAATTTCATCTCCCCCAGTAAGATGTTATGAAGCCTGGGATCCGACCAGATAATAGTTAACTTCATTATCCCCAATAAGTTGTTATGAAGCCTGGATCTGACCAGATAACAACTAATTTCCTTTCTCTCCAATCAAGAGATAACTCCCCAGTAGAGCAAAGGACGACTAAAACTCCTGAACTATTTCCCTCAAGCAGAAATCAACACTCTCCATAGAGTTTCCCTTAAGCAAAGTCAATATTCCCTAGCGGAGTTCTCCTCAAACAACAAAACAGGAATCCCCAACGGAAACATTCTAAACAAGGTCTGAAGATGTGCATACTCTTCATCCCCAACAGTAGTCAGGGATTTAACTTCCCAAGGCTCCCCAGCATTTGTCAAGGATTTATTTTCCAAGACAAAGATACATTTCAATAACATTCATAGCATATGCATACGAAGTGCATATAGAACAACCTCATTTTTGAGAACATCATTACATAATGCATTTCATACATCATGAAATTACATACAACTAACTCTTTACCTTTTCAGGAAAGATCAATCAATAAATAATCATCATCAACAATTTTCAACAGGCCCAAAATTAGGTCCTGAAGCAAGACAGAGCAACTATCTATGCAACCAGATGCAACTTCACACGGGCTCATCATGAAGCAATCTTACACGGGTTCCTTCTAAGTTCCAGATGCAGCTTCACACGGGCTCATCAAGAAGCAATCTTACACGGGTTTCTTCTAATTTCCAAATGTAGCTTCACATGGGCTCATCGAGAAGCAATCTTACACAGATTCCTTCTAAGTTCTAGATGCAGCTTCACACGGGCTCATCAAGAAGCAATCTTACATGGGTTCCTTCTAATTTCTAGATGCAGCTTCACGCGAGCTCATCGAGAAGCAATCTTACACGAATTCCTTATAATTTCCAAATGCAGCTTCACACGGGCTCATCAAGAAGCAATCTTACACGGATTCCTTCTAATTTCTAGATGCATATTCACATGGGCTCATCATGAAGCAGTCTTACACTGATTCCTTCTCATGAATTTCCAGATGTAGTCTCACACGGACTCATGCCGAAGCAGACCTACACAGGCTCCTTTTCGTACATTTCTAGATGCAGTTTCACACTGACTCATCTCGAAGCAGCCCTACACATGCTCACTCTCGTACATTTCCAGATGTAGTTTCACACGGACTCATCCTGAAGCAGCCCTACACAAGCTCATTCTCGTACATTTCCAGATGCAGTTTCACACGGACTCATCCCAAAGCAGCCCCACACATGCTCATTCTCGCACATTTCCAGATGCAGTTTCACATGGACTCATCCCGAAGCAATCTTACATGGATTCCTTCTCATACATCTCCAGATGCAGCTTCACACGGGCTCATAGAGAAGCAATCCAACACATGTTCCTTCTAATATATTTTCAGACACGGCTTAACACGGGTCCATTCCAGCATATCATTCAGATTAAATCGACCAAAGATTTATTTTGATATTTCTTCCAATTTCTACCAACAAACACTCTGGATGGCATCTGTAAGCCCATCTCCAGTGAATTCTTTATCACCTTTACAAATGGCATCTTTAAACCCATTCCCAACACAATCAACTAACACATCATCAAGTGTAAATTTCTTGGCACTCTAGTGTTCAATCATCTTCCACCTTCAAGTCACGAATGGCGGACCCGTCAATCTAACTCTTTAGGTTTAAGAAGATTGAACAGGGGCAGCTGTTGTACCCTAAAATTTGCCCTATCTTTTTCAAGGATTCTCAAGGAATTGATCAGACAAAATCATCTTCGAAGCACTGAGACTCCAAATTAGGGTTTTGACTGAGAATGACCAATCTTGGACTTTTGACCCAGTACATTGGTTTGAAACATGATCTCAAGGATTCAAGTACATCATTTTGACCTAAGCGTATACTTCAATTCATTTCCTGAGACCCGTGGATTGATAGATGAAATTTGGCCAACTGATGAAAAAATCAACCGTTAGAAAACTTTAATCTCAAAGACAAAAATGCATGCAATCAAATACACTTTTCACACGCGCACCTCTAGGATAACCTCGCTTGTTTCCTAGGAAAAATAGTAACATCCCTCGAATTTGGGACACTTTAGCAAAGACCCTCGATAAAAATATCGTAGTCCCTCGATGACCCTTCGACGTTTTCTCGGTAAAACGATCTTAGTCCCTCATGACAATTGCTAAAGTGTCTCATAAGTTGCCTTCTATGAATATACGATGACCCACGCCCGTACCTTCATATCCAATAATAGGGCTTCTTACCAAATCAATAGTAAGATAACAATATGCAAAGGAGGAGGAAAAGAACTAAGACCCTTTTGAGTAGGTAGAACGCTCGTAGTTGCTTGCTCACAAACTAAAACCATCTCCAAACTCACACCAATCACAAACACATTTCAAATAAAGCATTTTCAAAGTGATCAAGCAACTAAGAGCCCGTATATAACTACATATGAAAAGGGTTCTCATACCTTCCCTTTTCATAACCTACCCCCCGAACTCAATAAAATATCTCAAAAGGTCTTTCTTGTTCTTTTCACTCTTTCCTTTATTGGATAAAAGAAAAGTCGGTGGCGACTCTTTCTATCCGCAACAATTGCGATAAAACATAAAACACCCAAGTCAGTTATCCCACTGTATTACACATTGCGTGAGGACTTATGTCCACTTAGGGTTGTTAAATTGTTTTTGCTTGTTTGATTTGATTTTGATTCTTTCTCAAGCATGATTATATGATGATGATAAAGTCTTGATGTGTTTACTAATGACTTATACACTTATTCATCCCTTTCACTTCACCTCCCTATGCCATGATAATTTAGGCATTTGACACATAAACCTTCACTAGCTAGTGGCTTACATGTGTGACTTCTCTTATGACTTTTAAGTCCTTACCTCTTGAGCATGACCCTTAGGGAATATTTTGACATATCATAATGGTTACCTTTATACAATGTGTATTCCCTTTGTATGCTTACTACTTGTCTTAGACTTAGGTCAATTCTTGCCACTTGTTTGAGTTTCATCTCCCCTCACTATGCAGGCTTGCTTTAGTTAAGTGGTGTTTGTTAACATGTGACTTCTTCGTGATAACTTGTGATATATTAAAGCATGTTTATAATTAGGTATCCACCATTTCCTCTTATTTTGTTATTGCTTTTAACATTGTTTGAAGTTATGTCTTCTATTTTCTTAATTATACTTCTATTTGCCTAGTTAGGTGATTTCATCTTCTTCTTGACCTATGATGCCTTGTTTAGTGTTTGGTTAGAAACTTAACATGTTAGGGAAATTAAATTTGATTTGGTTTTATATACTTTTATAGCATGCTTTCTTTGGTTGTTCAATCGTTGCTTACTTTCCTAAGTCTTCTTGAAATTTCTTGCTTGTTTGCTTGACTTCTTTGATCCATCTTTGGTTGATACTTGACATTTCTTCATCCATCTTTGTGACTTGATTTCTTGAGTAATACTTGATGTTTTTGCTTCCCCATTTAGTCTTCCATCTTGTATGCTTCAATATACTTGTGTATTCTAAGCCTTGACACTTAATTTCCTTTTGAATTCATAATTGCTTGTGCTCTTCTTTCGTCTTCTTCGTGTGATAACATGTTCCCTTAGGATTTTAGTCTCATCTTCTTTAAGATGTGAGCTAAATAGACCCTAGGTTCTAAACTAAGCATGACAACATTAGATAGCTACATTTAACCTTAACCTTAGTTCCATCTTTGCATGCTAACTTAGGTAGAAGTTTATCTTTCATCCTAACCTTAGGACCATCATTGCATGACAACATTAGGATCTCTAGTCTCCCTTAGACTTTTTCATTCCCCTTTTGCATCTTTAAAACTAAAACTTATTTTTCTTTATCAAACTTCTCAAAAACACTTAACCATAAAGATGTGAACCATGTGTCATGAGCCTTAAGTATTAGAGGGAGTATGAGGGGGTGCATTCCCGAACCTTGTGCTTCATTTCGATCATAGTCTTTAATATGGTTAAAATCACCAAATCCTTTTTCAAGGTAACAAACACAAACCAATTCAAACCTTTTACATTCGGGCTTTTCCTTGAAAATATTTTCACAAAAAATGATGTTTTATTTCCACTCCGCGCAATACGACACATGATTCCCCAAAGGTCAGGTTGCAATATGTCAACTGCTAGAGTGAAAATGTAACAATATCTGCCTAAAAAACACAAAATAAACCAAAACACCTTTTTAGGTGAACTACGAGTGCCCTGATCCCCTATTGCATGAAAGGTGGTACGTAGGCACAAAGGTTCACAACCGTGGCAGACACAACTAATAAAAACTTTCTTTTTATGAATACTTTACATTCATGCATTTTACCTTAGCTTGTTAGCTTTATATAGACACACCATTTGATTAGAACAACAAGAGTGGATCCCGTGGAGTATCACGGACGTGAGGGGTGCTAATATCTCCCCCTTGTGTAATCGACTTCCATACCCGTTCTCTTGGTCATGAGACCTTAATTTCTCCCTTCTCAGGTTTTCTTCGATGTTTTCCTTTCCCTTCTGTGGAATAAATAAATATTCGATGGTGACTTCATTGTTTGTTTATTTTCTCTAGTTGCTTCACTAGTCATCTTCTATAACATTCTCAAAAAACTGACAAAATGACGTGCGTTGAATATGATATTGTCATAGTCTCAATTTAGTCAGTAAGCAACCCCTACATATTCTCCACAAAATATGTTTAACTTTAGGAGGTGCCTTAATATTCCAAAGGCTACTCCAATCCCAATCCACACTTCTAAAACCCGAATTCTCTTGGATCTTCCTCCACAGTCTATAACAAGTACACACACTATAAGACCTATTTCTCTCTTCTTTCCAATTCCACTTATCTTTTCCCACTTCCTCAACTAATGGTACCTGAAGAATGTCCTCCTCCGCTATATAATCAAACAACTCTCTTATCACATGAGCATCCTATTGTTTAACATTTGGTAATAAGATATTATGAACAATAATATTGTATGCACCTTGTCTTTGAGGTCCACTTAAGCAACCCTCTATTTTTCCTCGAAGCCAAGGCGCATTCATCACCATAATGTTACTAACATCTCCAATACTCCACCTGCAACCAAAAGTTAGAATTTTCCTAGCTTGCAAAGGCTTCTCTAGACAAAACTCGGACTATTACCCATATTATCTTCAGAGAAAGATGTTCTAGGATAATACCATGCTTTAAAGATTCTAGAAACAAGAGATTGATGTTTTGTAAGCAGATGCCACCCCCGTTTGGCCACCATAGCCAAATTAAAGTCTCTGAGATCTCGGAAGCCCAACCCTCTCTCATTCTTAGTACATGTTAACTTCTCCCACGACATCCACCTGATACCTATTTTATTATTACCACTGCCAAAAGGAATTAAGCATCTTTTTAATGTCGTTCGCTACCCCATCAGAGGTGATAAAGATACTCATAATGTAATTCGGAATACACTGAAGGACAAATCATCACTTCTTTTCCTGCTTTAGATAATGACCTTCCTTGCCACAAGTTAATTCTATTCCAAATTCTATCTTTTATATAGGCTAATGTAACCTTCTTGTTTCTTCCTATCAACGAAGGAAGACCCAAATATGTCCTCGTTCCCAAAACATGTCAGTCTCCCATTATGCGAGAAAGATCCTCCTGAGCTGGTATGCTTATGTTCTTGCTAAATAACACTTCAGACTTAGACAAGTTAATCTCCTGGCATGAAGCTTCTGCGTAAATTTTAAGAATCTCCATAATAGTTGTCACCTCGAATAAATTGGCCCTGCAAAAAAAGAAAATAATCGTCAGCAAAAACCAGATGGAGCACACTCGGCGCCCCTCTGAAGTTTGGACTTCGTGAATATCACCACGAGCCATTGCACCCTTCATAAGGAAAGAGAGACCTTATGTGATAAGAATAAATAGATATGAAGACAGTGGGTCCCCTTGTCTCAATCTTCTCCCGGGATGTATAGGTCCAACACTATCCGTATTAACAAGAACAAAATAATTCAACGACGTACCACACATCATCACCCATTGTATCCACATTTCCGCAAAACCCAATTTATTAAGCATCCATCTCAATAAGCCCCAATTCACTCTATCATACGCCTTACTTATATCTATCTTGAGAGCCAACTGAATTGTATTGTCTTAGTCCTTCTCTTGAGGGCATGAATAACCTCGAAAGCAATCATAGCATATTGTCAAGAATAGATCGACCTTCCATAAATGCCGATTGTTCCCCTGTTATACACTTATCCAAACACGTTTTCATCCTATTAGTAAGGAGTTTTGAGACAAATTTTTACACCACATTACACAAAAAGACAGGTCGTAAATCCTTCAATGTTGTTAAGGATTCCCACACTTAGAAATAAGGCATATATTAGTATCATTAAGTGACGTAGGTAGGTAACCTCTTTCTAACCAAATTTCCACCTCTTTAAAGATATCATCACCATACAAATTCTAAAAATTCTGGTAAAAAGCCAGGTTGAGACCATTCAGGCTAAGGGACTTGTCTGGGTACATATGAATTAAAGCCTCATACAATTCCTCCTTTGTGATTGCCGTTATTAATCATTCATTGTCAACACTAAATATCATCAGTTGAATCAAGCTTTAGCACCGGCTCATATACACCCGCCTTAGCTTCAAACAACTTGTCAAAGTACGTTTTTGCAACCACACATTCATTCTTGATCTCTAATCTCTTTTTCTGCTTCATTCTTATGCATGTTCAATTTCTAAAAGTTCCGACATGAAATAGCAGAGAGATAAAAGAATTTTGTGTTCATATCACCATCACATAACCAGTACATCTTCACTCTTTGTCTCCAACATGTATCCTCTCTAATACAATTTTATGAGTAGAAAATTTGTCAAAATACAATTTGGTAAAAACATCCCAATATTTTATGAGCCTAATATAAAAAAAAAAACACTTTGATATCATTAGATAAATGTGTTAAAAAAGTAATTCACATCTTCCCTATCACATCTTCATGAAGTCAATAGAGTGATTGTTAAATCTAGATTGAACTTAAATTAATATCTATATTACCATATTTTTGTGAGGCTAAGAAGCACCCTATGCTGAGAGCCACACATCTTACTTCATTAAATTTGTTTATGTTTGGATTTACTTGCTTGCGTTCCAAAATTAACATCAACAATAACAAAAGATAGAAAAGAAACACAACAGTGAAGTAGTGGAACATGGTGTCCACGTGGTTGGAAGCCAAATCAGCTAAGGATTTACATCCATTTCCTATTGGTCCAAAATCTATCCATTAAACCATAAGATTCTTCATTCAGATTTTCATTGTCCTACTTGGTCTTCTATGAAAACCCCTCGCATTATCTCCCACTTCACATAAAATACTATCTAGCTACTTCTATTACTATTTTCTCATTATACTTCTTCATAGAGAAAACTTCTTTAGAGTGTGAAGAGAATAGCAATGGCAGCTGCAACATCTGGTGCTGTGTTGAATGGTTTGGGATCTTCCTTCTTATCTGGTGGAAAGAGGAGCCAAACCTTGCTAGCTACTGCCATTGGAAGCAAAGTTGGTGTTGCAGCTGCTAGTCCTAAAAGACTTATTGTTGCTGCTGCTGCTTCTGCACCAAAGAAATCATGGATCCCTGGTGTTAGATTCGGTGGAAACCTCGTCGACCCCGAATGGCTCGATGGATCGTAAGTCTCACCTTTTTCTTGCAATATAAGTATATGCTTAGAATTGATTTTGACATGTTTAGATATTTTAATGTAAAATTGATTCTAACTATATGCTAGCATTTGTAGTCTTTGGTTCTACAATAGATTTTTAGCTTTGAGGTTATAGTTCAATTTACTTAGAGGTGAATTTTAAGTGATCGCATTCAAACATAAACCACTTTACATTCGACTCGTTTTTACTTTCAGCTAGAATCAATTTTACAGAATCAACTCGTTTATTTCAGGCTACCAGGTGACTTTGGTTTCGACCCTCTAGGGCTTGGCAAGGACCCGGCATTTCTCAAATGGTACAGAGAAGCCGAGCTCATTCATGGTAGATGGGCAATGGCTGCAGTTCTAGGTATATTTGTTGGTCAGGCATGGAGTGGAGTTCCATGGTTCGAGGCTGGAGCTGACCCCAACGCGATTGCTCCATTCTCATTCGGTACTCTTCTAGGCACACAGTTGATTCTCATGGGATGGGTAGAGAGCAAGAGATGGGTTGATTTCTTCAACCCGGACTCACAGTCGGTCGAATGGGCCACTCCATGGTCTAAAACAGCTGAGAACTTCGTCAATTCAACCGGAGAACAAGGCTACCCAGGTGGAAAATTCTTCGATCCATTGTCACTCGCTGGTACCATCCAAAATGGAGTTTACATTCCAGATACAGACAAGTTAGAGAGATTGAAACTCGCTGAAATTAAGCATGCTAGGCTCGCTATGTTAGCTATGCTTATTTTCTACTTTGAAGCTGGACAAGGGAAGACTCCACTCGGCGCTCTTGGCTTGTAATCGAAAACATTTCATGTAGATAATTGAACTGAGATGCTAGAGAATTGCAAATGAAGCTTTTTCCTAAGTCTGTTAATCCATGACAAATTAAATTCTATGTTCTAATATTGGATGCATTTACCTTATGTCTGTTCTTATATGTAGAATCATAGTATATATACTTTGCATTTATATACCTTGAAAATATATCTGTTTGATCATTCAAAATGCATAGATTAATCGTCCACAAAGTTCTGTATAGAAAGCAGAAATATTTATAACTAAAAGATGAAGCAAATTCATCTTAATGTGCTATGCTTACAAGCCTATAGCCATCAAAAACTCACCCTCGCATACAACTTTGCCTCCATGATATGCTTTACCATCCATCTCGGCGACTCCAAATCGTTTTTGCAGTGTCATTCTCATAACTAAGGTGACCCCTGCAATCACGGGCTTACAAAATTGTACTTTGTCAATTCTGGCGAAGAAGTTTTCGCAGGAACCGACCACATCAGGCTGCAACATTACCAAACCACCAATTTATGCCATTGCCTGTAGCAAAAGACCTCATGGTTATGTCCTCTTTTAAAGCATATTATAACAGATAGCATATTTCTTTTATCCTCTTATTTACTTCCTTACTGTCGAGATACAGATTTTTCCTTGGTCAAATGGCACTTCTAAATGGTTGTTTGCATAAGTATGAATCACATTGAGAACCTGTATGAATCATAATCATAGTCTATTTAACAAAAATGTGGAATGGTGATGGGATGTTATTGGGTTACCAAATGTACCAAGGAAGTGGAAAGTCTATGTTAGGATGAACAGAAAATAAGTGTGATGATGTGGTAGTGGGGTCTTTGAGAGAGATTTGTTTTAGTCGTGATTTGCATTATATGTAATCGGAGGAGTTGAAGAGAGAGGTTATGCAGAACTTTGTTACTCTCTCAGTCTCAAAATAATAACTGTTTAAAGTTAATTAAAAAAGTTAAAAAATTAAAAAAAGTTAATTATAATTGTATTGAAAAAGTAAAGAGACTATTATTTTGAGACAGTTTTTTGAAATTAGAAAAACAATTATTTTGAGACAGAAGGAGTACATTTTTTCTGTTAGACGGAGAGTGTGAATTCTCTAAGGAACGTAGCTTTGTGGGTAGATAGGAATTGTATATACATTTTGCTTTCTTATTTCAATATTACACCATTTCTCATCTATTTTACACTTTTTATTCATACTTTTCTGTGTCTATTTCTGAATTCTGCATAAATTAGTCCGACGTATTAGATATTGTGAGTGCTCTGAAAATCCAAGATGGAAAACAAAGTGATTGCGCTGGAAGAGAAGATTGAGAACATTGAAGGGAGGTTGAACGAAATCCAGATCGAAGCAGCTATCATGCGAAGTTACTCACATTACTCACGATGAGTAAAGTAACGACCTATGGTGTTTTTTCGGTGACGAAGGAGACCAAAGGAGTAGGTACAATCGAAGTACTATCAAAGACGAAGTTCCAGGGAGATGTGCTTGAGGAATTTCGTATGTTTGTGAAGAAATTTAAGCTATCCATGTTCGCCAGCGATGATCCCGTCGGCTGGATTGCTCGCGCTGAGGTATACTTCAGGGTGCAAGATACGAGTCCTGAATTGAAGGTTAATTTGGCTTAGATGTATATGGAAGGATCCATGATCCATTTCTTTTAAAGCATTATTGGATGAAGAGATATATTTGACTTGGAAAACCTTTAAGGGAGCTTTGTTGGAGAGGGAAATGTTTTTGAGCAATTAGCGTCGTTACAACAAGAAGGTGGTGTAGATGATTACATCAAAGAATTTGAACGCATAGTAGCTCAAGTCCCACGGATTCGAGATGTACAATGCGTGGGATACTTCCTCCATGGTTTACGTGAAGGAATATAAGGTCGAGTTCGTAGCTTGAAGACAGTGAGTCCGATGACGCGCACATGTTTAATGAATCTGGAACGTGCTGTAGAAAGAGAGATACTGGAGAAGCCATATGGTGTAAAATCACTTTAATCACGTGGATCCAGTGGTTGGAGCGTTCAATTCAAATGGAGCGGGGTTAAGATCCTCTCCATTTCTCTTTCCCTCTATTTTTTTTATTACTATAGTTTTATGCATAAGTTGCACAGATTCCTAAAACACCTGATATTTAATATTTTATTTAATTTTATAGACACAAAACTATAGTAACAGATCCTCCATTTCTTTTTAGAAAATGGAGTGGATCCCTACTCAATGGAGTGGGCCTAGTGGGTTTGGGTCAAGAGATGTGGGCCGTAATAAAGAAAATGATTGGGTAATAGTTCGTGGAGTAAAAGACAAGCTCGATAAGGGGGAACAATTAGTAACCCTAGATCTGAGGTTCGACTCGAACGATGACAATCTGGTTATCGTGAAAGAGGAATTTGACATTTCACGTAGCAAGAGATTGCTGATCATAAGCAGAAAGGGCTTTGTTTTCGATGCAACGACAACTACCACCCACACCATCAATGTTCGGATAGGACACTAAGAATCATTGTGATTGAGGAAGATGAAGATGAGGATGGAGAGGCATCTGAGATGGTGATAAAAGATGGAAAACACGATGAAGAGGGAACCTTGAGTATCATGAGTTTGAGTGGTCTCATCACAGAAAGCAATACCAAGTTTCACACTATGAAATTGAAGGGTTCCATACAAGGGCTATCCTGTTGGTTTCAAATTTTGAAATATTTGCCACCGAAGAAATTACCAGGTTGAGTCGCGGACTAGGTCGCTCTCTTTAAGACGTTTCACGACACTGCTCAAAATTATGCAAAGCAGTCAAACTACCGCGCCGCCTCCAGGATAAAACAGCCCAGTTCTATACTGTACGATTACTATTTGCATGATAGATAATCGGTCTAGAAATACACCCTCTAATGATACAAGACCATTCAAATATGGTATCAACACCACTCGTGGTATCTGGTACAAAGACCAGTCATAATAATTTCTCAAACAAAAAGAAACTCAAATAATTCTCCAAAGAGAATATAATAATGGTCATTTGACCACTCATAATAATTTCTCTAACAAAGAGAAATTCAAATAATTCTCCAAAGAGAATTCAAAAGATTAAACTTGAAAATTTCTCAACTCAAATGAGGAGAAATTAACATAATTCTCTAAAGAGAATTCAAGAAAAATACTCGGAAAATTCAACGAGTAGGAAGAAAGGGGAAGAAGATGGCGCTTCGACAATTCGAGAGACGCAGAGTTATGAGAGTGAGGAAGGAAAAACTAATAGAGTAGTTTTTGGTGTATTTTGGAATGAAACATATGCATTCCTTATATAGTGAAGTAGGATAGTTAATATTTCTCACATGAGCAATGTGGGACTAAATGGTTTTTTCAACCAAAAAAATATTCTAACAATGTGGGACTTTAGAAATTTTTAAATTCAACATATTGAAACATGGACATGTTCCAACAATCCCCCACTTGAATTTAAAAAATTGATTTTAGAAGTAACGTCAAACGTTTCTAAGATTGTGCATAAACAAAGGTGTCTACGACTTGAACCTTTGCATAGCAAGTAGGATTCCAATTCAACAAGAGTGACACAAATGTCTTGAACTCTATCTCAGACATCAAACCCGCACACAACCTTTTCTTAAGGTGTATTCTAATAGCCCGTGCTTTAATGGCCCTGCACGTGTATCCCAGTTTAATGAAGGCTCTAGGAATTCTGCCTCGAAATTCCATAGGAACCAGCCTAAGTTCCACAATCACATAGGTGAGTCTATCAAGAGTACTCATGTAGCCTAGGTACTCCCTCATATAGAGTATAGATCTCATTAAGAGTTTCTATTATCTCATCCTCTTACTACTTCAGGATTCATGCTTTACTTGCATGATCATCTCATATTACTCATAACTTGTTATTACCCATTGAACCTATTTCTTGGGATCTCCAGTCATTTAGGTCGGGTTACCATCATGAGCAACTCATTTTCCTATAGGCATTAGTCCCATCTTATATGATGTATTATAGACTTTCTCTCTAGCTAATCCTTTCGTCAAAGGATCTGCTAAATTTTCATCAGTGCGTACATGATCCACTCTTACAGCTCCTTTAGAGATACAATCTCTAACAGTGCTGTGCTTTTTTCTTATTTGACGTCTTTTACCATTATAATAACGGTTCTCAATTTTTGCAATAGCCGCTGTACTATCGCAGTGGATCAACTTAACTGACATATGTTTTTCTCATAAGGGAATCTCAGTTAGTAAGCATCTTAACCAACTTGCTTCTTCACTAGCAGTCGCTAATGCTATATTCTCAGGATATTATGTTTCTTTTATTTCCAAGATACAACTCCTCTAGCTATGTTGAATACATAGCCACTAGTTGCTTTGGAATCATTTGATAAGGTATTCCAATCTGCATCATTGTATCCTTCAGGTACAACAGGAAATCTCTGTTAATGTAAACCGAGATTCATGGTCCTTTTAAGGTACCGTATAACTCGCTCAATAGCTTGTCAATGTTCATTACTCGGTCTACTAGTAAACCCGCACAACAATCCCTACGACATATGCAATGTCAGGTTTAGTACAATCAATGGAATACCTAAGACTTCCAATGATGCTCGTATGTTCTGTTTGTCTAACACTTTCACCAGTGTTCTTAAACAGCTTCACACTTGGATCATTTGGTGTGCTCACAGGTTTACTGTCAAAGTAATTATATTTCTTTAAGATCTTTTTCACATATTGTGATTGATCCAAAGAAATTCCTTGCTCGGATTTTGTGATCTTGATACCAAGAATCACACTCACTTCTCCGAGGTCTTTCATATCAAAGTTGTTGCACAACAATGATTTCATATCATTAATGGCCTGAATGTTTGATCCAAATATGAGTAGATCGTCTACATATAGACATATGATAGTGCAAATACAATTCTCAAATTTGTAATAAACGTATTTGTCACTTTCATTCACTTTGTACACATTCTATATCATTAAGTTATCAAACTTTACATGTCATTGCTTTGGAGCTTGTTTTAGTCCACACAAAGACTTATCTAACTTACAGACCTTGTTTTCTTATCCATAGATCACAAACCCTTCCGGTTGTTTCATATAGATTTCTTCTTCTAAGTCACCGTTTAAAAAAGTTGTTTTAACATCCATTTGGTGTACTATTAAGTTATAAATAACAACTATTGAAATAAGTACCCTAATGGATGTAATTCTAGTGACAGGAGAAAAGGTGTCGAAGAAATCTATATTTTCTCTTTGTCTAAAACCCTTGGCAATAAGGCGAACCATGTATTTATCAATAGTTCCATCAGGTTTTAGTTTCCTTTTCAAGATCTATTTACAATCGATTGGTTTACAACCAGGAGGCAAGTCTACTAAGTTTCAGGTCTTGTTAGATTATATAGATTCTATCTCATCATTGATAGCTTCTTGCCATAACTAAACATCCAGAGATGACAAGGCTTCTTGAAGATTCATTGGATCTTCTTCTACATTATAAGCCGCATAATCAGGCCTATAGTCTTTAGCAACTCTTACTCGTTTACTTCATTGAAGTTCTGTTTCTACATTGTCGTTGCTTTCTGTGCTTCTTATCACAGGAATGTGACTCGATTGTGTGCCCCCACTATTTCTCAATTTGAAAGGAAATTTGTCTTCATAGAATTCAACATCAGACTGATTCTATGATCACTTTTGCCTTTAGGTCATAAAACCTATATGCTTTACTGTTTGCTGCATACCGAATGAAAACACATTCATATGCTCTACTAGCGAGTTTAACTCGTTTTGGATCCGGAATTCTGACATAAGTCAGACAACCCCAAGTTCTCAAATAAGACAAGTTTGATTGTCTTTTCTTTAATATCTCATAAGGAGAGATCTTACATTTTGACTTGGGGACTCTATTCAGGATATAGCAAACAGTCAATAAAATTCCCCTCCACCAGTGAGGTGCAGCACCAGAATTCATCATAATTGCAACAACAAGTTCAGTAAGAGTTCCATTATTTCTTTTTGTTTTACTATTCATTGCAAGATAGTATGGTGCAGTTGTTTCATGTATAATTCCATGTATAAAATTCATTAATAAACTAGAATCATACAGTCTATCTATCACTATAAATTCTTATTATATCATTTTCAAATTCTTTACAAAAATTTTAAACATATAAACTTCGTTCTTCGTAATGGCGTACAAATCTACCCCAATAAACTAACTAAACCATGTCTTATTTAAAAGAAAACTAGAAACAATATTCTTTCTAATCTTAGGAACCTGCATAACGTTCTTTAAGATTAAAGTCTTTTTGAAGGTGAAATTTAGCTCCATGTCTACAATTCCACCAACATTCATGGTCTGGCCATCTCCCAGCAACACTTTATTATCTTTAGTATTCGTGTATGTTTAAACATAACACGATCATAGCAGACACAACGAGAGACACATATGTCTATCCACCAACCAATATATCTATCAACCATGTTGATTTCAATGACCATAGCAATAAATTGCCCATTAGTCAGGTTGACCTGTGCATTAGGGACAACACCAAGTTCAACCTTACTTCTACATTTCTTAGTCATATGACTTGATTTTCCATAGTTAAAACAAAGAGAAACCAACGTCATTTCTTTTAGGTGGTGGTGTTGCCTAGTTGGAGCTATTGGGATCATAGAAGGATTCTCATTCTTAATTCGGTTCGCAATATTGTGGTTCTGATTCTTTAATCATTTGCCAAATGGCTTCAGAACTACACCGAATTTCTTTTTGTTGTTTGAAACAACCAAGACTTTTTCTTTTTGATATTGTCTCTAAGATTCCCTTTTTGTTTTTTTAACATTCAAACTATGGGGTAGTTTGTCAATAATAAAAACAATTTGAAATTGTTCATTTAAACACATACCTGTTGTGATGATCTTTTAAGCAATCTTTTGAAGTTCGTAATATTGAGCCTCCATCCACCTTACATCTTTTCATTTGATACTTGAAGTAGTGGCTAACAACATACTTCTTTGCTCCAGCTTCTACGTCATACTTCTTTTTCTGAGTCTTTCAATCTTGTTTTGCAGTATCACATCAACTGGAATTATCATACAGATCATCTGCGAGTCTATTCAAAATATGATTTTGTAGAGATTTTCATTCTCTTTCTATAAGGTGATTTCTTTACTATGCTGTAAATCATTCGCTTTAATCTGTGCAGCAGATTCAACTTCAACACTATTAAGTGTTCCTCTAAATCTCCAGATTTACTATCGTTAGTTTGTTCGATTGATCCAGAAGGAGCAACAGAGTGTCATCGATCAAAACGTTAACAACTTTTTTCAACATTAAGAACTTCATCTTTTTTTGCCAACGTTTGAAGTGACTTCTCTCAAACATGAACGATTTCTCAACGACAATATCCGCAAAAGAATCAATAATTTCTTCGGTAGTCGTGGCAGTTTGAAATGTCTTAAAATTGTTGGTTTCAAATTTTGAAATATTTGCCACCGAAGAAATTACCAGGTTGAGTCGCGGACTAGGTCGCTCTCTTTAAGACGTTTCACGGCACTGCTCAAAATTATGCAAAGCAGTCAAACTACCGCGCCGCCTCCAGGATAAAATAGCCCAGTTCTATACTGTACGATTACTATTTGCATGATAGATAATCGGTCTAGAAATACACCCTCTGATGATACAAGACCATTCAAATATGGTATCAACACCACTCGTAGTATCTGGTACAAAGACCAGTCATAATAATTTCTCAAACAAAAAGAAACTCAAATAATTCTCCAAAGAGAATATAATAATGGTCATTTGACCACTCATAATAATTTCTCTAACAAAGAGAAATTCAAATAATTCTCCAAAGAGAATTCAAAAGATTAAACTTGAAAATTTCTCAACTCAAATGAGGAGAAATTAACATAATTCTCTAAAGAGAATTCAAGAAAAATACTCGGAAAATTCAACGAGTAGGAAGAAAGGGGAAGAAGATGGCGCTTCGACAATTCGAGAGACGCAGAGTTATGAGAGTGAGGAAGGAAAAACTAATAGAGTAGTTTTTGGTGTATTTTGGAATGAAACATATGCATTCCTTATATAGTGAAGTAGGATAGTTAATATTTCTCACATGAGCAATGTGAGACTAAATGGTTTTTTCAACCAAAAAAATATTCTAACAATGTGGGACTTGAGAAATTTTAAAATTCAACATATTGAAACATGGACATGTTCTAACAATTCTCATGCTAGTAGATAGCAGAGCGACCCATAAACTCACCTCACAAAGATTGGTTTGAGCAATGAGGTGGAAGGTGGCCGACATAGTGTCGTTACCAGTAAAGATGAGTGATGGTTTCAAGGCACAAAATCAAGGGTAATGCAGAAACATAATCATTGAAGTTGGAAAGGTAAAGCTCATTGTTACAACATTACTTTTCGAGTTGAATGGTATTGATGTGGTGTTAGGCATGGCTTGTATGACTAAACTAGGGGAGAAGTGGGTAGATTGGAAGCAATAGTTGATGTGGTTCTAATTAATGGTGAATGGATATAGTTAAGTGGTGTTGGGACTAAATTAGAGTTGCAGGGGGCTTTACAAACTTTTCTCACAACTTCAAGGTACATGGTAGATGGGCTGTATATGTCTATTGAGGGTCAAGAAGTTACCACTTCACATTTTTCCAAGGAGAAGAAACAGGAAGTGGAGCGAATATTGTCTGGGTTTGCTGGAATTTTTAAAGAACCAAAGGGAATGCCTCCTGAGAGAAGACAAGAGCATGCCATTTGCTTAGTGAAGGGACATGGTCCAGTTAATATGAGACCATATCATTATTCACATCACCATAAGAATGATATAGAAAAACAAGTTAAGGAGATATTAGAAGCCGACATTGCTCGTGCAAGTCAAAGTGCTTTTTCAAGTTCGATTCTATTAGTCAAGAAGAAGGACAACTCGTGGCGAATGCGTGTTGACTACCGGGCTTTGAACAAGGCCACCGTTCCAGATAAGTTCCATATCCCCGTCTTTGAAGAGTTATGGGATGAATTACATGGAGTGTCTTTTTCCTCAAAAAATTAATCTCAAGTCAAGATATCAGCAAGTGAGGATGCACAATGAGGATGTGCATAAAACAACTTTTCGGACTCATGAAGGGCATTACGAGTTCCTAGTAATGCCTTTCGGAATGATGGATACCCCATTAACCTTTCAAGCATTGATGAATGATGTTTTCAATCCGTTCTTAAGTAAGTTTGTACTTGTTTTCTTTGATGATATATTGGTGTACAACAAAACTTGGCAACAACATATGCAACATTTGAGTCATGTTTTGCAAGTCTTGTCCGATAATAAGTTGTTTGTTAATAAGAATAAATTTTATTGAAAGATAAGCCGTTCTTACATAATTTTATTGCCCGAACAACGCGTAATCATGAAACCTGTTTTAGCATTGCCATGTTTTCCCCAAGAGTTCTTTATTGCAGCAGGGATGTCCTATTGCTTATTACAACAAGGTATTAGGTGATAGATATTTAACCTAGTCAGCTAATGAAAAGGAATTAATGGTAGTGGAATTATCTATTTAGCATTGGCGTCTGTACTTGATGGGGCGAAAATTTACTGTGTGCACCGATCAAAAGAGCTTGCAAGAACTACTTCAACAAAGAATTACCACAATGGACCAGCAAAACTGGACATCCAAGTTATTGGGCTATCGTTTCAACAAAGTCTACAAAATGGGTTTAGAAAACAAAGGTACTGATGCATCGTCTCAAATGCATGGTAATGTGGAGTTGAAATCATTAGTGCATTATCTTACATGGTTGTGTACTGATGAAGTGGTGAAAGAAGTGCACGATTATGTTGTGTTAAAAGAGATCATTGCGGCCTTGGAAAAAGGTGAACCAACAAAACAGGGCTTTGCGTATCAAAGAGGAGTTTTGTTTTAAGACGATAGATTGGTGCTCTCTTCAAACTCTATGTGTAGTCCTAAGTTTCTATAGGAGTTTCATTCCTCGCCTCAAGGTGGACACTCTGGATTCTATCGTATTTATCATCGGATTGCAGCAAATTTGTTTTGGTTTGGGATGAAGAAACAAGTCCAATAATCTGTGTAAGAGTGTGATGTGTATCAATGTAAGAAATATGTGACTACAACTCTGAGAGGATTGTTGCAACCATTACCGACTCTGTCTCAAATTTAGGAGGACGTGTCGATGGAATTTATCATCGGATTACCAAAGGTTAAAGGTTATGAAGCAATCATGGTTGTGTAATAACTGGTTTAAAAATAATAGGCGTCACCATTAATTTTTATCCTAGAAAAGGGAATATAACGGATAATCCTAATTTGATTAGAGATTCTAAGTTGTTGACTCATTTTAGATGAAGGGGAGATGTTAGGAACCACTCATCTACCTTGTTCACAAGGATACTAAGGTTTAGGTTTGCGGTTTAAGAATAGGGTTTTAATTTTAATTAGGGGAACTCGTCACAGTTTTTAAGTCGTATTTTTACATATCCTCTTATGAGAAATCATATTCCCAATTTGTAGTTCGTAGTTGTTTAGTTAGTGTTTTTTATGGATTATGGAAATATCTCGAATTCTCCTTGAATCAAGTCTGAGTTTGTAAATTGCGGAGTTGTTAGACGAAATTCGCAGTCGATAGAAAATATCTCCATAATCTTTTTTGAAAATATATATAAGTTTGGATTATGTTAGTAAGAAAAAGTTAGTATTTGATTGATTAAATGTTTTCGAATATATTATGCAATATGAGAAAAATAGTTTTTAATGCATGAGAAAAAATATTTTTAATGCAATTAAAGTATTTTAAATGAGTTAGTATTTAAAAAAGAATATAAATTAAAAAAAAGGAATTGTATAATATATTAAATATTAAAAATATTAAATATAATAAAGTAAATGAAATAAAATTAATTAATTAAAAACGCATGGGGGGAGTGTATAATTAGTTGGTTAGTTAAAGTTGTGGGGTATGAATAATAGGACCCTAAATCTAGATATTGGATTTAGGCCCAAGTTGCATGAGGTATGGATTTAATCTAGATAGCAAAACTAAGGGTTCAACGAGTAAGGGCCCAAGTCCAGATGTTGTGTAAGTGTTTGTTGGCAGCAATTTTGGTAAAACACTGCTTTGGTAATGTTTTGCTTAATATCTTGGAATTTTAAGTAAATCATCTCAACTGGTTTTGAATGATGTCAAAGCAGATGTCTTAACACCTGTCTTCTGATCTGAACGTGTTTTCCAGATCTTCTATTTCCTATTTTTAAGCGCGCCATATTCAGGTTTTGTGGTTTATAACTTGCGAAAAATATAGAGGAATATTTTTCGATCTGTCTTATCTTTTTGGATTATATCTTGGCCTACTTTCATGGAGATATTAAAGGGATTCAATATATATTGCAATATTTGTTTTTCAGCCCAAGCCCATAAAAAAGTTGTTGCGCCTTTATAAGGACTTACAACCTTATTCGTACAATAACAACAATTGAAGAAAAATATATTCTTTGTGTTTAAAAGTATGAATCTTTTAATTGTAATACAATCTAGTATTGTTTCAATACTTGAGTTGTAACTTGTTAGTTGGGTTGTAAATTGTGGATCATTCATAAGCTTTTAAGTATTGAATGATTGAAGCTTTTCAAACTTAATAATTATGTTGTTTTTCACTGTTAGTGATTGGAGGGATTTGAGGAGGGCCTCATACCTAGGTGTGTCTTAGGTAGAAGTATAGCACGGGTAGCGATTAAGTGATTAGATCGTAAACTAGTTGTTTACTGAGGGTTTATGAATTGATACTATTTAGTGGACTTATCCCTGACTTGGTAGCCCCCAGAGTAGGTGTTGTTATACACCGAACTGGGTTAACAATCCCTTGTGTTTTTACTGCTTTTATATTGTTGCATTTTATATTGTCCTCAGATATTTGTGTCGTGACATCTCCTATGATATCACATATCTGATACCAGAATTACAATTGGTATCAGAGCAGGCATCCTGCTCTGTATCTAGGTGAGATCTAGGGAAGATACTTTCTGGTACTATGGACAAGGAAGGAGGATTTGTGAACAGACCACCCATTCTGGATGTAAGCAATTATGACTATTGGAAACCACGTATGGTAGCCTTTCTAAAATCTCTGGACAGCAGGGCTTGGAAAGCTCTTAAAAGGATGGAAATACCCTGACAAATTGGGAGAAGATGGAGAACCTACTCCTGTGTTAAAGCCAGAAGAAGACTGGTCTAAAGAAGAGGGTGAAATTGCACTTGGAAATTCTAAAGCCTTGAATTCTATATTTAATGGAATTGACAAGAACATTTTCTGATTAGTAAACACATGTGAAGTAGCTAAGGATGCTTGGGGGATTCTTCAATCTACCCATGAATACACATCCAAAGTTAAGATGTCAAGACTTCAGTTGCTCACCACCAGATTTAAAAATCTGAGAATGAAGGATGATGAAAGTATTAATGACTTCCATATGAACATTCTTGAGATTGCTAATGAATCCAGTGCTTTATGAGAAAAAAATACCCGAAGACAAATTGGTGAGAAAGATGCTTAGGTCTCTCCCCAAGAGATTTGATATGAAAGTGACTGTCATAGAAGAAGCACAAGACATTGACAAGATGAGAGTGGATGAACTTGTTGGATTCCTTCAGACATTTGAATTAAACATCAATGAAAGATCTGAAAAGAAGAACAAAAGTATAGCTTTTGTAACCAATAATGTAGATGAAGAGGAGGATTGTGATCTGGATACAGATGAAGGAATATCTAATGCTTTAGTTCTGCTTGGAAGACAATTTAACAAAGTGATAAAGAAGATGGATAGGAATCCAAGATCAAATGTCCATATCATCTCATATGACATCCATAAGTCAAATGAGTTTGGAAGAAAAAAGGCTGGAGAAAAATCCACTCAAGAAAAGAGAATACAGTGTCATGGATGTGAAGGTTTTGGTCACATTAGAGCTGAATGTCCTACATATCTTAAGAAACAGAAGAAGAATCTATCTGTTACTTGGTCTGAAGATGACTCTGAGAGTGATCTTGAAGAGGAATCTGCCAAGTATGTTAAAGCATTGACATGAAAATATGTTTATGATGAAGAGTCTAGTGATGGTGAACTAACCTTTGATGAGTTAGCTGCCACGTGTAACACCCCAATTCTATCCCAATCGATAATTATAATAATCAGAGTTATACAATTCACAGCCAAATCAGGATGCTACAAATTCAACTTAAAAACCATTGCATTCTACATGGATACATAACACTTTAAAACTTTGGATGAACCACAAACAAAATAATTAATCTTTTAAACCAACAACTAGAACAACTACGCAGCAGAATCATAATAATATCTTTGTTCATCATTAAAGCAACTTCAAAATAACAAGTACTTAACAACAATCATCTTAAAGTTCAACAACTGAAATAAAAATAACTAAAAGCAACAAGCGTTCATCCCCTCGAGTGATACATATCAGAGCAATGACACCGACTCGAACTATTGAAGGTAAACTGCCTTCACTCTGGATTACCTGCACGTTACCAACATCGAGGTAATATTCAAACAGAAGGGGTGAGATATCGAATATTATAATAGAAAGCATGATAAATAAACATTAGAGTCAGTTCATACATATTCACCACTTCTCAGATCTTTAGCAACATAAACGCAATTAAAATCAATCACACAACGACTCAGGATGCAACACAAAATGCAACTCATCTTTATGCAAATGCATGTGGTACCAATGGAGAAGAACTCCCATTTTAAAATCTACCAATAAATAGAGGCATCAACAAGGCATAATCCTTCTTCGCAGTTTTCCAATCCAGGCCATCACAGAGTATGAAAATGTATATGAATGCACTATCACATAATCACAACAGTCATCATCCATCGCAAGGCATAAGCCCACATCACCATTATTACCAGTAAATAGAGGTAATTCATCATCATTTAAAAATTCCCTGCAACTTCACATTATCAACAAGGATTTACAATAGCAATCACATCAGCACAACAACTCCACATAAATCGACATTGGCCATAAGCCTAGCACATCTATCAACGACTTAATCATTAACATAATCAAACATCAACTTAACAATAATTCACACAGCACGGTTAACGATCCAAAACACAGCATGTACGGGGAAAAAGGGATAGGGAACTACGTGCCCCTCGACATGCATAGCAACTAGGACAACCTAACAACTAATCCATACTCCTCGACATGCACAAGAGAAAACAGGATAAAGACCAACTTATGCTCCTCGACATATCCTACAACCCAGTACTGCTCGACAATCCAACACATACCCCCCAATACGCCTCACAGCCTAATATGCCACTTGGTACCTAATACCATCAGCATCCTCCTCGACCACTAGTCGACCAACAACACAGACACAATACTACGTCTTAACGACCACACCACTACCACTCATAACTTCTGGCCAACCGCTCGAAACAACACAGCAACGGGAAATTATATTTCCTATAACATGTTCATCAAACATACAAGACAGTCACACAAAAACCTCCCTAAAATGACCACTTCAGCAATTTACTATTTTTCCCACCAACCGCACGGAATAACCTAACGTCCTAACGACCATCACGACTAGTAATCACTATCCTAACCTATCCATCGATTAAACCGGCAGTCACACAAATACACAAAACGTCCACAACACACAACAGGGCAACTTCATATAACATATTCATTAAACGGTCATACAGTACTCCCCCAACGACCACAACATGAATAAAAAGGCAACTTCACTTGTAGATCAGAAACATCAACGCACAATAATCATAAAATAACCAATTCCCACGTAATACACATCATAAGTCCCATTATAAAGTCAAAACCCCACCCTTACCTAGATTGAAGGTCGCTCAACCAAAGCTTCCAGCTGACAGCTTGCTTCGCTCTGCTCGACACTGGGCAGCTTGCTCCTCTTCCGCGCAGCTCTTCTGTTCAACGTACATAGCTTCTTAAACACCAACTAAAATAATTCCTTGTGTCAACTTAACCTTATATATCAATCCTATTGGGCCTAACCTACACATCCACTTTACTACTTGCAACCAATAACATAAGTCCAACATTATATAAATATTCTCTTAATTCCAACATTATAATTATTATTAATCAACTAATTAATTAATAAATAATCCAATAACTTATACCAATAATTCTCATCACCTCACAACTTCGACAAATAATCCAAAAATAATTTAATTAAATAAATAATTAAATTAAATTACAGGCGTTACAACTCTCCCCCGCTTAGAAAATTTTTGTCCTCGAAAATTTACCTCATTCGAACAACTCAGGGTAGGAGTCTTGCATCTTGCTTTCCAACTCCCACGTCATGCTTTCTCCAGCAGCTCCTAGCCAAACTACCTTCACCAAAGCAATCTCCTTACCTCTTGGAGTCTTTATTTCACAATCAGCGATTCGTATAGGCATCGTCTCCATAGTAAGATTATCCCGTACTTGCACATCATCCATATGAATCACATGAGATGGATCTGAAATATACTTCCAGAGTTGTGACACATGAAACACATCATACAAATTCGAAAGATTATGCGGTAAAGCCACTCTATAAGTGACATTCTCAACTCTTTCCAAAATCTGATACGGACCAATAAAACGAGAAGTGAGCTTCTTAGACTTTAATGCTCTCCTAACACCAATTACAAGTGTAAATCTCAAAAACACATGGTCACCTGCTTGATATTCTAAGTCTTTCCTTCACGTGTCATGATAACTCTTCTGTCTACTTTGGGAAGCTTTCATCTTTTCCCGAATCAACTTTACCTTCTCAGTAGTCTCACGAATAATTTTAGGTCCAAGCACTACACTTTCTCCAGATCCATGCCAACATAAAGGAGTTCTACATCTCTGACCATACAACGCTTCAAAAGGTGTCATCCCAATACTAGAATGGTAACTGTTATTATAAGTGAACTCTATCAGCGGAAGATAAAGTTCCCATGAACCTACCTGCTCAAGAACACATGCTCTCAACAAATCCTCCAACAATTAAATAGTCCTTTCTGTCTGACCATCCGTCTGAGGATGATACACCGAACTCAACCTCAACTTAGAACTCAACGCTTCTTGCAAACTCTTCCAAAAATCAGAAGTAAACCTCAGATCTTTATCTGACACAATGCACAAAGGAACACCATGCAGCTTCACAATTACACTAGTGTAAATCTCAGCCAACTTCGATACTGGAAAACTGATGTTAATAGGAATAAAATGAGCCGATTTCGTAAGCCTATTGATAATCACCCAAATCGAATCATGTCCTCTTAGAGTATTAGGTAACCCCATCACAAAGTCCATCGAAATGCTATCCCATTTCCATTATGGAACTTCTAATGGTTGCATCAACCCAGCTGGCTTCTGATGTTCAACTTTTGTCTTCTGGCAAGTTAAACATGCATACACAAACCGATCCACATCACTCTTAATCCCATGCCACCAAAAAAATTCTTCAAATCCTGATACATCTTTGTAGCTCCTGGATGAATACTCAACTTGCTCCTATGACTCTCTTCAAGAATCACTTTCTTCATCTCCGCATCATTAGGAATACAAATCCGATTATGAAATCTCAATACACCTTGCGCATCTAACTTAAAATCACTATTCTCAGACTGATCAATCCCAACCATCGAATCTACCAACTTCACATCTAACTTCTGCGTCTCTCTGATACTATCCAGAAATTCATTGTTAATCTTCAACATTCCCAACATAACACTCTGCGGTGTCACCTCGCAAACTAAGCTCATATCTCTGAATTGTTCATTCAATTCCAACTCTTTAACCATCATTGCTGACATATGTAAGGTCTTTCGATTCAACACACCAACTACCACATTCGCTTTTCCCGGATGATAATTCAAACAAAATCATAATCCTTTAACAACTCCAACCATCTTCGTTGTCTCATATTCAATTCCTTCTGATCAAATAAATACTTCAAGCTCTTATAGTCACTAAACACTTCAAATCTAGAACCATAAAGATAATTCCTCCAGATTTTCAACACAAAAACAACTGCAACAAGCTCTAAATCATGCGTAGGATAGTTCTTCTCATGAATCCTTAACTTCCTTGATGCATAAGCAACTACCTTTTCATTATGTATAAGCACACCTCCTAAACCCATCTTAGAAGCATCACAATATACCAAAAAAGGTTCTCCTGGATTAGGTAATGTCAAAATCGGAGCCAACATCAATCTTTTCTTCAATTCAGTAAAACTTTCTTCACATTGAACGTCCAACACATAAGCTCTACCTTTACAAGTCAACTTAGTCAACGGGAGCGCCAACTTAGAAAAACCTTCAATAAACCTTCTATAATAACCAGTTATTCCCAAAAATCTTCTAATCTCGGTAGCCGACTTTGGAGTTTCCCATTTCAACACAGCATCTACCTTCGATGGATCTACATCAATGCCACTACCTGAGATCACATGACCAAGAAAACTAACCTCCTTTAACCAAAATTCACACTTAGACTGCTTTGCATACAACTTCTTCTATTTCAAAACTTGCAATATTATTCCTAAGTGTTTTGCATGCTCTTCTTCTAACTTAGAGTAAATCAAAATGTCATCAATGAACACCACTACAAATCGATCCAAATATGTACGAAAGATACGATTCATATACTCCATGAATACTCCCGGCGCATTAGTAACAATGAAAGGCATCACTGAATACTCATAATGTCCATAACGCATTCTGAAATCCGTCTTCTGGATATCTTCATCCTTCACTTTTGTCTGATGATAACCCGGCCTCAAATCAATCTTACTAAACACACGAGCACCCACCAATTGATCCATCAAGTCATCTATTCTTGGAAGTGGATACTTGTTATTAATCGTCACTTTATTCAACTGTCTATAATCAACACAAAGCCTCATGCTTCCATCTTTCTTCTTTACTAACAACACTGGAGCTCCCCAGGGCGGTACGCTTGGCCTCACAAACCTCTTCTCAAGTAACTCTTCCAATTTCTTCTTTAATTACGATAATTTATATGCAGACATCCTATATGGTGCCATAGAAATAGGTCTGGTACCAGGTACAAGATCAATAGCAAATTCAATTTCTCTCTCCGGCGGCACATCAGGAATTTCATCATGGAAAACTTTAGGAAATTCATGTACTACTTGAAATTCCTCAGTTATAGCTTGATTCTCGACAGATAGAGATGCCATCAACGAGAACATCTGAGCTTCTTCTTGCATCAACTGCTGCAACTGTCTAGCAGACAACAAACTATCTTCCTTTTCTTCAGGAGTATGAAACCTCACAAAGTTGTTATAACAGTTAATATGAACATAGTTATGCTCTAACCAGTTCATACTCAGAATCACATCCAACACTCTTAAAGGCAAATAAACCAAATCGAGAACAAAGTCTCTGTCGAAAATCGATAAAGGACACTTTAAACACACAAAAGAAGTAGTTGTCGACCCCTTGGCTGGAGTGTCGATGACCATCTCTCCATTCATAGAAGACAACATAAGACCCAATCTTTCAACACAATCAGTAGCAATAAAGAAATAAGTAGCACCAGTATCAATAATAGTAATTAAAGGAGTACTATTAATGAAACATGTACCTCTGATAAGTCTGTCCTCACTAGCCGTCTGATTCTCAGCCAAAGCGAATACCTTATCACTGTTTTGCGCCTTCTTTGGTTTCTGACACTGACTACCAATGTGTCCTTCTTCACCATAATTGAAACAAATTACCTCCTTATGCTTGCACTCAGATACAACATGTCCATTCTTACCACAACAGAAACACCTCTTCACCTCAGCAGTACACACATTACTCTTATGCCCAGGTTTTCCACACTTGAAACAAACCACACCAACAGAAGCATCTCCCCCACTAGTCCTTTGACCCTGAGCGACTTTCTATTTACCTTTACCAGCTGGGGTATCATAAAGCTTACCACGATTCTGTTGGTGCTTACCTCTCTTCTCACTGATAATCTTATAGTGAGCATTATTATCCTGTTCATAAATTCTGCAACTATCAATCAAATCGGCAAAGACACGAATCTTCTGGTATCCAACTGCCTTCTTGATCTCTGGGCGCAACCCATTCTCAAACTTGACACACTTCAAAAACTCAGCATTCGCCCCGCTATAGTGCGGATAAAACTTAGTCAACTCCGCAAACTTTGCAGCATACTCAACAACTGACATACTCCCTTGCTTCAGCTCAAGGAACTCATTTTCCTTCTTACCACGAACGTCTTCAGGGGAATACTTCCTTAGAAATTCCCTATGAAACACAACCCAAGTGACATTTTCAGCTGCAGGTTCCAACCTCTGACAAGTCTCTAGCCACCAGTCATCAGCCTCGACTGCTAGCATATGAGTACCATATCAAACCTTCTACGCTGGAGTGCAATCCATCACACTGAATATTCTCTTAATCTCTTTCAACCAATCCAATACTCCATCAGGATCATACTTACCCTTGAAGGTAGGCAGATTCTCCCTCTGGAAAGTTGCCAAACTGCGAGATCCAGCACTCCCGTCAACATTTGGCTGATTCTCCAAAGCATGCACCATCGCTTCTAAAGTAGCAGCAAGTGCATAATCATTCCTTCCATCCATCTCAACTTATCACTACAATATAAACAACGGTTAAAACTCAAATTAATAATACTCGATTGTTAAGCAAATTACGACTCGACAACTTGGTCAGACGAACCGACTTTGCTCTGATACCAACTTTGTAACACCCCAATTCTACCCCAATCGATAATTAAAATAATCAGAGTTACACAATTCACAGCCAAATCAGGATGCTACAAATTAAACTTAAAAACCATTGCATTCAACATGGATACATAACACTTTAAAACTTCAGATGAACCAACAATAAAATAATTAATCTTTTAAACCAACAACTAGAACAACTATGCAGCGGAATCATAATAATATCTTTGTCCATCATTAAAGCAAATTCAAAATAATAAGTACTTAACAATAATCAGCTTAAAGTTCAACAACTGAAATAACAATAACTAAAAGCAACAAACGTTCATCCCCCCGAGTGTTACGTATCAGAGCAATGACACTGACTCAAACTACTGAAGGTAAACCGCCTCCACTCTGGATTACCTACATGTTACCAACATCAGGGTAACATTCAAACAGAAGGGGTGAGATATTGAACATTATAATAGAACGCATGATAAATAAACATTAGATTCAGTTCATACATATTCACCAATTCTCATATCGTTAACAACATAAACGCAATTAAAATCAATCACACAATGACTCAGGATGCAACACAAAATGCAACTCATATTTATGAAAATACATGTGGTACCAATGGAGCAGAACTCCCATCTTAAAATCTTCCAATAAATAGAGGCATCAACAAGGCATAATCCTTCTTCGCAGTTTTCCAATCCAGGCCATCACAGGGTATGCAAATGTATATGAATGCACTATCACATACTCACAACAATCATCATCCATCGCAAGTCATAAGCCCACATCACCATTATTACCAGTAAATAGAGGTAATTCATCATCATTTAAAAATTCCCCGCAACTTCACATTATCAACAAGGATTTACAACAACAATCACATCAACACAACAACTCCACATAAATAGACATTGGCCATAAGCCTATCACATCTATCAACGAATTAATTATTAACATAATCAAATAGTAACTTAATAATAATTCACACAACACGGTTAACGACCCAAAACACAACATGTACGGGCAAAAAGGGATACAAAACTGGGTGCCCCTCGACATGCATAACAACTAGGACAACCTAACAACTAATCCATACTCCTCGACACGCACAGGGGAAAACAGGATAACGACCAACTTATGCTCCTCGACATGTCCTACAACCTAGTACTGCTCTACAATCCAACACATACCTCTCGATACGCCTCGCAGCCTAATATGTCGCTCGGTACCTAACACCATTAACATCCTCCTCGACCACTAGTCGACCAACAACACAGACACAATACTACGTCTTAACGACCACACCACTACCATTCATAACTTCCGGCTAACCGCTTGGAACAACACATCAACGGGCAATTATATTTCCTATAACATGTTCATCAAACATACAAGACAGTCAGGCTGAAACCTCCCTAAAACAACCACTTCAGCAATTTACTACTTTTCCCACCAACTGCTCGGAATAACCTAACATCCTAATGACCATCACGACCAGTAATCACTATCCTAACTTATCCATCGATTAAACCAGAAGTCACACAGATACACAAAACGTCCACAACACACAATCGGGAAACTTCATATAACATGTTCATTAAACGGTCATATAGTACTACCCCAATGACCACAACATGAATAAATGGGCAACTTCACTAGCAGATCAGAAACATCAACGCACAAAAATCATAAAACAACCAATTCCCATGTAATACACATCATAAGTCCCATTATAAGGTCAGAACCTCACCCTTACCTGGATTGAAGGTCGCTCAACCAAAGCTTCCAACCGACAGCTTGCTTCCCTCTGCTCGACACCAGGCAACTTGCTCCTCTTCCGTGCAGCTCTTTCGGTCAACATAAAAAGCTTCTTAAACACCAACTAAAACAATTCCTTGTGTCATCTTAACCTTATATATCAATCCTATTGGGCCTAAACTACACCCCCACTTTACTACTTGCAACCAATAACATAAGTCAAACATTATATAAATATTCCCTTAATTCCAACATTATAATTATTATTAATCAACTAATTAATTAATTAATAATAATCCAACAACTTATACCAATAATTCTCATCACCTTGCAACTTCGATAAATAATACAAAAATAATTTAATTAAGTAAATAATTAAATTAAATTACGGGCGTTACACCTCGTACAGAGAACCGTGTCTCAGAAGTACAGAAGTTTGCCAAGAAGGGGAGAAACAGAAAGCTCTCATAACTCAGCTGAAGGCAGAAAGGAAATAGCATCTGAAAACTATCTCTAGTCTGGAAAGTGAAGTGACTTCTCTGAATTCAAATCTTGACAAAATGGTTAAATCACTCAAGATACTGAATAATGGGTCTGACACATTAGATGAAATTCTTCAAGTGGAAAGAGTGACATGAGACAAGAGTGGTATAGGGTTTAATGAGAAAAAGTAACCTTATTCAGAAGAACCTTCATCAGTTTCCACTCATGCCAAGTCTAAACCAAATATGTCGAATCAAATGTCTCAACATCATGACAAACATCATGACAAGAAAAGACATCATGGTAAGAAAAAAATTAATCACACCAGAGAGAAATTCAAGCCCTGGAGGTGTCACCACTGTGAAAGGTCTGGTCACATAAGACATTTATGTTTCAAGTTGTATGGGTACCCTAAAACTGCTCCTCTTCCCAAGACTGATCAAATCTCTTAAAATAGCAAAAAGAAGAAACAATGGGTTCCTAAGACTGCTGTTGCTAGTCTCATAGCTCATACCTCTCTCAAAGTCTCAACCAAAGATGACTGGTACTTTGACAGTGGTTCTTCTAGACACACGAAAGGTGTTAAGAATCTGTTGGTAGATATCAAATCTCACTCCACCAGTTATATGACTTTTGGTGATGGAGCCAAAGGTGAAAACAAAGGAGTTGAAAAGTTGGAATGTTCAGAAGTCCCAAAACTTGATAATGTGTTACTTGTTAAAGGGTTAACAACTAACCTAATAAGTATAAGTCAAATGAATGATCAAGGATTCAAAGTAAACTTCACCAAGACATAATGTCTCGTTTGCAATGAGAAGAATGAAGTCATTATGAAAGGAATCAAATCTAAATACAATTGTTATTTGTGGGTTCCCAAAGAGTTGAACTTCTCCTTAACATGTGCTTTAGCCAAAGAAAATGAAGTTAAACCGTGGAATCAAAAACTGGGACACTTGCATCTGAAAGGAATGAAAAGAATCATATCTATAGAAGCCGTGAGAGACATTACTAAGCTCAATATAGAAGAAGGGAGAGTATGTGGTGAATGACAGATTAGAAAGCAAAATAAGATGTCACATCATAAGATCCAACATCTCACTACATCAAAAGTTTTGGAACTTCTTTACATGGACTTGATGGGACCTATGCAGGTTGAAAGTCTTAGTGGAAATAATTATGCCTACGTTGTTGTAGATGACTTATCCAGGTACACATGGATAAGTTTTATCATAGAAAAATCAAAAACCTTTGAAGTATTTAAAGATCCCTGTAAAAATTTCAAAGAAAAAAGGATAGTCATGTCATCAGAATCAGAAGTGATCATGGAAAGGAATTTGACATTGAATACCACACTCAAAAAGCTATTAAAAGCAGCGTGTTGGCAGATTATCTTGCTCACCAACTAGTTGATAATCACCAGTCTATGAAGTATGATTTCCCCGATGAGGATGTGATGTTTCTGAAAGTGAAAGATTGTGATGAACCATTGCCTGAGGAAGGTCCCGATCCCGAATCTCGCTGGAGTATGATATTTGATAGAGCTGTGAATGCTTATGGTAAAAGAATTGGTGTTGTGGTTTTCACACCACATGGATCACACATTCCTTTTACTGCAAGGTTGACATTTGATTGTACTAATAATATGGCAGAATATGAGGCTTGCATCATGGGTCTCAAGGAAGCTATTGATCTCAGAATTAAAATTCTAGATGTGTATGGAGATTCAGCTTTGGTAATAAATCAGATTAAAGGAGAGTGGGATACTCGTCACCCCGGCTTGATCCCTTACAAATATTATGCTAGAAGGTTGTTACCCTTCTTTAATAAAGTTGAATTCCATCACATCCCCAGAGACGAAAATCAAATGGCGGATGCTCTGGCAACTTTGGCTTCTATGTAACAAGTGAATACTTGGAATGATATACCCCAAATTATGGTTTGGCGACTGGATAGGCCTGCTCATGTGTTTACAACAGAGGAGGTAGACGATGAAAAACCTTGGTATTATGATATCAAGCATTTTCTCCAAACTCAGGAATACCCGATTTGTGCATCAAATAAAGATAGAAAGACATTGAGAAGATTGGCTGGCAGTTTCTTCCTCAGCGAAAATGTGTTGTACAAGAGAAATTATGACATGGTCTTGCTCAGATGCGTGGATAGACACGAAGAAGACATGTTGATGCATGAGATTCATGAAGGTTCATTTGGCACTCATGCCAATGGACATTCGATGGCTAAAAAGATGCTAAGGGCAGGTTACTATTGGCTGACAATGGAATCTGATTGTTACAAATTTGCAAAGAAGTGTCATAAATGTCAGATTTATGTGGACAAGGTTCATGTGCCTCCGAAACTTCTCAATGTGATCTCTTCCCCGTGGCCTTTATCTATGTGGGGTATTGACATGATTGGGATGATATAACCCAAAGCTTCGAATAGACACCATTTTATCTTGGTAGCAATTGATTACTTCACCAAATGGGTGGAAGCAGGTTCATATGCTAATATTACTAAGCAGGTGGTTGTGCGCTTCATTAAGAATAATCTTATATGTTGGTATGGTGTGCCGAGCAGAATTATCACTGACAATGGCTCAAATCTGAATAACAAGATGATGAAAGAACTTTGTGAGGAATTCAAGATTGTACATCACAATTCATCTTCGTACAGACCAAAGATGAATGGTGCTGTTGAAGCTGCTAATAAGAATATAAAGAAGATTATCCAGAAGATGGTTGTTACTTATAAGGATTGGTATAAAATTATCCCTTTTGCTTTGCATGGATATCGGACATCTGTCTGCACTTCAACAGGAGCAACCCCGTTCTCCCTTGTGTATGGAATGGAAGTGGTACTCCCAATCGAGGTTGAGATTCCCTCTTTGCGAGTGATGATGGAAACCAAGTTGTCAGAGGCTGAATGGGTCCAGAACAAGTTTGGCCAATTTATTTTGATCGAAGAGAAGAGAATGACAACTTTGTGTCATGGACAATTATATCAGAAGAGAATGAAGAAAGCGTTTGATAAGAAGGTCAAACTACGTGAATTCAGAGAAGGCGACCTCGTGCTCAGGAAGATCATGTCTTTTAACGCTGATTCTAGGGGCAAGTGGACTCCCAATTTTTAAGGGCCATATGTTGTCAAAAAAGCCTTCTCTAGCGGTGCATTAATTCTTGAAACTATGGATGGCGAGGAGTTCCCACGTCCCATGAATGCTGATGCAGTCAAGAAATACTTTGCCTAAAGAAATAAAAGAACAGCTTGCTAAGTTGAAAACCTGAAAGGGCGGCTTAGGAAAAAAAGAGCGTCTCGGTAGGACGAAAACCCGAAAGGGCGGTCTAGACAAAAATTAGAGACATAAACAGAATAAATTTCCCGCTAAGTTGAAAACCCGCAAGGGTAGCTTAGGAAAAATTTAGGGACTTTCTTGGCAAGTAACTACATCAGACAAGACTTGATCATTGAAGCAACAATCTTCTCGGATCCTCATCATACTTCAACGTAAGCTGATGCTCAGGATTTCAAAAGTTGTTAGAGGGGATAGTGGTCATTGTATCTCAATGTATCTTTCCCATTATATATTACCATTTTCCGAATGTTATAATCATCCATGGAGTCTCGTCATTCGCAAACTACCATTCTATTAATGAAATTTGAGCTTTTACCCAATTCTTTGTGTTTCTTATTTTATTTAGCTTGCAAAGACTCCATTTATTATTGATAATAATTTTCAAAGCGAAAAGATTAAATAACAAAATTGATTTATAAAAAGAATTTACAATTTGCTTTTACTTTAGAATTTGCTTTTACTTTAGATTTTTCACTGTATTGGGTTTGTGACTCCAGTGTCCCCAGTCAAGTCTTGGTTCTTTTTATTTCTTCTTTTCTAAGTTTGCACGATGTGAAGACTCAATCCAAGATTTCTCCAGCGAAGGTTTCGCTTGTTTGATAGAAGTTCTTTCTTCCCAGAGAAGTTAGTACAATAATTACTCTCGAAGAACACATGTCTCCGATTTCTCCAGTGAAGAACGTATATTGGCTTTCCCTTTTGAGAATGTGATGTTGACCTCCCCAATGAAGTCAGCACTAAATTCCCAGTTAATGTCTCGATGATGGGGATTTACATGCCTTAGCGAAGTTTGTATGTTTTCCCCCCCTTCAAAATGGGCCAGAATTCCCCAGTGAATGTTTTGATAATTTGGTGTCCATCTGCTTTACTTGAAATTTATTTTGAAATCCCCAGTAGAAGCGTTACATTTGAAAACATTTACTTCCCCATTAAAGTCTGAATGCTGCTTCTTGATGAAGCCTAGAGAAGGATGTTATATCTCTGTATCTGTACTGTTTCGTCATTATACTATGTTTCTCCCTAGTGAAGTTAAGCTGTGAAATAGGATTTTGTTTCCTTAGTTGGTGCTTACTTTTTCTTGGAATGTTCATCTTGGATGTGATTTAGACGAGTGTTGTTTGTGCCCGAGTTAGTTTCACCCGGTTACTCCCAGTGTTATATGTCTGTTTTGTCAGCATATGCACGATAGAACTGATACATTCATACATACATCATGCATAGTTAAAATTTGGCAAATCATTTCTCAATCACATTCGTTATTATTTTATGGATGTTTTGACCTATTTTACAGAGTTGTGTTGTCCTCTCTCCAATAGAGTGTCAGTCATAAGCAGAAAATGTATGTTCTTTCAATTTCCCCACTTAATTATCCCTCGTGGAAGATTTTTGCTTTAGCCTTCCTACACAGCTCTTTGTCTGAATGATTTGGCTTTCCCTTTTGAGTTTATTTCTCAAAGGATGTATTTTGGACGACTGTCTCATTCCAGTTTATTTATTGTTTGAATTTTTTTGATACTCGACAATATTATTACTTGGGATTTCTGCAAGCTTCGAGTTTTGGTTTGAGAATGTGCATTTATTTTGCACAAGAAGATTTTATCTCCTCAGCAGGAATATAGTGGCATTTCCCCAGGAAGCCATATTGTTCTCCCCAGAAAGTCATTTTTACAATCCTTCCTATAAGAACGAGTAGCAGGTCTCTTTATTTGAGCAACTTATACTTCCATGTAAGAGTCGACGTGACTTTTTTGCTATCTTCTCTATGAGTGGATAGTTTGTAGTCCGTTGTCAAATTACTCCAGTGGATGGCAAGACTCTCAATATCGTAGAGACAGTTCATTGTGAAATCTTTACAAGTGGTAGTCTCTTTATTTGAGACAGCTTATATATTACCCTTTCCAAGCAGAGTGCTTTGGTTAAAGAAGAAGTTGAGACCCGTTCTAGGCGAAATGCCATAATTTTGGGAAAACTTGTTATCTTTTTGCTACCGTTAGTGAACGTTGGTAGTTCATCATCAGTGAACGGAAATGTTATGATATTTTCTCTCTACCTTCAATGAAAGTTGGTAGGTCACCTTCAGTGAAAGTTGGTGCTTGTTATCTTTTTGCTACCCTCAGTGAACGTTGGTAGTTAATCGTCAGTGAACAACGATGTTATGATATATTTTCTCTCTACCTTCAGTGAAAGTTGGTAGGTCACCTTCAGTGAAAGTTGATGCTTGTTATCTTTTTGCTACCCTCAGTGAATGTTGGTAGTTCATCGTCAGTGAACGGTGATGCTATGATATATTTTCTCTCTACCTTCAGTGTAAGTTGGTAGGTCACCTCCAGTGAAAGTTGGTGCTTGTTATCTTTTTGCTACCCTCAATGAATGTTGGTAGTTCATCGTCAGTGAATGGCGATGCTATGATATATTCTCTTTCTACCTTCAATGAAAGTTGGTAGGTCTTCGGCAGTGAACATCGATGATTGTTATCTTTTTTCTACCTTCAGTGAACGTTGGTAGTTCATCGTCAATGAACGGCGATGCTATGATATTTCTTTTTCTTCTACCTTCAGTGAAAGCTGGTAGTTCATCGTCAATGAACGACGATGTTATGATATATTTTCTATCTACTTTCAGTGAAAGTTGGTAGGTCACCTTCAGTGAAAGTTGATGCTTGTTATCTTTTGCTACCCTCAGTGAGCGTTGGTAGTTCATCGTCAGTGAACGATGATGCTATGATATATTTTCTATCTACCTTCAGTGAAAGTAGGTAGGTCACCTCCAGTGAAAGTTGGTGTTTGTTATCTTTTTGCTACCCTCAGTGAACGTTGGTAGTTCATCGTCAGTGAACGGTGATGCTATGATATATTCTCTTTCTACCTTCATTGAAAGTTGGTAGGTCTTCGACAGTGAACGTCGATGATTGTTATCTTTTTGCTACCTTCAGTGAATGTTGGTAGTTCATCGTCAATGAACGACGATGCTATGATATTTATTTTTCTTCTACCTTCGGTGAAAGCTGGTAGTTCATCATCTGTGAACGTCGATGATTCTTTCTCTCTACCTTCACTGAATATTGGTAGCTCACCATCAGTGAACATCGGTGTTGTTATTTCTTTCCTCTTTCTACCTTCAGTGAATGTTGGTAGTTTCTCCTTCAGTAAAAGTTGGTGTATCCTTTGACTTTTTATCATCCTCTATGAGTCAGGTCTTTTGAACCACCAGTGATTTATTTTCCTTGTCGGGTTTTTCTTTTGTTTCTTTATTTCCTTTGTTACATCCCCAACGGTGTTTTGCGTCTCTTTGATTTTGTTCATATGCATTCACGCTCATAAGCATTGCATGGAATCTTAGGGCCAAAAATAAGGTTTGTTTTTATATTTAAGTATCTTCGACCGCGTCGACACGAAGATTTTTAACCTTCGTATCTTCAGATAGAAGAAACTTAAATATGGGCAGTTGTTGTACCCTAATTTTTTCCCCTAAGATCCCTTCATCATACCATGTTGATTCAATCATAACAAGATCACATTAGGGATTTTGGTTCCCCCCTATCTTTAGCTTTTCTCTTTGAGGAGTCACCAAGCACTTCGACTTGTTTTCTTTTGTGATCATGAATATTTTGTCTTGATTTTTATTTTAGTTAATAAAATGCAATGTTGGTTTGTCTCACTTGTTAATAATGTAGGTAAAGGCAATGAGGCTTAGCAAGTTGATCCATGGGTTCATGAGTTTATTTCCATTCCCTAGTCAATAAAGCTTGAGAAGTCCAAACCTCACCATTGAAGTTGTTTTGGAAGGGATGACATGGAAAGGTTATTTTAGTTCACCACATTTCAAAGTTATCAAAATTGATTCAAAAGTACAAGGGGTTGATTGAAGAAGTTGTCATGGTTGGACAAGGTATTATTCCCATTGGTCACAAGTGAATATTTCTCTCATATCATCGCGCCAAATTTATATAAAACACAGCTTACTCGATTTGGAAAAAATCAAAGATGTTTTGAAATTTTGAAATCGAAAACAGAAGTATCAAACGCATTGATTCACCAAAATTGAGTTAACAGCAAGCATCAGTGAACATCATAGACCATTCCAGTAATTTGAGTTAGAAGATTTGGTGCCTTAAACTACCTAAATGAAGTCAGATGAACTTGCTCTGTAAATGGACTTGTCTAGCACGATTCAGGGCACCTCATGGCTTAATTCTTCTTCTGTTAGCTTCGGTGAAGTTCAAGGATGAAGGATCAATGAAGAAATTGGATTGAGAAGTGGTGAAAAGAGGAATTCGAAATCTCAGAAAAGGGTGTTATGGAGAGAGTTTGACAGAGTAATTTTGGTTGTTTAAGCTTGAGCAAATGAGTGAGATATAACCCTCTATTTATAGTGAAGAAAATGGGATGCTCAAGCGTGTGTAACGATGAAGTTTGGATGGAATTCATGTGAAGTTGCAAGCATGAAAAGTGTGACTCATATTTTGCTCAAAACTCAGCCAAAACTTGCATTTCAAGGTGACAATCGCTTATGGAAGATTGTTAAACATGATTAGAAGTAAAACGCGTAACAATTTAGTGATTAGACGCTGAATTGTACATTTCAAATTCTGACTTGGAGGAAAAAATCAGTTTCAAGTGGATGTCTTTGAACTCATGGTGTGCATAATTTAGTGAACCTTAGGGCATGATTCTTTAAGCATTAGAAAGATAAGGTCACAAAATTTACAATGTGCAAATAATTGGATCAATTGGATGCTTGAGCTAAAAGTTGTGATGAGTCAAAGTTGATAAAAAGATGCTGACTTTTGTACTTAGAAAAACTCTAAGTTTTTCTTCAAAAATGACCTATAATGCTTTGATCATTGATGCTAGCTTGAAGTATACTTCCAAAAGAGCATTGTGAAACTTGAATCACTCAAAAATACCAAGTATTGAAAAATTTATGCCCTTGTGAAGTTGGTGAAAATTCATGAGATGACCTATAATATTTTGCATTCTTAGGGCGTCTTCCATCCATTTTCAAGCTTTGCACATAAAAGAAGAGTTGAATTTCACATCCTTAAGATAATTGTGGAAAATTAAGGGGCTCAAGGAGATAAAAATTGTCCAAGTTATGATCTTTTGAAGTCACATAAGAGAATTTGATGGCATATCTAGGGAACATGTAATCTTTCTTCATCATTAGGCATCTTCCACATAAACTTTTCTTGAAACTTTTGAATTGGTTTGTTGATAACCCTTTAAAGAGAAGAATTCATTTGGAATAACTCAAAATAACAAAATATGAGCAAGATATATCCCTTAGAAGTTCAAAACCCTAGCTCCTAGAGCACCAAAATGACTTGGAACCCCTTTCAATTTTGACAAACTTTCTTGTACAATTACTCTTGCCATGTGAATATAAGTTGTTGTGGATGATAATAAGAACCCATATAAAAAAAAAACTCCAAATGTTAATAATTGAGAGAGTTATGCACTTGTGATCAAGAAATCAAGAACTTGTCCAATTAGGTCAAACTTCTTCAATCAACTCTTGCATCTTTTGATTTTCTTTGACAAAATGAGGCATGATGAATCATAGTTGATCTTGTCATGATATTACTCTAAAGCATATTCAATGATGAAGCTTGAATATCAATGAAATTTTGTTGGAGGAGGAATGGAAATAAACTCATGAACCTATGAATCAACCTGGTGAAAGGTATTGTGCCCTTACCTATAGTATCATCAATTAGAGAAAACATTCATGGAATTTGTTAGTTTAAAAATTAATTAATACAAAACAAATATGATCACAATATACAAATCAAGGTGCTTGGTTATTCCCCATAAGAAAACCTAGAGATAGGGAGAAGAACCAAACCCTAGTGTGATCTTGTTATGATTGATTTGATATGAGATGATAGAGGAATCTTAGGGGCAAAAATTAGGGTACAACACATAGCATAATGACTCAAGAGTGTCAGCACTCATGGTGATTCTCTCGATAATAACTCCTCGATTAAATTTTTAACCGTCCTTGGTTTCCATGGCCACTTATCAAGCCATCTCACATATCCATCGCCTTTTCTTTTCTTTCTTCTATGGGGTGGTTCATTCTTTTGAACTTGTGGCGGTGGTTCAGGATCTATTTTGAGTATCAACTTTTCAAGTTTGGGCTTCATTATATCATCCACCACCCCCAAAGGCTAACCTTCCTGTGATACGGTGGCAGAACCGACTATTAATACTGGTTTTGCATTTTGTGTTTTTTGTTCGTAAAATGTCGCGGTAAGCAAGAGCCGCCACCGACTTTTATTTCATCCAATCATGGAATAGGAAGAAGAACAGAAAAAACCTTTTTCGAGATATTCTGAGTACGGGGGATAGATTATAGAAAGGGAGGGTGTTAGCACCCTTTCTATCCATGGTTTTCCATGGGCTCTTAGGTACTTGCTAATTTTTCAAATTTCTTGTGTGTGCTTGTTTTTGAAGATGTTTTACTTCGTGATAACCCTTGTAGTAGTCCTCAAGGGTGTGACGAAGTTTGTTTTGAAAATTGGTTTTGAAAGGTGTTTGTGTGAAAAGTTTTGTTGAGCAAGTACTTAAGATTCTACCTACTCGAAAAAAGATTGTTTGTTCTTGTTTCCTTTAGACATCGCTATCCTACTATTTAAGGAGTAGGGAGCCCCGTCGTTGGAGTTTATAAGGGATGTTCGAAAGGGACAAGTACAGTCACCAAAGCAACAGTTAGAAAACTTTAGTAGTAACCATAGAGTCTTAAGATCTTTCCGAGGCAACATTTCCGAGGCAACATTCGAATGGGACATTTTGATCTTTTAGACTGGAGGGCAACCACTAAAATCTCCTATGCTTAATGATTGTTTACCGAAGGCAACCGAAGTGAGGCAAACCCTAGGAGTGAACATGTGCATGTGAATTTTTCAGTTATTTAGTCTTTGCACATTAGGTGATCTACCATTTTAATTTCAAGTAATCTTCCCATACAATCCTATTAACCATGCATCTAACAATTAAATATTTGCAGGAATTTAAAGTGCGAAAAATAAACCTAGTTATTACAAGGCTTTGGCAGTTACATAATCATCTGGACTGAAAATAAAAATGCGGAAGCTTAAAACCCTAATTACTATTACAACCTCGAAATAGTTACAATAATAATAAAAAGAATGAAAATGCGCGCAACAAATTAAATGCGAGAAAAAATTGAAAACCCTAAAAATCTAATTGAAAAAATATCAAAGTTATTTTGGAGAAAAGACTTAATTAGGTTATGTACAACTAAAACCCTAATTCTAATTATTTTTAATTATAAAAAGAAATTAAAATTAACCTAATTTAAACTAAATTAAATAATTCAAGAAAATAAAATATTTTGTAAAAAAGATTTTATGTGTTTTTTGTGGTTTTTATTTGAGAAAAAAAACAATTCAATTACAAATTTAAAACCTAATTTCTAATTAGTTTTATTTACAAAAAAGAATTAAATTAACCTAGTTTCTAATTAAATTAATTAAAGAAATAAGTATTTCATGAGAAAAATGATTTTTTTTTGTGTTTTTGTGATTTTTGATTAAATAATAAAAAAATGATTTTTTGATGTTAATTAAAATAATTAAGGAAATAATAAAAGAATAAAAAATATAAAGAATAGAAAAAGAGAAGAAATGGGCCTGTGTTACGCTGAATAGGGGGGTGTATTGTTGAATTCACCTGGCCCAATAATGATGAGCCCAGTCAACGGGTCTGATCCCATGGAGTGTTGACTTGAGGGTGCATCATGATCTCTCATTGCTATGCATTGGATTTGGCCGAGTGATGCATCAAGTGGTTGAATGGTGATGGCATATGATGGGCGTTTGGATGATAGACACACAGGATCTATAAATGGAAAATAAGAAAACAATTTTGCTGGGACCTGGGATCGAACCCAGGTCCTTGTGTTCACCAACAACGCGCCTCACCATTGGGCCAACTGGCTTGTTTGTTATTATACTGAAAACAAAATATAATATGGAAAAATAAACGGTTAGTGGACAAAACACGCGAAATTTCAAATGATCCAATGGTTGATTGCCACGCCATCGTCTTCTCCAAGAATCTGTCATTTTAGGCAAAGACCTATACACACAGACAAACTTTTATGGCTAGTGAAACAACCGGCCGAAAATCATCAAAACAATGAAGTCGCCATCGAACGTCTTTTATCCCACATGTAGGGAAAGGTAAACATCGAGAAAACCTGAGAAGGGAGAAGTCACGGTCTTGCGACCGAGAGATCGGGTAAGGGAGTCTGTTACGCGAGGGGAAGGTATTAGCACCCCACACGCCCGTAGTACTTCACGGTATCCACTCTTGTTATCTATCTTATGGGTGTGTTTAATCTATGCTTACTGTTTATTACTTCTAAGGGGAGAATGCATGCAAACGAAAGGAGAAAAGAATGTAGGGAAAATAGAATTGTGCTCGCTTGGGCCCTACCCCAATGCCTACATATCCGTTTCGAGGAATCAGAGCTACCGTAGTTCGGCTCATATGTTTTTGTTTGTTTGTGTTTTTTGTGGACGAAGTTAATTCCGCCTTCTGCCGCGGATCGACCTTTGGAGACTTATGCGTTGGCACAGAAGTAAATTAATCGTGTCCTTACCTGAAAAGGGTTTTTTAAGAAAGGTGCGTGAACGCACAAAAGATTTGAGTTGGTTTGTATTTTGTTGCAGATGATGACTAGTCGACCTCAAGAGAGAGATATTAGCCACTTTTCTACTTAGCCATGAAAGGAGTCTTTGAGAATTGAACCACACCTAGACTTGAGATGAAGAACAATAAGATCGGGAAGAGACCCTCTTATCATTTCCCATACTAAGCAAAAGCGTGATTCTCATTAGTAGTTTTAAAGTGTTTTGAATTTTGAGAGAAAAAGAAGTTTTTTTTTTTGTTTTAAATGCGTATGCAAAAAGGAAAGGAAAGTCACAGGGGGACCAGTCTATTTCTAAACCTAATGTTATTCTGCGTGGTTAGACCTAAAGTTAGAATTTTGAGGGAATTCTACCTAATGTTAGCATGCATATGGATTACGATAAAGTAAGAATAAAATAGAGTTGTGACGATACCGAATGGAGAAGGTTCGTTGCCTCTTCGAAACCACGCAAGCGATAAGAAAAATCTACAGAATCTGCTCCACATAAGTGATCAAAGAATTAGTCTCCGAACATTCCATATTACGAAAGTTGCATCGACATTCTATCATAAAATCTTGGCAAAAAACGATAACAAACGATTATTAAACATGAAATAGTAAAAAGAACTCTAATGAAAATTCTAAAAAAGAGGTCCTAAAGAATTCTAAAATGCTCTAATATTTTTATATCATTTTTATTATCAATTAAAAGAAGATATTAATCTAGAAGAAAAAAGCTAAAATAAAAAGAAGTTAGAAGTCCAGAGGGTGTTCTGGGTACAAGGGTGTGAGCAATAGTCAATTCTGGGGCAAGGCCCAACCATTTTCAGTCCACAAGTAGTTTTTGTTTTTTCAACATCAAAATAATAAAAACTGCATATAGTTATTTGATTCCTTGAATATAATAAAAAACTAAAACAAATTAAAAATAATAAATTCACAAATTTAAAGAGGACTAGGGTTAAGATGTGTCCTTTGAACTTCACGAGTTCTTCTTCACAAAAACCCGGCGGCGAGACCTGCTTCGTCTTCTCCGATCCAAATCACCACCACCATAACCGTCCTCAACCTCCCTGTATCCTCTCTCATCCTCTCTTCATATTTTCGAATCCTCCCACATCTCAATCACCTTTTGTTTCGATGATTACCTCTTCCGCTCAACCGCTTCTCACCTTCGACTCCGCCTTTCCGATCCATGTTTTGAGCAATTGTGATTTAATCATCGCAGTTGCATTCCTTCAAGAAGTTGACGAATGTGTCATTGCGATGATGATAATGGACGATGTTGTTGGTGCTATAATGAAAGCAGTTCAGCAATGCGCTAAGACAAAAGGTAATTGTTGCCGCGTGAAGAATGTTGAAAATGACGACATATCGAAGAAGATGATGGAGCATGATGATGATGGATATTGCAAAGAGATGAGAGAGTTCCCAGATTTTTCGTGAGTTTCCTTTTCTCTCCGCTTTTGTGTCAGCTTGTGAATAATTGTATGATTGTGAATAATTCTCTTTGTCTGCATCCTGGGACAGGCTCTTCAATCTTAACCTTCACGCCTGTTTCCTAGCGAATCTGTGATATAATTAAACCGCCTTTACCAATAACACCGCCAATTCTAGTAGCAGGACATAGCAAATGGAACACAACACTGGCAGAAGGTGCGTCCAACGCCGAAACCATCAGATGACTTTCTTCTTTTTCCTCTCTTACTCGAGTCTGATTTCTTAAATCTCTTAACCATTGAAACTGAATGTGAGTACGTAAGAATGACACACCTGAAGAATCTCTGGTAAGTTCTTGATCTATGAGTTTCCTGTTGTTGAGTAATGATTATAAATCTGGAACTGAATAATCCTCTATTCTTCTTCTTTCAGTATTTCTGATATGTCGTGTATCTGTGATTATGGATTGGAGCGGATCGCCGAAGTATTGTTGTTGTTTCTTGTTCTTTGAGCTTTGCAGAATATGGATGAAGATTCGTTGAAGAACGATGCAGCAAATTGAAGGTTTGAAGAGGACTATGAAGCCTGTGGTGATTGTTCTGAAAAAAGGATTGAAGAAGAGTGAAAGAGGTCGAAGATGATGAAGGGTGCAGAGGGAGTGAATTTAATAGTTTTTGGTGAGTTTCTCTATATCTAATATTCTGACTTTTCTGGTTTTTTCAATCGAATATCCCTGTATTCTATGAATCTGATTATGTATATGCTGTGAAATTTGTTATATATTTTCTGTAGAGTTTGTTACAGAGTTAGTTAGAGGAGGGTTAGAAACCTGTTGAGTTAGTTTTGATCTGTTAGGAATTTTGTTGGGAAGTTTATTCTGTTTTGGGCTATTGCAGTTAGAGTTTGTTATGAATTGGTTAGAAGTTTGACAGGGCTGTTAGTTGTTTGTTATTGGTTATTGTTATAGAGGTTAGGAAAAATGGTTTTAACAATTGGAAGTTGGTTACTTTATTTGTGAATTCTGTTTTGGTTTTGTTAGTGAAGTTATGTGGCAGTTGGTTAGGAGGTTGGAGATTTGTTATTCTGTTAACAGTGTTACTAGTTAAGTTAGTTTGTTGTAACTGTTTTGGGTTGGTTAAGTTAGAAAAACTGTTATAAACTCCTTTTTTATGTGCAGGGCTGTTATGGTAGTTGGGATTCAGTTTTGAAAATAATTGGGAGGTTCAGGAATTGTTAAATGGTTGTTTGGATGGTTTTGATTTAATGATTGTTTCTGTATTGATTTACGCAGGTAGGCAGGAGGTACAACAAGGTAGCGTATTTGTGGTGGCATAAGTGTACTATTTTAGGGTAAATCAAATTTGACAGCAGGACAACGAGGCATAATAGCATAGGCAAGTTTGGTTATGTTTGGATGCAGTCCCCGTAGCATGGTTCGTATTTTTGTGAATGGAAAACCTTACATGGTTTCGTATTGTTTGCTTTGTGTAGGTCAACATGTGAAGGCGTAGCATGATATTTGAATGCAAGGCAGTTGACGAAGCAAGGAGTTTAGACACAAAGGCTAGTGAAGATGAAAGCAAAGCTTTGGCCATGGAGTTGATGAAGGTGAAAGCGAAAACATGGTTGAAGCTTAAAGTTAGGTGAATATTGTAACATAGAACCTTTGGCCATAAAGAGTGGAGCATGAATATTAGATAAAGGTTGAATATGGAATCAATAGGCTTAGGATGAGTGTTAAGGTTTAGGAATGGTTCTCTCATATTATTTTTTGATGTAAAGGACATGTAACATAGAAATATTTAGTTGTAATTGTCTTTCTGGAATGAACACGGTTTGAATATCATTGATGAATCTTGTTTAAATTGGTCTGATGCTTGAGTGAGATCAAATAGACAGTGATATATTCGAACACATCATGATAACGCTTGGGTGAATTGAACTTGAATTTTTATGAATGATTTGGATCCTTAATGAGTTCGAAATTGATGATGAAAGGTATAGAATTCTTGGAATATGGGCTTGAAAAAATGCTTTGCAATTTGAATTTTACACTTTACTTGTTGCTTGTATTTCAAGCAAACCACATGACTGAACCTTCCAAATTTAGCATGAGCCAAATCCAAACTTATGTCCTTGAATAGATTGAATTCATGGAATCACTCGAATGAATGAATTAACACATCCAAATTCCATGCATAAGAACCTTAATCCTTTTGAGATGTACCTTGGTGACTGAATGATACTGAGATATTGATAAGAAACCAAGCTTTAACTCAAAATATCTTTATCTGAATCCCTGATGAAACCCTAGCATTCACAATCTTAACGCACTTAGTTCTTGAAGTAACTTCGATACATACGACTGTATCCCTTGATGAACTTGGAGGAAAATATCCTTATAGTCTGATAAGAAATAAGTCCACAACAACCACGAATCAAAATCCTATCTCCAACCATGAATATTGAAGAAGCAACTTGAATCTCTTGAATGAAGATAAGAGCCTCAAAGCCATACAGGAACCCTAATTTTCGAGATCCTAGATCACGTGCCAAAAATGTTGTTAGCGAATGTATGCAATGTTAAATGACCTAATGGAGATATGTACATGAGAACAGTGCGACAATGCATAAACCAGATAAAATTAGAAGGGTAGGACAAATTTGGGGTATTACAACTGCCCCTATTTAATCGTCTTAAACCTGAAAGTACGATTGGCGCGTGCCTTTCAGAAGTTCGAGGTGGAAGATGATTAAATACCAATGCCTAAAATTTGTCCTGGGAGGAAGTATAAGTGTTTTCTTCATTTATCTATTTTATGATATTTACTGGGGAAAGAAATTTTGTTTTTTCAATGAAGAGACAAAGATTGGACTTGTAACGTGGCTTGATGTCAATACAAGACAAATGGTTGGTATGAAAAGACAGCGGCCGAGGTCTACGGGCGACCTACGATCCTAAGGTGACACATGAGAGTAATTTGACAGAGAACCTAGCCAAAGGGCGATCTCAGGTTCTAAGACAAAGTAGATGGAAAGAACCTAGCCAAGAGGCGATCTCAGGTTCGAAGAAGATTTGAAGGAAGAACCTAGCCAATAGGCGATCTCAGGTTCGACGGTGACGGTATGGGAAGAACCTAGCCTACAGGCGATCTCAGGTTCTAAGATGATCTAAGGAAGAACCTAGCCTACGGGCGATCTCAAGTTCTAAGATGATCTAAGGAAGAACCTAGCCTACGGGCGATCTCAGGTTCTAAGATGATATAAGGAAGAACCTAGCCAAGAGGCGATCTCAGGTTCGATGGTGATTTGAGGGAAGAACCTAGCCACGAGGCAATCTCAGGTTCGACGATGATCTATGGGAAGAACCTAGCCTACGGGCGATCTCAGGTTCGACGACGATCTATGGGAAGAACATAGCCTACAGGCGATCTCAGGTTCTAAGAAGGTGATCTAAGGAGGAACCTAGCCAAGAGGCGATCTCAGGTTCGACGGTGATCTATGGGAAGAACCTAGCCTATGGGCGATCTCAGGTTCGACGATGATTTGAGGGAAGAACCTAGCCAAGAGGCGATCTCAGGTTCTAAGAAGGTGACATGGGTTACGACATGATGATTGTTTAGATAAACGACACAGACGAGCATCAAGAAAGGTTAAACACGGACGAGTGTTTGAATCAATACGGACAAGCATTGAAAGGAGATACAGACGAGTATCAAAGTTTAAACACGGACGAGTGTTTGAATCAATATGAACGAGTATTGAAAAGGTTAAACACGAACGAGTGTTTGAATCAATACGGACGAGTATTGAAAGAAGATACAGATGAGTATTAAAAGTTTAAACACAGACGAGTGTTTGATTCAATACAGATGAGTATTGAAAGAAGATACAAACGAGTATCAAAAGGTTAAACACAGACGAGTGTTTGAGTCAATACGGACGAGTATTGAAAGAAGATATAGGTGAGTATCAAAAACATGGACGAGTGTTCAGAAGTTGACATGACGAATGTTTAAGAATTTACACGGACGGGTGTTTGAATCAATACGGACGAGTATTGAAAGAAGATATGGACGAGTATCAAAGGTTAAACACGGATGAGTGTTTGAATCAATACAGACGAGTATTGAAAGGAGATACAGACGAGTATCAAAGGTTAAACACAGACGGGTGTTTGATTCAATACGGACGAGTATTGAAAGAAGATACAGACGAGTATCAAAAGGTTAAACAAGGACGAGTGTTTGAGAGACTGAGACAGATGGGTGTTTAGGAATGGACACGGACGAGTGTTTAGGGAACTAACTACCAGACAAGAACTGGGTTTAGAATGACAAAGTGTATTGATTTTGTTGGCCATTGAAAAAGTAAAGGTCATTGACTAGGGATTTTGGGGCATGATACCCTCCTGTAGGGATGTATTGTTGTCTTTGAATAATTCAGGTTTTACATGTAAGGTACCTGATCTGGCTTATGCTTTGTATGCATGTTTGAATTTCTTTTGACGCAAAGATCCACTCTGATGGATCAGCTACGCGCTTTTGAGGATGCAATGTTATGTAATGATAACTATATGCAATGCGGAGAGATAAACTTCATGGGAATAAGAGAAGGCTTGCTGGGAACCATTGCTCATCACTGGGGATGTTAATATATATCGACGTTGGAAGCCTGTAGTATCAAAGGTTGTTGGGGATACTGATAAAAATTTGCCCTGGGGAGCCCCTGATACCAAAGATCGTTGATGACTTTGCTAAAGATTGAATTGCTGACGAAGCGAGTCTTCAGGTACGCTGCTGAATTCTGAATCGTACCGTTGGGGAGAGATAATCTGGCCAGACTCCCATACACCCTGAACTGTCGAGGGGGTGATGGAACTGAATACGCCGAATAATGGATACTGAACACCATGTGGATCTCCTTGAATACATGCCCCAAGTTTACGCACACTGGGGAATTATTTCTTGAATCACTTGTGGATAAGAGACAGGCATGGACACTTACGAGTGCCCCGGTTTAGCTCTGCGAATGCCCTGGTCTGGCTCTGCGAATGCCCCGATTTAGATTTACTGGGGATGCTCTTGATTAACTCCATTGAGGATGCACTTGCGCATGCTGAGTTAAAAGACGATTCTAAACTTTATGAATTCACTTGGGGAATCAGGCCCGATGTTGTTTGTAGCAGATGAAGGCAGCTTCGCATGCTGGCCAGGTCAGGGTGACCGTTGTGATGCTTTTAGCTTGATTGTAGTCTCGTAGAACATAATTGGCTTGAGCAACTTTGCAAGTATGGATGAGGAATGCCCTTGTCTGGAGGGTCTCTGGGAAGATCTAGGTCGAATAGAAGACCAGAAGATTCGTGCCACAATACGATATGAGGTGGCCTGCCCCGATGTCTTGAGCCACGAAACAAACTATTCTTGATTACATCTTTCTTGGAGAGATTTGTCGAATCTCGACGTAACTGCCCCAGGTTGAATGAATTCTGAATAGATTCCTCAATGTGATAACCTCTTATTGATCGAGCTTGAAGAGATTTATCGACGTGATAGCCTCTGATTGATCGAGCTTGAAGAGATTGATTCTTGACTTACTTGCCCCAGATTAGCAGAATCTGCTAACTTCATCCCTGAAGGATACTCAGACTGTAAACACTTGACAGAATCATTGGTTAATATGCCTCTGGATTAGTCATTTCTCTTGTGGCAGCTGACTCTTGCTTCAACAAGGTATTCAAGCCTCTCTTCTCTGACATGATTGAGCTCTTCACCGATTGTTCATTGTATAAACTTACTTGATGTCAATCAGTTATTTTGTATGCAGAAGAATGTTTATTATGAGAATGATAATTCTAATGCAACACATATGTAAGTCTTGAAGTTTGAAAAAACTTTGAATGAAATGACGTCACAACTCTGTTGTGAACGAGTCACTAGCTAGAGAGGAACATTTGCAAATTCTTTTTTTATGAAATATAATGCGAGCATATGATGCCAACACAGATATTGAGACGTACCTCTTAGGAGTCAGTTAAACGCTATCTCGTTGTAGCATGCTTTTGTATTGACCCATGCTTCAGTTAGGACTTTTATGGGTTGTAACATGGCCTGGTTCATGGTTTCAGAAAGAAAAAAAGATTTAAGGCTCAAAATTATTTGGTTCCCACCCATTCTCCATGATGTTCTCCATTCCTATGTTCAGTTGACCCGACACAAGCGTTCATCTCTCGAGAAGAGTTTGCGATGATTGAGGAACCACAGTGGTTTCTTGGACACGACAGTCGCTAACTTCTTTTGCCTTTGGCGTCTGATCACACGACTTTGTTCTTTGATGAGGATTTTCATTGGTAATCCTTTTCTCGCCTTTTAGGCTTTTCAATTTCTTTCTTGTTTTCCCTATTTTTTGCCTGGACAAATTCTTTTGAATTTTGATTTGGGAGTCCAACGGGATGCCCCAATTTTTGCCTAAGCGACTTGTTTTCAAGCTTCAACTTAGCGGGGATATTTGTTTCTTTCTTATTCGTATTTTCCATTTTGAACAAGTCGTTGATCTTTGCGTTGTCTTTGATTTGTCAGAAGTGATCGTGACTGCCCGAGTCTTCAGTAAATGATGGATAACCATTATAGTATCATCATTTGTTGACCTCCTGATGTGCGAGAGATACCCATTGGGATATAGTCAATAGACGCACGTTGTTGCTAGATGAGAGTTAACCATTGTGGTTTTGACTTTTCTCAACCTTTTGATGGATAACCATGGTTGTATCCTTGGATGCACACTCTTGATGAGTTCTGAATGCTTGATCAGATTAGTTGAACACTACCCGCCCCAGGGTTGAAACGAGGATTTTTTCTGAACAGAAAGAAAACTCCTACTTCGAAGGCTCAGAGGGGTTAACGAGGGTCTATCTCCCTTATATCTCTGGTGTTTAGGGATTAAAACTAGTCTTGTACATCGTCAGAAGGGTCTTACTCAAAAGCGTACCAACTAGAGATTTGCGTTTTAGGTTGTCGTCACCCTCCTTTGAATCTTTACCTAAGCATAAGACTAGGAAATCTGGCATCAATATGCAAGTAAAACATTTAAAGAGTGATAACGAATGGATGAGTAAAAATGAAAGGAACACTTCAAGACAAGCATACTTATTGCATTAAGATGTTCGTTCAAAAATAGACAAGTTTCTACATACAAGCGATGTTTAAACAAACAAGCAAGAATGCAAATGAAAATGCAGTAAAGAAACCAATGATTGCCATTGTTGAGGAGACTTGACTCCGTATGGACTTGCTGATTCTGACGACTTTCTGTAGTCTTGATGCTCGAGTGGGTGAGAGAATTCCCCTCTAACCTGATGTGAACACAACAGTCTCTGAATTGATCCAGTCTTGGACTTGGTCTCTGGATGACATACCTTCTTCAATCGATTGGCCAGGTGCCCCAGTATAATATGCATCACCAAGAACATCATGTCTTAAAGAAATAATAGACATCATCATCAGAGTTTCCATGAACTGGCTTATCCGAGTCTTCAATCAATCATCTTCCTGCTTGAAGAAATTTTTGACTATGAGCCAAAGCTTGTATGTACCACTCGGAGTTATTCCATAACTGATCTCTGAGCATGTGCAGTGAGAAATCAGGTGGAACCTCTGAAGAAAGCCCCCCAGGTCTGAATAAGAATCCCCAATCTCCGGGCACCTGTTATAAATGCATGAATATGCATGGGGTGTATGAATGAATGCCATGTCATGTTTTGTCATTTCCAAGGAATTTACGTGCTTTGATTTCGATTTTATGCAAGTAGGAGATGGAAGAGTTTAGCACAAGGCTTGCGAATTTGATTCCTTGGAAATAATAGAACATGTATGTTAGGCATGTGATTAGCCATGTTATGTATGCAAAGGCATGAGATCAAAGAGGATCAAGGTTCTATCATTTATGAATATGATTGTTGTACTGCTCTGAATCATGTGAGTATCATCAGATCAGAGGCCCGACATAGCTTCTGCATATATAAGAACCAAGTACCACGTGGATCTCCCATTGTACGGGGTCAAGGCTTTTGGAACATCGGATACTGTTGAGAATTTTTTGAATATGCTGGGAATACCAAGATCGAAGGACCGAATGAATCTCCAGGTAAACAAGTCAGAAACTCAGAAAATAAATCTGATAACCATACGATCACCAACAAGATATAGCATATGCATCAAGTCATAACAGAAATCTAGAACATAGCCATTAGAACCAATAGCCACTGTCTGAGTATAGTCACCATCTGTACCTGTGGTAAAAAAAGGTTCCTCCCCACTCACGGGTGAAAACTAGGTTAGGGTAAAATAATGGTAACTCGAAAATCACGGGTCCTCCTGAAAGTGCTATGGGCTTACCCACAGACGTGGGTGCCGATAGTAATTCATTTGAACCTCATCCGAGCGTGGTATATGACATGACTGCACTAATCAGACCACTTCCTATAGCCGTCACGCCCCCACTCTATTCCTAGATGTCCTAGTGCACTCTGGCCTGGGTACTGGGCCTTTTACCTCAATAGTAGCATCCCCATCCAAATAAGAAGCAAATCCAGTACAGCAGTGGTATATGGAAAATAGTAAAATGCAATGCATACAAAATGAATGAATAAACTGAAAGCATAAAGATAAACACCCAAATGAAAGAAAGCAAGAGCTAGGAGCGACTCCGGGATGGACCAGCATTTGGTCGACCATTCCCCAGTGAAGTCGCCAGCTGAAACAACCGGCTGAAAATCATCAAAACAATGAAGTCGCCATCGAACGTCTTTTATCCCACACGTAGGGAAAGGTAAACATTGAGAAAACCTGAGAAGAGAGAAGTCACGGTCTTGCGACCGAGAGATCGAGTAAGGGAGTTTGTTACACGAGGGGAAGGTATTAGCACCCCACACGCCCGTAGTACTCTACGGTATCCACTCTTGTTATCTATCTTATGGGTGTGTTTAATCTATGCTTACTGTTTATTACTGCTAAGGGGAGAATGCATGCAAACGAAAGGAGAAAAGAATGTAGGGAAAATAGAATTGTGCTCGCTTGGGCCCTACCCCAATGACTACATATCCGTTTCGAGGAATCAGAGCTACCGTAGTTTGGCTCATATGTTTTTGTTTGTTTGTGTTTTTTGTGGACGAAGTTAATTTTGCCTTCTGCCGCGGCTCGACCTTTGGAGACTTATGCGTTGGCACAGAAGTAAATTAATCGTGTCCTTACCTGAAAAGGGTTTTTTAAGAAAGGTGCGTGAACGCACAAAAGATTTGAGTTGGTTTGTATTTTGTTGCAGATGATGACTAGTCGACCTCAAGAGAGAGATATTAGCCACTTTTCTACTTAGCCATGAAAGGAGTCTTTGAGAATTGAACCACACCTAGACTTGAGATGAAGAACAATAAGATCGAGAAGAGACCCTCTTATCATTTCCCATACTAAGCAAAAGCGTGATTCTCATTAGTAGTTTTAAAGTGTTTTGAATTTTGAGAGAAAAAGAAGTATTTTTGTTTTAAATGCGTATGCAAAAAGGAAAGGAAAGTCACAGGGGGACCAGTCTAGTTCTAAACCTAATGTTATTCTGCGTGGTTAGACCTTAAGTTAGAATTTTGAGGGAATTCTACCTAATGTTGGCATGCATATGGATTACGATAAAGTAAGAACAAAATAGAGTTGTGACGATACCGAATGGAGAAGGTCCGTTGCCTCTTCGAAACCACGCAAGCGATAAGAAAAATCTACAGAATCTGCTCCACATAAGTGATCGAAGAATTAGTCTCCGAGCATTCCATATTACGAAAGTTGCATCGACCTTCTATCATAAAATCTTGGCAAAAAACGATAACAAACGATTATTAAACATGAAATAGTAAAAAGAACTCTAATGCGAATTCTAAAAAAGAGGTCCTAAAGAATTCTAAAATGCTCTAATATTTTTATATCATTTTTATTATCAATTAAAAGAAGATATTAATCTAGAAGAAAAAAGCTAAAATAAAAAGAAGTTAGAAAAGTCCAGAGGGTGTTCTGGGTACAGGGGCGTGAGCAATAGTCAATTCTGGGGCAAGGCCCAACCATTTTCAATCCACAAGTAGTTTTTGTTTTTTCAACATCAAAATAATAAAAACTGCATATAGTTATTTGATTCCTTGAATATAATAAAAAAACAAATTAAAAATAATAAATTCACAAATTGAAAGAGGACTAGGGTTAAGATGTGTCCTTTGAACTTCACGAGTTCTTCTTCACAAAAACCCGGCGACGAGACCTGCTTCGTCTTCTCCGATCCAAATCACCACCACCATAACCGTCCTTAACCTCCCTGTATCCTCTCTCATCCTCTCTTCATATTTTCGAATCCTCCCGCATCTCAATCACCTTTTGTTTCGATGATTACCTCTTCCGCTCAACCGCTTCTCACCTCCGACTCCGCCTTTCCGATCCATGTTTTGAGCGATTGTGATTTAATCATCGTAGTTGCACTCCTTCAAGAAGTTGACGAATGTGTCGTTGCGATGATGATAATGGACAATGTTATTGGTGCTATAATGAAATCAGTTCAGCAATGCGCTAATACGAAAGGTAATTGTTGCCGCGTGAAGAATGTTGAAAATGACGACATATCGAAGAAGATGATGGAGCATGATGATGATGGATATTGCAAAGAGATGAGAGAGTTCCCGGATTTTTCGTGAGTTTCCTTTTCTCTCCGCTTTTGTGTCGGCTTGTGAATAATTGTATGATTGTGAATAATTCTCTTTGTCTGCATCCTGGAACAGGCTCTTCAATCTTAACCTTCACGCCTGTTTCCTAGCGAATCTGTGAAATAATTAAACCGCCTTTACCAATAACACCGCCAATTCTAGTAGCAGGACATAGCAAACGGAACACAACACTGGCAGAAGGTGCGTCCAACGCCGAAACCACCGGATGACTTTCTTCTTTTTCCTCTCTTACTCGAGTCTGATTTCTTAAATCTCTTAACCATTGAAACTGAATGTGAGTACGTAAGAATGACACACCTGAAGAATCTCTGGTAAGTTCTTGATCTATGAGTTTCCTGTTGTTGAGTAATGATTATAAATCTGGAACTGAATAATCCTCTATTCTTCTTCTTTCAGTATTTCTGATATGTCGTGTATCTGTGATTATGGATTGGAGCGGATCGCCGAAGTATTGTTGTTGTTTCTTGTTCTTTGAGCTTTGCAGAATATGGATGAAGATTCGTTGAAGAACGATGCAGCAAATTGAAGGTTTGAAGAGGACTATGAAGCCTGTGGTGATTGTTCTGAAAAAAGGATTGAAGAAGAGTGAAAGAGGTCGAAGATGATGAAGGGTGCAGAGGGAGTGAATTTAATAGTTTTTGGTGAGTTTCTCTATATCTAATATTCTGACTTTTCTGGTTTTTTCAATCGAATATCCCTGTATTCTGTGAATCTGATTATGTATATGCTGTGAAATCTGTTATATATTTTCTGTAGAGTTTGTTACAGAGTTAGTTAGAGGAGGGTTAGAAATCTGTTGAGTTAGTTTTGATCTGTTAGGAATTTTGTTGGGAAGTTTATTCTGTTTTGGGCTATTGCAGTTAGAGTTTGTTATGAATTGGTTAGAAGTTTGACAGGGCTATTAGTTGTTTGTTATTGGTTATTGTTATAGAGGTTAGGAAAAATGGTTTTAACAATTGGAAGTTGGTTACTTTATTTGTGAATTATGTTTTGGTTTTGTTAGTGAAGTTATGTGGCAGTTGGTTAGGAGGTTGGAGATTTGTTATTCTGTTAACAGTGTTACTAGTTAAGTTAGTTTGTTGTAACTGTTTTGGATTGGTTAAGTTAGAAAAACTGTTATAAACTCCTTTTTTATGTGCAGGGCTGTTATGGTAGTTGGGATTCAGTTTTGAAAACAGTTAGGAGGTTCAGGAATTGTTAAATGGTTGTTTGGATGGTTTTGATTTAATGATTATTTCTGTATTGATTTACGCAGGTAGGCTGGAGGTATAGCAAGGTAGCGTATTTGTGGTGGCATAAGTGTACTGTTTTAGGGTAAATAAAATTGGACAGCAGGACAACGAGGCATGACAGCATAGGCAAGTTTGGTTATGTTTGGATGCAGTCCCCGTAGCATGGTTCGTATTTTTGTGAATGGAAAACCTTACATGGTTTCGTATTGTTTGCTTTGTGTAGGTCAACATGTGAAGGCGTAGCATGATATTTGAATGCAAGGCAGTTGACGAAGCAAGGAGTTTAGACAAAAAGGCTAGTGAAGATGAAAGCAAAGCTTTGGCCATGGAGTTGATGAAGGTGAAAGCGAAAACATGGTTGAAGCTTAAAGTTAAGTGAAGATTGTAACATAGAACCTTTAGCCATAAAGAGTGGAGCATGAATATTAGATAAAGGTTGAATATGGAATCACTAGGCTTAGGATGAGTGTTAAGGTTTAGGAATGGTTCTCTCATATTATTTTTTGATGTAAAAGACATGTAACATAGAAATATTTAGTTGTAATTGTCTTTATGGAATGAACACGGTTTTAATATCATTGATGAATCTTGTTTAAATTGGTCTGATGCTTGAGTGAGATCAAATAGACAGTGATATATTCGAACACATCATGATAACGCTTGGGTGAATTGAACTTGAATTTTTATGAATGATTTGGATCCTTAATGAGTTCGAAATTGATGATGAAAGGTATAGAATTCTTGGAATATGGGCTTGAAAAAATGCTTTGCAATTTGAATTTTACACTTTACTTGTTGCTTGTATTTCAAGCAAACCACATGACTGAACCTTCCAAATTTAGCATGAGCCAAATCCAAACTTATGTCCTTGAATAGATTGAATTCATGGAATCACTCGAATGAATGAATTAACACATCCAAATTCCATGCATAAGAACCTTAATCCTTTTGAGATGTACCTTGGTGACTGAATGATACTGAGATATTGATAAGAAACCAAGCTTTAACTCAAAATATCTTTATCTGAATCCCTGATGAAACCCTAGCATTCACAATCTTAACGCACTTAGTTCTTGAAGTAACTTCGATACATACGACTGTATCCCTTGATGAACTTGGAGGAAAATATCCTTATAGTCTGATAAGAAATAAGTCCACAACAACCACGAATCAAAATCCTATCTCTAACCATGAATATTGAAGAAGCAGCTTGAATCTCTTGAATGAAGATAAGAGCCTCAAAGCCATACAGGAACCCTAATTTTCAAGATCCTAGATCACGTGCCAAAAATGTTGTTAGCGAATGTATGCAATGTTAAATGACCTAATGGAGATATGTACATGAGAACAGCGCGACAATGCATAAACCAAATAAAAGTAGAAGGGTAGGACAAATTTGGGGTATTACAGCTAGAAACCTGTACAACTCAAAAACTCACAAAATGCAATATAAATAAAATTGAAGACAAGGGTTCAACTGGTTATGATGTCATGGTCATCATGGTACCTTGTTTGTGATCTAATTTTACCCGTAGCCAAAAACCCCAAAACGCATGTGGAAACCCTAACAATGGCAATTACAAATATAGGCTTCAAAAATGCAATTAAACTATTCAGTCAGCTTGCAAACATGATAAAGATCACAAATATGTCAATCAAATGTGCTAATAATGCCAGAATTGATGTAATCAATTTCAAGAAATAAAGCAAACCGCGTGAGTGATATCACGCGTTTCTGGGCGCGAGAGGACTTGCAAATGATCCAATTAGCTTCAGAGATGCTCCAGGATGCGATTGGCAATGTTGGAATGGCTTTAATTGGCCTGTAGTTTGAAATTTGATTCACACTTTTCTTTGAAATTTTGGAGTTTTGTTCTTGCTTTTTCACGACTGTAACCCTTTTCTTATGCCTTGTACACGTTCCATATACATGTTAGAATGAATTAGGGTTATACAATTGGCTTGAATCTTTTGGAATTAAGAAGATTTGATATGATTTTCATGCCATAGGTAATCTTTCTAAATTGAGCCAAATCATTCCATTCTTGTGCCAATCAACCCTGATTTGTTTTGGTCTTGATCTTTCAACATAATTTGATTGCAATCCTGTCAAAAAATCATATCAAAACATATCTTTGCCATTATTTGCCATTTATTTGATTTAATTCAAATTTTAATTAATAAAAAATCATAATAAAATGGAAAATGAAGCAAATAACATGTGGATGGATATTTGGGTCGTGGATCATGCTACAAGTGAGGTGCAAGCATAAAAAGTTAGTCCCATTTGGCAAACAATGTAATTTTGAGCCCATTTGACTTTTGGCAATTTTGCAAAAAAGGGTCAACTTTGACAAGGCACATCTCTTCCAATTTTGACCCTAGAGAGGTTCTCTTAGACTTTTTAGAAATCTTACGATGTCCCCTAAGCAACCCTTTTGGTCTCATCTCATTTGAGTCTTCCAAGTTCATGTAAGAAGCTTTGACCCAAAAGGTGTTTTTGTTGACTTTTCAAAAGGACCCATAATGTAGAAATTCATATCTTTTATGAGTGCATATTTTGAACTTGTGGGATGAAGATGAGTTTTAGGGGATTGTATCCTCTTCAAAATGAGCCTTTTATGGAAAATTTCTGACAAAGTATGTGGAAGTTATGCTTGGTCAAAGTTTGGTTGACTTTTCCTGAGAAACCCTAATTTAGCAACTTTTGGGTTTTAATGAATTTGGAGCATTCCTTGAGGAATCATGATCAACCCTTGATCAAATTATGAAAGTCACTTTAAAATGTTGATTTTGACCAAAAATCTTGAAGTTTGACTGTATGTGGGCCACAATTGACTTTTGACCTAATACAGTCGATTCTCAAGCATCTGAGCAGTTGACTGAACAAACTTCTTGTGCAAGGCCTGAAACTTGACATGGAGGGTCTTGAGAACATATTAGGACCATGGAGATCATATGAGGTCTTTTGAGTTTACCTATCTTGATGAAAACGGAAACCCTAATTTAAGACACGTTGCCTTAGGAGAGAGTTTGCCTGGTCAACTCTTGGGCAAACTTGAGCAAATTGAGGATCTCTAGAAGTATGTATTGAATAAAATGAGAGGGAAAATTTTGGGGTACAACAGCTGCCCCTGTTCAATCTTCTTAAACCTGAGGATGTAGATTGGCTTGTATGCCTTTCGTGATCTGAAGGTGGAAGATGATTGAACACTAGAGTGCCCAGAAATTTGCACTCACATGAAGTGACACTTGATTTGCAATATCGGGAATTGGCTTATAGATTCCATTTGGAAGTTGCTGGAGAATTGTCGAAGATGGGCTTAAATATGCCATCCAAGATGTGATAGAGTACCGTCGGATATGGGCTTAAAGATGCCATCTAGAGGATGTTGATTTCCTGAGATATTCCTTCGATGAGAGTTCCTATTTCTGTCGTTGAGGAGGAATTTGCTGAGGACTGTTGGTATCTATCTTGGGGGAAATAGAATTTTAGGAGCTTCAGTAGAATAACTCCTGCTTGAGGAAGCAGAAGTGAACTGCATATCTGGTCAATGTACAAGCTGCACTGCGACTTACTGGGGAAATGCGAAACCAATAGTGTTTGATCAGGTCCAAGTCTCACAGTGTTGTGAACTGTTGTCTGGTGATAAGAGAGAAGGAACCTGAATAGTAAGGTTATGAGAAGGAACCTAGATAGTAGGGTTGCTTCAAAATGAAAGCCTGGATAATAGGGCTGTGAGAAGGAACCTGGATAGTAGGGTTACTTCGATATGAAAGCCTGGATAGTAGGGCTATGAGAAGGAACCTGGATAGTAGGGTTACTTCGATATGAAAGCCTGGATATTAGGGCTGTGATAAGGAACCCAGATAGTAGAGTTACTTCGATATGAAAGCCTAGATAGTAGGGTTGTGAGAAGGAACCTGGATAGTAGGGTTACTTTGATATGAAAGCCTGGATAGTAGGTGTGACCGGTGGATCTGGAACTGACTGTTTAACGCTGGATCGCGAAATGTCGGGGAAGCAAGAGTCGCCACCGTCTTTTATTTTCTCCAACATGGACAGGACAAAAGCACAGCAAAATTCCTTATGAGATAGTTTCTCGGTTCGGGAGGTAGATTTATAGAAAGGGAAGGTGTTAGCACCCTTTCTATCCATGGTTATCCATGGGCTCTTAGATACTTGCTCACTGTGTTTTCAAAAGTGTTTGTTTGCTTTTCAAAATGTGAGTGGGTTTTGCAAAAGTTTCTTTGAAAGATTTCTGAATAACTCTTGTATCTGTCCTCAAGAGTGTTTGAAAAATTTGTTTTGAAAGCTTTTGAAAGTGTGAGGTGCGAAAAGCATTTTGTTTGTTTTTGAAAAGAGCAAGTATCTATGAGTCATCTACCTACCCTAAGGAATTAAGCTGTGTAAGTGTCCTTTAGGTAGTGCTATCCCACCATTGAGAGGTAGGTAGCACCACCGTTGGAGGTGTTCGGGTCAATTCGATTGTAGGGACAGTGTGGTCACCAGAGCAACAGTAGGACACCTTAGAAGCTACCCTTATGCCATTGATCCTTTTTAATTCCGAGGCAACCGTTTCGAGGCAACTGGATCATGTCATGGACATAAGGACTTACTAAAACGTCCTATACTCGACGACCACGTTTCGAAGGCAAGGCAACAGTGAGGCGTACCCTAAGAGTGGTGTGTGGATTTGTGTGTCATTTTCATGTTTAGCAATTATCTTTGATCAGGCATTGGTGAGCTACACATTGTTTTTAATTAGCATGCATTCTTTCATACAAGTTAACAGTTAAAAGGGGTGCGGAAAGTAAATTGCGGAAATGTAAATCCTATGCTATTACAAGGCGCGGGTCTATACATCGCCAAAAATTACAAAGACCCGTTTTAGGTAAATGAATACGGAAAGTAAATGAAAACGGTAAAAGTCCTAATTACTATTACATGGCTTGAGCAATTACATAATATTCATAAAGAAAATAAAATAACGTGCGAAAAGAATAAAAATAGAACGTTCGAGGGCGTTGGACCCTTTTGAAGTTAAATTGAATTAAAAATTAATTAATTAGTTTATTAGAAGAAAAGAAATGTTTTTATGTTTTGGGTATTTTAATGAAATAAGAAAAGAATTTTAAAATTAGAAGGAAACCCTAATAATGATAATAATAATGAGAGAAAAGTATTTATTGAAAAAGATAAAAAGGTTAAAAACCCTAATTCTACTTATTTTATTTATTAAGAAAAATGTTAAAATTGAAACTTAAATTAACTAAATTAATTGTTAAACTTTATTTACAAAATAAATTAATAGTGAATTAAATATTAATTAAACATATTTTTAGTTTTTGATTTTTTTGGTTTTATTATGAAAAGAAAATTATTTGAAGTGAATTAAATAAAAAAAGGATTAAAAGAACTAAAAAAAGAAAAGAAAAAGAAAATTAAAAAATATGCAAACAATGGGAGGTGTCAAACCCAATTAGGAGGTTTTTGAAGCATTTTTTGGCCCACCAGAACAAGGCCTTGTTTGACTTTTCCAGCTTGAGTGCGTGTCCATTGACTGGCGTACATGGTAGGCATCCTCCTGTAGCCTTTGGATTGAAGCTCATGGGCGCGTGGCAGGCTTGGAGGTGAGGTTGTATGATGAGCCCTTTGATGAACACTGCATGGGAACAAATTGAACAAAACAATAGAAATTATTTGGGGGGACATGGGATTCGAACCCAGGTCCCAAAGATCAATGCCTGTATGCCTTAACCAATTGAGTTGTGTGACTTAATTGAAACAATAATAATACACAAATATTATATTAGTAAATCAGATAATTCCCTGGAAAAAAGAAAAGAAAAGCGCGCTTATTTCAAACGAACAAATGAGGAGGGGACGCGTCAGCGTCTTCTTCCTTGGACCCTGGCTTTTTACCTGCGGATTTTTATCCGCAGGTGATTTCGTAGGTTCGTCCTAGAATCGTCCCTAGGCCATGAAAATCTATTTCAAAACCATGGTTGACCTCGTCCATGTCCCCTAATCACACTTATGCCCTTGGCTGGCCTTGATTTAACCTGAAACAAAAACGCCTAAAACACAAGAACGTGAACCCTAGAATCGGGCATCACGATTCAGGGCCTAACAATGGAATTGGCTAATGCAATCATGTTGGAAATTGATCAAGGAATATGAATATGCTAGCTTTTTTGAGAAAAAACGCAAGAATAGGGAATCCCAATTTCATGCTCAGAGACGAGTTTGTGATGACTTACAGTGATGTGTAGGAGGTCTTAGGGCTTGGCAATGGTCGCGTTGGCTTCAGGGGATTGCCAGGAAGAAAGCTACATCCTCAGTTTTGTATGAAAAGGCCTGCAAGGTAGCTTTAGATCTCCCACTTTTTAACAGTTTTTTTGAATTTCTCTTTGGCCGTTTTAGGTGTCTCTAGCTCGTGAATTCTTTTGTGATGGCTTGCATACATGTTATGTAAAGTGTTTTGATCAGAATTAAGGCCATTAACCTTATGAATTCATGTTTGGGATTTGCCATAACCTCCATTGAAACACTTTCCATTTTTGTGCCAAAATTTGAATTCTTGCTTGATTTAGGCCTTGGCACGAATTTGGAATGGTCATGATGGTGTATCAAAGCATTTCAATACAAAATATATCCCCTAATTAACTTCTTTGATTTTTATTTGATTTTAAAAGATTTAAAATGAATTAAATCATATAAAATTAAATAAAAATGGAAAAATTAATTTTAAATCTTGAAATAATTTGTGGGACACGTGGGAAGCATGGCCAAGCTGAAACAAGTGGAAAAAGTGGGCCCCTTTTGTCAAAAATGAAGTTTCAAGGATAATTGACTTTGGCCATTTCACAAAAATTTCTCAACTTCTCCAATGCATATCTTGCTCAATTTTGAAGCTATGAACATGTTCTTTGACATTTTGGAAAGGTCTTGAAGTCCTCTAACCAATGTATTTTCTCCCATGTCATTTTGATTTACCAATCTCAAGTTATGGTCTTTGACTTAAAGTGCCTTTTTGTTGACTTTTGAAAATGACCTATAATGTTGAAATTGATAACTTTTTGTGAGAGCATTTCTTGGACTTGGAATGTGAAGATGAGTTGTAGGAAATGTCTTCCCCTTCAAGATGAGCATTGGATGGGATTTTTCTAATGAACCATGAAAAAGTTATGCCTTGGTCAAGTTACAGTTGACTTTTCAGCTGTCCAAAAATTGAAACTTTTGCATCTTGAGACCTTTTGAGCCATTCTTGTGGAATCATGGTCAAGGCTTGACCAAATGATGATTGTGGCTTCAAAATAAGATGTTGACCAAAAATTTTGACTTTTGATTGCCAAATGACCATTTTGCCCCTATAGTTGACTGTTGAGCAATTAGGGTTTTTGACTGTACAATTTGATGCTGTGAGTCTTGAAACTTGACATGTAGGTGCTTGACAATGTGTATGAGCATATGTGACTTGATTGAGCCCTTGAAAACTTCAACTTCCTTGCAAGAACCAAAACCCTAATTTGACTGGCTTTAGGAGAATGGTTGACTGTGTAGCCCTTGAGTAGACTTTGAACCATTTGAAGTGATGCTTGGAAAAACTTTGAAGATTATGGGAGAGCAAATTTTGGGGTACAATAGTTGCCCCTGTTCAATCTTCTTAGACCTGAGGATGTAGATTGGCTTGCGTGCCTTTCGTAATCTGAAGGTGGAAGATTATTGAACACTAGAGTGCCCAGAAATTTGCACTCACATAGTTGAGTATCAGCAGTGTGATGGCGGGAATGGGCTTACAGATGCCATTTGGAAAGATGACGGATAGGGAGATGGGCTTATAGATGCCATCTGGGTGTCGATCGCGTAAGAGATTCCTTAGCGAGAACTTGCGTACTTGAGAAAGAAAATAATTACCTGGCCTGTTACAGGAGTTGATCTTCAAACTCTTTATGTAGATGTGCCCTGGCTGGATACAAGAGTCGAATCTTTAAACTCTTCAGATGTGCCCTGGCAGGATACAGGAATCGAGTCTGGTAATGTAGTCGTCAACAGATACACCCTGGCAAGATACAGGAATCGGATCTTCGAACTCTTCAGACGTGCCCTGGCAGGATACAAGAATCGAGTCTGGTAATGTAGTCGTCAACAGATACACCCTGGCAAGATACAGTAATCGGATCTTCGAACTCTTCAGACGTGCCCTGGCAAGATACAGGAATCGAGTCTGGTAATGTAGTCGTCAACAGATACACCCTGGCAGGATACAGGAATCAGATCTTCGAACTCTTCAGACGTGCCCTGGCAAGATACAAGAATCGAGTCTGGTAATGTAGTCGTCAACAGATACACCCTGGCAAGATACAGGAATCGGATCTTCGAACTCTTCAAACGTGCCCTGGCAAGATACAGGAATCGAGTCTGGTAATGTAGTCGTCAACAGATACACCCTGGCAAGATACAGGAATCGAGTCTGGTAATGTAGTCGTCAACAGATACACCCTGGCAAGATACAGGAATCGGATCTTCGAACTCTTCAGACGTGCCCTGGCAGGATACAGGAATCGAGTCTGGTAATGTAGTCGTCAACAGATACACCCTGGCAAGATACAGGAATCGGATCTTCGAACTCTTCAGATGTGCCCTGGCAAGATACAGGAATCGAGTCTGGTAATGTAGTCGTCAATAGATACACCCTGGCAAGATACAGGAATCGAATCTTCGAACTCTTCAGACGTGCCCTGGCAAGATACAGGAATCGAGTCTGGTAATGTAGTCGTCAACAGATACACCCTGGCAAGATACAGGAATCAGATCTTCGAACTCTTCAAACGTGCCCTGGCAAGATACAGGAATCGAGTCTGGTAATGTAGTCGTCAACAGATACACCCTGGCAGGATACAGGAATCGGATCTTCGAACTCTTCAAACGTGCCCTGGCAAGATACAGGAATCGAGTCTGGTAATGTAGTCGTCAACAGATACACCCTGGCAGGATACAGGAATCGGATCTTCGAACTCTTCAGACATGCCCTGGCAAGATACAGGAATCGAGTCTGGTAATGTAGTCGTCAACAGATACACCCTGGCAAGATACAGGAATCGGATCTTCGAACTCTTCAGACGTGCCCTGGCAAGATACAGGAATCGAGTCTGGTAATGTAGTCGTCAACAGATACACCCTGGCAAGATACAGGAATCGGATCTTCGAACTCTTCAGACATGCCCTGGCAGGATACAGGAATCGAGTCTGGAATAATCGCTCACAGATGTGCCCTGGCTAGCTACAGGTATCGAATCTGGAATTGCGACAGTTGATAGTAATCACCTTTGTATTGACCTTTGTCCTGAAAAGACAAAATGTTAGTTGTATGCGATGTCATGATGTATTAAAAGCATGATGTCATGACGTTCTCAGGGAGGAATGAGATTGTGTGTTATGATGCGTATGTGCATGCATTGTGTATGTAAGTAGGATGTATGAAAATGTGATATGTTTATGAATGTGTGTTTTTGTCTAGGAAAGTAAATCTTTGACAGGTGCCGGGAAGTTAACTCCTGGGCTGATGTTGAAGAGTAGAGCCTTTTGTTTCCGCTGGGGATGATGGCTGCAAGAATAAACCGGTAGGAGAAGATGACTCTGTTGGGGTAATAAACTTGGCAAATAGATTACTCTGCGGGGAGATACTCTGTGGGGAAAGAGAGGTACTTTGCTGAGATGTTGATGATGACTCCGCTGTGAATACCATTGATAAGTTTTGTTGGAAGACGAACTCCGCTGGGGATCGGAAGAACTTCGTCGAGGACAAACTTTCTGTGGCAATTGGCTGAGGATAACCCAGTTATATCCTGGTGGGGTAATAACCTTTAAATAAAAAGTCCGGGAGACGCGTTCGCTCTGCAGGGGATAAGCTTCCAGAATCTACTGGGGATAAGCTTACTACTGGGGAGATTGATTGAACTCTCCTGGGGGAATCTTTTCAGATTGGACTGGACTCTCCTGGGGAAATTTTTGAGATATACTGGGGAAGTGGCTCCACTGAATGTCCGGTATACCGCCGGGGAACAATCTTAGATCAAGACTGCCGGGGATGCTTGTTAAGAATGTTGGTATACTCCACTGAGGAATGTTGAGATCTGCTGGGGATAATCCAACTTCCATAAGGCTGACTGAGTAGGCTAACTCTGCTTGGGGAGAGTATCGCTGACTTGCTGGAGATATCGTGCTTTGTTCAGGGTTGATGAGAGACCAAACTGCTTGGGGAGAATTGTTGAATCCTGGCTCACTCTCTGGGAAGTTAAGGTATCTTGGTTACATTCTTCAGCCGAACTTACCTTGGTACCTTGGTACCTTGGTGGACAGAGCAATTAGATCGCTTAGACAACTCATTATTGCCCCTGTTTCTAATGTTACCTGTAATTAATCCTTTGTTTCGCATGCAAATATTTATGAGTTAGCAGTTAGTGTCAAATGCATATATCACAAATTGAACCTTGGACGTTCTTCGCAAAACAAAACAGAAAAAGGAAAAACAAATGGCAATTTGTCTGAAAAGTGAATTTGTATTGATTTTGAATTGCCTGTAAATAGGCGTTTTTGTACAAGAGGTTGACGTCCTAGTGAGAGAACGCCGCCGAACAACAGAGTTTATACAATTTTGTGAAAAAGGGAAAACAAAACAGCTATGTGAAAAAGAATAATCCCACTGGGTTCCAACTCTGCTATCGCCTTTATATCTTCGAGTGTCTCATCACTTTGCTGCTCAGTTGATGATGAAGCTGATTGATCGATGTCGTCTGAACCTGACAGTTGATACCGGTGTAGCGGTGAAAATCGGAGATCAAGCTATTAATTAACTTGACTCACAAAAGCAAGAGTCGCCACCGCGCTTTATTATTTCCAAGGGAAAAGGGAAAAGAGCGAAATAAAACCCTAAAGTATGCAATGTAAATTAATATTTAAAAGTAATGAAAATACAATGCGTTTTTTAAAAGAGATCGAGAGTTCGGGGGTTGATTATACAATGGGAAGGTATTAGCACCCAGTGCATATGCGGTACTCCGCAGGAACCTTTTGAAATATCTGTTTTTTTGGTTTAAAATTGTTTGTTTGATTAAAATGATTCGTTTGCCTAAAAGATGGGTATGGACGAGATTTTTGAAGATACGACGACCTAGTGTCGAAGTTTTGACTTAAAAAAAAGGTGTGAGTTTGAAAATGGAGTCTTTTGGGAAAATTATCTTGAGTTAGCAAAATAGTAAACAAACAAAAAAAATGAAAAAGGGTATTCGCACGATCGGATGAGATGTGTTTGATAACATGAAGTCAACAAAGTTAAAACATTTCCCTTGGATTGAATCGAGCGAGCAAAATAAAATAGACATCAAAATATAAGCAATCAAAATTCACAAGAAAATAAATATAACGAAACAGATTAATGACCTAAAGGCCTCGAGAAATTAAAATGACAAAGATATTTAAATAAAATAAAAGAGAATGTAACTAATTATCTAAAGAAGTTATTTAAACTAAATTAAAAATTTAAGATTACTTACTAAAAAATTTCTAAACTAACTACAAATTCTAAGGTTGCAAAAATAGTTCTAAAATTACTAAATTAGATCTAAGCTAAATTAAAAATTTTAAAATTAGTAACTTAAATCTAAACTAAATAAAAATTCCAAAGTTGCTAATCTAAAACAAAAAAAGTTCCAAAGTTACTAAACTAAATCTAAATCAAATAGAATTCTAAAAGAATATTAAACTAATTCTAAACAACTAAAATTCTAAACTTATTAAACTAATTCTAAATTAAATAAAAATTATAAACTCATTAAACTAATTCTAAATCAAATAAAGTTCTAAAGTCCCTAAACTAAAACTAACAACTAAAATTCTAAAGTTAACTTAAATAAAATCAAATAAAATTCTAAAGTTTACTAAATTAAAACTAAAACAAATAAAATTCTAAAATTTACTAAGTCAAATCTAAATGAAATAAGATCCTAAAGTTACTAAAATAAAACTAAACAAAATAAAATTCTAAAGTTTACTAAGTCAAAACTAAAACAAATAAAATTCTAAAATTTACTAAGTCAAATCTAAATGAAATAAAATCCTAAAGTTACTAGAATAAAACTAACAAAATAAAATTCTAAAGTTTACTAAGTCAAATCTAAATGAAATAAAATCCTAAAGTTACTAAAATAAAACTAAACAAAATAAAATTCTAAAATTACTATATTAAAAACAGAAATTCTAAAGTTATTAGGTTAAATCTAAATTAAATTAAAATTCTAAAGTTTACTAACTAAACTAAAATTAAAATTACTACAATAATTCTAAATTTAAAATAATTAGTTCTAATTAAAAAGGAAAGTTTTTTTTTGTATTTTTTTTGATAAAAGGGCTCAAAAACCCAATTGAAAATTAACCATAATACCAATTATTTAAATTAAAATTACAACAAGAAATAAAATGCATCATGCTGATACGGAGAGTGTGCTATATACCTCACAACTTGTAACAATTGTTTCTTGACTTTTAAACTTGAAACAAACACCAATAAATATATGACACATGGATTATTAGAATTATATATATAAAAAGAAACATATATTACCAAGCACCAGCAGAACCATACATTTTCTTTTCTTCCTTTTCAGAACAAACAAAAGTTTCTCCTCCTCCTTTCTTGAGCATCCCTTTCTTATTCTTCTTCAAATCGAACCTCTTCTCCTCCTTATTCCAGTACAGCAAAAAATAGCACAGTGACATGAAATCGAAGCTTACCTTGGTGGGTCATGGTGAAGGGATGGCATGGGTTACGTTGTTGTCGGTACGGAGGCGGCACTGAACAAAGATGTTGGCCGACGAGGAGCAAAGCGGGATGCTCGCTGGACGTAAGCTTGTACTGTTGGCGGAAGGATGAAAGTTTTACGGGTTCTGTAGATGAATTAATGATGAAGCCGGAGGAAGTAGACGGAAGGTGGGTGAGTTCGATGAAGGTTCATGGATGGTAGTTTTATTGAGGTAAGCTCACGGAGAGGGTGGGTCGTGGAAGCTGTTTGGAGGTGACAGTAATTGAATGGATGAAGATGAAGGGGTTACGGATCGATGAAGTTTGGGTGTCAATGGGTGTACGAAGGGAGAGAAATGGTGAGTATTAAGGGCGACGGTAGAGGGAGAAACACTCACAGAAGGAGGTTGCATAAGGTAGTAAGGAGTTGATGGTGGTGGATATCGGGTTGTGTTGACTGAGAGTGAGGAAGCTGCGGTTGGCTGTGAGAACATAAGGAGTAGTCCGAAGGAGGCACGGAGAAGGTGGGTCACTGTAATGGAGGATGAAGGGGGTTGTTACAGTGGCGAGAGAGGGAGTATTACTGTATTGTTTTTTTGTTTTTTTTCTTTCTTCTTTTTTTTGGGATTTCTCTTCCCTTTGATCTCTGTCTTGGAACTATTTTATGTCTGAAAACCATATGAAATTTAGGAGGGAAATTTTGATAGGTTGAAATTGTTTGTGGTTCACTTCTTCTTGCTTTCTTGATGCAGGTTGGGGGTTTTCTATTCTTGTGCAAAATAGCAGGACTAGTTTGACGACTGCAACATAGGCTGATTTTGGACAGAATTTACACATTTTTGGGACTGTAAGGTAGAGTTTATAGCAGCTGGTTTTGTTATTGCTGCAAAAAAAAAATCATGGACTTGTCCTATGAATAATCGTGTGATGATATTGATGTGGTCCCACTCTGCAATTTTCTTTCTCTATCTTTGACAAAAACAAACAAATAATAACATAATAGTAACAATAATATAAGAAGAAGAAAAAAAGTATTAATAACAATAAATAAAATAAAATAATAAAATGCAACAATGATAATAACAATAATGAGAACAAAATAAAAATAATTAGTAACAATAAAAAATGAAATAATAAAATGCAATAAAGATACTAATAATAATAACAATAATGAAAAAAAGAGAAAATAGTTAGTAATATCTAAAAGAAATAGAAATAGATAAAAATAAGAAAGAAATAATAATAAGACATATTTTTGAACTAAAAAAAAATTCATTAGAAATATGATAGAAAAATGCAAATGATAAACTATTTTAATTCTTTTTTTTTTAAAAATAGAAATTAAAATGATGAATAAAAAACAAGAAAGTATGCGGAATGATCGATTTTTCAAATTAACGACAAAATATGCACCAGTCGAAAAAAGTGAAGGGGCGAAAAAATGGGGTGCGACAGTTGCCCCTTGATGAATCAGTCTTCGAGAATCCACAATCAACCGTACTTCTGGCTTGGGAGACTCAAAACCTTAATTGAGGCGCGACACCTGATGCTCTTGATTCAGACCTGTCTCTGCACATGAAACAAAAGAAAACATGAACATACACCTTTGTATGCGATTAGAAATTAGTGATACATAGGCTAAAAATGTTCAAAACACTTGACAATCTTCACATAGTCAAAGCTCGAAGGTGAGAGGTTAAAACCGACCGTATTTAGTGACCTTGACTTTTGTATAAAATGCAAAAATGCAAGTGGGATCTTAGGTCAAAAATTGGGGTATGACAGCTGCCCCTATTTAAGTTTCTTCTATCTGACGAGATTGAAGGGACTTAAATATAGAATACACAATTTTTGGCCTTAAGATACCGCGATTATGTTCATGATATGATATGAATGTAATGCTCTGAATTTTATGGGGAATGACGCCATATGAGACAGACTATGCTGGAGAAACCAAGCACATTATACAGTAATCCCACAGAGGAAGAGGTTGTAACTCCACTGGGGAAACAGAGTCATAGACTTTAAATGAGAGACTCTTGAATGATTTACATCAGTATTGAGACTGGAAAAGGTAATGATTTACATCAGTACTGTGACTGGAAAAGCATATGATTGACATCAGTACTGTGGCTAGAAAACAAAATGATTGACATCAGCACTGTGGCTGGAAAACAAAATGATTGACATCAGCACTGAGGCTGGAGATAACATCTCTGATTTCTGAATTTCACCAAGAACGGTAACACATTTCTTCTCTAACCAAGATGTCTCTTGAAAAGGATAAAATAACAAACTTCCCCACGGGACTTTTCCGAAGGGATGCCATTTGCTGAGTAGACATTATTGTTGGGGATACACAAGCTGCTCAAATGAAGAGGCCGCCACTTGCTATCTTTCAAAGGTGTCAATAACATATAAGTTGCTCATGAAGAGACCGCCACTTGTTGTTTTTCAAGAGAACAATAACACACAAGTTGCTCATGAAGAGACCGCCGCTTGCTGTTTTTCAAAGATAACAATAACACACAAGTTGCTCATGAAGAGACCGCCGCTTGCTGTTTTCTCTAAGGTATCAATAACATACAAGTTGCTCATGAAGAGACCGCTGCTTGATGTTTTCAAAGGTGTCAATAACATACAAGTTGCTCATGAAGAGACCGCCGCTTGCTGTTTTTCAAGAGAACAATAACACACAAGTTGCTCATGAAGAGACCGCCGCTTGTTGTTTTCTCTAAGGTATCAATAACATACAAGTTGCTCATGAAGAGACCGCCGCTTGATGTTTTCAAAGGTGTCAATAACATACAAGTTTCTCATGAAGAGACCGCCGCTTGCTGTTTTTCAAGAGAACAATAACACACAAGTTGCTCATGAAGAGACCGCCGCTTGCTGTTTTCTCTAAGGTATCAATAACATACAAGTTGCTCATGAAGAGACCGCCGCTTGCTGTTTTGTTGAAGATACTCATAAAATATCGTGAAGATATTGCTGGAGGTGAGAATCAATAATTTCATCGAGGATGGACAAATTGCTCATGAAGAGACCGCCATTTGTCATAACATAAAGAAATTCAGAAATAATCAAACTGCTCAAATAAGGAGTCAGTCGCTTGTTGTCACGTCGATATTCCAGAAGAAGGTTATGATAACACTACTAGGGAACAAAATTCCTCTTCAATAGGGAACCATGAATAAATCCTTCCTGAGGAGACCACGTATTTAAATTGAAAAGTAAATGCACTCTTCATCTAGGTTTCACAGCCTAGAGATATCCACAGGGTATCATTCATAAGAGACAAAGCTCAATCCAGGAATAAACTGGAGAGAAAACAGTCAAACAAGACTCCACCCAATGAGGAAACAACTCAAATGGGGATTTATCCTATCCAGAGATGGAAAAGGAAAGCTAAAGCAAGATTCTTCCACGAGAGTTAACTCTGTGGGGAATTCGAAAAGGAGGTGCACTTTCTGCTTAAGTTGACACTCTATTTGGAAAGATCAAATACGTTATTTGAATAGACATAACCAAGGTATACGTACTCAAAGACATCAACAAATACAACTGTGCATGCATGATGCAAGTGTGAATGAATAAATGAATGTCATGTATATGCTGACAAAACAGACAGGGGAGATAGACAGAAAATGATAAGACATCACAGTACAACTCGACACTCGGCTAATTTCAACAGGATGGTAACATTACTGGAGATAGAAAACAAAAGCCATCATTGGAGCAAAGTCCTTTTACAAGGCTTAAATCTCTTTGGGGAGGAAGATATTTTCAGGTAGAAAAACCCAAAGTCCAGTCTTCTATTATCGACAATCCATTGAAAGGATAACAACACGAACAATGCTTCAGCTGGAAAAAGTCATGCTTAGCTGGAGATACTGGGAACACCACCCTCTGATAATGTATGAAAAACATATCTTGACAAATCTGGATTGCCCCTGGGATTAATTTTGGATGCCCCAAGTAAGCTGCGTGATGCACGACAATTCTTGCGAATAGCTTCACCTCTAAAATGCCCCGAGCTATATGGTTGATGAGGAGAAATCGTCTCAAGAGGATTTTACAAAAGACCTGGAATTCACCATGCTCTGGTGTCTTCAAACTCTTAGAGAGATTCATCAAATCTCGACGTGATTGCCCCGGATTGACTGTAGTCGGCACAACAAAGTCTTCAAATTTTTGCCCCAAACGAGCAAACAAGTTGGGAAAAGCATTAACTGGGAGAAGCAACATGTTCGTGCTTACGGTCTTCAGGTGACATACCCATGGATATGATTTTTTCTTGACGTGATCTGCCAATTACTCAACATAGTTTCAGGCCTTAAAAGAATAAACTCATCACTAGTGCTTATGTGAGCTTCCTTGATATCAAACAAATGTTTTGCAGTTAGAAAAAGTTTACAATGAGAATGAAAATTCTAATGCAACAGTTATGTAAGTCTTGAAGATTTTGAAAGATATCGCACAAATTTTGCGAGTTAAAGCACCATTTATTTTTGTATAGGAAAACCATATGATACCAACATAACTATTTAGAACATTCATGGGAGTCAGGAACACTATCTCATTGAAGTATGCTTTCAAAATCTTGCTTCAATTAGGACTTTTGAAGGTTGTAACGTGGTCTGGTTCATGGTTTTTAGAAAAAAGATTTTAAGGCTCAAAATATTTGGTGCCCACCCATTCTTCATGATGTTCTCCAACCCTATGTTCAGTTAATTCAACATGAGTGTTCATCTCTCAAAAGGATTTTGTGACGGTCAAGGAAACGACGAGGCTTTCGGAGTAGAAACCACCCTCATGTCTTCGTGTTTGTAGTCACCAATTTGTCCTTTGCTGAGGACTTTTCTTTGTAGTCCTTTCTTTGCAATTTTTATTTTCCCTAATTTTTGCCTGAACTAATTTTTTTGAATTGATAGTCCAGCGGGATGCCTTAATTTTGCCTAAATCACACGTTTTTCATTTTTTTTTGACTTAGCAGGCTTTTCTTTTTCTTGATTTTTGACTTTTTGAACAAAATGTGTGACATTAGCTTATCTTTGCTTGTTGAGAGGATTGTGATTGCCTCGTTTCTTGATGAATGAGGGATAACATTATGGTTCCACATCCTCTAGATTCATTATACATGAAGGATAGCCCTCGTAGTTTCTCTTCAAAAAACATCTTCCTTATGAATTTTGAACACTCAGTCAGATTAACTAAAAACTACCCTGCCCCAGGTTAAAATTCAAGGTTTTTTCGTATAGAAAAGAAACTTCTGCTTCAAAGGCTCAAAAGGGGTTAGCAAGGGATTATCTTCCTTATATCTCCGGTGTTTAGGGATTTGAAACAATGCCTGTACATCATCAGCAAGATTTTATCCAAAAGCAATCAACCAGAGATTTTGTGTTCTTTAGATCATCATCCTCCCTTCAATCTCTGCCTAGGCAAGAGAATGGGCAACAAGTTAGTATCATAATGCAAAAAGCAATTTAAAATTTGAAAACAAATATGAGTGAAACGAATGAATTTCTTCAAGACAAACATACTCATTGTATTAAGATAATCATTCAGATGCAAACAAGTTCTTACATGCAAACAATGTTTTGATAAACAAGAAAAATTACAAAAAGCATGAATAAGTTAATGATCTGGGAAGGCTTTCCATCCGGACTTGAATTACCGAAAACATCCTTCAAAAGTCACCATCAATCGTGTTTACTCTTTGGCGCATGCTTGATTTGAACTTCAAAGCCAACGTCCTTGAATGACAAGATACCACTCCTGACCAACTTCTGAACCTCAATTTTCAAAGCAAAGCAACCCTCCAAGTCATGCCCAGGAGCACCTTGATGAAAGGTACAAGCCAAATCAGCTTTGTAGTACCAATGTATTTTCTCAGGAACCTTCGGTGGAGGTCGGGTCTGAACCAAATTCCTCTGCATCAGGATAGGGAACAACTCTGTATAGGTAATTGGAATTGGATCAAACTGGGTTTTCCTCTGATTAGGAACTTGCTGATTCTGTTGATGAATAGGAGGAAAATGATGATTTTGACGATGAATATTTCTTCCTATGGTTCTCTTCTTGGAAAAGTTATTATCAAACTTCTTCACACCATTAGCTGAGCTACCATCTTCATATGAACATCTCTTCCCAACATCTTCTTCTAGACGCACTCCCACATTCACCTTGTCAGGAAAGTCATTAGGTGCATTAACCATCACTTTCTCATGAGAGAATGATTTTAGAGTTTCAGTGAATACTTTTATCATCGCTTCCTCCCTCCTAGAAGGATTGACTTGGGCGGCAACCCGAATTTCAACCAAACCAGTTAAGTGCTCCATACTAGCTTTCAAAATAGTCATCTCTCTACGGAGTTCAGAAACCTCTTGCTTGATATTCTCCATTGTCCTCTTAGCGCGAGTGTTGTACTGGTGAGACCAAAGGAAAAATTAAGACTTGGAAATGACTTTTAAAAGTGAAACAAAAAATATAGAGTGATGCATGATATGTGAATGTAAAAGAGAGTTTTATTTGATCTTCAAGGTATTAAGTTGTAAACATCAAGGTATGAAGATGGAAGATGAATTTTAAATTGGACCAAAGCGTTGATCAAGTTATCATCAAGATCAATCATCCATTTTGGTGGATTAGGGTTTTCACCCCATCAACACCCAAGATCCATTGAGCTTGACGAAACTTGTGATGTTTACAAAGAAAGACTTCTAAATTCCTTGAAAATCGAATGAAAAGGGTTTTATGGATGCATGAATGCATGGCTATGCAACAACCACAAGCAAGGTCACAAATAAAGTCGAAAGGTTCAACGTCACGAGCGTGGAGTCAAGGTAAGGAACACCCCCAAGGTATGTACTAACGGTTTAATCACACCTGTAGAACAAGGTTCTAAGAGTTCCCGGAGTCTACATTCCTCCTTCGGATATTACCAACATCTTGATTACTCAATAATCAACAATATTCTCAAGAGAAACTCATCCGAGCGTAGCATCGCGTGACAACTACTTCCGGATTACTCCGTTATAATCTCCGCGCTACACCTAAAAGGCCAAGGTGGGTTAAGGGTTCTACGGTTCTCAGCTTCTTTGGCTCCCAGGTCGAAAATAATAATGTCTTCCCGATTACTCGGTAAACAAATATTACGTTCAAAAGGGCCTTCCACTGAGTGGGGGATCTCATGCCTCCTTCTTCGGGATTACTCCCTCAAAGTTAACATGACTATACCGCCCGTCCTATTCCTAAGTGTAACTTTGTAAGTATTATCAACACCCAAATAATCACAATATATCACATATAATCAAACAAACAAGTAATAATAACAAAAACATATATGACAAATTAGGCTTAACCCACTTTAGGGATGGACCAGCAAGAGGTCAATCTGTCCCCAGCAGAGTCGCCAATTCTGTAGCGGTGAAAATCGGAGATCAAGCTATTAATTAACTTGACTCACAAAAGCAAGAGTCGCCACCGCGCTTTATTATTTCCAAGGGAAAAGGGAAAAGAGCGAAATAAAACCCTAAAGTATGCAATGTAAATTAATATTTAAAATTAATGAAAATACAATGCGTTTTTTAAAAGAGATCGAGAGTTCGGGGGTTGGTTATACAATGGGAAGGTATTAGCACCCAGTGCATCTGCGGTACTCCGCAGGAACCTTTTGAAATATCTGTTTTTTTGGTTTAAAATTGTTTGATTAAAATGATTCGTTTGGCTAAAAGATGGGTATGGACGAGATTTTTGAAGATACGACGACCTAGTGTCGAAGTTTTGACTTAAAAAAAAGGTGTGAGTTTGAAAATGGAGTCTTTTGGGAAAATTATCTTGAGTTAGCAAAATAGTAAACAAACAAAAAAATGAAAAAGGGTATTCGCACGATCGGATGAGATGTGTTTGATAACATGAAGTCAACAAAGTTAAAACATTTCCCTTGGATTGAATCGAGCGAGCAAAATAAAATAGACATCAAAATATAAGCAATCAAAATTCACAAGAAAATAAATATAACGAAACAGATTAATGACCTAAAGGCCTCGAGAAATTAAAATGACAAAGATATTTAAATAAAATAAAAGAGAATGTAACTAATTATCTAAAGAAGTTATTTAAACTAAATTAAAAATTTAAGATTACTTACTAAAAAATTTCTAAACTAACTACAAATTCTAAGGTTGCAAAAATAGTTCTAAAATTACTAAATTAGATTTAAGCTAAATTAAAAATTTTAAAATTAGTAACTTAAATCTAAACTAAATAAAAATTCCAATGTTGCTAATCTAAAACAAAAAAAAGTTCCAAAGTTACTAAACTAAATCTAAATCAAATAGAATTCTAAAAGAATATTAAACTAATTCTAAACAACTAAAATTCTAAACTTATTAAACTAATTCTAAATCAAATAAAAATTATAAACTCATTAAACTAATTCTAAATCAAATAAAGTTCTAAAGTCCCTAAACTAAAACTAACAACTAAAATTCTAAAGTTAACTTAAATAAAATCAAATAAAATTCTAAAGTTTACTAAATTAAAACTAAAACAAATAAAATTCTAAAATTTACTAAGTCAAATCTAAATGAAATAAAATCCTAAAGTTACTAAAATAAAACTAAACAAAATAAAATTCTAAAGTTTACTAAGTCAAAACTAAAACAAATAAAATTCTAAAATTTACTAAGTCAAATCTAAATGAAATAAAATCCTAAAGTTACTAAAATAAAACTAACAAAATAAAATTCTAAAGTTTATTAAGTCAAATCTAAATGAAATAAAATCCTAAAGTTACTAAAATAAAACTAAACAAAATAAAATTCTAAAATTACTATATTAAAAACAGAAATTCTAAAGTTATTAGGTTAAATCTAAATTAAATTAAAATTCTAAAGTTTACTAACTAAACTAAAATTAAAATTACTACAATAATTCTAAATTTAAAATAATTAGTTCTAATTAAAAAGGAAAGTTTTTTTTTGTAATTTCTTTGATCAAAGGGCTCAAAAACCCAATTGAAAATTAACCATAATACCAATTATTTAAATTAAAATTACAACAAGAAATAAAATGCATCATGCTGATACGGAGAGTGTGCTATATACCTCACAACTTGTAACAATTGTTTCTTGACTTTTAAACTTGAAACAAACACCAATAAATATATGACACATGGATTATTAGAATTATATATATAAAAAGAAACATATATTACCAAGCACCAGCAGAACGATACATTTTCTTTTCTTCCTTTTCAGAACAAACAAAAGTTTCTCCTCCTCCTTTCTTGAGCATCCCTTTCTTATTCTTCTTCAAATCGAACCTCTTCTCCTCCTTATTCCAGTACAGCAAAAAATAGCACAGTGACATGAAATCGAAGCTTACCTTGGTGGGTCATGGTGAAGGGATGGCATGGGTTACGTCGTTGTCGGTACGGAGGCGGCACTGAACAAAGATGTTGGCCGACGAGGAGCAAAGCGGGATGCTCGCTGGACGTAAGCTTGTACTATTGGCGGAAGGATGAAAGTTTTACGGGTTCTGTAGATGAATTAATGATGAAGCCGGAGGAAGTAGACGGAAGGTGGGTGAGTTTGATGAAGGTTCATGGATGGTAGTTTTATTGAGGTAAGCTCACGGAGAGGGTGGGTCGTGGAAGCTGTTTGGAGGTGACAGTAATTGAATGGATGAAGATGAAGGGGTTACGGATCGATGAAGTTTGGGTGTCAATGGGTGTACGAAGGGAGAGAAATGGTGAGTATTAAGGGCGACGGTAGAGGGAGAAACGCTCACAGAAGGAGGTTGCATAAGGTGGTAAGGAGTTGATGGTGGTGGATATCGGGTTGTGTTGACTGAGAGTGAGGAAGTTGCGGTTGGCTGTGAGAACATAAGGAGTAGTCCGAAGGAGGCACGGAGAAGGTGGGTCACTGTAATGGAGGATGAAGGGGGTTGTTACAGTGGCGAGAGAGAGGGAGTATTACTGTATTGTTTTTTTGTTTTTTTTCTTTCTTCTTTTTTTTGGGATTTCTCTTCCCTTTGATCTCTGTCTTGGAACTATTTTATGTCTGAAAACCATATGAAATTTAAGAGGGAAATTTTGATAGGTTGAAATTGTTTGTGGTTCACTTCTTCTTGCTTTCTTGATGCAGGTTGGGGGTTTTCTATTCTTGTGCAAAATAGCAGGACTAGTTTGACGACTGCAACATAGGCTGATTTTGGACAGAATTTACACATTTTTGGGACTGTAAGGTAGAGTTTGTAGCAGCTGGTTTTGTTATTGCTGCAAAAAAAAAATCATGGACTTGTCCTATGAATAATCGTGTGATGATATTGATGTGGTCCCACTCTGCAATTTTCTTTCTCTATCTTTGACAAAAACAAACAAATAATAACATAATAGTAACAATAATATAAGAAGAAGAAAAAAAGTATTAATAACAATAAATAAAATAAAATAATAAAATGCAACAATGATAATAACAATAATGAGAACAAAATAAAAATAATTAGTAACAATAAAAAATGAAATAATAAAATGCAATAAAGATACTAATAATAATAACAATAATGAAAAAAAGAGAAAATAGTTAGTAATATCTAAAAGAAATAGAAATAGATAAAAATAAGAAATAAATAATAATAAGACATATTTTTGAACTAAAAAAAAATTCATTAGAAATATGATAGAAAAATGCAAATGATAAACTATTTTAATTCTTTTTTTTTAAAAATAGAAATTAAAATGATGAATAAAAAACAAGAAAGTATGCAGAATGATCGATTTTTCAAATTAACGACAAAATATGCACCAGTCGAAAAAAGTGAAGGGGCGAAAAAATGGGGTGCGACAGTTGCCCCTTGATGAATCAGTCTTCGAGAATCCACAATCAACCGTACTTCTGGCTTGGGAGACTCAAAACCTTAATTGAGGCGCGGCACCTGATGCTCTTGATTCAGACCTGTCTCTGCACATGAAACAAAAGAAAACATGAACATACACCTTTGTATGCGATTAGAAATTAGTGATACATAGGCTAAAAATGTTCAAAACACTTGACAATCTTCACATAGTCAAAGCTCGAAGGTGAGAGGTTAAAACAGACCGTATTTAGTGACCTTGACTTTTGTATAAAATGCAAAAATGCAAGTGGGATCTTAGGTCAAAAATTGGGGTATGACAGCTGCCCCTATTTAAGTTTCTTCTATCTGACGAGATTGAAGGGACTTAAATATAGAATACACAATTTTTGGCCTTAAGATACCGCAATTATGTTCATGATATGATATGAATGTAATGCTCTGAATTTTATGGGGAATGAAGCCATATGAGATAGACTATACTGAAGAAACCAAGCACATTATACAGTAATCCCACAGAGGAAGAGGTTGTAACTCCACTGGGGAAACAGAGTCATAGACTTCAAATGAGAGACTCTTGAATGATTTACATCAGTATTGAGACTGGAAAAGGTAATGATTTACATCAGTACTGTGACTGGAAAAGCATATGATTGACATCAGTACTGTGGCTGGAAAACAAAATGATTGACATCAGCACTGTGGCTGGAAAACAAAATGATTGACATCAGCACTGAGGCTGGAGATAACATCTCTGATTTCTGAATTTCACCAAGAACGGTAACACATTTCTTCTCTAACCAAGATGTCTCTTGAAAAGGATAAAATAACAAACTTCCCCACGGGACTTTTCCGAAGGGATGCCATTTGCTGAGTAGACATTATTGTTGGGGATACACAAGCTGCTCAAATGAAGAGGCCGCCACTTGCTATCTTTCAAAGGTGTCAATAACATACAAGTTGCTCATGAAGAGACCGCCGCTTGCTGTTTTTCAAGAGAACAATAACACACAAGTTGCTCATGAAGAGACCGCCGCTTGCTGTTTTCTCTAAGGTATCAATAACATACAAGTTGCTCATGAAGAGACCGCCGCTTGCTATTTTGTTGAAGATACTCATAAAATATCGTGAAGATATTGCTGGAGGTGAGAATCAATAATTTCATCGAGGATGGACAAACTGCTCATGAAGAGACCGCCATTTGTCATAACATAAAGAAATTCAGAAATAATCAAACTGCTCAAATAAGGAGTCAGTCGCTTGTTGTCACGTCGATATTCCAGAAGAAGGTTATGATAACACTACTAGGGAACAAAATTACTCTTCAATAGGGAACCATGAATAAATCCTTCCTGAGGAGACCACGTATTTAAATTGAAAAGTAAATTCACTCTTCATCTAGGTTTCACAGCCTAGAGATATCCACAGGGTATCATTCATAAGAGACAAAGCTCAATCCAGGAATAAACTGGAGAGAAAAAAGTCAAACAAGACTCCACCCAATGAGGAAACAACTCAAATGGGGATTTATCCTATCCAGAGATGGAAAAGGAAAGCTAAAGCAAGATTCTTCCACGAGAGTTAACTCTGTGGGGAATTAGAAAAGGAGGTGCACTTTCTGCTTAAGTTGACACTCTATTTGGAAAGATCAAATACGTTATTTGAATAGACATAACCAAGGTATACGTACTCAAAGACATCAACAAATACAACTGTGCATGCATGATGCAAGTGTGAATGAATAAATGAATGTCATGTATATGCTAACAAAACAGACAGGGGAGATAGACAGAAAATGATAAGACATCACAGTACAACTCGACACTCGGCTAATTTCAACAGGATGGTAACATTACTGGAGATAGAAAACAAAAGCCATCATTGGAGCAAAGTCCTTTTACAAGGCTTAAATCTCTTTGGGGAGGAAGATATTTTCAGGTAGAAAAAACCAAAGTCCAGTCTTCTATTGTCGACAATCCATTGAAAGGATAACAACACGAACAATGCTTCAGCTGGAAAAAGTCATGCTTAGCTGGAGATACTGGGAACACCACCCTCTGATAATGTATGAAAAACATATCTTGACAAATCTGGATTGCCCCTGGGATTAATTTTGGATGCCCCAAGTAAGCTGCGTGATGCACGACAATTCTTGCGAATAGCTTCACCTCTAAAATGCCCCGAGCTATATGGTTGATGAGGAGAAATCGTCTCAAGAGGATTTTACAAAAGACCTGGAATTCACCATGCTCTGGTGTCTTCAAACTCTTAGAGAGATTCATCAAATCTCGACGTGATTGCCCCGGATTGACTGTAGTCGGCACAACAAAGTCTTCAAATTTTTGCCCCAAACGAGCAAACAAGTTGGGAAAAGCATTAACTGGGAGAAGCAACATGTTCGTGCTTACGGTCTTCAGGTGACATGCCCATGGATATGATTTTTTCTTGACGTGATCTGCCAATTACTCAACATAGTTTCAGGCCTTAAAAGAATAAACTCATCACTAGTGCTTATGTGAGCTTCCTTGATATCAAACAAATGTTTTGCAGTTAGAAAAAGTTTACAATGAGAATGAAAATTCTAATGCAACAGTTATGTAAGTCTTGAAGATTTTGAAAGATATCGCACAAATTTTGCGAGTTAAAGCACCATTTATTTTTGTATAGGAAAAACATATGATACCAACATAACTATTTAGAACATTCATGGGAGTCAGGAACACTATCTCATTGAAGTATGCTTTCAAAATCTTGCTTCAATTAGGACTTTTGAAGGTTGTAACGTGGTCTGGTTCATGGTTTTTAGAAAAAAGATTTTAAGGCTCAAAATATTTGGTGCCCACCCATTCTTCATGATGTTCTCCAACCCTATGTTCAGTTAATTCAACATGAGTGTTCATCTCTCAAAAGGATTTTGTGACGGTCAAGGAAACGACGAGGATTTCGGAGTAGAAACCACCCTCATGTCTTCGTGTTTGTAGTCACCAATTTGTCCTTTGCTGAGGACTTTTCTTTGTAGTCCTTTCTTTGCAATTTTTATTTTCCCTAATTTTTGCCTGAACTAATTTTTTTGAATTGATAGTCCAGCGGGATGCCTTAATTTTGCCTAAATCACACGTTTTTCATTTTTTTTGACTTAGCAGGCTTTTCTTTTTCTTGAGTTTTGACTTTTTGAACAAAATGTGTGACATTAGCTTGTCTTTTCTTGTTGAGAGGATTGTGATTGCCTCGTTTCTTGATGAATGAGGGATAACATTGTGGTTCCACATCCTCTAGATTCATTATACATGAAGGATAGCCCTCGTAGTTTCTCTTCAAAAAACATCTTCCTTATGAATTTTGAACACTCAGTCAGATTAACTAAAAACTACCCTGCCCCAGGTTAAAATTCAAGGTTTTTTCGTATAGAAAAGAAACTTCTGCTTCAAAGGCTCTAAAGGGGTTAGCAAGGGATTATCTTCCTTATATCTCCGGTGTTTAGGGATTTGAAACAATGCCTGTACATCATCAGCAAGATTTTATCCAAAAGCAATCAACCAGAGATTTTGTGTTCTTTAGATCATCATCCTCCCTTCAATCTCTGCCTAGGCAAGAGAATGGGCAACAAGTTAGTATCATAATGCAAAAAGCAATTTAAAATTTGAAAACAAATATGAGTGAAACGAATGAATTTCTTCAAGACAAACATACTCATTGTATTAAGATAATCATTCAGATGCAAACAAGTTCTTACATGCAAACAATGTTTTGATAAACAAGAAAAATTACAAAAAGCATGAATAAGTTAATGATCTGGGAAGGCTTTCCATCCGGACTTGAATTACCGAAAACATCCTTCAAAAGTCACCATCAATCGTGTTTACTCTTTGGCGCATGCTTGATTTGAACTTCAAATCCAACGTCCTTGAATGACAAGATACCACTCCTGACCAACTTCTGAACCTCAATTTTCAAAGCAAAGCAACCCTCCAAGTCATGCCCAGGAGCACCTTGATGAAAGGTACAAGCCAAATCAGCTTTGTAGTACCAATGTATTTTCTCAGGAACCTTCGGTGGAGGTCGGGTCTGAACCAAATTCCTCTGCATCAGGATAGGGAACAACTCTGTATAGGTAATTGGAATTGGATCAAACTGGGTTTTCCTCTGATTAGGAACTTGCTGATTCTGTTGATGAATAGGAGGAAAATGATGATTTTGACGATGAATATTTCTTCCTATGGTTCTATTCTTGGAAAAGTTATTATCAAACTTCTTCACACCATTAGCTGAGCTACCATCTTCATATGAACATCTCTTCCCAACATCTTCTTCTAGACGCACTCCCACATTCACCTTGTCAGGAAAGTCATTAGGTGCATTAACCATCACTTTCTCATGAGAGAATGATTTTAGAGTTTCAGTGAATACTTTTATCATCGCTTCCTCCCTCCTAGAAGGATTGACTTGGGCGGCAACCCGAATTTCAACCAAACCAGTTAAGTGCTCCATACTAGCTTTCAAAATAGTCATCTCTCTACGGAGTTCAGAAACCTCTTGCTTGATATTCTCCATTGTCCTCTTAGCGCGAGTGTTGTACTGGTGAGACGGAAAAATTAAGACTTGGAAATGACTTTTAAAAGTGAAACAAAAAATATAGAGTGATGCATGATATGTGAATGTAAAAGAGAGTTTTATTTGATCTTCAAGGTATTAAGTTGTAAACATCAAGGTATGAAGATGGAAGATGAATTTTAAATTGGACCAAAGCGTTGATCAAGTTATCATCAAGATCAATCATCCATTTTGGTGGATTAGGGTTTTCACCCCATCAACACCCAAGATCCATTGAGCTTGACGAAACTTGTGATGTTTACAAAGAAAGACTTCTAAATTCCTTGAAAATCGAATGAAAAGGGTTTTATGGATGCATGAATGCATGGCTATGCAACAACCACAAGCAAGGTCACAAATAAAGTCGAAAGGTTCAACGTCACGAGCGTGGAGTCAAGGTAAGGAACACCCCCAAGGTATGTACTAACGGTTTAATCACACCTGTAGAACAAGGTTCTAAGAGTTCCCGGAGTCTACATTCCTCCTTCGGATATTACCAACATCTTGATTACTCAATAATCAACAATATTCTCAAGAGAAACTCATCCGAGCGTAGCATCGCGTGACAACTACTTCCGGATTACTCCGTTATAATCTCCGCGCTACACCTAAAAGGCCAAGGTGGGTTAAGGGTTCTACGGTTCTCAGCTTCTTTGGCTCCCAGGTCGAAAATAATAATGTCTTCCCGATTACTCGGTAAACAAATATTACGTTCAAAAGGGCCTTCCACTGAGTGGGGGATCTCATGCCTCCTTCTTCGGGATTACTCTCTCAAAGTTAACATGACTATACCGCCCGTCCTATTCCTAAGTGTAACTTTGTAAGTATTATCAACACCCAAATAATCACAATATATCACATATAATCAAACAAACAAGTAATAATAACAAAAACATATATGACAAATTAGGCTTAACCCACTTTAGGGATGGACCAGCAAGAGGTCAATCTGTCCCCAGCAGAGTCGCCAATTCTGTAGCGGTGAAAATCGGAGATCAAGCTATTAATTAACTTGACTCACAAAAGCAAGAGTCGCCACCGCGCTTTATTATTTCCAAGGGAAAAGGGAAAAGAGCGAAATAAAACCCTAAAGTATGCAATGTAAATTAATATTTAAAATTAATGAAAATACAATGCGTTTTTTAAAAGAGATCGAGAGTTCGGGGGTTGGTTATACAATGGGAAGGTATTAGCACCCAGTGCATCTGCGGTACTCCGCAGGAACCTTTTGAAATATCTGTTTTTTTGGTTTAAAATTGTTTGATTAAAATGATTCGTTTGGCTAAAAGATGGGTATGGACGAGATTTTTGAAGATACGACGACCTAGTGTCGAAGTTTTGACTTAAAAAAAAGGTGTGAGTTTGAAAATGGAGTCTTTTGGGAAAATTATCTTGAGTTAGCAAAATAGTAAACAAACAAAAAAATGAAAAAGGGTATTCGCACGATCGGATGAGATGTGTTTGATAACATGAAGTCAACAAAGTTAAAACATTTCCCTTGGATTGAATCGAGCGAGCAAAATAAAATAGACATCAAAATATAAGCAATCAAAATTCACAAGAAAATAAATATAACGAAACAGATTAATGACCTAAAGGCCTCGAGAAATTAAAATGACAAAGATATTTAAATAAAATAAAAGAGAATGTAACTAATTATCTAAAGAAGTTATTTAAACTAAATTAAAAATTTAAGATTACTTACTAAAAAATTTCTAAACTAACTACAAATTCTAAGGTTGCAAAAATAGTTCTAAAATTACTAAATTAGATCTAAGCTAAATTAAAAATTTTAAAATTAGTAACTTAAATCTAAACTAAATAAAAATTCCAAAGTTGCTAATCTAAAACAAAAAAAAGTTCCAAAGTTACTAAACTAAATCTAAATCAAATAGAATTCTAAAAGAATATTAAACTAATTCTAAACAACTAAAATTCTAAACTTATTAAACTAATTCTAAATCAAATAAAAATTATAAACTCATTAAACTAATTCTAAATCAAATAAAGTTCTAAAGTCCCTAAACTAAAACTAACAACTAAAATTCTAAAGTTAACTTAAATAAAATCAAATAAAATTCTAAAGTTTACTAAATTAAAACTAAAACAAATAAAATTCTAAAATTTACTAAGTCAAATCTAAATGAAATAAAATCCTAAAGTTACTAAAATAAAACTAAACAAAATAAAATTCTAAAGTTTACTAAGTCAAAACTAAAACAAATAAAATTCTAAAATTTACTAAGTCAAATCTAAATGAAATAAAATCCTAAAGTTACTAAAATAAAACTAACAAAATAAAATTCTAAAGTTTACTAAGTCAAATCTAAATAAAATAAAATCCTAAAGTTACTAAAATAAAACTAAACAAAATAAAATTCTAAAATTACTATATTAAAAATAGAAATTCTAAAGTTATTAGGTTAAATCTAAATTAAATTAAAATTCTAAAGTTTACTAACTAAACTAAAATTAAAATTACTACAATAATTCTAAATTTAAAATAATTAGTTCTAATTAAAAAGGAAAGTTTTTTTTTGTAATTTTTTTGATCAAAGGGCTCAAAAACCCAATTGAAAATTAACCATAATACCAATTATTTAAATTAAAATTACAACAAGAAATAAAATGCATCATGCTGATACGGAGAGTGTGCTATATACCTCACAACTTGTAACAATTGTTTCTTGACTTTTAAACTTGAAACAAACACCAATAAATATATGACACATGGATTATTAGAATTATATATATAAAAAGAAACATATATTACCAAGCACCAGCAGAACGATACATTTTCTTTTCTTCCTTTTCAGAACAAACAAAAGTTTCTCCTCCTCCTTTCTTGAGCATCCCTTTCTTATTCTTCTTCAAATCGAACCTCTTCTCCTCCTTATTCCAGTACAGCAAAAAATAGCACAGTGACATGAAATCGAAGCTTACCTTGGTGGGTCATGGTGAAGGGATGGCATGGGTTACATTGTTGTCGGTACGGAGGCGGCACTGAACAAAGATGTTGGCCGACGAGGAGCAAAGCGGGATGCTCGCTGGACGTAAGCTTGTACTGTTGGCGGAAGGATGAAAGTTTTACGGGTTCTGTAGATGAATTAATGATGAAGCCGGAGGAAGTAGACGGAAGGTGGGTGAGTTCGATGAAGGTTCATGGATGGTAGTTTTATTGAGGTAAGCTCACGGAGAGGGTGGGTCGTGGAAGCTGTTTGGAGGTGACAGTAATTGAATGGATGAAGATGAAGGGGTTACGGATCGATGAAGTTTGGGTGTCAATGGGTGTACGAAGGGAGAGAAATGGTGAGTATTAAGGGCGACGGTAGAGGGAGAAACACTCACAGAAGGAGGTTGCATAAGGTAGTAAGGAGTTGATGGTGGTGGATATCGGGTTGTGTTGACTGAGAGTGAGGAAGCTGCGGTTGGCTGTGAGAACATAAGGAGTAGTCCGAAGGAGGCACGGAGAAGGTGGGTCACTGTAATGGAGGATGAAGGGGGTTGTTACAGTGGCGAGAGAGAGGGAGTATTACTGTATTGTTTTTTTGTTTTTTTTCTTTCTTCTTTTTTTTGGGATTTCTCTTCCCTTTGATCTCTGTCTTGGAACTATTTTATGTCTGAAAACCATATGAAATTTAGGAGGGAAATTTTGATAGGTTGAAATTGTTTGTGGTTCACTTCTTCTTGCTTTCTTGATGCAGGTTGGGGGTTTTCTATTCTTGTGCAAAATAGCAGGACTAGTTTGACGACTGCAACATAGGCTGATTTTGGACAGAATTTACACATTTTTGGGACTGTAAGGTAGAGTTTATAGCAGTTGGTTTTGTTATTGCTGCAAAAAAAAATCATGGACTTGTCCTATGAATAATCGTGTGATGATATTGATGTGGTCCCACTCTGCAATTTTCTTTCTCTATCTTTGACAAAAACAAACAAATAATAACATAATAGTAACAATAATATAAGAAGAAGAAAAAAAGTATTAATAACAATAAATAAAATAAAATAATAAAATGCAACAATGATAATAACAATAATGAGAACAAAATAAAAATAATTAGTAACAATAAAAAATGAAATAATAAAATGCAATAAAGATACTAATAATAATAACAATAATGAAAAAAAGAGAAAATAGTTAGTAATATCTAAAAGAAATAGAAATAGATAAAAATAAGAAAGAAATAATAATAAGACAGATTTTTGAACTAAAAAAAAATTCATTAGAAATATGATAGAAAAATGTAAATGATAAACTATTTTAATTCTTTTTTTTTAAAAATAGAAATTAAAATGATGAATAAAAAAACAAGAAAGTATGCGGAATGATCGATTTTTCAAATTAACGACAAAATATGCACCAGTCGAAAAAAGTTAAGGGGCAAAAAAATGGGGTGCGACAGTTGCCCCTTGATGAATCTGTCTTCGAGAATCCACAATCAACCGTACTTCTGGCTTGGGAGACTCAAAACCTTAATTGAGGCGCGACACCTGATGCTCTTGATTCAGACCTGTCTCTGCACATGAAACAAAAGAAAACATGAACATACACCTTTGTATGCGATTAGAAATTAGTGATACATAGGCTAAAAATGTTCAAAACACTTGATAATCTTCACATAGTCAAAGCTCGAAGGTGAGAGGTTAAAACCGACCGTATTTAGTGACCTTGACTTTTGTATAAAATGCAAAAATGCAAGTGGGATCTTAGGTCAAAAATTAGGGTATGACAACCGGATTCTGGATGCGAGGTGATCCAATGAGACATAGTATTACGCATTAATCCCTAACTTTTGCCTGGACCGCCCTTTCGGGTTTTCAGTCCACCGGGATACCCATTTTTGCCTAAGCCGCCCTTTCAGGTTTTCGACTTGCCGGGTGTACAGATTTTTTTCATTTCATCCCTCATTTTGCCCGAACCCTTTTGGTTCGCCGGGAAGCCCTAATTTTTGCCTAGGTATGTCAACCTAGCGGGTCGTTTTATCATGCGTAGTATCTTTTTACTATGTCTGCATTGGCGGGGTGAGGAAGGTCGTCACCATCCATGGTGGTTAGGATCATGGCTCCTCCTGAGAACACATGTTTAACCATAAATGGCCCTTCGTAGGTGGGGGTCCATTTGCCCCTGGGATCACTCTGAGGAAGGATGATGCGTTTGATTACCAGGTCCCCAACTTGATACTCTTGTGGTCTGACCTTCTTGTTAAATGCCCTGATCATCCGTTTTTGGTATGTCTGACCATGACAAATGGCAGCGAGTCTCTTTTCGTCAATTAGATTTAATTGATCAAGTCGAGTCTGGATCCAGTCATCTTCGCTCAAATCTGCATCCTTCATTATCCGGAGAGAGGGTATCTGCACTTCAATCGGTAAGACTGCCTCCATGCCATAGACAAGGAAAAGGGAGTTGCCCCGGTTGACGTCCTTGCTGAGGTACGGTACCCATGAAGAGCAAACAGTAACATCTCGTGCCAATCTTTATAGGTCACTGTCATCTTCTGCACAATCTTCTTGATATTCTTATTCGTTGCTTCTACAGCCCCATTCATCTTCGGCCGGTATGGAGAAGAGTTGTGGTGTTGTATCTTAAATTGCTCGCAGAGCTCAGTGATCATCTTGTTACTGAGATTGGTACCGTTGTCCGTAATGATCCTTTCCGGGATGCCGTATCGACAGATCAGGTTATGCCGAATGAACCGTGCCATGACATTCTTGGTTACAGTAGCGTAGGAAGCTGCTTCAACCCACTTTGTAAAGTAATCAATCGCAACCAGGATGAAGCGATGCCCATTGGATGTCGTAGGTTTAATCTCGCCGATCATATCAATGCCCCACATTGCAAAAGGCCAAGGTGCAGTCAAGACATTCAGAGGGACTGGAGGAACATGCACTTTATCTGCATAAATCTGGCACTTATGACATGTCCGAGAATGTTGGTAACAGTCGGCTTCCATGGTGGACCAGTAATATCCTGCCCGAAGGATTTTCTTTGCCATGGTGTGTCCACTGGAATGTGTTCCGAAGGTACCTTCATGCAGCTCTGTCATGATCCTTTCTGCTTCAGTCTTATCCACACAACACAGTAAGGTTGAATCATGGTTTCGCTTGTACAGAATGCCGTTGCTAAGGAAGAACTTTGCAGCGAACCTTCTCAGAAACTTCTTGTCATTGACAGACGCACCTTCAGGATATTCCTGAGCTTCCAAGTACCTCTTCACCTCATGATACCAGGGTTTTCCAGTTACTACCTCAGCCTCAAGGTCACAACAATATGCAGGTTCGTTCAGTTTCCAAATGATGATCCGGGGAGCCTCATTGTCCCATTTGACTTTGAACATAAAAGACATCGTAGCTAACGCGTCCGCCAACTGATTCTCCTCTCTTGGGAAATGTTCAAAAGTTATCTCTGCGAAATGGGGGATCAATGTCAACACACATTCTTTGTAAGGAATAAGATTTGGGTGTTTCGTATCCCACTCGCCTTTGATCTGATTGATCACGAGAGCGGAATCTCCGAAGACACTCAGAAACTTGATCCTTAAGTCAATTGCAGCTTGAAGACCCATGATGCACGCCTCATACTCCGCCATGTTGTTGGTGCAGTTGAAACATAGTCGGGCAGTGAGTGGAGTATGAGTGCCTTGAGGGGATATGATCACAGCGCTGATACCATTACCCAAAGCGTTCGAGGCTCCGTCAAAGTACATAGACCATCGGGATCCTTCCTCAGGTCCTTCATCCGGTCCAGGTACTTCACAATCAGTCACTATCATGATGCTCTCGTCTGGAAACTCGAAGTTCATTGACTGATAGTCGTCCACTGCCTGGTGTGCCAAATGGTCTGCCAATACACTTCCTTTGATAGCTTTCTGAGTCATGTACTGGATGTCGTATTCTGTCAAGATCATTTGCCATCTTGCTATTCTCCCAGATAGAGCAGGCTTTTCGAATATGTACTTTATTGGATCCATCTTTGAGATCAACAGAGTAGTGTGAGTCAGCATATACTGTCTCAGCCGGCGAGCAGCCCATACCAAAGCGCAGCAAGTTTTATCGAGCAGTGAGTATCGGGTCTCACAGTCGGTAAACTTTTTGCTAAGGTAATAAATGGTGTGCTCTTTTCGGCCAGACTCGTCATGCTGCCCCAGCACACACCCCATTGAGCTGTCAAGTACTGTCAGGTATAGTATTAGAGGTCTCCCTTCAACCGGTGGCATAAGAATGGGTGGTTCTTGGAGATACTCTTTGATTCTGTCAAAAGCGGCCTGACATTCGTCATTCCAACGTACTACCTGATCTTTCTTCAGCAGCTTGAAGATTGGTTCACAAGTAGCAGTTAGGTGCGAGATGAATCGGGCAATGTAATTCAGACGTCCTAGAAAGCCTCTGACCTCTTTCTCTGTCTTGGGAACTGGCATCTCTTGTATGGATTTAACCTTGGCAGGGTCCACTTGAATACCCTTGTCACTTACGACGAAGCCTAGCAACTTTCCGGATCTCACCCCAAAGGTGCACTTGTTTGGGTTCAACCTCAGCTTGTACAACTTCAGACGGTCAAACAGCTTCTGCAGATGGTCAAGGTGTTCTTCCTCAGTTTGGGACCTTGCAATCATGTCGTCGACATACACTTCGATCTCATGGTGGATCATATCATAAAATAAAGCAACCATGGCACGTTGGTAGGTTGCCCCAGCATTTTTCAACCCGAATGGCATGACCTTGTAGCAGAAGGTGCCCCACTGAGTAACAAAGGTAGTCTTTTCCATATCTTCAGGAGCCATCCATGAAGGAGAACACCTTATGCTGAGCAGTATTGTCAACCAGAACGTCGATGTGAGGTAGGGGAAGTCATCCTTGGGGCTGGCCCTGTTCAGATCCCTGTAGTCGACACACATTCTGACCTTACCATCTTTCTTTGGCACTGGAACCACGTTGGCCACCCACTGAGCGTAAGAAGTCACTGCTAGAAACCCGGCATCAAACTGTTTCATGACCTCAGCTTTGATCTTCTCGGACATCTCTGGACGCATACGGCGGACCTTTTGTTTAACCGGAGGGCAGTCTTCCTTGGTAGGCAAGTGATGGACCACAATGTCAGTATCCAACCCAGGCATGTCTTCGTAGGACCAGGCAAATATCTCCACATAATCATGTAACATCTGAACCAACCGTTGTTTCACACTGAGCTCTAGATTGGCACCGATCTTAACTTCCTTTCTATCTGTCTCAGTACCCAGATTTATCGTTTCCACTGGCTCTTCATGTGGCTGAATGGCCCTCTCTTCCTGGAGTAACAGTCTTGCAAGCTCGCCAGGCACTTCGCAATCATCTTCACCTTCGTCTTCGGCTAAGTTGATCGGATTTTCGAAGTCATAACTGGCAGTAGCAGAGTCGTTACCAGTGAGATCCAGAGTGGATTGAAACCTGTATGAGTGAGTGTGTGTAAATACAGCTGTTTTGCAATATATAAAGAAAGAAAGAGAGCGCAAGATTTGAAATGTGAAAAACGTCCAATGCTTTTATTCATGATATATGAAAGTGACAAACAAAAGCCCTCACAAATAAAACCACGGTGCCCCGGGTAAGACACCGGGCCATAAAGTTTCAAATTATTATTTATTACAAATCCAAAACAAAGGAGTTCATTACTGGGTGACAAAAGTAATGGGTGTAAAGTCTTTTGCAGTCCAGTTGCTAGGTCCACCGTTAGTCGTTGGGTAGATCCAGCTGTCAAACTCGGATTCTTCCACTTCGTCTTCATCCCCAATAGCATTCACTCCTGGATTGGTGATGAGCACAGGAGGTCTTCCAATCCTCGCCTTGCGCACAGCCTTCTGAGCCTCTGCAGTGAAACCCAGCCCAAACTTGTTAGTCTTAGGAGTAAAATCAGGGAGCCTGCCCCAGTTTGCATATTCACCTTTTTCAATCACAGCCCGGGCGTCCTTTAAGGAAGCCATCTTCAAAGGAGAACCCTCTTCAGTCACTGCTTCTGCTGCTGCCAATGTTTGTGGCACCTCTTCAAAATGTTGAAAGGGGGTCTCAATGAACTCCCCGTCCATTTCCACGTACCTGAAGGAGTTGAGGTGGCTGACCATGTATTCCTCTTCCCCTTGCACTGTTACAATCTTCCCCCGGACCGGGTATTTGAGCTTCTGATGTAAAGTTGAAGTCACAGCTCCAGCCTTGTGGATCCATGGGCGACCCAGTAAACAAGAATAGGATGGACGGATGTCCATCACATAGAATTTTGAATCAAATACCTACGAACCAACCCTGATCGGGATGTCAACCTCACCATGTACCATCCTTTTGGACCCGTCAAAGGCCCGGACAACAATGTTACTTGGTTTGAGCTCTAAACCCTCACAGTCCAGCCTGTCTAGAGCCTTCTTGGGTAGCACGTTTAATGAGGAACCAGTGTCAACCAGCATATGAGCAAGCATAGTGCCCCTGCATTCAATGGAGACATGCAGGGCATCATTATGGTTCTTCCCCTTGGTCGTCAGATCAGCATCAGAGAAACCCATGCCATTATCAGCGGTTAAGTTGGCCACACAGTTGGTGAATTGATCAGCAGACGTCTCTTGGGGCACGTGGGCCGTCTTCAGGAAAGCAATCAGGGCCTTGGCATGGGCCTCTGAACACAGCAACAGTGATAGCATGGAGATTTTGGAGGGGGTGTGCCCCAGCTGTTCAACGACGTTGTAATCACTCTTTTTGATAATTTTGAGGATCTCTTCCATCTCTTGCTTGGAAGCCTCAACAATGGTCTTTGGTGTCTCCGTCCGGGCAGGCATATCAGCAGCAATCCCCTTGCCCCGAGCGTCAGATGACTCGGCAGCAGGGGTAGAAACTTGATCAGTGGGGGAAACAGGCACACTGGCAGGTGTGATGACCAGAGGCCTTTGAATTGATGGAGGAGCGATGTCTGGTGAGAACAGTCTTCCACTACGAGTGACCTTGGCAGGCCCGGTGATGTTGGTGACACCGGTACCAGTGTTGAACTCTTGTTTCACTCCCAAAACATAAACATCTGCCCCATAGTGCCATGGGACAGCTTTATCAGACTTGTAGGGGATGGGCCCCGGAACAGTAATGGTGATGGGAGCAATCTTGTGAACAGGAAAAATTTGGACAGGCTTCTTTGAAGGAGCCTTGGAAGGGTTATTGAAAATGGTAACAATTGAGACTTCTTCAACAGGGGCAGCAGGAACGGCAGTCTTCTTGAACAAGATCTCTTTACTATCCATCAAGTTTTGGACGCCTGATTTCAGCAAAGAACAACCAGCAGGGGAATCAACACATAAATGGCAACCTTTGCTACATCCCGGAAATAAACCGGCTAGCAACAGGTTCCTCTTGACGGTCAGCAGCGAAGTAGCAACATCATCCACAGAAGCTACATACAAATCCTCCTCAACAGCATTCACTCCATGCTGGGGCATGAGAGCGGTCACAACATTTGGCCTCTCGGGCGCCTCGAACTGTATCTCCTTGGCATCAATAAGGTCCTGAACCTTATTCCTCAGGGCCCAGCAATCATCAGTAGAATGTCCCGGGCTATCAGAGTGATACGCGCAACGGGCGTTGGGGTTGTATTTCGGAGATGCTGTGTTTACCATCTTCGGAGCCTCTTTGACAGTTACTAGGCTAGTTGACAATAGTTGCGGCAGGATCTGAGAGAGAGTCATGCTGAGCCGAGTATACTGCCGTTTGGGCCTCTCAGCTCTGGGTTGGTTGTACTGTTGTGGAGCAGCAGCAGGCTTAGAAATAACCACCGCGTTGACAGCTTGGCGGAGTTCAGGTTTGTTCTGCTTTCTTGGACCATACACAACACTGGCCTCCTTCTTGAAGGGCTTCTTTTCAGCATTTGAGGAGGCAACCTTTTGTATCTTCCCCGATTTTATACCAGCCTCGATCCTCTCACTAGTTAGGATCAGATCAGTAAACCCAGCAGAGGAATTACCAATGAGATGGTTGAAGAATGGACCAGATAGGGTCCCCAAGAACATGTCTACTAGCTCACGATCTGTCAATGGTGGATGCACCCTGCCAGCCAGATCTCTCCATTTCTGTGCGTACTCCTTAAAACCTTCTCCCGATCCTAGCGACATACCCTGGAGTTGGGTACGCGTAGGAGCGAGGTCGGAATTATATTGATACTGCTTGTAAAAAGCAGTGGCCAAATCCTCCCAGTTACGAATATTGGTTCCATCCAGCTGATAGAACCATTCGAGGTGAGTCCCTGAAAGACTCTCCTGGAAGAAGTGGATCCATAAGTTCTTGTCTGCTGTGTAAGGATGGATCTTCCTTACATAAGAACGAAGGTGCATCTTAGGACAGGAAGCCCCGTCATACTTCACAAAGGCAGGTGCCTTGAACTTGTGCGGAATCACCACCCCAGAAGATAACCCCAAGTCTCCGAAATCCAACCCAGGCACACATTGAATCTCCATAGCATTTAACCTGTCCTCCAGCTGCTTGTACCGGTCCTCAGCAGGAGGGTACTGTTCGTCGTTGAAGTCTGTCTCAGTGTCAGAGACCACAGGACTAGGGACCTCTCTCCCTTGGTGACTACCTTCCCCCACAGATGGAGTAGTCCTCTCAGCTTCATTCTGCAATGTGTTTCCGAGTCTGCGCCCGGTGTTGAATAGCACAGTCCTCTTCTTCTTCTTATTCTTCTTCAGGAGCAAAGCCTTCAGCTCTTGTTGTCCCTGGGCCAAGTTCATGACCATCTCCTGGAATTGGGCATTCTGGGCCTGGAGGGCCTTGATAGCTTGCTCGGTAGTGAGTTCAGGATTCATGATGCTTGAGTGCTGAAATAAACAGCGAAGAAGATTAAGCAACATGTATGAAAAGGGGTACCTGTAATGCATATGATGAATGAAATGTGTATGAATTATGTTTTCAAAGACAATCGGGAATCAACTTTGTAAACAAAAGAAACACACTTTATTAGATTCAAACTTTAAATTGTTCAACAATCTGCCCTTAGGCGTTACAAGAATGAAAATACTGAAAAGGAAATAAAGCTGTAAAAGAAACATCCAAAGCCCATCAGTGCTCCCATGGCCTCCTCTTCTCAGTACGGATATAGTCATTCAGGGTTCGCTCGTTCTCCAATTGCTTGGTCAGCTTCTAGATCTTCTGTTCCTGTTCGTTGAACTTTTCCCGATAATAATCTCGCTCTTCCTGTAGTTGCGCCCAAGACCTCTTTAGTGTATCAACATCAGTGGGTATCTGAGGAGGGAGAATAGTTGGAGGAACCCCATCTCCATCAGGACCTTCAAGAATGATAGGCCTGACAGCTTCATATGGCATACCTAACTTCTGAGCACGGATGCAGACCCATCTGTAGTAGGCTTCCATTGGTAGAGAAGTCTTCGGTCCCAGCTCTTGTGGGTCAGCTTTGTGAATTTTGTCCCAAGCTTTGATGAATCTACGGCGTAGCTCGTCACTATCTTTCTGAAACTCAAAACTGATGTGAGGCACCAGCATCTCATGAGGCCCTGCTCTTCTGGCTCTTCCAAACTGACGGAGAGCTAGACATGGATTATAAGAGATTCCGCCCTGAGTGCCAATCAATGGAACATTAGGATATTCTCCGCAGCGATCAATAACAGCCACCTCATCTAAACCTCTGAGAGTCCAAATGATGTCATTATCAGTGAGAGACATTAACCTATGAGCCCAACCTCTTCCTTCTTGGTTTTTTAGCACGAACTTGGGGAGGTGCGAAATAAACCACCTCAACAATAAAGGAGTACAACACCACAGAGTTCCTCGTCGTCGGGCAGTACGAGCATAGAGTTGTTGCAGGATATCACCCAAGAGAGTGGGCACAGGGTTCCGAGACATGAAGATCCTTATGGCATTGATATTGACAAAGTTATCAGGATTTGGAAACAACACTAGCCCATAAATTAAGAGAGCCAGAATGTCCTCGTACGCCCTGAAGTCTAAGTCATTCCAGAAACTGTTAATTTTACCAATCAGAAACTTAGCCAAGAAACCCTTAACTCCTCTTCTAGTCACCCAGTTGTCCATTACCTCCTGGTTGGTCAAGGGAAGGGTTGCAGCAATCTCCTCAAGCCTAAGAGTCTTTTCCCAACCAGTGAAGGGAGTCTGCTCCAAGATAGGGATACCCAGCAAATCAGAGAACTCTTCCAGGGTAGGGACCAGCTGGAAGTCTTGAAAGGTGAAGCACTGGTACAGAGGGTCATAAAACTGGGTCAGGACACTCATCAGTTGTTGGTCCCACTTTGCCGTGACTAAACTGAGAAGAGAACCATGCCTCTGGGTGAAGGAAGTAGTATTTGGAATTCTGCTAACCAATTCTTCAAGCAACTCATGTGGGTGAACAAAATTGAACCGGATAGTGTTCCTTCGCATAGGCATCATGATGTCCTACAAAACAGGGCAAAGGTGAAACCCTTTTGTCTTTGAAATGGTCAGTCCTTATGCAGGATGCATGCAATGTTTATGATGGCATGATGTTATGATAAAGCACACCACAAATATTCACAAAGGCAAGCATGATAAGGCACACAAGTCACACAAGACAAGCCCTTAGAGTTTAGGCCAGCATGGGGTCTAGGTATTACCCTCTTTCAGTTTGTTGGTTAAGACCTGTCCTAATCAAAAGTAACCGGGTTCTAGAGGATCCTAATATCACTGACTACCCTCAATCGGTCATAACTCCAGCATCACAATCTTTTCTTGCGGCCAGAACCATCACGAGAGTTTAGCCTCAATGGGCGTAGCATACTGCTACTGTTCTATTGGCCAAGTTGGGTCAATTAGGGTTCTAAGGTCGGTTGGTGCTTAATGACTCCTCAAAAGACCCATATTCTCCTCGTTACGACACAAGGGATATCGGTACACACCAAGGTGCCACACCAATGTAGCCACTGCTTCACCCATGTCGGTCTACGCCGGACAGGTCCCTCACAGCTTATGCTACCTAACAGGGTATCCCCAGATCCAAGTTAGGATCTATGAAACTCCAAGACAATCCCACAATAATAAAGCAAACAGTTTAGACAATTGAAAACACAAGTGATCTTAGTCCTAAGGTACACCTTACTTTAAAGTATCCCCAGCAGAGTCGCCAGTTCTGTGACCGGTGGATCTGGAACTGACTGTTTAATGCTGGATCGCGAAATGTCGCGGAAGCAAGAGTCGCCACCGTCTTTTATTTTCTCCAACATGGACAGGACAAAAGCACAACAAAATTCTTTATGAGATAGTTTCTCGGTTCGGGAGGTAGATTTATAGAAAGGGAAGGTGTTAGCACCCTTTCTATCCATGGTTATCCATGGGCTCTTAGATACTTGCTCATTGTGTTTTCAAAAGTGTTTGTTTGCTTTTCAAAATGTGAGTGGGTTTTGCAAAAGTTTCTTTGAAAGATTTCTGAATAACTCTTGTATCTGTCCTCAAGAGTGTTTGAAAAATTTGTTTTGAAAGCTTTTGAAAGTGTGAGGTGCGAAAAGCATTTTGTTTGTTTTTGAAAAGAGCAAGTATCTATGAGTCATCTACCTACCCTAAGGAATTAAGCTGTGTAAGTGTCCTTTAGGTAGTGCTATCCCACCATTGAGAGGTAGGTAGCACCACCGTTGGAGGTGTTCGGGTCAATTCGATTGTAGGGACAGTGTGGTCACCAGAGCAACAGTAGGACACCTTAGAAGCTACCCTTATGCCATTGATCCTTTTTAATTCCGAGGCAACCGTTTCGAGGCAACTGGATCATGTCATGGACATAAGGACTTACTAAAACGTCCTATACTCGACGACCACGTTTCGAAGGCAAGGCAACAGTGAGGCGTACCCTAAGAGTGGTGTGTGGATTTGTGTGTCATTTTCATGTTTAGCAATTATCTTTGATCAGGCATTGGTGAGCTACGCATTGTTTTTAATTAGCATGCATTCTTTCATACAAGTTAACAATTAAAAGGGGTGCGGAAAGTAAATTGCGGAAATGTAAATCCTACGCTATTACAAGGCGCGGGTCTATACATCGCCAAAAATTACAAAGACCCGTTTTAGGTAAATGAATACGGAAAGTAAATGAAAACGGTAAAAGTCCTAATTACTATTACATGGCTTGAGCAATTACATAATATTCATAAATAAAATAAAATAACGTGCGAAAAGAATAAAAATAGAACGTTCGAGGGCGTTGGACCCTTTTGAAGTTAAATTGAATTAAAAATTAATTAATTAGTTTATTAGAAGAAAAGAAATGTTTTTATGTTTTGGGTATTTTAATGAAATAAGAAAAGAATTTTAAAATTAGAAGGAAACCCTAGTTCTAAATATTTTTAATTATTAAAGAAAAGGGTTAAAGTTTAAAACCTAATTTATGCTAATTAATTATTTACATATTTATTTACAAAAATATTTAATAATGATAATAATAATGAGAGAAAAGTATTTATTGAAAAAGATAAAAAGGTTAAAAACCCTAATTCTACTTATTTTATTTATTAAGAAAAATGTTAAAATTGAAACTTAAATTAACTAAATTAATTGTTAAACTTTATTTACAAAATAAATTAATAGTGAATTAAATATTAATTAAACATATTTTTAGTTTTTGATTTTTTTTGGTTTTATTATGAAAAGAAAATTATTTGAAGTGAATTAAATAAAAAAAGGATTAAAAGAACTAAAAAAAGAAAAGAAAAAGAAAATTAAAAAATATGCAAACAATGGGAGGTGTCAAACCCAATTAGGAGGTTTTTGAAGCATTTTTTGGCCCACCAGAACAAGGCCTCGTTTGACTTTTCCAGCTTGAGTGCGTGTCCATTGACTGACGTACATGGTAGGCATCCTCCTGTAGCCTTTGGATTGAAGCTCATGGGCGCGTGGCAGGCTTGGAGGTGAGGTTGTATGATGAGCCCTTTGATGAACACTGCATGGGAACAAATTGAACAAAACAATAGAAATTATTTGGGGGGACCTGGGATTCGAACCCAGGTCCCAAAGATCAATGCCTGTATGCCTTAACCAATTGAGCTGTGTGACTTAATTGAAACAATAATAATACACAAATATTATATTAGTAAATCAGATAATTCCCTGGAAAAAAGAAAAGAAAAGCGCGCTTATTTCAAACGAACAAATGAGGAGGGGACGCGTCAGCGTCTTCTTCCTTGGACCCTGGCTTTTTACCTGCGGATTTTTATCCGCAGGTGATTTCGTAGGTTCGTCCTAGAATCGTCCCTAGGCCATGAAAATCTATTTCAAAACCATGGTTGACCTCGTCCATGTCCCCTGATCACACTTATGCCCTTGGTTGGCCTTGATTTAACCTGAAACAAAAACGCCTAAAACACAAGAACGTGAACCCTAGAATCGGGCATCACGATTCAGGGCCTAACAATGGAATTGGCTAATGCAATCATGTTGTAAATTGATCAAGGAATATGAATATGCTAGCTTTTTTGAGAAAAAACGCAAGAATAGGGAATCCCAATTTCATGCTCAGAGACGAGTTTGTGATGACTTACAGTGATGTGTAGGAGGTCTTAGGGCTTGGCAATGGTCGCGTTGGCTTCAGGGGATTGCCAGGAAGAAAGCTACGTCCTCAGTTTTGTATGAAAAGGCCTGCAAGGTAGCTTTAGATCTCCCACTTTTTGACAGTTTTTTTGAATTTCTCTTTGGCCGTTTTAGGTGTCTCTAGCTCGTGAATTCTTTTGTGATGGCTTGCATACATGTTATGTAAAGTGTTTTGATCAGAATTAAGGCCATTAACCTTATGCATTCATGTTTGGGATTTGCCATAACCTCCATTGAAACACTTTCCATTTTTGTGCCAAAATTTGAATTCTTGCTTGATTTAGGCCTTGGCACGAATTTGGAATGGTCATGATGGTGTATCAAAGCATTTCAATACAAAATATATCCCCTAATTAACTTCTTTGATTTTTATTTGATTTTAAAAGATTTAAAATGAATTAAATCAAATAAAATTAAATAAAAATGGAAAAATTAATTTTAAATCTTGAAATAATTTGTGGGACACGTGGGAATATGGCCAAGCTGAAACAAGTGGAAAAAGTGGGCCCCTTTTGTCAAAAATGAAGTTTCAAGGATAATTGACTTTGGCCATTTCACAAAAATTTCCCAACTTCTGCAATGCATATCTTGCTCAATTTTGAAGCTATGAACATGTTCTTGGACATTTTGGAAAGGTATTGAAGTCCTCTAACCAATGACTTTGGTCCCATGTCATTTTGATTTACCAATCTCAAGTTATGGTCTTTGACTTAAAGTGCCTTTTTGTTGACTTTTGAAAATGACTTATAATGTTGAAATTGATAACTTTTTGTGAGAGCATTTCTTGGACTTGGAATGTGAAGATGAGTTGTAGGAAATGTCTTCCCCTTCAATATGAGCATTGGATGGGATTTTTCTGATGAACCATGAAAAAGTTATGCCTTGGTCAAGTTACAGTTGACTTTTCAACTGTCCAAAAATAGAAACTTTTGCATCTTGAGACCTTTTGAGCCATTCTTGTGGAATCATGGTCAAGGCTTGACCAAATGATGATTGTGGCTTCAAAATAAGATGTTGACCAAAAATTTTGACTTTTGACTGCCAAATGACCATTTTGCCCCTACAGTTGATTGTTGAGCAATTAGGGTTTTTGACTGTGCAATTTGATGCTGTGAGTCTTGAAACTTGACATGTAGGTGCTTGACAATGTGTATGAGCATATGTGACTTGATTGAGCCCTTGAAAACTTCAACTTCCTTGCAAGAACCAAAACCCTAATTTGAATGGCTTTAGGAGAATGGTTGACTGTGTAGCCCTTGAGTAGACTTTGAACCATTTGAAGTGATGCTTGGCAAAACTTTGAAGATTATGGGAGGGAAAATTTTGGGGTACAACAGTAGGGATATGAGAAGGAACCTGGATAGTAGGGTTACTTCGATATGAAAGCCTGGATAGTAGGGCTATTAGAAGGAACCTGGATAGTAGGGTTACTTCGATATGAAAGCCTGGATAGTAGGGTTGTGAGAAGGAACCTGGATAGTAGGGTTACTTCGATATGAAAGCCTAGATAGTAGGGTTGTGAGAAGGAACCTGGATAGTAGGGTTAACTCCATATGAAATCCTGGACAGTAAGGCTGTGAGAAGGAACCTGGATAGTAGGGTTACTTCGAAATGAAAGCCTGGATAGTAGGGTTGTGAGAAGGAACCTGGATAGTAGGGCTATGAGAAGGAACCTAGATAGTAGGGTTACTTTGAAATGAAAACCTGGATAGTAGGGCTATGAGAAGGAACCTGGATAATAGGGTTACTTCGATATGAAAGCCTGGATAGTAGGGATGTGAGAAGGAACCTGGATAGTAGGGTTACTTCGATATGAATGCCTGGACAATAGGGTTGTGAGAAGGAACTTGGATAGTAGGGTTACTTCGATATGAAATCCTGGATAGTAGGGCTATGAGAAGGAACCTAGATAGTAGGGTTACTTCGATATGAAATCCTGGATAGTAGGGCTATAAGAAGGAACCTGGATAGTAGGGTTACTTTGATATGAAAGTCTAGATAGTAGGGCTGTGAGAAGGAACCTGGATAGTAGGGTTACTTCGATATGAAAGCCTGGATAGTAGGGTTGTGAGAAGGAACCTGGATAGTAGGGTTACTTCGAAATGAAAGCCTAGATAGTAGGGCTGTGAGAAGGAACCTGGATAGTAGGGTTACTTCGATATGAAAGCCTGGATAGTAGGGTTGTGAGAAGGAACCTGGTTCGTAGGTTACTTCGATATGAAAGCCTGGATAGTAGGGCTGGTCGGAAGAAACCTGGATAGTAGGGTTACTTCAAAGTGATATCGTAGATTAGTTGACCCGTTTGGTTTCGGGAACTGAGTCTCCATTAGGCGTCTGTAGATGTGATCTGTATAACTGTTGGATTAGTTGAAACTAATCATCTTTTCCTGCAAAAGATATCAGGGTTAGTTATATGCGATGCATGAAATGCAGGGTGAGATGATGTTCTCAAAATAAATGAGATTATGATGTATATGATATGTATGCATATGTCATGATGTATATTCATGAAATGCTATCGGGGTATGCTCGCGTCTTGGGAAAATAAATCCCTGACAGTTGCTGGAGATTTGTAAATATTCTGTCGGGAGGAGATGCTGCTTGAGAATAAACTTTGCGGGGAATGAACTTAGAAAATGTATTCTTGTAGTTAAAGTGATGAACTTTGTCGGGGATCGAGCCTCTGTATTTGGAGAAATAACCTCTGCTCGGGGGATGAAATTTACCGACTCGCCCGCGATTATGAACCTCAGCTGGGGTGGTTACGTCTTGTTTCGGGAAAGATGACATCAATTCCTTTGGATACTTTTACTCTGTGGGGAGCGTATGTATCAATAATTATGTTCCCAAGCTGGCTTTATCCTGATACCTGCTGGGCAGAGTAACTGTAGGGTTTGGCACTTCTTGTTTTTGCCCCTGTTTCTAGAATTACGATTAATTGTGTTTTGTTTCTTACGTAAGTATTTATGAGCAACAATCATTTTCAAATGCATATATCAAAAATAAATCATTGGATGTTCTTGCAAAACAAAACAGAAAAAGAAAAAACAGATTGAAGTTTCTTGTGAAAATGACTTGTATTGGTTTTTGAAGTTGGCCTGTAATAGGCGTTTTTGTACAAAGAGGATGATGCTTTAGTAAGAGAACACCGCCGAAAGATAGAAATTATACATTTGTGTAAAAGAAAGAAAAACAGCTATGTTAAACAACCCCATTGGGTTCCAACTCTGTTATTTCCTTTATATCTTCAAGCGTATCATCACTTTGCTACTTGACCGAAGGTTGATCAGATTGGTTGGTGTCGTCCGAGCTTGATAGTCGATGCCGAAGTCTGGTCGCAAGATGATCCAATGAGACATAGTGATATGCTTCAATCCCTAAATTTTTCCTGGACCGCCCTTTCGGGTTTTCAGTCCACCGGGATACCCCTTTTTTCCCAAGCCGCCCTTTCGGGTTTTCGACTTGCCGGGTGTACAGATTTTTCATTTTCATCACTTACTTTTGCCCAAATCCTTTTGATTCGCCGGGAAGCCCTTATTTTTTCCTAGGCCAGTCAACCTAGCAGGTCTTTGATTAGGCGTAGTATCTTTTCACTATGTCTGCATTGACAGGGTGATGAAGGTCGTCACCATCCATGGTGGTTAGAATCATGGCTTCTCCCGAGAAAATGTTCTTAACCATAAATGGCCCTTCGTACGTGGGGGTCAATTTGCCCCTGGGATTACCTTGCGGCAGTATGATACGTTTGATTACTAGATCCCCGACTTGATATTCTTGACGCCTGACTTTCATGTTAAAAGCCTTGATCATTCGCTTTTGATACGTCTGACCATGGCAGATAGCAGTAAGTCTCTTTTCATCGATTAGATTTAACTGATCAAGTCGGGTTCGGATCCAGTCGTCCTCGTTTAAACCCGAATCCTTCATAATCCTGAGAGAAGGTATCTGGACTTCGATGGGTAGGACTGCCTCCATGCCATACACCAGAGAGTAGGGTGTTTCCCCTATCGACGTCCGTGCTGAGGTACGGTACCCATGAAGAGAAAAGGGTAACATCTCATGCCAATCTTTATATGTCACTATCATCTTCTGCACAATCTTCTTGATGTTCTTGTTAGCTGCTTCAACAACGTCATTCATCTTTAGCCGGTAGGGGAAGAATTATGATGTTGTATCTTGAACTGTTTACAGAGCTCGGTGATCATTGTGTTGTTGAGTTTCGTACCATCGTGAGTAATAATTCTCTCTGGCACACCATATCGACATATCAGATTGTGTCGGATAAACCGCGCCACGGTGTTCTTGGTTACTGTAGAAAAAGAGGCTGCCTCAACCCACTTCATGAAGTAATCAATGGCTACTAGGATGAAGCGATGTCCGTTGGAAGCGCTGGGCCTGATTTCTCCGATCATGTCAATGCCCCACATTGCAAAGGGCCACGGATCTGTCAAGACGTTTAAGGGAACCAGAGGTACATGCACCTTATCAGCGTAGATTTGGCACTTATGACAAGTTCGAGAGTGCTGATAACAATCGGATTCCATAGTGGACCAGTAATATCCTGCCCGTAGGATCTTCTTAGCCATGGCGTGTCCACTAGAATGGGTTCCGAAGGTGCCTTCATGTAAATCTGTCATGATCCTCTCTGCTTCACTTTTGTCTACACACCGTAGTAGTGTGGAGTCATGGTTGCATTTATAGAGGATTCCACTACTGAGGAAGAACTTTGCAGTGAACCTTCTCAGAAACTTCTTATCATTGACAAATTCCCCTTCAGGGTACTCTTGAGCTTCGAGATACCTTTTGACTTCGTGAAACCAGGGTTTGTCTGCCACTTCTTTGGTATCGATCTCACAGCAGTGTGCTGGTTCATCCAACCTCTCAATGGTGATTTGGGGAGCTTCATTATCCCACCTAACCTTGAACATAGAGGACATAGTAGCTAGCGCGTCCACTAACCGGTTCTCCTCTCGTGGGAAATGTTCAAAGGTTACCTCCTCAAAGTGTGGGAGCAATGTCAGTACATATTCTTTGTAAGGAATAAGGTTCGGGTGCTTCGTATCCCACTCGCCTTTGATTTGACTTATCACCAGAGCGGAATCCCCGAATACACTCAAGAACTTGATCCTTAGGTCGATAGCAGCCCTAAGACCCATGATGCACACTTCATACTCCACCATGTTGTTGGTGCAGTTGAAACACAATCGGGCAGTGAATGGAGTATGACAGCCCTTGGGGATATGATTACAGCGCCAATGCCATTACCCAGTGCGTTTGAGGCTCCATCAAAATACATAGACCATCGTGATCCCTCCTCAGGTCCTTCATCCGGTCCAAGTTCTTCATAGTCAGTTACCAACATGATATTCTCATCCGAGAACTCAAAATTCATAGACTGGTAGTCGTCCACGGCCTGATGAGCCAAATGATCAGCCAATACACTCCCCTTTATTTCTTTTTGGGTCATATATTGTATGTCGTACTCAGTTAAGATCATTTTCCACCTTGCTATCCTTCCGGAGAGAGCGGGCTTCTCGAAAATGTACTTGATCAAATCCATCTTCGATATCAATAAGGTAGTGTGAGTCAGTGTTGTACCCCAAAATTTGCCCTCCCATTTCATCAATATTTTCTCACCACAAGACCCTTGGAGCTCAAGATCAAGTTAGGGTTTGCTCTACTCAAGACTCCTCCTTGCACTGTTGACCCAAATTAGGGTTTGTGTTTGCACAAAGATGTTTTGACCTAAAATTCCCAAAGTAACTTTCATGCTTCATGTTGGACTCATAAATTTATCCATACCAAGTTTCAAGCCTTGATTCCAATCTTTGCCCAGCCAATTGGACAGTTGACCTAGAAATCAGTTGTATTGGGGAAAAAGTCAACTGTGGCCAATTGACAGTCAAACCTCATGAAATTTGACCCTCATCAACATTATGAACTCATATGGACCATTTGATCAAGTTTGGATCACAATTCCACAAGAAATTTGATCAGATCACCAAAAGGGCAAAATGGTCATTTTTAGGGTTTTGACTGCACAAAGGCAATTTTTGACTGTTTGACCTAACTAATGGCAAACCAAGCTCACATATGGACTCAAGGACTCAATGGAATTGTCTTGACATGTTCAACAAGTTCAAAAGATCCCAAATGCACAAGATTGACAGATGAATTTTCCAGTCAACAAGTCAAATTTGACTGTATACTGAAAAGTCAAACTTTGACTTTTTGGTCAAAATCAAGTGTCAAGATTCATTTTTCATCAAGACATGTCAAATTATGAAACTTGTTCATCAAGAAATCAAAAATTACAAATTAGGGTTTGAAATGAAGAAATTTCGTAACTTAGAAATTTTCTAAGTTATGAAATTTCCTAATTTTTTCCTAACTTTGTCCCATCTTTTCATCAAGATACATTTGGATTCAAACAAAACTCAAAACATGAAAGTTATAGTCCATTGCAAAATCTACAACTTTGATTCACAAAGTTTCCTCAAAAGAAGCTTGTAGCTCAAGTTATGATTTTTGGAACAAGGGTGCAAAACATTCTTAACTTAGAAAATTTTTGACCTATTCTAGGCAGGATTTTTCCCCAACTTCATGGCCACTTTTCACATGCTTCCACTTGGAATCTCAACTTGCATTACAAATATGGATTATAGTACATATTCCAAGCTTTCCAAATTGTCAAAGAACTTCTCAAACACCCTTGTGGTTAGGGAGAATCGAATTGGCAAAGTTGGGCAAAAGTCACTTTGATTATGGCCAAATTACATGTTCATAACTTTGCATTTTCAAACTCAGCATGGTTCAAGCTAGGTTACAGGCCTCTAATCCTTCTTACACTTAATAATTAAATGCCAATACATTGTGTTCTAGCATTATTTTGCTCATTTGGTCATTACATGGAAGTTTAATCCATAATTAGAAAAAGTAACTTATCTATTCTTGTAAAGATCAACTTTATGTCAAACACAAATCTAAGAAGTACCAAGGCTGATCTTTTGGGCACAAGTTCATGAATCAATTCCACTGATCAAGAGTGATTTGTGCAACATGCTTGAGGGGCCTGTATGAGCCTATAACCCAACTTGATAAACTTTGCTTATGATAGAAGAAACTTTGCATATTGAACCACAACTCACATTCCTGTCAAGACAAGCTTAAGCAAACTTTCTCCACACATTCCATACTCCCTTACAGACCTAAAACACGAGCCCTTAACCCTCAATACCTCCTCATCCATCAAAGCATCTTTTTTCTGCAAAACAGAGTCCCTGTTGCAGATTGACCTCGACAGTTCATTTCCTTCGTGTGTTTTCATCCAAACCAGTTCATACACATTCCATACCATCCATACAAACTATCCCAAGCCTTGGAAACAGACTGTAACACCTCTAACCAAGTGTGCCATTTTCACTTTTCTCTCTTGCAGGTTGACTTCCATGGATTGATTCAGAAGGATTCAAAGCAAGCCAAGCATAGAGGAAGCATCCTTGGACCTCAGGCAAGCTGTACAAGTCCTCACATTGCATTGAAAGCACCTCCATTGTTGCACACGATTCAAGCTGAACAGGTAAAAGTTTGAACTCCTATCTCTCTATCCAAGCATATCTAGGCTTAGGTTTGTGAAGAAAGCATGTTCTATTCATGGCCCTGAAGCTACCTGTATCCTCACTTTTCATTTATATTGTGTGTGTTAAGAGAATTTGGAACCTGAACATTAGGAAAAAGTTAGGTCAGGAATTGGGGGAGAAGAAATTCTCTCTCATTTCTGAGAGTTAGATCAAGTTATTGGTATGTATGGATTCGTGATTTGATGCTTGACATTTTTTGTGTTATAAGTTTGTGCTAAAAATCAAAGAATCAGGATGTTTGAATCAAGCAAGGAAACACGCGTTTTTTGAAACAGAAGTGGCTGGAGGTTGAAGAAGCCTCTTTGGGCTGGGCCTGTGTTGTTCTTTCTATTTGCACCATATTTTTTCACATACACCCCCCTTGGCCCATTGTGTTTATTTTTATCATTTTTTGACTTTTTCTTTTTGTTTCTGACTTGTTATTTTTTGTTAAAATATAAAAAAACATTAAAAATATTTTTCACCTTCTTTTTGTATTTTTTAGGCATTTATTTGTCTTATTTGATATGTACATATAAATAAACATATATACTTTTATGTAAAATACTAAAAAATAATACAAAATACTTTTTATTTTCTGATTTTATTTTATTTTATCTTTTGAAAACATTTCCTAAAAAATATACTTTTTTTGTAAATAATAAATATTTTATTTTTGTATATATTTAATATATTTTGTATATAATATAAATACTTATATATTTATTAGAATATTTAGGATAAAAATACAAAATAATACATTTTTTATTTTTATTAATATTTAACCTCAAAAATACCTTTTTACAAATATACTTCTCTTTTTATTTTTTTTTTGTATATAATTAATAAATATTGTATATAATACATAATAAATACTCTTTTATTTAGCCAAATTAGGGTTTTTCCCTAAACATGAAAATATCCAAAAATTAATTTTTTTTTAATATTTTTATTTCACTTGTAAATAAAATACATACACTTACACAAATACATTTACACATACACATTTACTTATTCCTATACATTGATACATATTACATTTGCGATTGATTCGATTTGGTTGTAAATATTTGGACACTCCTCTCCTATTAAGTCTCATCCCCATTTGAACCTTTGTACCCCCATCCCCATGATTACTTTGTAATAATTTAGGACTTTAAATTCCGCATTTTAAAGCTTTCTAAATATGCCATGATAGACTTAGGGTTTGTATGCAAAAATCAAATAACAAATAGCTTAACCTAATTCAAAGATAACAAAGCATGAAAATGGACAACACCAATCACACTTGCACCCCTAGGGTTACTCCACTTGTTGCCTTCAATAAAGGGCCATGTTGCATGTTGGGTGTCTTTGGCAAAACAAAAACAATTCAAATGATCATAGTCCCTCGATGACGCTTTCGAAAGTTGCCTAAAAATGATCAAGTCCCTTAAAGGAAAAATTGCCAAAGACACTTGGCACTATTGCAATCATGGTCTAAACGATGATCCGCGCCCGTCCCGTTAACATCCTAACACAAGATTGTCCACCAAATACAATGGTGGAACAAAATTGTTAAAAGGGTTAAAACATAGGAAAGACCTTTGAGTAAATTTAGGGGTAGACAAACTCTTAGTTACTTGACAAAACTTGCAAAACACACTTGCCTACTTTTCAAAACCACACTCCACAACACTTTCAAAACAACTTTCAAAAAACGTTGAAAACTTTTCAAAAGACAAAGTACACCTTTGTATACATCCAAACATGGATCATTACAAAGGTTGCCACAACAAATGGCCTCTTTTCAAAACATTTTCAAACCCACACACAAAGCACCATTTCAAACAATTGAAAACACAAGGCAAGTGATCTAAGCAAGTAACTAAGAGCCCATGGATAACCATAGATATAAAGGGTGCTAATATCTTCCCTTTCTATAATCTACTCCCCGAACCCAAGAAAACATCTCAAAGGTTTTTGCTGTGATTTTTAACCTTTCCTTAGGATAAAATAAAAAGTCGGTGGCGACTCTTGCTCAACCGAAACATTTGCGAAAACAAACGTAAAACCCAAGTCAGTTCTCCCACCGTATCACAGAACTGGCGACTCTGCTGGGGAATTTTTAAAGTGGAGTAACCTTAGGGATTAGATCACCCTCTTGCATGACTAATTGTTTGCTTTGATTGCTTTATATCTTGGCTCTCTTGTTTGGGTTTGAAATCCTACACCCGGATTTGGGGAAACATTCATAGATAGCAATACGTTGTGGAAACTGTGCGGGGTATACCGACACGGTTGAAGCAATAACTATATTAGTGTGACATATTTGTGAGTACCGGTAACCCTTGAGTTCAATCAAGGAGAGTACGGGGCCGCTGAGTGATGTCACTAAGCACTAATGACCTAGAACCTTACTTGACCATCTTGGCCTTTTATTAGGGGTAGTGAGATGACCGGCTTTGGTGCAGTCCGAAGTTGGTAGATACTCGATACTACACTCATTGAGGGTTATTTTCTTGGAATATTTTGGTCGCTAGTTAAGTGGCTAAACCAAAACGATGAACATGGAAAATAATCCAATGATATTGAGATCCTTAGAACCCGGTTACTATTTATAGGACAGGTTTTTAAGCCAACTTCACTCAAGAGGGTACTTACCTATGAAACCCATGCAAGCCTGAAACTAGGGTTTTGTGTGAATTGCTTGTACATATGTTTGTGCATACATCATGAGCATCATGAAGCATCATATGCATTCACTAACCATTTCAAGGGTTTAGATCTTCATCTTTGTTCTTGTTTTGTAGGTCATGGAAATTCTTCGCAGGAAAACTATCCAAGTCAACCTTGTGAGAATCCCTCCTCAACTCAAGGAGCTCACATCCAGAATTCTGGAAAGCTCTCCCTTCAGTGAAAGACATCGTAGACTGCTCAGCCTAGTCAACACCAGCATTGAAGAGGACATGGTAAAGGTGTTGTTCCAGTTCTTTGACCCCCTTCACCACTGTTTCACTTTCCCCGACTACCAATTGGTGCCCACTTTGGAGGAATTTTCTCAACTCCTGAGAATTCCTATTCTTAATCAACTACCCTACAACGGTACGGAAAAAGAACCAAAGCCTGAAGATGTTGCTCAAGCACTACACTTGCAACCATCTGACATCAAGGGGCATTGGGAAACTAGAAGCGGTGTCAAAGGCTTCCTGGCAAAATTCTTGTTTGAGAAGGCACAAGAGTGTTGGAATTCATTGGATCTACAAGCCTTTGAAGAGATTGTGGCACTCCTCATTTATGGGTTGGTCCTGTTCCCAAATCCTGACCAGCTTGTAGATGTCAACGCCGTCAAGATCTTCTTATCCAGAAATCCAATACCAACATTGCTTGGGGACATTCTTCACTCATTTTACACACGAACAATGAGAAAGAGGGGTGTTCTCATGTGTTGTACTCCTCTCCTTGCAAGGTGGTTTATTTCGCACCTTCCACAATCTGTTTTGAAGAATGACCAAGGCCTAAGGTGGTCACAACGATTGATGACCCTCACTCACTCTGATGTACATTGGTGTTCTCGGTCCAGAGAAAATGTCATCATCATCGATCGTTGTGGTGAGTTCCCTAATGTTCCATTACTTGGCATTAGAGGGGGCATTACCTACAACCCTTGTCTAGCTTTGAGACAATTTGGATATGCACGGAGGGATGGCCCTCATGACATGTTGATTCCTGACCTAGTTTTTGACTTCGACAATGATGCGCAAGGACTTTGCCAAAGATTCATCAGAGCTTGGAGGATGCCTAACAAGGTAGACAGCAAGACACTGGGACACAAGAACTCCATCCCTCTTGAGCCTTATCTCAAGTGGGTACGAACCCGAGCCCAGAGTATAATGATGCCTTACCCTCATGTTCTCCCTGTGATTAAAGAGCCCGTTAAGGAAGGAGAGGTTCCCTACACCATCCTATATCCTGACATGCCAACATCATGGGAGGAGATGCAGAAGAGGTGGATCCAACTCAAGGAGGAACGAAACACTTTTGAAGCCAGCTTCTACGCCAGCGAGAAGAAGGTTTTGGAGCTTACCCGCCGACTCCATGAGGAAGAGACCCTCAATACCTACATTGCACCAAAGAGGATGCGCAACGTCTTTTTACCTTGAGAATTTTTTTTGTAATATTTGGCCCATGGGGCATTTATGTACTAACGAAATTTCTTCTTATTAATACGACGTGTGTTCCTTTTGTTTGCAACAATTTTGAATTTTCTAAATCCTTGAATGTATTGCATAAACAAACATATCATTCATCATGCGCATAAGCAGGTCTCCACACCAGGTTTCCTTATCTTTCTGCTGTTTATTTCAGTAAGATGGATCTCTAACAAACGGTCAAGGATTTGCAGTCTCAAAACTCACAGTTTCAACATCTCCTGATGACCTTGGCAAAGGGTCAGGAGGATCTAAAGGCCCTGCTTGGAAACAAAGAGCAAGTGAAAAAGAAGAAGAAGAGAGTCGGTGTGTCTACCCTAGGAAGAAGCTTTGAGGGTGAAGCTAGAAGAGTGCTTGAGTTTCCCCCTACATCTGAAGAGGGAACCAGTAAAGGGAAAGGGGCTGCGGTACCTTCCGAATCCGAAGCTGAAGAAGAAGAGGCTGAAGAAGACGAAGACTACTCAGAGCAACAATATCCGCCCGCTGACGATAAGTACAAAAGCTTGGAAGACAGGTTGGCAGCTATGGAGCTGCATAGAGTTCCCGGTTTAGATTTCAAAGATTTGGGATTAGTTGCTGGAATTGTGATCCCCCCGAAGTTCAAAGTGCCAATTTTCGCAAGGTATGACGGGCTGTCCTGCCCGAAGATGCATCTCAGATCATATGTAAGGAAGATCCAACCTTACACTGCAGACAAGAACCTTTGGATCCATTTCTTCCAGGATAGCCTTTCAGGGGCTCAACTCGAATGGTTCTATCAGCTGGATGGAGCCAATATCCGAAACTGGGAGGACTTGGCCACTGCATTTTATAAGCAGTATCAGTACAATTCCGACCTCGCTCCCACGCGTACCCAACTCCAGGGTATGTCACTGGGGACGGGCGAAGGATTCAAGGAGTATGCGCAAAAGTGGAGGGACCTGGCTGGAAGGGTGCAGCCACCTTTGACTGACCGTGAACTTGTTGACATGTTCCTGGGGACCCTGTCTGGTCCGTTCTTCAATCATCTGATTGGGAATTCTTCTGCTGGGTTTACAGATTTGATCTTGACTGGTGAGAGAATAGAAGCTGGTATCAAGTCAGGGAAGATACAGAAAGGTGCCTCCTCAGGTACTGAAAAGAAGCCCTTCAAGAAGAAAGTCAGTGCTGTTTATGGTCCCAGAAGACAAAATAAGCCGGAACGCCGCCAAGCTGTTAATGCGTTGGTAATCTCAAAGCCTGCTGCTGCTCCTCAGCAATACAACCAACCAAGGGGTGAGAGACCCAAAAGGCAGTACACTCGGCTCAGTATGACCCTGTCTCAGATTTTTCCGCAACTACTGTCAACCAATCTGGTAACTGTCAAAGAAGCTCCGAAGGTAGTGAACACATCTTCTCCAAAGTACAACCCAACGCCCGTTGCGCTTATCACTCTGATAGCCCGGGGCATACTACGGACGATTGCTGGGCTCTGAGGAATAAGGTTCAGGACCTTATTGATGCTAAGGAAATACAATTTGAGGCGCCCGAAAGGCCCAATGTTGTAATTGCTCCTATGCCCCAGCATGGAGTGAACGTTGTGGAAGAAGACCGGTATGCAGCCTCCATGGAAGAGATTGTTACTCCGTTGTTGACTGTCAAAAGGAACCTGTTGCTGGCCGGTTTATTTCCGGGATGTGGTAAAGGTTGCCTTCTATGTGCTGTTTCACCTGCTGGTTGTCCTTTGTTGAAGTCAGGCGTCCAAAACCTGATGGATAACAAAGAGATCTTGTTCGAGAAGATTATTGTTCCTGCTGTCCCTACTGAAGAAGTGTCCATTGTCACTATTTTCAACAACCCTCCTAAGGCTCCTATGGGGCAGATGTTTACGTGCTTGGAGTAAAACAAGAGTTTGATGCTAATACCAGTGTCAGCAACATCACCGGGCCCGCCAAAGTTACTCGCAGTGGTAGGCTGTTCTCACCAGATATTGCGCCACCAACTATTCAGAGACCTCTTGTCATCACACCTGCAAGTGTGCCTGCTTCCCTTCCTGATCAAGTTCCTGTTTATACCCCTGCTGCCGAGTCATCTGACGCTCGGGGCAAAGGGATTGCTACTGATTTTCCTGCCCTGACGGAGGCACTAAAGACAACCAATGTTGAAGCTTCCCAGCAAGAGATGGAAGAGATTCTCAAGATTATCAAGAAGAGTGATTTCAATGTAGTTGAGCAGTTGGGACACACCCCATCAAATATTTCTATGCTATCACTGTTGTTGTGTTCAGAGGCCCATGCCAAGGCCCTGATTTCCTTTCTGAAGACGGCCCATGTGCCACAAGAAACGTCTGCTGATTAATTTACCGATTGTGTGGCCAACTTGACTGCCGATAATGGTTTGGGCTTCTCTGACGCCGATCTGACTGCCAAAGGAAAGAACCATAACGACGCCCTGCATGTCTCCATTGAATGCATGGGCACTACTCTTGCCCATGTGTTGGTAGACATCGGTTCTTCATTGAACGTATTACCCAAGAAAGCTTTAGACAGGTTGGATTGTGAGGGTTTAGAGCTCAAGCCTAGTAACATTGTTGTCCGAGCCTTTGACGGTTCCAAAAGGATGGTACATGGTGAAGTTGATATTCCAATCAGGGTTGGTTCTCAAGTTTTCTATTCTACTTTCTATGTGATGGATATCCGACCATCCTATTCTTGTTTGCTGGGTCGTCCATGGATCCACAAGGCTGGAGCTGTGACCTCCACACTACATCAGAAGCTGAAATACCCAGTCAGAGGGAAGATTGTGACAGTACAGGGGGAGGAAGAGTATATGGTCCGCCACCTCAACTCGTTCTGGTACATAGAAATGGATGGGGAATTCATTGAGACTCCATTCTAGCACTTTGAAGAAGTTCCTTAGACACTGGCGTCAGCTGAAACTGTGATTGAAGACCCTCCTTTGAAGATGGCTTCCTTAAAGGATGCTCGGGCTGTTATTGAGAAGGGTGATTGTGCAAACTGGGGCCGACTTCCTGATTTCACTCCAAAGACCGACAAGTTTGGTTTGGGCTTCACTGCGGAAGCTCAGAGGGCCGTTTGTAAGGCAAGGATTGGAAGACCTCCTGTGTTCATCACCAACCCGGGAGTGAATGCTATTGAAGACGACGTGGAGGAATCTGAATTCGACAGCTGGATCTACCCAACAACTGACGGTGGACCAAGCAACTGGACTGCCAAAGACTTCACACCTATTACTTTTGTCACTCAGTAATGAACTCTTTTGTTTTGAACTTGTAACAGACAATATTTTGAAACTTTTATGGCTCAGTGTCTTACCCGAGGCACCGTGGCTTCATTTGTGAGGGCTTTTGTGTGTCATTTTCATATATCATCAATAAAAACATTGGACGTTTGTTGCATTTCAAAATCTTGCGCTCCTTTTCTTTCTTTATTATATATTGCAAAACAGCTATATTTACACACACTCACTTATACAGGTTCCAATCCACTATGGATCTCACTAGTAACGACTCTGCTACTGCCAGTTATGAATTCAAAAATCTGATCAACTTAGCCGAAGACGAAGGTGAAGATGATTGTGAAGTTCCTGGTGAGCTTGCAAGACTACTACTCCAGGAAGAGAGGGCCATTCAGCCACATGAAGAGCCAGTGGAAACGGTAAATCTGGGTACTGAGACAGACAGAAAGGAAGTCAAGATTGGTGCCAATCTAGAGCTCAGTGTGAAACAACGGTTGATTCAGATGCTGTATGACTATGTGGAAATCTTTGCCTGGTCTTACGAAGACATGCCTGGGTTGGATACCGACATTGTGGTTCATCACCTTCCTACCAAGGAAGAATGCCCTCCGATAAAATATAAGGTCCGCCGTATGCGTCCAGAAATGTCCGAGAAAATCAAAGCTGAGGTTATGAAACAATTTGATGCCGGGTTTCTAGTAGTGACCTCTTACCCTCAGTGGGTTGCCAACGTGGTTCAAGTGCCGAAAAAGGATGGTAAGGTCCGAATGTGTGTTGATTACAGGGATTTGAACAGGGCGAGCCCTAAGGATGATTTCCCTCTGCCTCATATCGACGTTCTGGTTGACAACACTGCTCAGCATAAAGTATTCTCATTCATGGACGGCTTCTCCAGTTATAATCATATCAAGATGGCTCCTGAAGACATGGAGAAGACCACTTTTGTTACTCAGTGGGGCACCTTTTGCTACAAGGTCATGCCTTTTGGGTTGAAGAATGTTGGGGCAACCTACCAACGTGCCATGGTTGCTTTATTTCATGACATGATCCACCATGAGATAGAAGTATACGTCGACGATATGATTGCAAGGTCCCAAACTGAGGAGGAACACCTTGACCATCTACAGAAGCTGTTTGACCGTCTGAAGTTGTACAAGCTGAGGTTGAACCCAAACAAGTGCACCTTTGGGGTGAGGTCTGGAAAATTGCTAGGCTTCGTCGTAAGCGACAAAGGTATTCAAGTGGACCCTGCCAAAGTGAAAGCCATACAAGAGATGCCAATTCCCAAGACAGAGAAAGAAGTCAGAGGCTTTCTAGGACGGTTGAACTACATTGCCCGATTCATCTCGCATCTAACTGCTACCTATGAACCAATCTTCAAGCTACTGAAGAAAGATCAAGTAGTACGTTGGAACGATGAATGTCAGGCCGCTTTCGAAAGAATCAAAGAGTATATCCAAGAACCACCCATTCTTATGCCGCCGGTTGAAGGGAGACCTCTAATCTTATACTTGACAGTACTGGACAACTCAATGGGGTGTGTGCTGGGTCAGCATGACGAGTATGGCCGAAAAGAGCACGCCATTTATTACCTTAGCAAAAAGTTTACCGACTGTGAGACCCGGTACTCACTGCTCGAGAAAACTTGCTGCGCTTTGGTATGGGCTGCTCGCCGGCTGAGACAGTATATGTTGACTCACACTACTCTGTTGATTTCAAAAATGGATCCAATCAAGTACATATTCGAAAAGCCCGCTCTGTCCGGGAGAATAGCAAGATGGCAGATGATCTTGACGGAATATGACATCCAGTACACGACTCAGAAAGCAATCAAGGGAAGTGTATTAGCAGACCATTTGGCACACCAGGCAGTGGATGATTACCAGTCGATGAACTTTGAATTTCCAGACAAGGATATCATGGTAGTGACTGATTGTGAAGTACCTGGACCGGATGAAGGATCTGAGGAAGGATCCCGATGGTCTATGCACTTTGACGGAGCCTCGAACGCTTTGGGTAATGGTATCGGCGCTGTGATCATATCTCCTAAAGGCACTCATACTCCACTCACCGCCCGGCTATGTTTCAACTGCACCAACAACATGGCAGAGTATGAGGCATGTATCATGGGTCTTCAAGCTGCAATCGACTTAAGGATCAAGTTTCTAAGTGTTTTCGGAGATTCCGCTCTCGTGATCAATCAGATCAAAGGCGAGTGGGATACGAAACACCCGAATCTTATTCCTTACAAGAAGTATGTATTGACATTGATTCCCCATTTCGAAGAGATAACTTTTGAACACTTCCCAAGAGAGGAGAATCATTTAGCGGACGCGTTGGCTACGATGTCTTCTATGTTCAAAGTCAAATGGGATAACGAGGCGCCCCAGATCATTATCTGGAAGTTGGATGAACCTGCACATTGTTGCGATCTTGAGGCTGAAGAAGTAACAGAAAAACCCTGGTATCATGAAGTGAAGAGGTACCTTGAAGCTCAAGAATACCCCGAAGGCGCATCTGTTAATGACAAGAAGTTCCTGAGAAGGTTTGCGGCAAAGTTCTTCCTCAGCAATGGCATTCTCTACAAGCGAAACCATGATTCAACCTTACTGCGTTGCATGGATAAGACTGAAGCAGAAAAGATCATGGCAGAGCTACATGAAGGTACCTTCGGAACACACTCCAGTGGACATACCATGGCAAAGAAAATCCTTCGGGCAGGATATTTCTGGTCCACAATGGAAGCCGACTGTTACCAACATTCTCGGACGTGTCACAAATGCCAGATCTACGCTGATAAGGTGCACATTCCTCTGGTTCCTCTGAACATCTTGACAGCACCTTGGCCTTTTGCAATGTGGGGCATTGATATGATCGGCGTAATCCGACCTACGGCATCCAACGGACACCGCTTCATCCTGGTAGCGATTGATTACTTCACAAAGTGGGTTGAAGTTGCTTCCTACGCTACCGTAACCAAGAACGTCGTGGCACGGTTCATTCGGGACAACCTGATCTGTCGATATGGTGTACCTGAGAGGATCATTACGGATAATGGTACCAATCTCAACAACAAGATGATCACTGAGCTCTGCGAGCAATTTAAGATACAGCACCACAACTCTTCTCCCTACCGGCTGAAGATGAATGGGGCTGTAGAAGCAGCGAATAAGAACATCAAGAAGATTGTGCAGAAGATGACAGTGACCTATAAAGATTGGCACGAAATGTTACCGTTTTCTCTTCATGGGTACTGTACCTCAGCACGGACGTCAACAGAGGCAACTCCCTTTTCCTTGGTCTATGGCATGGAGGCAGTCTTGCCTATTGAAGTCCAGATACCCTCTCTCCGGATAATGAAGGATGCAAACTTGAGAGAAGATGACTGGATCCAGACTCGGCTTGATCAATTAAACCTAATCGACGAAAAAAGACTCACCGCTATTTGTCATGGTCAGACGTACCAAAAACGGATGATCAAGGCATTTAATAAGAAGGTCAGACGACAAGAGTATCAAGTCGGAGACCTGGTAATCAAGCACATCATTCTACCTCAAGGTGATCCCAGAGGCAAATGGACTCCTACGTACGAAGGGCCATTTGTGGTTAAACATATCTTCTCAGGAGGAGCTATGATTCTAACCACCATGGATGGTGACGACCTTCCTCACCCCGCCAATGCAGACATAGTAAAAAGATACTACGCATGAATTAAAGACCCGCTAGGTTGACACACCTAGGAAAAAATAAGGGCTTTCCGGCGAACCAAAAGGGTTCGGGCAAAAATAAGGGATGAAATGAAAAAAATCTGTACACCCGACAAGTCGAAAACCTGAAAAGGCGGCTTGGGCAAAAATGGGTATCCCGGTGGACTGAAAACCCGAAAGGGCGGTCCAGGCAAAAGTTAGGGATAAAGCGTAATACTATGTCTCATTGGATCACCTTGCATCCAGAATTCGGCATCAACTATCGGGCTCAGATGACTCCAATCAATCAGCTTCATCTTTAACTAAGCAGCAGAGTGATGAGACGCTTGAAGACATAAAGGCGATAGCAGAGTTGGAACCCAGTGGGATTATTTTTCACATAGCTGTTTTGTTTCCTGTTCACAAAATTGTATAAACTCTATTTTGCTCTGCGGCGTCCTCTTACTAGGGCGTCAGCCTCTTGTACAAAAACGCCTATTTACAGGCAAATTCAAAAATCAATACAAATTCACTTTTCCAGACAAATTGCCAATTGTTTTTCTTTTTCTGTTTTGTTTTGCAAAAAACGTCCAATGTTCATTTTTGATATATGCATTTGACATTAATTGCTAATCATGAATATTTGCATACGAAACAAATGACTAATTACAGATGACATCAGAAACAGGGGCAATAAAGAATTGTCTAAGCGATCTAGTTGCTCTGTCCACCGAGGTACCAAGGTAAGTTCGGTTGAAGAATGTAACCAAGTTACCTCAACTCCCCACAGAGTAAGACAAGATTCAGCAATACTCTCCCCAGGCAGAGTCGGTCTCCTATCAGCCCTAAAAAGGCACAGTATCTCCAGCAAGTCAGCGATACTCTCCCCAAGCAGAGTTAGTCTACTGTCAGCCTTAAGGAAATTGGGTCTCCCCAGAAGATCTCAATATTCCCCAGCGGAATATAGACATTCCTCAACAAGCATCCTCGACAGTCTTAATATAAGATTGTTCCCCGGCGGAACACCGACATCCAGTGGAACCATTCCCCAGTACAATCCAAAGTTTCCCCAGGAAAGTTGAATCGTCTTCCCCAGTAGATTCTAGAAGCTTATCCCCTGCAGAATACAAACGCATCTCCCCGGCTTCATTCAAAGGTTATTTCCCCACCAGGGTATAACTGGGTTATCCTTAGCTAATTACCACGGAAAGATCGTCCCCGGCGAAGTTCTTCCTATTCCCCAGCGGAGTTCATCCAATTCTCCAACATAACTTATCAGTGGAATCCTCAGCGGAGCTCTCATCAAAACCTCAGCGAAGTATCTCTTCCCACAGAGTAATTCCCCGCAGAGTAATCTCTCCAACAAGTTTATTCCCCAACAGAGTCATCTTTTCCTACCGGCTTATTCTTGCAACCATCATCCCCAGCGGAAGCGAAGAACTCTACTCTTCAACATCAGCCCAGGATTCCACAAACTCCCGGCAATCGTCAAGGATTTATTTTCCTAGACAAAAATACATTCATCACATTATCATACACCGTGACGCATGCATATACGCATCATATCACACAATCTCATTTATTTTTGAGAACATTATGACAACATGCATCTCATACATCATGACATTGCATACAACTAATGTCTTGCCTTTTCAGGAAAAAGGACAGTCCAAAGATGATTACTATCAACTATCGCATTTCCGTATTCGATTCTTGTATCTAGCCAGGGCATATCTATGAGTGATTGATTGTAGATTCGATACCTGTATCCAGCCAGGGCATATCTGCATGAAGAGTTTCCAGATTCGATTCCTGTATCCAGCCAGGGCATATCTGTAGACAACAGTTTCCAGATTCGATTCATGTATCCAGCCAGGGCATATCTGTAGACAACAATTCCTAGATTCGATTCCTGTATCCAGCCAGGGCATATCTGTAGACGACAAATTCCATATTCGACACCTGTATCCAGCCAGGGCATATCTGTAGACAACAAATTCCAGATTCGATTCCTGTATCTAGCCAGGGCATATCTGTAAGTGATTGATTGTAGATTCGATACCTGTATCCAGCCAGGGCATATATGCATGAAGAGTTTCCAGATTCGATTCCTGTATCCAGCCAAGGCATATCTGTAGACAACAGTTTCCAGATTCGATTCCTGTATCCAACCAGGGCATATCTGTGGACAACAATTCCCAGATTCGATTCCTATATCCAGCCAAGGCATATCTGTAGACGACAAATTCCAGATTCGACACCTGTATCCAGCCAGGGCATATCTGTAGACAACAAATTCCAGATTCGATTCCTGTATCTAGCCAAGGCATATCTGTGAGTGATTGATTGTAGATTCGATACCTGTATCCAGCCAGGGCATATCTGCATGAAGAGTTTCCAGATTCGATTCCTGTATCCAGCCAGGGCATATCTGTAGACAACAGTTTCCAGATTCGATTCCTGTATCCATCTAGGGCATATCTGTAGACAACAATTCCCAGATTTGATTCCTGTATCCAGCCAGGGCATATCTGTAGACGACAAATTCCAGATTCGACACCTGTATCCAGCAAGGGCATATATGTAGACAACAAATTCCATATTCGATTCCTGTATCTAGCCAGGGCATATCTGTGAGCGATTGATTGTAGATTCGATACCTGTATCCAGCCAGGGCACGTCTACATGAAGAGTTTAGAGATTCGATACATGTATCCAACCAGGGCACGTCTGTAAGCAACCTTTTGAAGTTCCAGATTCTATTCTTGTATCTAGCCAGGGCACATCTGTGAGCAACTGATTGTAGATTTGATACTTGTATCTAGCCAGGGCATATGTGCATGAAGAGACTGAAGATCAACACCTGTAGCAAGCCAGGAAACCATCTCTCTTTCTCAAGTACGCAAGTTCTCGCTAAGGAATCTCTTACGCGATCAACATTTCCAAATGGCATCTATAAGCCCATTCCCGACAAGGTTCTGTCATGTCTCCAGATGGCATCTATAATCCCATCCTCCTATCCATCATCTCTCCAAATGGCATCTGTAAGCCCATTCCCGCCATCGCATTGCTGATACTCTACCATGCGAGTGCAAATTTCTGGGCACTTTAGTGTTCAATCATCTTCCACCTTCGGATCACGAAAGGCACGCAAGCCAATCTACATCCTCAGGTCTAAGAAGATTGAACAGGGGCAACTGTTGTACCCCAAAATTTTCCCTCCCATTTCATTAATATTTTCTCACCACAAGACCCTTGGAGCTCAAGATCAAGTTAGGGTTTGCTCTGCTCAAGACTCCTCCTTGCACTGTTGACCCAAATTAGGGTTTGTGTTTGCACAAAGATGTTTTGACCTAAAATTACCAAAGTAACTTTCATGCTTCATGTTGGACTCATAAGTTTATCCATGCCAAGTTTCAAGCCTTGATTCCAATCTTTGCCCAGCCAATTGGACAGTTGACCTAGAAATCAGCTGTATTGGGAAAAAGTCAACTGTGGCCAATTGACAGTCAAACCTCATGAAATTTGACCCTCATCAACATTATGAACTCATATGGACCATTTGATCAAGTTTGGATCACAATTCCACAAGAAATTTGATCAGATCACCAAAAGGGCAAAATGGTCATTTTTAGGGTTTTGACTGCACAAAGGCAATTTTTGACTGTTTGACCTAACCAATGGCAAACCAAGCTCACATATGGACTCAAGGACTCAATGGAATTGTCTTGACATGTTCAACAAGTTCAAAAGATCCCAAATGCACAAGATTGACAGATAAATTTTCCAGTCAACAGATCAAATTTGACTGTATACTGAAAAGTCAAACTTTGACTTTTTGGTCAAAATCAAGTGTCAAGATTCATTTTTCATCAAGACGTGTCAAATTATGAAACTTGTTCATCAAGAAATCAAAAATTACAAATTAGGGTTTGAAATGAAGAAATTTCATAACTTAGAAATTTTCTAAGTTATGAAATTTCCTAATTTTTTCCTAACTTTGTCCCATCTTTTCATCAAGATACATTTGGATTCAAACAAAACTGAAAACATGAAAGTTATAGTCCATTGCAAAATATACAACTTTGATTCACAATGTTTCCTCAAAAGAAGCTTGTAGCTCAAGTTATGATTTTTGGAACAAGGGTGCAAAACATTCTTAACTTAGAAAATTTCTGACCTATTCTAGGCAGGATTTTTGCCCAACTTCATGGCCACTTTTCACATGCTTCCACTTGTAATCTCAACTTTCATTACAAAGATTCATTGTAGTACACATTCCAAGCTTTCCAAATTGTCCAAGAACTTCTCAAACACCCTTGTGGTTAGGGAGAATCGAATTGGCAAAGTTGGGCAAAAGTCACTTTGATTATGGCCAAATTACATGTTCATAACTTTGCATTTTCAAACTTAGCATGGTTCAAGCTAGGTTACAGGCCTCTAATCCTTCTTACACTCAATAATTAAATGCCAATCCATTGTGTTCTAGCATTATTTTGCTCATTTGGTCATTACATGGAAGTTTAATCCATAATTGGAAAAAGTAACTTATCTATTCTTGTAAAGATCAACTTTATGTCAAACACAAATCTAAGAAGTACCAAGGCAGATCTTTTGGGCACAAGTTCAGGAACCAATTCCACTGATCAAGAGTGATTTGTGCAGCATGCTTGAGGGGCCTGTATGAGCCTATAACCCAACTTTACAAACTTTGCTTATGATAGAAGAAACTTTGCATATTGAACTACAACTCACATTCCTGTCAAGACAAGCTTAAGCAAACTTTCTCCACACATTCCATACTCCCTAACAGACCTAAAACACGAGCCCTTAACCCTCAATACCTCCTCATCCATCAAAGCATCTTTTTTCTGCAAAACAGAGTCCCTGTTGCAGATTGACCTCCACAGTTCATTTCCTTCGTGCGTTTTCATCCAAACCAGTTCATACACATTCCCTACCATCCATACAAACTATCCCAAGCCTTGGAAACAGACTGTAACACCTCTAACCAAGTGTGCCATTTTCACTTTTCTCTCTTGCAGGTTGACTTCCATGGATTGATTCAGAAGGATTCAAAGCAAGCCAAGCATAGAGGAAGCATCCTTGGACCTCAGGCAAGCTGTACAAGTCCTCACATTGCATTGAAAGCACCTCCATTGTTGCACACGATTCAAGATGAACAGGTAAAAGTTTGAACTCCTATCTCTCTATCCAAGCATATCTAGGCTTAGGTTTGTGAAGAAAGCATGTTCTATTCATGGCCCTGAAGCTACCTGTATCCTCACTTTTCATTTATATTGTGTGTGTTAAGAGAATTTGGAACCTGAACATTAGGAAAAAGTTAGGTCAGGAATTGGGGGAGAAGAAATTCTCTCTCATTTCTGAGAGTTAGATCAAGTTCTTGGTATGTATGGATTCGTGATTTGATGCTTGACATTTTTTGTGTTATAAGTTTATGCTAAAAATCAAAGAATCGGGATGTTTGAATCAAGCAAGGAAACGCGCGTTTTTTGAAACAGAAGTGGCTGGAGGTTGAAGAAGCCTCTTTGGGCTGGGCCTGTGTTGTTCTTTCTATTTGCACCACATTTTTTCACATACACCCCCTTGGCCCATTGTGTTTATTTTTATCATTTTTTGACTTTTTCTTTTTGTTTCTGTTTTGTTATTTTTTGTTAAAATATAAAAAAACATTAAAAATATTTTTCACCTTCTTTTTGTATTTTTTAGGCATTTATTTGTCTTATTTGATATGTACATATAAATAAACATATATACTTTTATGTAAAATACTAAAAAATAATACAAAATACTTTTTATTTTCTGATTTTATTTTATTTTATCTTTTGAAAACATTTCCTAAAAAATATACTTTTTTTGTAAATAATAAATATTTTATTTTTGTATATATTTAATATATTTTGTATATAATATAAATACTTATATATTTATTAGAATATTTAGGATAAAAATACAAAATAATACATTTTTTATTTTTATTAATATTTAACCTCAAAAATACCTTTTTACAAATATACTTCTCTTTTTATTTATTTTTGTATATAATTAATAAATATTGTATATAATACATAATAAATACTCTTTTATTTAGCCAAATTAGGGTTTTTCCCTAAACATGAAAATATCCAAAAATTAATTTTTTATTATTATTTTTATTTCACTTGTAAATAAAATACATACACTTACACAAATACATTTACACATACACATTTACTTATTCCTATACATTGATACATATTACATTTGCGATTGATTCGATTTGGTTGTAAATATTTGGACACTCCTCTCCTATTAAGTCTCATCCCCATTTGAACCTTTGTACCCCCATCCCCATGATTACTTTGTAATAATTTAGGACTTTAAATTCCGCATTTTAAAGCTTTCTAAATATGCCATGATAGACTTAGGGTTTGTATGCAAAAATCAAATAACAAATAGCTTGACCTAATTCAAAGATAACAAAGCATGAAAATGGACAACACCAATCACACTTGCACCCCTAGGGTTACTCCACTTGTTGCCTTCAATAAAGGGCCATGTTGCATGTTGGGTTTCTTTGGCAAAACAAAAACAATTCAAATGATCATAGTCCCTCGATGACGCTTTCGAAAGTTGCCTAAAAATGATCAAGTCCCTTAAAGGAAAAATTGCCAAAGACACTTGGCACTATTGCAATCATGGTCTAAACGATGACCCGCGACCGTCCCGTTAACATCCTAACAAAAGATTGTCCACCAAATACAATGGTGGAACAAAATTGTTAAAAGGGTTAAAACATAGAAAAGACCTTTGAGTAAATTTAGGGGTAGACAAACTCTTAGTTACTTGACAAAACTTGCAAAACACACTTGCCTACTTTTCAAAACCACACTCCACAACACTTTCAAAACAACTTTCAAAAAACGTTGAAAACTTTTCAAAAGACAAAGTACACCTTTGTATACATCCAAACATGGATCATTACAAAGGTTGCCACAACAAATGGCCTCTTTTCAAAACATTTTCAAACCCACACACAAAGCACCATTTCAAACAATTGAAAACACAAGGCAAGTGATCTAAGCAAGTAACTAAGAGCCCATGGATAACCATGGATAGAAAGGATGCTAATACCTTCCCTTTCTATAATCTACTCCCCGAACCCAAGAAAACATCTCAAAGGTTTTTGCTGTGCTTTTTAACCTTTCCTTAGGATAAAATAAAAAGTCGGTGGCGACTCTTGCTCAACCGAAACATTTGCGAAAACAAACGTAAAACCCAAGTCAGTTCTCCCACTGTATCACAGTCAGCATATACTGTCTCAGCCGACGAGCAGCCCATGCCAAAGCGCAACAATTTTTCTCAAGCAATGAGTATCGTGTCTCACAGTCGGTAAACTGTTTTCTAAGGTAGTATATTGCGTGCTCTTTTCGACCAGACTCGTCATGCTGCCCTAGCACACACCCCATTGAATTGTCTAGCACTGTCAAGTATAATATCAAAGGTCTTCCTTCAACTGGAGGCATCAGAATTGGTGGTTCTTGAAGGTATTCCTTAATTCTTTTGAAAGCGGTCTGGCATTCATCATTCCACTTTACCACTTAATCTTTCTTCAGAAGCTTGAAGATTGGCTCACAAATAGAAGTTAGATGTGAAATGAACCTGGCGATATAATTCAGGCGTCCCAAGAAACCCCTAACTTCCTTCTCTGTACGGGGAGCTGGCATTTCTTGTATGGCCTTTACCCTTACAGGGTCTACCTGAATACCCTTGTCACTGACGATAAAACGCAGAAGCTTACCAGATCTTACCCCAAAGGTACACTTGTTCGGATTCAACCTCAACTTGTATGTCTTCAACCTGTCGAACAACTTTTGGAGATGATCAAGGTGCTCTTCCTCAGTCTGAGACCTAGCTATCATATCATCAACATAGACTTCCACCTCATGGTGAATCATATCATGGAACAAAGCGACCATGGCACGCTGATAAGTTGCCCCAGCATTCTTTAAACCAAAAGGCATCACCTTGTAGAAGAAGGTTCCCCACTGTGTAATGAAGGTTGTTTTCTCCATGTCTACAGGAGCCATCTTGATCTAGTTGTAGCCATAGAAATCGTCCATGAAGGAGAAGATTTTATGCTGCGCGGTGTTGTCGACCAGAACGTCAATGTGAGGAAGTGGGAAGTCATCCTTGGGGCTTTCCCTGTTCAGATCTCTGTAATCCACACACATCCGTACCTTACCGTCCTTCTTAGGTATCGGGACGACATTATCAACCCACTGTGGATACAAAGTGACAGCTAAGAATCCTGCGTCGAACTGTTTCATGACCTCCGCCTTGATATTCTCCGAAATTTCAGGGCGCATACGACGGACCTTCTGTTTAACCGGCAGACAATCTTCTTTAGTCGGAAGACGATGTACCACAATATCAGTGTCCAGACCGAGCATGTCTTCATAGAACCAAGCGAAGATCTCAACATAGTCGTGCAACATCTGTATCAACCTCTGTTTGACACTAAGATCCAGATTTGCACCTATTTTAACCTCTTTTCTGTCTTCCTTAGTACCCAAGTTTACTGTCTCAACCGGCTCTTCATGAGGCCGTATGGCCCTTTCTTCCTACTGTAATAGTCTAGCAAGTTCTCCGTGCACCTCACAATCGTCCTCACCTTCGTCCTCGCCTTGGTTGATCGGATTTTTGAAGTCATAACTGGCAATAGCAAAGCTGTTATCAATGGGATCCTGAGTGGATATGGATCTGCATTATGATACATGAGTGTGTGTAAGAGAATAGCTCTTTTGATAATAGTGAAAAATAGAAAAGAAAAACAGAGAGCGCAAAATTTGTATGCAAGAAAATGTCCAATGCTTTATTAATGATATATGAAAGGACAAATAATAGTCCTCACAAGCAAAACCAATGTGCCTCAGGCAAGGCACCATGTCGTAGAGTTTTAAATTGTTTATTACAAATCTCAAAACAAGTAAGACAATTATTGCAGAATAAAAGAAACTGGTATAAAGTCCCTAGCCGTCCAGTTACTCGGTCCACCGTTGGTAGTTAGGTAGATCCAACTGTCGATGTCTGAGTCCTCCTCGCTGTCTTTAATGGCATTAATTCCCCGATTACTGATGTGTAGGGGAGGTCTTCTAGCCTGAGCGCGTTGCACAACCCTTTGAGCCCCTGTAGTAAAGCCCAAACCAAATTTGTCAATTTTGTGAGTGAAATCAGGGAGCTGACCCCAATTGGCACACCCACCTTCTTCAACCACGGCCCTGGCATCTTTGAGAGAAGCCATCTTCAAAGGAGGTTTGCTGCTGGTAGTAGTTTCAGTCGATGCTAGGATCTGAGGGACCTCTTCGAAGTTATGACAAGGAGTTTATATGAATTCCCCGTCCATCTCTATGTAGCGGAAGGAATTGAGGTAGCTCATGATATACTCCTCTTCACCCCGCACTGTGACAATCTTCCCTTTTACTGGATACTTCAGCATTTGGTGGAGTATGGAAGTAACTGCCCCAACCTCGTGGATCCAAGGACAACCCGGCAAACAAGAATACGAAGACCTGATATCCATCACATAGAAGGTGGACCCAAAAGTCTGAGAACCTACTTTGACATGGATGTCCACCTCCCCGTGCACCATTCTCTTCGATCCTTCAAAATCCCTTACCACAATGTTACTAGGCTTTAACGTCAAACCCTCGCAATCCAACCGGTCCAACGCCTTCTTCGGCAGAACATTCAGCGAAGACCCAGTATCTACCAGCACATGAGCCATAGTGGTGCCCATACATTCAATCGAGACATGCAGAGCATCATTATGCTTCCTTCCCTTTGGTGTCAAATCCACATCTGAAAAGCCCAGCCCATTATCTGCAGTCAGCCTGGCCACACAATTTTGATTTGGTCAGCTGAAGTTTCCTGTGGCACATGTGCAATCTTGAGGAATGATATTAAAGCCTTCGCATGGGCTTCAGAACACAACAACAAAGACAACATGGATATCTTTGATGGGGTCTGCCCCAGCTGCTCGACCACATTGTAGTCGCTCTTCTTAATTATCTTCAGTATTTCCTCTATCTCTTTCTTAGAGGCTACCACAACAATTTTTCTAGGCGCCTCTGTCCGGGCAGGCTCACCTATAATTTCTTTGCCGCGGGTATCAGATGATTCACTGACAGGGGTAATAACTGGAGTAAGAACATGAATAGTAGTTGATGTACTAGCAGGAATAGCAGATGGAATGGCAATAGGTTTGTTGACAGTCTTAGGGGAAATCTCGGGGGAGAAGACCCTTCCACTTTGGGTAACTTTGATGGTTCCGACAATGTTACAAATATCAGGAACAACCTCTTCATCTTTCAAATCTTATTTGATGCCATGATAGTACACACCGACACCATAATTCCAGGGGACAACTTTGTCCGAGACATACAGGACAAGACCAAGAACAGTGATTATCAGCGGAGCAATTCTTGGAGCAGATGTAATCCTAACATGTCTTCTCGAGGAGACATTGGAAGGATTGGCGGAAATGGTTATAATGGAAATGTCTTCATATGGAACAACGGGAACCAAAGTTTTCTCAAACAAAATTTATTTGCTGTCTATCAGGCGTTGAACACCTAATTTCAGCAAACGACAACCAGAAGGTAGAATCGAACACATGTGGCAACCTTCACCACAACCCAGAAATAAACCAGCCAACAGCAAATTCTTCTTCACAGTCATGAGAGGAGTAGAAACTTCATCCATAGAGGTAACAAACAAATAAGTATCAACAACATTAATTCCACGACCGTGTTCAGGCATGGGAGCAGTTATGACATTTGGCTTCTCTGGAGCATCAAACTCTATTTCATTGGCTTCGATCAAGTCTTGTACTTTGTTCCTCAGAGCCCAACAGTCATTTGTATCGTGGCCAGGACTCTCAAAATGATAGGCACACCGAGCATTCAGATTATATCGAGGAGATGTAGTATTTGGATTCTTGGGAGCCTCTTTAAAGGTTGCCAAGTTGGATCTCAGCAGATGAGGTAGAACTTCAGCCAATGTCATGTTGATTCGGGTAAACTACCATTGTGGTCTTTCCACTCTTTATTGATTACTGCGTTGTGGAGCAACTGCAGGCCTAGGTATCATTACGGCACTTACCGTCTGACGATGTTAAGCTCTGTTTTGGCCCCTCGGGCTATAGATGGAACAGACTTCCTTCTTACCAGCAAAAGGCTTCTTTACCGAACTCGAAGAGGCATCCTTTTGTATCTTGCCACTCTGAATCCCAACTTCCACTCTTTCTCCAGTTAGAATCAGCTCGATGAAACCAGCTGACGAGTTGCCGATTAAATGATTAAAAAATGGACCAGATAGCATCCCCAGAAACATATCAACCAACTCCCTATCAGACAACGGGGGTTGAACTCTTCCATCCAAGTCTCTCTATTTCCGCGCATAGTCTTTAAAGCCTTCACTTGCACCCATGGACATATTCTGGAGTTGAGTACGAGTAGGAGCAAGGTCGGCATTGTATTGATACTGCTTGTAGAAAGCAGTAGCCAGATCTTCCCAATTTTGGACATTGGCTCTCTCCAGCTGGTAGAACCATTCAAGCTGAGTCCCTGACAGACTATCTTGAAAGAAATGAACCCACAGATTTCTATCAGCGGTGTGGGGCTGGATCTTTCTAACATAAGAGCGGAGATGGAGTTTTGGGTAGGACACCCCATCATACTTAGCAAAAACTGGAGCTTTGAACTTCAGCGGGATGACCACTCCCGACACCAACCCCAATTCTTCGAAATCCAGTCCAGGTATCCTATGAACTTCCATGGCACTCAAACGATCTTCCAACTGCTTGTATCTATCCTCAGCAGGAGGATATTGCTCATCATTGTAGTCGGTATCATTTTCAGAAACTGCAGGACTGGGATCCTTCTCTTCTTCCTGATTCTCCCCTTCCTTGGATGAAAAGGTCAGATCGACTTGTCGCTTCAACCGCTCTCCAAACCTTCTGCCCATATTCAGAATACCAGCAGCCTTCTTCTTTTTCTTTTTCTCTTTCAGGATAAGGGCTTTCAGATCCCCCTGCCCTTTTGCCAGACTTATGAACATTTGTTGGAACTGGGCATTCTGTGCCTGAAGGTCCTTGATGGTTTGTTCGAAAGACATTTCCTTCTGAAATAAATAGCGAAGAAAATGAGAAACTTGTAATGGTACTTGTAAATGCAATGTTATGAATGGGATGCGCATGCAATGATTTCAAAGACTTTGGGAAATTTAAATTTGCAAACCAAGATAAACAAAAATTTTATTAGCTGAATTCAAAGTTCAAATGCATTTTAGGCGTTACAATGAAAAACAAATCTAAAACTAGAAAAGAAATCAAAATTCCCATGGATGTTTCCTCTTTGTGCCGAGATAGTCATTGAGTCCTCTTTATTCATGGAGTTTCTTTGTGAGCTCTAAAACCTTCCTCTTCTGGTCATGGAACTGATCCCTGTAAGTATCCCTCTCCTTCATCAACTGAATCCAAGACCTCTGTAATTCTCCAAGATCAGTGGGCATATAAGGATAGATAACCGTGTAAGGAATACCCCCTTCAGTAGTGGGTTCCACAACCACTGGTAAAACGGCCACTAGGGCATCATAAGTTTCTGGGCGCGAGCTCGTACCCATTGGAGGTAAGGTTCCATAGGAATGGAAGCCTTTGGCCCCAAAGCCTTAGTGCCAAATCTGTTTACCATGCCCCAAGCTCGAATGAACCTCCGACGATACTCGTGAGTGTCATCCTTATAGTTGAACACAATGCCCTCGATAAGTAACTCATGGGGACCATCTCTTCGAGCATACCCAAATTGTTGCAGAGGTAAAAACAAGGATTGTAGGTTATACCCCCTCTGATTCCAAGTAGCGGGACATTAGGGTACTCCCCGCAACGGTAAATAATAACAGTGTTTTCCATAGCTCGAGAACACCAAAGAATATCCATGTGAGCGAGTGACATTATCCTTTGCGACCAACCCAAACCTTTTTCATTCTTCAGTACGGACTTAGGGAGGTCAGAAATAAACTACCTCGACAACAATGGCATGCAACACATAAGGACCCCTCTTCTCTTCATGGTACGAGTATGGAGAGTGTGCAGAATATCTCCAAGCAAGGTAGGCACAGGGTTGCGAGAGAGGAAGATCTTGATAGCATTCATATCTATGAATGAATCTGGATTAGGGAATAGGACTAACACATAGATTAGAAGAGCCAAGACCTCCTTAAAAGCCTGAAAATCTATATCATCCCAAAATAGATGGGCCTTGTCTATCAGAAACTTGGCTAAAAAACCCTTGACTCCGCTTCTTATTTCCCAATTGGATACCACGTCGGACCGTTTCAGATGTAAAGCTGAGGCAATGACTTCTGGCTTAGGAACCTCTTCTAGACCTGTGAAGGGCAACTGTTCAAGAATGGGTATATCCAACAGCTGAGAGAATTCTTCCAAGGTAGGCACCAACTGATAGTCTGGGAGGGTGAAGCAGTGGTGCTTGGGATCAAAGAACTGAAAGAGTACACTCATCATCTTTTCATCAAAGTTTGAAGTAACTGTGTTGAGAAGTCGACCATGTCTCTTAGTGAACGCAAAATTTTCAGAAACCCTTGATGCTAGCTCTTTGAGTTGGGAAGGTATCTTCATAAAGCTGATTCGGATAGTGTTTCTACGAACGGAAGCCATGATCTGCAAAACAGAACAAAGATAAATTCCCTTGGTCTTTGAAATGGTTAGTGCAATAATAATGGATGATATGTTATAATGCATGATGTCATGAGAAACCATAGGTATAGCAAACACAGGTATAGAAAACACAGTCAAATCACACAAAGTCCTTAGGTTTAAGGCCTGCACGAAGTTAAAGGTTATACCCTCTTGAAGTTTAGTTGGTTTCACACCTGTCTTATAAAGTAACTGGGTTCTAAGGGATCTCAATATCAATGACCATCCTTTATCGGGCATTGTCTCAGCTCAAGCAATCTTTTCTTGCAGCTGAAATATCCCGAAAGTCTGATCTCAATGAGTGTAGCATCGATTATCAACCAATCCTCATCTCTACACCGAGGCCGGCTATCTCACTACTTTCTAATGGCCAAGTTTGTTCAACTAAGGTTCTAAGGTCCGTTAGTGCTTCCCGACACCACGCGACGGCCCCGTATTCTCCTTGTTTCTCCACGAAGGATACCGGTACCAACCAAAGTGTCACACTAACACAGCCATCGCTTAAACCATACCAGTCTACGCCGTACAGTCTCCACGATCTATTGTTGTTTACCTAATAAGTGCCCCCAGATCCGGGTGTAGGATCTATAGTAACCCAAGCAAGACCCTTTAAGAATAATGCAAACAAACAAGAAAGCAATTTAAAATGACCTAGATCCCAAGGTAAATCGCACTTTATACATTATTCCCCAGCAGAGTCGCCAGTTATGTGATACGGTGGCAGAACCGACTGTTAATACTGGTTTTGCACTTTGCATTTTTTGTTCGTAAAATTTCGCAGTAAGCAAGAGTCGCCCCCAAATTTTATTTCATCCAATCATGGAAAAGGAAAAAGAACAGAAAAAACCTTTTTCGAGATATTCTGAGTGCAGGGGGTAGATTATAGAAAGGGAAGGTGTTAGCACCCTTTCTATCCATGATTTTCCATGGGCTCTTAGGTACTTGCTCATTTTTCAAATTGCTTGTGTGTGCTTGTTTTTGAAAATGTTTTACTTCGTGATAACCCTTGTATCAGTCCTCAAGGGTGTGACGAAGTTTATTTTGAAAATTGGTTTTGAAAGGTGTTTGTGTGAAAAGTTTTATTGAGCAAGTACTTAAGATTCTACCTACTCGAAAAAAGATTGTTCATTCTCGTTTCCTTTAGACAGCGCTATCCTACTATTTAAGGAGTAGGTAGCCCCGTCGTTAGAGTTTGTAAGGGACGTTCGAAAGGGACAAGTACAGTCAATAAAGCAACAATTAGAAAACTTTAGTAGTAACCCTAGAGTCTTAAGATCTTTCTGAGGCAACATTTCCGAGGCAACATTTCCGAGGCAACATTTCTGAGGCAACATTCGAATGAGACATTTTGATCTTTTAGACTGGAGGGCAACCACTAAAATCTCCTATGCTTAATGACTGTTTACCGAAGGCAACCGAAGTGAGGCAAACCCTAGGAGTGAACATGTGCATGTGAATGTTTCAGTTATTTAGTCTTTGCACATTAGGTGATCTACCGTTTTAATTTCAAGTAATCTTCCCATACAATCCTATTAACCATGCATCTAACAGTTAAATATTTGCAGGAATTTAAAGTGCAAAAAATAAACCTAGCTATTACAAGGTTTTGGCAGTTACATAATCATCTGGACTGAAAATAAAAATGCGGAAGCTTAAAACCCTAATTACTATTACAACCTCAAAACAATTACAATAATAATAATAATAAAAAGAATTAAAATGCGCGCGTCAAATTAAATGCGAGAAAAAATTGAAAACCCTAAAAATCTAATTGAAAAAATATCTAAGTTATTTTTGAGAAAAGACTTAATTAGGTTATGTACAACTAAAACCCTAATTCTAATTATTTTTAATTATAAAAAGAAATTGAAATTAACCTAATTTAAACTAAATTAAATAATTCAAGAAAATAAAATATTTTGTAAAAAAGATTTTATGTGTTTTTTATGGTTTTTATTTGAGAAAAAAAACAATTCAATTACAAATTTAAAACCTAATTTCTAATTAGTTTTATTTACAAAAAAGAATTAAATTAACCTAGTTTCTAATTAAATTAATTAAAGAAATAAGTATTTCATGAGAAAAATGATTTTTTTTGTGTTTTTGTGATTTTTGATTAAATAATAAAAAAATGATTTTTTGATGTTAATTAAAATAATTAAGGAAATAATAAAAGAATAAAAAATAAAAAGAATAGAAAAAGAGAAGAAATGGGCCTGTGTTATGCTGCATAGGAGCGTGTATTGTTGAATTCCCCTGGCCCAATAATGTTGAGCCCAATCAACGGGCCTGATCCCATGGAGTGTTGACTCGAGGGTGCATCATGGTCTCTCATTGCTATGCGTTGGATCTGGCTGAGTGGTGCATCAAGTGGTTGAATGGTGATGACATATGATGGGCGTTTAGATGATAGACACACAGGATCTGTAAATGGAAAATAAGAAAACAATTTTGCTGGGACCTGGGATCGAACCTAGGTCCTTGTGTTCACCAACAACGCGCCTCACCACTGGGCCAACTGGCTTGTTTGTTATTATACTGAAAACAAAATATAACATGGAAAAATAAATGGTTAGTGGACAAAACGCGCGAAATTTCAAATGACCCAATGGTTGATTGCCACGCCATCGTCTTCTCCAAGAATCTGTCATTTTAGGCAAAGACCTATACCCACAGACAAATTTCCATGGCTAGAAACCTGTACAACTCAAAAACTCACAAAATGCAATATAAATGGAATTGAAGACCAGGGTTTAACTGGTTATGATGTCACGATCATCATGGTACCTTGTTTGTGATCTAATTTTACATGTAGCCAAAAACCCCAAAACGCATGTGGAAACCCTAACAATGGCAAGTACAAATATAGGCTTCAAAAATGCAATTAAACTATTCAGTCAGCTTGCAAACATGATAAAGATCACAAATATGTCAATCAAATGTGCTAATAATGCCAAAATTAATGTAATCAGTTTCAAGAAATAAAGTAAACCGCGTGAGTGATAACGCGCGTTTCTGGGCACGAGAGGACTTGCAAATGATCCAGTTAGCTTCAGAGATGCTCCAGGATGCGATTGGCAATGTTGGAATGGCTTGAATTGGCCTGTAGTTTAAAATCCGACTCACACTTTTCTTTGAATTTTTGGAGTTTTGTTCTTTCTTTTTCACGAATGCAACCCTTTTCTTATGCCTTGTACACGTTCCATATATATGTTAGAATGAATTAGGGTTATACAATTGGCTTGAATCTTTTGGAATTAAGAAGATTTGATACGATTTTCATGCCATAGGTAATATTTCTAAATTGAGCCAAATTATTCCTTTCTTGTACCAATCAACCCTGATTCGTTTTGGTCTTGATCTTTCAACATAATTTGATTGCAATCCTGTCAAAAAATCATATCAAAACATATCTTTGCCATTATTTGCCATTTATTTGATTTAATTCAAATTTTAACTAATAAAAAATAATAATAAAATGGAAAATGAAGCAAATAACATGTGGATGGATATTTGGGTCGTGGATCATGCTACAAGTGAGGTGCAAGCATAAAAAGTTAGGCCCATTTGGCAAACAATGTAATTTTGAGCCCGTTTGACTTTTGGCAATTTTGAAAAAAAGGGTCAACTTTGACAAGGCATATCTCTTCCAATTTTAACCCTAGAGAGGTGTTATTGGACTTTTTAGAAAGCTTAGGATGTCCCCTAAGCAACTGTTTTAGTCTCATATCAATTGAGTCTTCCATGTTTATGTAAGAATCTTTGACCCAAAAGGTGTTTTTGTTGACTTTTCAAAAGGACCCATAATGTAGAAATTCATATCTTTTTATGAGTGCATATTTTGAACTTGTGGGATGAAGATGAGTTATAGGGAATTGCATCCTATTAAAAATTAGCCTTGGATAGAAAATTTCTGAGAAATTATGTTGAAGTTATGCTTGGTCAAAGTTTGGTTGACTTTTCCTGAGAAACCCTAATTTAGCAACTTTTGGGTTTTGAGGAATTTGGAGCATTCCTTGAAGAATCATGAGCAACCCTTGATCAAATGATGAAAGCCACTTAAAAATGTTGATGTTGACCAAAAATCTTGAAGTTTGACTGTATGTGGGCCACAATTGACTTTTGACCTAATACAATAGATTCTTAAGCATCTGAGCAGTTGGCTGAGAAAACTTCTTGTGCAAGGCCTGAAACTTGACATGGAGGGTCTTGAGAACATATTAGGACCATGGAGAGCATAGGAGATCTTCAGAGTTCACCTATCCTGATGAAAATGGAAACCCTAATTTGAGACACACTGCCTTAGGAGAGAGTTTGTCTGGTTAACTCTTGGGCAAACTTGAGCAAATTGAGGATCTCTAGAAGTATGTATTAAGTAAAATGAGAGGGAAAATTTTTGGGTACAACACTTCCCCTCTTAGAACTTTTGATTTTCCTAGTTTCATGGTCCTCAAATTTTCTCTTTTTATGCAGAACCTCGGGAAAAGGTGCATTGATATGGATATTTTTCAATACCTCCACACACATTTTGGATTGGGAATCTATCTTGGCTTCCAAAAACATTTGTGGGAAATGAATCGGTGGAGTATAGGGAGGAGGAACAACAATAGATGTTTCCTTCTCTACCTTCTCGACAACCTCCCTTTCAAACAACGTCAATGTATTTTTTTGAATCCCTACTCTTTTCTCGTCAGAACTCTTCTCAACCTTATTATTACTCTCTTCAACCTCATTATCACTCTCCTTAGTATTTTTTGATTTGTTTTTCACTACTGGTTGTTACAACATCCACATGCTCCTCAGGTAAGGGTCCTAGAGGATATTGGGAAAGTAGGGAGATTTAATTCTCCAATGCCACGTTATGAGTCGTGAAGGACTCAACCACATTGTTCAGCTGCCCAAGGGTTTCATTATTATGGAGACTTTGTTTTCTGAACTTTTCATTTTGGATAGATTGGGTCTCTACACAGTGCTCTATCATAGATTCTAGCTTATAGTGAGTCAACACCGCATTGAAATCCTCCATTGATGTGTCGAGGATTAAATTATGGGATTCTCGTAGTTCCTCAAAGTGATTTAGCGTCGCATTTTGTGTTTCCACATAGTTCTCCATCATCATGGTTTCTAGCCTAGAGCGAGTTAGTGTCTCAGTGAGATCCTTCATTAATGCGTCGAGAGTGGAATTTTGGTTTTCTTGTGACGCCTCAAAATATTGGGTGTGGTGATTATATAGGAAATTTGGTTAAGGATAAGTTAGCGTCACATTTTAATCCTCAAGTAATGTTTCGAGATCAGATTTATGGGATTCTTGCGACTCCTCAAAATGCTGGGATTGGTAGTTGAGGTAATTTGGGTATAAGTGAGTTAGTGTCGCAGTGAAATCCTCCATTACTATTTCGAGGTCATATTTATGGGCTTCTTGTGATTCCTCAAAATACTGGGAATGAGAGTTGTAGAAAAAATTTGGGTGATACATAGTAATTAAGTTTAGAGTGCCTTAGTCTATACAGTGCAACAACGGAAATAACAATATTGACTGTTGGTCTCCAGCAACGGTGCCAAAAACTTGATGCTTTCACAAGTGCACAGAAATATCAAAGTAATATAAAAGATTGTCGAACCCACATAGACCAATGTCAACCTATTGTAATCTATCGTTGCTTTGTAAAGCTAAGGCTAATGAATGATTAATTTAGGGGAAACTAAGAACTAAAAGTGAAATAAAATAAGATTAAGGAAATACATATGAAAAGAGAGACCGGAATGTGTATTTCACGTACCTTTGGGACTCTGTAACTCATTGTCTTATACTGGTGTTAAAAATGTGTATAGTAGAAAATATTAATTTAAAGACTGAATCTCACACGCTCGTGATTTTGAATAAAACCACATTCCTTAACCATGAGATTTTGCTCTCGCTCGCCCATTTTAATTAAGGAATACGTTTTGAAAACTGAACAAGTTCTAATTAATCCTAAAGCGCTCTCGCTGTGTTTAGAATTAATGCCTAGTTTCTACTATCCGGTACGACCCTCATGCTCTCGCAGTGCCGTCTCGAACCTTAGTTAAGTTCCCACTCTCGTGGCAAAATGGTGTTAAGTAACCTCTCACTCTCGTGACAAAGCTATTTAAATTAAGTTTAAAAACAAAGACCGAAACTGAATTTTCAAACAAGTAATTAAGCCAACTTATTACCGAGTTCCGTCGGAAACGACGATCCTCACATATCGGACTCAAAACTCTTTAGCCATACATACTTAAAGAAACAAACATGTAATTATAATTATTAACCATGAACATAGGCATATATAGATTTGTAATAATAAAATAATATTAAAAGAACAAGAAACTAAAATAATTACAAATAAATAAACCTGGAATAAAACTTGAAGAAAACTTCAATAAAATAAATCTTGAAACTTGAATAGAGCTTTGAAATAATGTCGACAAGATTGATCCAAGCGTTACACAAATTATCGGCCTCCACTAATAATGTGGTAGTTCCTCAATGTGAGAAACTACCACTTTTACATGAGTAATATGCTGCCTAAAAAAATGAAGCGCTTCCGTGTATAAAACTTGGATTCCTCAAAACTAATTTCTAAGATCCTATATATAGAGAAATAAAATGGAAGTTAACATGCGGAAGGTAGTGGAGATCATGGGAAGTTGAAGAAGGTGGAGATAGTGGGAAGTTGGAGACAGTGGAGATAATGTAGATCATGGTCGGAGAAGTTGAGGAAATCATGGGAGCTTCGTTGTGGAAGTGGAGAGAACTTTGTATTTAACACTGAAATTGACTTGTGCCGAGCACCATGCAATGTGTGTCGTGGGGCACACATAATTTCAACTTGTACCGATTGTAACATCATGTGTACCGAGGGGCACACATATTTTGAATGCACGGAGACCGAAACACATGTGTGCCGAGGGGCATACATACACAAATACTGTGGTGACCACCAGGAGGCTGTGACGACCGTCACAGTCCTCTGATGCAGTTTCTTCTGTTTTCTGCTACAAAGTCACACATTTTCTGTCATTTCCTCCTCTTTTCTTATTCGAGCCTTGTGAAATATAAATACCTGAAATGAAATAGAAATATCGGTATAGTAAGATAAAATGGATGAACAACAATATAAAATTGCATGTGAATCAAGTCGAATATACAATATAATTTCATGTTATCATGGTGCAGCGACGATGATGGCTTGAGGGCGGCAAATATGCGACTCCACAGATCTAGGGTTTCAGAAGTTGAAACCTAGATCTCAAACAAGAAGGTGGATTTGCGGCTTCTCCTTCTTGTTTTCTTTCTGCTTCTGTTACCATTTTTCTCCTCCCTCGTTAATTTCTAGAATTAAGTATTTATAGTTTTTTTAGGCTTGATGAATTAGGAAATTATTCAGACGATTTGCCATTATAGTTTAGTGATTGATTCAATTAGAATCAATCTTAGGATTTAATTTGATCTCTTTGTAATTTAGATTAGGATTTTGTAATCTGTTAATGTACTTGGACGTTATCCTATGTAAATCCATTGTAATCAAATAAAAATGTTTTTCAATCTAAGATTTGATTAAAATAATTTTGTAAATATTTGATTTGATTTTGTTACGATTCGTACATTTCTAGAAAATGGGCTTTGGGCATTGTTTAACGAAGAAGGACAACGCCGCCTGAATTAGGGTTTCGAAAACCCTCAGTTGACTTGGTCATTTAAAAATTTGATAATAAAATAATAATAATTATAATAAAACTAAATAGTAATGTTAATAATAACAATAAATAATAACAAATGTAAGTTAATGTTGACTCTAGTCAAAACTTTCTTAACATAATGGGCTCAAACCCTTAATGGGTCGGTATGTAGAAATGATGCAATAGCCATTTTATTAAGCCAAATGTTGAGTTAATCAACAATAACAAGTGAGCTCAATAAAGCTCTTATTGGGCCATACGAAAAACATAACCTGGGCCATTATACCAAAAAATGCACCCTATCTTTTATTATCCAAAAACGAAAGTATATAGACCAGTTTGATAAAGAAAAATGACACAGTACTAAAATATACCTCTCTCCTATTTTTTATAATCAGCCTCTAAAACTTTAATAGACCACCAGATTTTAGTAGTCAGTTCAAAACAATACACTCCTTTTGATTTTAACCATTTATTAAAATAGAACTTAAGACGAATTAAAACAATGTGATAGTAACACTAAGACTTAAATAACATAATCATAGAAATCGATAGGGATAAATTTGAGGTATGATATGTTGTGGTGAATAGGTTGTCGAAGTATGCATATTTCGTGCCATTGAAGCACCCTTAATCTGAGAAGACTTTGGCTGATAAGGAAGTCATTAGGTTACATGGAATCCCAATGTCCATTGTAAGTGATACGGATCCGGTATTTGTTAGAAAATTTTGGCAAGAGATTTTTAAGATGCAAGGCTCGATATATCACCCACAAACAGATGGTGAAACGGAAGTTGTAAACACTTGCTTGGAGAATTTTTTACGTTGTTTTATTGCTGACCAATCGAAGACATGGGTTGTATGGATTCTTTGGCGGAATATTGGTATGATATTGTGTTTCACTCATTTACTAGTACGACACCTTTTGAGGTGGTTTATGGAAGGTCTGTTCTCAAGCTAACTAGATTCCTACCAGGAGAAACTAAGGTTGAAGCGGTGAGAAGAGAATTGGTTGATAGAGACGAATGCTTGCGTCAGTTGAAGTTTCATCTAAACCGGGCTCGTACATGTATGAAGAATCAAGCTGACAAGCACCATACGAATAGAGAAATTATGGTCGGTGACTGGATTTTCCTACCGTTACGACCATATGTGCCACATCATTAATATTTTCATGAGGCAACTTTCAAAATTATCTCCACTTTTGATAAGCTTAATCATACCATCAAAAGTTTAAATCTTAACAAATATAAAAACTTAATCAGAAAGTCACGAGTTCAAATTCTAACTAATACAAAAATAATTTAACTTAATATTAATATATTAACTTTGATTTATATAATTTTGTAAACCTTATAAAAGTTTGTTTAATCACATTACAAAAAATTAAATTCTGATATAAGAGATATATCTTTTTTAAATATCTTGATGACATGGTCAAGATTTAACCTCTTACAACAATTAATACTCTAACTAAGTGTATTCTCTCAAATTTCAAAATTAAATAGATATGCAGATCCAAACACTATATAATAATCTTTTTGTTTTCTTGAAATCATATCAACAAAAATAATAATTGAAACGAATCTCTTTAAGCTCAAAGAGTTTATTATATTTTTTAAGGTAAGCTCATTGCTATACCCTAAATTTTCTCCTATCTTTTTTTCATCTGCATTAACATATCCTGAGTATTTCAGGGTTATCATACTCAGTTATAAATTCATTTATATGTTTGTTGATTCATTCATGTAACTCAAAGTCTATTTACATCCATGAAAAATCAAAGGGTTAACCATATTGACTTTGACCTTTTTTGTGTCATTCACTTACATTTCATTCATTTTTGTTTTTACCTTTTGACTTTTGATCTCATTATCCGCCAAACCTTGATTTTGAGTTATAATTGAGCAAAGGTCTTTCTTTAAAAGTTAAAGTTTTGTTTATTTTTCACCTATTAGGAAAATATAAAAAAGGGAGAGTGAGAAGTTTTATTTTATTGGTGAGTAGAAGTCACCATTTGGGCTACATTTTTAATGTTTGTTTTATTTTGTTTCCAATTCTTGAAGTCTAATTAATATTAGAGTGACGTTGTGAATGTTAGTAAACCAAACATTTTGCAAAAGAGAAACACACTAATGCACAGTTAGAACCGAGGCAACAACTGCAAAAGGTTTTGTATTGTTTCATTTATCTAATAGTACTCCTTCTTTTCACAATAAATATTTCATTTGCATTTTTATCATATCTCAAAATGATTTTCTTTTTAAAATATTAATATAACATTTATTATTTTTTTCTTCAATACTACCCTTATTTACAACACATGCATGTTCAAAAACAAAATTCAACTTAAATAATGTAGAATTTCTTAAACTAACATAAGGTCACACTTAATTTGGTTAGGGAGTTGACTATCTTTTTTTAACATTGCCTTCTTCATGTGTGGAATCTTGTACTTGTGTGAACTTTTAGCTTTCAAATTTTGATCATGCACGATTGTAGCGTCAAAAGTATATGGTTAGACTTTATTGACGGAAAGTACTCAAATGATTTCTCAACTGTGTTAATAAGTTTATCAACAGTTCTAGGAGCCTCTTTATATTGTAAGGATTGAATAAGGTTAAAAAATTCAAGATCTAAAACATTTAAATATGATGAACTCGGAGGTTGACTCATCAAACGAATATCAAATCCATCTTGTGTGGCCGCTTGACAAAATTCATTATCATCATCTTTGACATGCGCTCTTGCATCGTCTTGTTGAATAAAAATAGGATTTTCAATATCTTCTCTTGACCATTTTTCTCTAATAGAGGGTAAAATTTTATCAATCAAATATGATCTTATAACATCTCTTTTTACTTAAATAATTGGTTTTGTCTCTAATTGATCTGACCTGATCAGAAGGTTTGGACCGTCACGGCTGCTCCGAGCTGAAGGCTTTTTGAACGAGGAGGGGGGGGTACCTGCAAGGCACTCCGATGCTTAAGTCAGTGGGAGTACTAGCAGATAATAGAGTTGAGGTTAGAATTGATGATTACCTGACCCTCTGGAAACAGAGGGTATTTATAGCCCCCAGCGCTGGGCCAAGGTTCCTTCATTGGGCCGGGCGGATTTGGCCCAATGGAGGAACTGCCAGGTTCTACGTGGGTAGTGGGGACCAGCACGTGGTCCCCTTCCTGGATATGCTGCATGAAGTGCGGGCGGACGGAGACGCGGTCTTTCCGGAGTATCGTTGGGGCAAGAGGACTAAGTCTGCCCTAGCAAGTTAGCTCGTGATCATGTCGAGCTGCGCAGCACGGTGTCGAGCTCGACGCCAAGACCTCGAGCTGGACGGTGAGTGTCGAGCAGGAAGCCAGGACAGAGCTGGATGGCGTGATGTCGAGCAGGACTTCATCGTAGGGCTGGACACCGAGATGTCGAGGTGGACATCAGGGTGTCGGGCATAGACGTGGCCCCCTTTGCCCAGTGTGGTCCTTAGTGAGTCCCTTTGGACTGGGCCTTAGTAATGCTTTTGGGCCTGTCGGGCCCAGTCCAGAACAGGAGCCCCCCAAGTCGTGGTTCCTTTGCGAGGAGCCAGGACTTGAAATAGTTGTTCCGTCGCTGAGGTCTCGTGCCCGGGATGGAGGCGTGGACCCTCGAGGGGTCTCCTCGTGACGTGCTCGGAGACGTCGTCGGTGGTGGATGCGTGGAGGATCCGTATCGGGCGCATCAGTCGAGCACAGGAGGCATCTTTCGGGAGTTGTGCCGCCACCCTAGGGGGGTAGGGCCATCATTGCGTTGGGTGCAGTGCGTCGAGGAGACGGAGTCCGTGGCTGAACGAGGTGACGTTTGGTATTCCACGTCATCCCTATAAATAGGGTCTTTGGGCCCCATAATACGATTTCCGTTCTCCGTGCTCTCTTCGTTGCAACTCTCAATACTCTCTCCAACCGTGATTTCCCGTCTCAGATTCTTCATTTCTTAGCCAAATTCCAACTTTGATCCAAGTAAGTGATCCATTTCCTTTATTTTCTTGTTTTAGAATGCATGATTCTAGGAAATTGTAGATGTTTTAGGACCGTTAATGTGGGATTAGCCCGGTAAACTCGTGTTCTGCCCGACAGATTTATGTCTAGGGCCGGCAAACGCATACTTGTGGCTGACACATTCTTAGTTTTAGGTGAAAAACTTCAGGGCTGCCCGGGGTCTTCATGATCCTGGGCGCCTGACTCATGCCGGTGCCCGGTATGTTTATGGTCGTGGCCGTGGACTTCATAGTGCGGCTCGCCATGTTCATACCCCGGATCGACGTGCTTGAAGAGTGGCCGCGCAGTTGGTTTGTGGAAGAACACTGGCTTCAGGAGAGTCGGGGAGGCATCCACTTGTGAAAATGGACTTGTGGTAGTGTATGGACGACATGATTATGTCGAGCATAGGGCTTCATGCTCAATCTGATTGGTTTCCCGTGCTCTGCAGGTAACCATGGCGGATGAGCCGAGCTCCTCCGGTCGTCGTGACAGCGAAGAACAGAGTGCCGACGAGTCGGCCAACCTTATAGACACTGTGACCGACCCATCGCTGGAATGGGTGGGCGCCGAGCCTCGGGGGACGGCATCGCTATACAGTCGGGATGACCGACATCCGTTCATCGCTATCGAAGAGGGGCAGGACCAGCCCGACTTTCAACCGAATTTCGAGGTCATGCTGCCTTCGACCACTGCCAGAATTTGTTCGATGTACCCGGACTACAGTTTTGCGATGTACGAGATCGCGTTTAAAGACTTGGGTTTGCGGGTGCCTTTCACAGACTTTGAGACCGGGGTTTTTACGCATTTGGAGCTGGCCCCGTCCCAGCTACACCCTAACTCTCTCGCCTTCATCCGGGCGTTTGAGCTGACGTGCCGCTACTTAAGGATAGGGGCGACCATCCCTCTCTTCTTTAGGGTCTTCCACCTACAGCGCCAGTCCCGAGGAGGGAAGCACAGCTGGGTGTCCTTGAAGCAGTCGAGGAGACTGTTTAGGATGTACATGGATTCTGTGAGGGGGTTCAAGGATAAGTGGTATGTGGTACACCCTATCACTGACTCTGCTGTAGATTCCCTCTTCGAGGAGGAAGGGCCGGTCAGCGATGATGACGGGGAAGCAATGTTGACCGATGACGGGGGCCCCGTGTTAGGACGTCGGGCTAAGTTCCCCGTGTACTGGATGTCCCGACACTTCCAGCATGGAACCGGCTATTTCCATACCGCAGTCGGGGACATGTGCACGGAGGATCAGCGGGCATATGATGCTCTCTGTAACTTTGTCGACAGTTTTCATCCCGCCCAATGGGTTACGCGGGAAGGGAATGATATCCTCGACAAGGATGGTTACCCGACATTCGAGGCTCGCCCGATCGATACCAAGGCGTTGGTGGAATGTTCAACATACAGGCAGGCAGCCTGCCTGTTAGGTTGTTTGTTTGAAATTCTTTACTCGTCATTTATTTACGCGTTTTGCTCGATACTGACTTTTCTTTTACTTCGTGCAGGTACGATGGCCAGCCGACATGAGAGGCTCCTGAAATTGTCAACCGGCCAGAGGCGAAACAAGAAGGTCGTGCCTGCCCCGCAATTGACGAGAATGGGACCACCGCCGAGCACGACCGTTCCTCAGCCGGTGAGGGTGGATTCGACGTCGAGCTCGGGAGCAGCATCGGATCCGGATGTCGAGGAGATTGATGCCAGTGCCATTTTGACCCAGAGGAAAAGGACCCGCGTGGAAGGCGGTTCGAATGTCGGGGAAGATACCGGCCCTGTTCAATCCTTTGCCTTCCCCCCTTGCTTCGAGGAGGAGGGCTTTTTTGAGCGGTTCCCTCCGACCGTGGTCGTTCATGAAGCCGAGGCTATAAAGAGGATGACTAAGGAGGAGAGGAAGTCGCGGTTGGTCGCCAGCGTGGACGGGCTGGTTAAAATGGCTGAAATGGCTCTGGTATTGTCTGAAGACGCAGGGGATGCTGCTCGTGTTGAAGAGCTCGAGCGGGAGAAGGCGGCCTTGACTGCGAGCTCAAGCAAGTTGAAGGTCGCTCTGGAACGCTCCGAGGGGATGTTCCAAGAGCAGACCGTGATACTTGACGCCGAGAGGGAGGCGCTGACCTTGGAAAAGGAGAAGTCGGGGCGGTTGACCGAGGAGGGAGAGTTGCTCCGGACCGACAGGGATCGTTTGGCTGCTGAAGTCGAACGCCTGGGCAAGCAGGTCGAGGAACTGAATGCTGTGCAACAACCCGCCGAAGACGAGCCCGAGGACCTAATGGCTTTGAAGAGTCGGGCTGAGCTTATTGCCCATATCCGGAACCTCGAGGAGGACGCAGTCGGTGCCCTGGAAGACGGGTTCAATTCTGCAGTCGACCAGCTCTCATTGCTAAATCCCGGCCTGGTCACCGAGGGCATCGGGCACACCCATCGGGTTGTCGGTGGCGCGATCATTCCCCCGCCCGACTCTCCCGGCGTCGACAGTGGCGATAATGTGGAAGCTTGATTTGTATTCTTTGGATAGCGGGCCTGCGTGCCTTTGATATTTGAATTTGTATTCTTTGGGCCTGCGTGCCCGTTTATTGCATGTATGAACATCGCCGGCCTTCTTGGTCGGTTTAATATTACTTTGTTGCCTTCGGGCGTTTATACTTTGTTTATTTTGGATTTTCTGCCCTTGTATGAACTCACATGCTTGTATGAATTTAGCTCAAGTCCCGGGCCCGAGGAGTGCCCGTAGGTGGCTCTTGATTTGGCGAGCGACTACGCTCGTCACGATTTGTGTGCAATCTCGGCCCTATTTTGGTTGGCCGGGGTTGCTTAAGTGCTGCGCTCGAGGGGAGAGATTTTCTTTTGACCCTTGTAGATGTCCCGTTATTCTTGATGGAATATCGGGCATTTTGGAGCGAGGTTGCTCAGTCGGGCGTGGAGCCCATAGGGACGATTCGCCCTTGGCGTGAACTGCCCATCGCGAGCTGGGTGTTCTGCCTTATGGGTACGACGACGGTGGTGCTCGGTACAGCTGTCCACGTCGGGCACTATAGATCGTCAACGTCTACCGCGCGATGCCGTGCCATTTTGGTCGTGTGTCGGCCGGTACCTAAGCCTTAAACGAAGTTGGACGTTTTTCCTCGTTGCCCGAGCATGGTCGCTTTTGGTCGAGGGTCCTAAGTGTTGACAGTTTTTAACTGTAGTACTGCTTCAACTTAGCAGCATTCCAGGGTCTTGGTAATGGCTCTCCGTCTAACTGCTCGAGGTAGTACGCCCCGGTACCCGTGGTGCCGTGGACGCGGTAAGGTCCTTCCCAGTTCGCGGCCAACTTCCCTTCGCGGGAGTCCTTCTGGTTTCTGCGTAGTACCAAGCTGCCTATTTCGAACTCGCGCTTGATGACCTTGTCGTTGTGGCGTAGGGCCACTCGTTGTTTTAGGGTTGCTTCGCGCAGGGCAGCCCCCGTTCGGATTTCCTCGACCAGGTCGAGTTCATCCCTTAGTGCTTCGTCATTCATCTCTTCGTCGAGGGGGTCTTCCGTTCGACGTGATGGTTCCATGATTTCGACCGGGATGACGGCTTCAGTACCGTACGTTAGTCGGAATGGTGTTTCACCCGTCGTCGAGTGGGGTGTGGTGCGGTATGCCCACAGGACGCTGTGGAGCTCCTCCACCCATCCCCTTTTGGCTTCGCCGAGTCGACGTTTGAGCCCTCGGAGGATGACTCTGTTCGCGGCTTCGGCTTGCCCGTTGGTCTGAGGGTGCTTGACCGATGTGAAGTGATGTTTGGTCCCCAGTTTGGTGACGAAGTCTCGGAATCCGTGGTCGGTGAACTGGGTGCCGTTGTCGGTCACCAGTGCCTGCGGAATTCCGAACCTGGCGAGCACGTTTCTTTTGTAGAAACGGAGGATGTTGTGTGAGGTGATTTTCGCGAGGGCCTCGGCCTCGATCCATTTTGTGAAGTAATCCACGGCGACGATTAGGAACTTGTTCTGATAGGTCCCTTGCACGAAGGGTCCGAGGATGTCCATGCCCCACCAGGCGAACGGCCATGGGGATGACAATGTGCTCAGCTCGTGTGGGGGAGCGAGGTGCATGTCCCCGTGCTTCTGGCACTTGTCACATTTTTTCACGTGTTCCTTGGCGTCCTGTTGCATCGTCGGCCAGTAGTGTCCTGCTCGGAGGGCCTTCCTCGCCAAGGATTTACCGCCCATATGCTGGGCGTTGATACCTTCGTGTATCTCCCGCAATACGTCGGGGATGGAGGACTCGTCAATGCATTTCAGGAGGGGAATGGAGAATCCCCTTCTGTAAAGTTTCTGTTCGAGAACAACGTAAGAACATGCTCGCCGCTTTATTGTGGCTGCGTCGGCCTGGTTCGTCGGGAGTTCCCCCTTTGTAAGGAAATTATAGACCGGGGTCATCCAAGACGTGGCGTCCCCGATAGCATGAACCTCGACCGTAGTCGAGGGTGGTTCGATGCTCGGTCGTGCCAGGGATTCCTGGATGACGGATTTATTCCCGCCTTTCTTTCGTGTGCTCGCGAGTTTGGACAGTATGTCCGCCCTCGTGTTCTGCTCGCGGGGAACATGAGAGATTTCTGCTCGTACGAACTTTGCCATGTGTTTTTTGACTAAGTTCAAGTACTCAATGAGGTTGTCATTCTTGGCCTGGTAGCTTCCCTGTACTTGGGAAGCGACGAGCTGGGAGTCAGTGTAAATTTGAACTTCGCGGGCTCCTAGGTCCTCGGCTAATCTCAGTCCCGCGAGCAGGGCTTCGTATTCTGCCTGGTTATTTGATGTCGGGAAGGAGAGAACCAAGGAGTGCTCGATTACCACCCCTTCTTCGTTTTCCAGGAGGATCCCTGCGCCGCTTCCAGACGAGCTGGAGGCCCCGTCGACGAAGATGGTCCACTTGTGCTCCTTTCCCGGGAGAATGTCGTTAGAGGTCATCTCGGCGACGAAGTCGGCCAAAGCTTGTGCTTTCAGGGCTTTCCTGCTCTCGTATTGAATGTCGAATTCAGAGAGTTCCAGGGACCACTTAAGCATTCTGCCCGCCATATCCGGCCGACCCAGGAGTTGTCTCACCGGTTGATCGGTTCGCACGACAATGGTGTGTGCTAGAAAGTAGTGTCTGAGCCTCCTCGCAGCGTTGACGAGGGCCAGTGCAACCTTTTCTATCTGTTGATACCTGCTCTCGGGGCCTTGTAAGGCTTTGCTCGTGAAATAAACAGGTTTCTGCCCGTCGGGAGTCTCGCGGACAAGAGCTGCACTGATGGCTTCGTTTGAAACTGCCAAGTATAGGTAAAGCGGCTCGTTGTCATCTGGTCGAGATAGCACGGGTGGTTGAGACAGGCTCTGCTTCAGATGGCGAAGTGCGTGTTCGCACTCTTCGGTCCATTCGAAGGCTGCTTCCTTTCGTAGGAGTTTGAAAAAGGGAAGGGCGTGCTGAGCGGACTTCGCGACGAAGCGTGAAAGTGATGTCAACATGCCGTTCATTATCTGTATCGACTTCTTCGACGTTGGAGTCGGGAGGTCGGCGAATGCTCGGCACTTGTCGGGGTTGGCTTCAATGCCTCGTTCTGTTAGGTAGAATCCGAGGAACTTTCCTGCCTTAACCCCAAATGTGCACTTCTCCGGGTTGAACCTCATTTTGCATTGTCTTGCTTGGGCGAAGACAGTCTTGAGATGAGCTGCGTGATCGGTGTCTGCTCGAGATTTGACGATCATGTCGTCCATATATACCTCGAGCATGTCGCCTATCTGTTTGTTGAACACTTTGTTCATCATGCGTTGGTACGTCGCGCCGGCGTTCTTTAGTCCGAAGGGCATTACGTTGTAGTAATAGTTGCCCGAGCTGGTCATGAACGCCGTGCAGCGTTTGTCGCCCGGAGCCATTGGGATTTGATTGTATCCCGAGTAAGCGTCCATGAACGACAAAGTTTTGTAGCCGGCCGAGTTGTCGACCAGCATATCAATGTTTGGTAGAGGAAAAGCATCCTTCGGGCAAGCCCGATTGAGATCGGTATAATCAACACACATACGCCATTTTCCATTATTCTTTTTGACAAGTACAACATTTGACAGCCAGGTGGAATACCGGGCTTCAGAAATAAAATTTGCCTCTAAGAGGTCTTTTACAGCTTTTTCAGCAGCCTCCGTTTTTTCTGGAGACTGCCTACGCCTACGTTGTACTACTGCCTTGGCGGCTGGATCAATGGCGAGGTGATGACAGGCGACCTCAGGGTCGAGTCCGGGCATCTCTGCGGCGCTCCAGGCGAAGAGATCAGCGTTCTCGCGCAGACAGGCCTTGATTTGCTTCCTGGCCAAGTCGGGGAGGTCTTTGCCGATCTTCACTCCCTTGGTCGGGTCTGCTCCGAGGGGAACGAGTTCGAAATCACCGTCCGGGATAGGTCGGAGGGGGATTTGCTCGCTGCTGGCCGGTTCGTCTTGGTCAAAACGGGCGTCGAGCGCAATGGAGTCGACCTTTGGTGGAGCCTTCTGAACTTCTACCTCAGGAGATGCTCTGTCGGGCTCTTGCTTTGTCTTCTTGATGGGCCTAGTGCTGGGACCCACGTCGACAGTATCCCGACCCCTTGAAGCGGCGTTGAAGCACCGGCGGGCAGCAGCGAGGTCGCCCTGGATGGTGGCTACTCTCCCCCTCTTGGTATAGAACTTCATCTTTAGGTGGACAGTTGAGGGGACCGCTGTCAGTTCCGCCAATGTCGGCCTCCCCAGGATGCAATTGTACAGGGATGGGCAGTCAATGACGAGGAAGCGGACCTTCACCTGTCTTGTAGCAGTTCCTTCCCCGAATGTCACGAGGAGCTCGACATATCCCCAAGGTTTGGACGTCGAGCCGTTGAAGCCTTGAAGGTCCGAACCTATATATGGAGACAGATGGGAGTCGTCCAGTTGTAAGGTTCGGAACAGCTGAGTGTACATCACGTCGACGGAACTCCCTTCGTCGACCAGGATGCGATGCACGTCGAAATTGGCCATCTTTGCCCTTATCAGCAAGGGGATGACTGCGTTCGGTGCTCCGCCGGGGAGCTCTTCCAAGTAGAATGTGATAGGCTCTGATCTTCCCCTCACCATTTCAAAAGTCACAGTTTGAGGAGGGGCTTTGTCGACCAGTTCGTCCAATTTCCTCTTGGCTGAATTGATGGTGAGGTCGCTGAACCCGCCCCCGTTGATGACCATGGCGGAGGGGAAGTATTCCCACCTGCTGTGTGTAGTCAGGGGCTCCTGCAGGAGCTCGGGAAGTTCGAAATCCTCGGGCCTGGTTATCGAGAAGGCGGTCTGGATTAGCACCGACTCGTCAGATGGTCGGGCATCTTCTTCGGGCTCCTTTGCCTCGCGGGCTTCACGACGGGGAGCGTCGTTTCTCCTGTACTGTGCAAGTCTCCCTCCTTTGATGAGGGTTTCAATGGCGTCCTTCAGGTGGACGCAATCTTCTGTCAAGTGACCATGACTCCTATGGTACTGACAGTATTTGTTTTTGTCTACTCCTGGCTTGGCAGGAGCTGGTCGGGGACGCTTGACGCCACCGTCTTTAAAATCTGTGCTTGCACACTCCGCCAGAATACGCTCGCGGGAAGCCGTGAGCGGAGTGTACTCAGTAAACCTGCCCGAGGGGCCCCTTTGTTCCCGGACCTCCCGGGGTCTGTCTTCCTTCCTCTTCTCTCCGGTGCGTCGGGGAGGAGGGTCTTGTCTCGAGCTGCTGCCGTGGTTGCGAGCCCTGGAGTCTCGTGCCCTGTTGGCAGCTTCTCTCTCCTCGTAGTCCATATATGCTCGGGCTTTGTCGAGGAGAGCATCAAAAGTTGCAGGTGGCTCGATGCCTACAGCTTTCCTGAATTCGGTGCCGGGGAGGAGGCCCCTCTCCAGCAAATACCTCTTCATGTGGTCCGCGCAGGGGACCTGTATTGCTTCCCGGTTGAAGCGGTTGATGAATTCCCTCAAGGTCTCATCATGCCTTTGAATGATGGCCTCGAGGGCTGCCTCAGTCTTTGGATGGCGACGAGACGCTGTGAAGGAGCTGATGAACTGGTTCTTCAAGTTCTTCCACGAGGTGATGGAGCCCGGGGCAAGTCCCTTGTACCAGTCCATGGCCGCCTTCCTGAGAGTTGTTGGGAAGAGACGGCACTTGATGGGACCCCCGACATTGTGATAGTGGAGCATGGCTTCGAACCCGTCAATGTGGTCGACTGGGTCCGCCACTCCATCATACTCCTTTAGGTGTGGGGGCTTCTCCATGCCCGGGGGGATAGGTGCGTCCATGATTGCCTGCGACAGGGGACCGCGGGGGTCGTCCTCGTCGCTCCTTTCTGGAGAAAGAGAAAGGGTCCTGTAGTTGTGTCGGGCACGTTGCCCGTGCTGGGATTCCCTCGAACGTGATGTTCGGTGATGGAAGGTCACACGCCCGTCTCTGTTGTGCCTCCGGTCGTGCCCTGGTGGGTCGCGAACGGGCTCTTCGGCAGGAATGACGGGCTGTCTTTCATACTGGGGCCGCCTCTGCTTTGGTGCGGGAGAGGGGCTCCTAGAGTGTTCCCTGTAATGTCTCCGCGGGGGAGTAGGGTGTCGAACTTCTTCGACCAGAGGAAGTGGAGATGGTGGCCTTTGGTGTCTCCTCGGGGGGCGTCGGTCGTTTTCCAGTGCCCTAAGTCTTTCTCCTTGCGCGAACAGGAGATAGTTCGTCTGGTTGATGGCCGCGAACAGTGCCTGAGCCGTGGCATCTGCCCCGGCAGGGGCTTGGACTTCATAGAACCGGGCAGCCTGGCGATAGGCGAGAGCCTCCGGATCGTCTTCGAGTCCTGGAGGAGTTGTCGAGGAAGACGCAGTGTTCCCGTCCCTGCGGGTGGAAGGTCCAGGGGCGGTTGTTACGGGGACGGCATTGTGGCCGGCACCACTGGGATTGTCCAGGTGCCCGTTCTTGTCCGCGGGACCGTTGTTGGCGTCGAGGACGCGAGTGTGTTCTTCGCGAGTTGGAGAAGCCATGACAGTGAATAGATTGAGCTTTGGTCTTTGAAAACTGTTCGTTAGACGGGGAAGCTGTTTCCCACAGACGGCGCCACTGATCTGACCTGATCAGAAGGTTTGGACCGTCACGGCTGCTCCGAGCTGAAGGCTTTTTGAACGAGGAGGGGGGGGTACCTGCAAGGCACTCCGATGCTTAAGTCAGTGGGAGTACTAGCAGATAATAGAGTTGAGGTTAGAATTGATGATTACCTGACCCTCTGGAAACAGAGGGTATTTATAGCCCCCAGTGCTGGGCCAAGGTTCCTTCATTGGGCCGGGCGGATTTGGCCCAATGGAGGAACTGCCAGGTTCTACGTGGGTAGTGGGGACCAGCACGTGGTCCCCTTCCTGGATATGCTGCATGAAGTGCGGGCGGACGGAGACGCGGTCTTTCCGGAGTATCGTTGGGGCAAGAGGACTAAGTTTGCCCTAGCAAGTTAGCTCGTGATCATGTCGAGCTGCGCAGCACGGTGCCGAGCTCGACGCCAAGACCTCGAGCTGGACGGTGAGTGTCGAGCAGGAAGCCAGGACAGAGCTGGATGGCGTGATGTCGAGCAGGACTTCATCGTAGGGCTGGACACCGAGATGTCGAGGTGGACATCAGGGTGTCGGGCATAGACGTGGCCCCCTTTGCCCAGTGTGGTCCTTAGTGAGTCCCTTTGGACTGGGCCTTAGTAATGCTTTTGGGCCTGTCGGGCCCAGTCCAGAACACTAATGTAACAACTTCTCTATTAATACTTATCCTTTTAGCCGGCTCTTTTGTAATAAAAGGAAATATACCAGTTTTTTCAAAAAAAATATCATTTTCTTGCGCATCAAATCGTGGATGAGTTAAGGCAACTAGAAACATAATTTTTGTAATAAAGTTTTTGGTCTTACATTTGCGGATTGGATCTTCTTCATCTGATAACAGGTAGTAATTCTCAGATTTTTTAGTCATCTAGAACCACTTTTCGTCAATATGAATAACATTATACATTCCTTTAAAAATTGGATCATGTGGTATGCTAGCACTATCAAGCATTTGATCGCAATCTTAAGAGTCTATCGAGTTTACTGACTGCAAGTGCAAAGTCTAATTGCGTAGTTAAAAAAGATATCGAACCCACAAGGAATAATAATCAAACTAACGTTATCTAATATTACTATGTAAATCTAAGGCTAATGATTTTTCTTGGGTTCAAGGAAAACGGGAAATAAAAGAAAACGATAACTGAAACTTTAACAAAAATAACGGGACACCGGTATGTAACTCATCATGCTTCGGGGATTTGATAAAATATTGGCGTATAAAAAGTGTCAAAGTACTTTTCAGTAGAAAATATTGATTTAAGAGACTTTATCTCACACTGTCGTGCTATTGGCTCTGACTATACTCTTAAACCGGAATGCTTTGTTGTCGCTCACTCATTTGAATTAAAAGTAATTTTAGGAAATCGATAAGCTCTAATTAATCCTAAAACGCTCTAGCTGTGTTTATGATTAATGCCTAGTTTCTATTGTCCAGTTAAAATCTCAAATTGTGACTCTATTGACCCTAAGCTTTATTTGCTTTTTACTCTCGTACAAAAATCGTTTTAATTTTAGAATTATAAACTATAACCAAAAAAATAGTTTATAAAGATTAACACCAATTATTACGGAATCCCGTCCGGACGAAGTTCTTACATACGAGTATCAAATGGTTTAGCCGGAGATGGTTTTGAACATAAATATATTGATATAATTATTAAACATAAAACAAAACATGATTTTAGAAACAAGAATTAGTTTATTGCTAAGACGTAACAGTACGGGACATGAATACATGCACAATATCGAAACAATCATAAACAATTAAAATATGCAATTAAAATAGAACCTGAAAATTAATGTAAAAACTAGAATAACTTCTGAAATTAACTTCGCGTACAATAACATGAACTGAGATTTTATTATACTGACACTCTTGATATTCAGAGTACAAAATGTAATTAAAAACACTTAAAACTAAAATTGTGATAGTTTCCCGATGTAAAAGAGCTATCACTATTACAGGTAAATTTCTGCTTAAAATCTAAGAACAATACTCTGGATGGAAAACGATGACCACCTCCAACTGTAAGTATGAGTCCCTATTTATAATGCAATTCGTCCCTTGAAAATCTGATGGTCAATGCAAATTTAGGATGGTTGGGTTGAACGAGAAAGACGGGGCCGTGGAGAGAACCAAGAGAAAGGACAGAAAGAAGGGCGTGTGGAGCTTGGTGGTGGGCACCATGTGAGAGAGTGGTCGGCGCCAATCCTTGCTTTATGGCGGGCGGTTAGGGAGAACGTGGCAGGCGCCACCTTTTGAAGCACTTATGGGCCTTGGGTTGTTCTTGCTCATGGGCCTTGTCTCAGACCTTTTTGCAACTTCAATTTTATTTCACTTATTTTTACTTCATTTCTTTTTTTAGCCATGTTTACCCGAGATACCTGAAATAGGACAATAATAACGACATAATAAGACATAAATAAATTAAAACTAGACTAAAATCCATGCGAGTCAAGTCAAATATACGATATAATTTTGCGTTATCAAATTCCCCTATACTTGAACCTTTGCTTGTCCTCAAGAAAATAACCAATATGGTAATCATCCTGAACACGGGCTTGAAACAAAAACACGACAAAACTCAAATCATACGCGGTTGCAAGGCTTGTGTTAGATAGATAGGTATTGAATGTCAACACCAAGGATACCGTAATGACACGAAATCACTATATGCGATCAAAAACTTCCACCCTATGCAAACCAATCCGGATCATTCTATTATAACTCGACCTATTTCTTTTGTTTCGTTTTACCCACTTTCATTCGAGCACAATCACATTAAGCCCTTTATCCGTGCACACTCATAGTAAAAAGACTGGTTAGCGACTATGATCCGTTTTGCTCGGGGTGTTGGTAATTAAATGGTGCTAACTCCATTTTTCCAACTATAGTTGCGGGGGATCGGACCATAATTCGTTCTACCAAGTCCAACATCAACAACCTCTGGACCAACTAAGTTCTCTCTCAATCCTCTCAAACAAGTAAGAGCTTTTCCACTCTCCTCCCTCCCAAGTCTCTCTCACCGGACCTCCACCCTTAACTAACTAGATTCATGCCAGCTCACCGTCCTCTGGCCAGCCCCACCCAATTGCGCTACAGCCCATCTACGCCCCCCCCCTTCTTTCGCACGCTACTAAGCTCCCGCTCGGAGCTCCCTCCGTCTGATTCATTTCCGGCGAGTACCAGTAAGGTCCTCGCTTCGTTTCCAGTCACTTTTCTGTTCTCCAATTCATCCTCTTTGCATTGATTCGGTAACTCCTCTTGATTTTACTTGATTTAAGTGCTTAATTGATTATTTGATTTCAAATTAAGTGCTTATTTGATTTCAAACCAAGAAAGACGCACGGTCTGCTTCCCAATCACTGTTCCACTCAATCCCTGAATAGCCTCGTCAATATTCTTTCTATTATAGAAAGAGCATAATGCATTAAAACATAGCTTATACAGTGAGGCAAAAATAAGACGGGATTAACAATATCGGCAAATGCAATCACAATTATATCGTCTGATGCATTAGTTCACCCTTCACAGAAATTTCCTTCATTATCGTATCCTTATCGATACATGATTCTACAACAAGAAGCGTTTGGCATAATCAAGGATTCCATACACAACTGTTACTTGTCAGCAAGTTGAACAAAGCCACATCCTTTACCGATTGCAATTTCGACAGTGAGATCTCGAGTAATTCCCCTTACCTCTAACTAAATCTCTAAATCTATAAAAATCAACAAAACAATAATCCATAAAAAACCATTCAAAAACAAAGAATCAGACACATGAGAAAAGATTAAAGAAATATTAAAAGCGAAAAATGAAAGATATAAATGAGTGATTTAGGAAAAAACAGTGGAAACATAAATTAACAGAGGAAGTTTCACTGAATGGCTTCTTCCATGTCAAACATGCATAGATTTAGTCAAAAAACTCCTTTTGATTATGTTATTACGTGAATATTCTGCTGAAGTTTGTTGCCATCTCTCTCCTTTGGAAGATGTGGAATGCTAAGTTTTGTTGGTTCAGTTGCTCTCAGTCGCGGGAAGCTGCTAAGTAGATACCCAATCGCAGTTCTAGTAGCCCGTAAATCCTTTTCAACCGTTATAAGAACTTGTTTATAGCAACAAATTCAGGATAGTTATCATGAAGATATCCTGAAGCAATAGAAGTGTCTGGTTAGTGGCTTGTCTAAGCTTTTTCTTAACACGAACATGAGAAATTTTAAGATCATTAGTTTGAGATTCCGCAATTGTCCATAATTATTATTCTCAAGAATCAAATAATTCTTCAAACAATTCAATTTAATTAAATTCAACTTATGAAATAAGCACTTAATATGAAATCAAATAATTAATTAAGCACTTAAATCAAGTAAAATCAAGAGGAGTTACCGAATCAATGTAAAAAGGATGAATCGGAGAACAGAAAAGTGACCGGAAATGAAGGGACGACCGAACGGATGCTCGCCAGAAACGGATCGGACGGAGAAAGCTCCGAGTAGGAGCTCGGTTGTGCGCGGAAGGGGGTCGTGGCCGGGCTGTAGCGCGGTCGGCCGGGCTGGCCGGAGGATAGTGAGTTGGACGGAATCTGGTCTGTCGAGGGTGGAGGTCCGACGAGAGAGACTCCAGAGGGAGGAGAGTGGAAGAGTTCTTACTTGCTTGAGAGAATTGAGAGAGAACTTGAGAGAATTTGAGTGATTTTTGTGAATTATGGAAAAAAGTCCTTTTTGAAATTGAATTGAAACAATTTATATCCAAGCCTTAAGGTTTTGTTTGATAAATGATATAAAAAGAACAAATTCCCTTTGTTTTTTGGTAGTGTAGAATTTTGCTTATTTTTGTGTGCAATCCGAGAAAACCCACAAGGTCATTACTTTCGGCGCATAATCTGGACTCGAGTCCTGAAGCAAAAACATATATGACGAAATTTGTGGCTCTGTGTCAAAAGAATCGTCCTAATACGATGAAAATTGAGAAATTTATGAATTTCATAATAGCGAGAAAATTGAGACAGAAAACCCCTATTTTGGTTGCGCAGCTTTCCACTGTACTGATTTGAGTTGCGAGCCATAAACAGAAGCCTTTGGAGCACAATTCGAACTCGGGACCTGAAGCAAAGTTATAGTTAGCACAATTTGTGATACCATGCTTTGAGAATCGTCTCAAACTGATAAAAATTGAGAGAGCTATAAATTTTTGAATATCGAGAAAACAGTCAACTAAACATCTGTTTTACTGTGGAATTTTCAGGTAATTTGTACTTTCAGAGATCTTCTTCACATAATTGGATTTCGACCCAAACATATGAAATTCAAAGGATGTCAAGACTGATTTAATTCCCAAAGAACCACTGAAAGATAATTTTCCAGTCACAAGTTATGAATTTTTGAACACCCAACAAGTCCAAATTTCAAGGTATTTGCATATTCAGAGATCCTCCTTAAAAAATTAGCTCTCGACTCGAAGATATGAAATGGAGAGGACATAAAGACGAATCCAACGCCAAAAGAACCACTAAAAAATAATTTTCCGGTCAGAAGTTATGAATTTTTTAACATAAACTGCGAAATAAAGATTTTCAGTCGAAACTGCTTCAAACCAACTGAAACGCTCGATTTTCTTTGCAATTCAAAGCATGATGGAACACATGAGATCTTGGAATGATGATGACTTGATGACTCACCGATCTAGAAGCTCAAAAGAATATGCGGAGTGCATTTGAATCTCGAAAACCCAGAGTTTCTGCTTTGCTATACTGCCTGACGGAACACTTGTTTTTGTAGCTTGACGCGGATAAATGTCTAGATTCCGTAACCATGGAATAGATGATATGTTATGCATGAGTATGTTAGAAAAATAACCAAACTATGGTTAAATTGGAGAGGACGAACTTAAAGATAGGAGAACGAGATAATAAATCCAAATACGTGATCTTGATGCATTGTGATGCTATGAGATGATAGAGGGTCTTAGGGGGGGAAATTGGGGTATAACATAAGATGTTGCTTCAAGTATATGTTCTGCATCGACCTTTACTTAGTTTTACCAGTCTCTTAAGCCTTGTATTATGTGAAGATGAGAAAAAGTCCAACAGCTCCACCAAAGAACTCCTAACTTCCTTCTTTTTCTTTGGATTTGACAATACCGACTACAACCACATACGGAGAGGCAAACCCTTGAAATCCTCAAGAAATCTTCACAAAAACATTATTCGCAATAACTATCCTTCTTACAGATCTCACACCCTAAAATGTGAATTAAATCACATAAAATAATGGATGATGCAAGAGGAAGAATATAAAGATATTTCATTTACAATACTCAAACAAGATTCAAAACCCTTTTTGAAATTTGAGAGAAAATGTGTGTTATGGGTTCTAAATTATAAAGTGGATTTGTATGTTATGAACTTTATGAAAGTGGTTTTATAAAATATTTATATATGTGTTGGAGATTAAGAATAAAAATGAGATAAAAATGATATTTGATTCGAGTCACAAGAAAGAAGTATAAGTAGAGTAAATGATTATACAAGATCAAAGAACCAAGAAAAACTACTCCAATGATTCTTATTAAGTTTTTATGAAACGAGTCATGTGATTTTAGTCAATAAAACTTCATATTTGAATCAGATCCAAAGAGCCAAAAGCAAACATATGTTATATGTGTATGATTAGAATCAAACATGTCGGTGATTCAAATCAAACCTATTTGATTCGAGTTATGATCTTCATTATTTCTTTCATTGGAGGCACTGGCACACACTCTTTACTTAGTATTATAATCAAATCTTCGCCGATATATGCCTCTTCCTATCCAACCTCTTAAAGCTACTCATTTCTTTATTTTTTTTAAAAAATTAACCATCAAAAGAAAAAAGAAAAACAAAAAATGTGAGTTGCCTCCTACCTACACTACTTTTAGGTTTAAAGCTTGACTCTAAGCTTTCACCTATTTTTTTATACAATGGGGTTAATACTTGCACCTTCTTGCATTTGTACCATTACTTTTGTTGAAATATTAGATTAGATTTAATATTTAAATATAATTCAAGTTATGTAAGCCCAAGCCCAATTAAGGTTGTATATAATTAGTCATAGTGTGTATCCTTATTTTCTATAATACAATTCAATTGAATAATAGAATTCTTATTTCCTTTATTATTCTTTCTTTCTCTCCTCACTAAAAGTGCCTCACACACTAACAAATTGGAATCCAGAGCTTTCGATTATTGTTCTTGATCGTGTTTTCAAGAACTTCACGTCAAAGATTGTGTTTCCAGGGAAAGTGAATCAATCATTGTGAAGATGGCTAGTGATAAGGGCATTCTGAATTTTCTTCCAATGTTTGACGGTAAAAATTGAATCTGATGGAAAAAACAGATCCAGTCATTGTTTGGCTTCCATGAAACCCTAGAAGTGGTTACTGATGGCATTCACGCGTTGGATGCAGATGAAATTGAAGCACATAAATTTCCTGCAACAAAGTCAAGAAGAAAGATTGCAAAGCTTCTTATTGCATTCAGACGGAGGTCGACGCTGCTAACTTCGACATGATTTCACGTGCTGAAAAGGCGAAGGATACATGGGATATTCTGGTGAAGTATTATGAAGGAGATGAGAAATTCAAGGTTGTCAAGTTACAAACCTTGTGTAACACGGTGGGAGAACTGACTTGGTTGTTTTGCGTTTGACCGCAAATGTTGCGGTTAGCAAGAGTCGCCACCGACTTTTCTTTTATCCAAAAGGAAAGGCTGAAAAGAACAGAAAAGACCTTTAAGATGTTTTCTTGAGTTTGTAGGGTAGATTATAAAAAGGGAAGGTATTAGCACCCTTTTCATCCGTAGTTATCTACGGGATCTTAGTTGCTTGCTAGATCACTTGCTTTTGTTTGAAAATATGCTTTGTGTGGTTTTTTGAAAGTATTTTGAAAAGGCTCCATCGTTTAGGCAAACTTTGCAATGATTCTTGTTTGTAAGAATGTATACAAAGTGTCGATCTTTTGAAAAAAATTTCAAGTTTGAAAGATGTTTTTAGAGTGTTGGTGTTTGTTTTGAAAATAACAAAGATGTTTTGGTTTAAAAATGAGCAAGCAACTAGGAACATTCTATCTACTCAAAAAGTCTTTCTTGTTTATTTCCTCTTTCCTTTGACATTGTTGTCTTACCATTGATTTGGTAAGAAACCCTATCTTTGGATGTAAAAAGGGACGAGCAAGAGTCATCGTATAGCCATGAATAGCAATGTTGTAAGGTATCTTAGCATTTTCTTTAAGGAACTAAGATCATTTTTGAAAGGCAACTTTGATAGCGTCATCGGGGGACTATGATCTTGTATTTTTTATTGCTTTGGCTAAGATACCCCACATGCATAATATGGCCATTTTCAAAAGGCAACAAGTGGTTTTACCCTAAGGGTGTAAGTGTGCAAGTGTATTAATTTACATGCATTGTTTTGTCTTGAATTAGGGTTTTCTAAGCATTAATTTTATCTTTCCATACAAACCCTAATTTACTAGCATTTATATAAAGCATTAAATTGAGGAAAATAAAAATACTAAGCTATTACATCAATAGGGGAGGGGTGTACAAATTTACAAATGGGAAAATTACAAAAAAATTAAATCTAAATAATTATTACAACCATATTGAATATTGTACAACAATTGAATAAATAACAATGTACAAATGCAAATGAAAAAGAAATAATTTTTGTTTGGTTTTTTATGAAAGACGTTTAATCTTAACCTAATTAAGAAATGATTAAGGAAAGTTAAACAAAATTAACTTAAACTAAATAAGAAAAGAAAATAACTAAAAAAGGATTTTTAGGGTTTTATTTATGAAAAGATTCTAAATAATAGAAATAATAGGAAAATTAATTAATTAAAATAAATCTAAGTTCTAAATTAATTTTAATTTACAAGAAAATAATATAATGGTTAAACATAAACCTAAATATTAATTATTAAGAAAGAAACTTATTTATTAAGAAAATGTTTTTGTTCTTTTAGTTTTATAAAAAATAAACTAAATAAAAATGTAAAAATAATAAATAAAATATTTTTTGGGTTTTTATTAATAACAGTAAAAAATAATATTAATAATAATACTAATAATAATATTAATAATCATAAAGGAAAAAGAAATAAAATAAGAAAAAGAAAATAATAATGAAAATATGGGCCAGGGAGGTGTTGAAGCAAAGCAGGGGGAGGTTTGCAAAAAAATGAAGAAGGCCCAAAGCTGGGCCCAGGCGCTGCAAAGAAAGCAAAAAAGTGAAAAAAAGTGTGAAAAATAACAAAAGGCAGCGCGCTGGGTGTTGAACCAACGCCCTTTTGGTTACCAGCGCGATGCCTTACTACTGGGGTGGCTATACATCCGTTGATATAACTGAAATAATAAATACATAACACAAAACAAGTTCCAGAAATTAACTTCATCTTCAACCTCCAGCCATAGCTCCTGTAACTTGCTCATTTCTCAACAACAATAAAATATGCAAACATGAAAGTTGCTCCACTTTTCCATACGAAATCTACCATATAAATATCATGAGCTATAAATCAAAGAAGAATGAGAATTTCTAAAAGTACCAAATTCTGACCTAAATATTTTTAGAGATTCAAACCTAAAATTCTCTAAGCTCAATCAATATAAATGAAATCTATGGATATGTACAGTTTCAGGGTAATGATGTCTACATTTTATCTTCACAAATGTAAGTCTAACAATGCCTAAGTAATGAGATAGAAGTTCAAGAAAAATACCTCAAAACTGGAAATCGTGAAATGCAAATGAGCTTGATTCAAGGTGCTACAATGATCAGGTTAGGTTCCTCAAGTTTCCAGGAAGCTAATGTGTGATACGGTGGGAGAACTGACTTGTGGTTTTGCGTTTGTTTTCGCAAATGTTTCGATTTAGCAAGAGTCGCCACCGACTTTTTATTTTATCCTAAGGAAATGTTAAAAAGCACAGGAAAAAACCTTTGAGATGTTTTCTTGGGTTCGGGGAGTAGATTATAGAAAGGGAAGGTATTAGCACCCTTTCTATCCATGGTTATCCATGGGCTCTTAGTTACTTGCTTAGATCACTTGCTTTGCATTTTCAATTGTTTGAAATGGTGCTTTCAATTGTTTGAAATGGTGCTTTGTGTGTGATTTTGAAAGATGTTTTGAAAAGAGGCCATTTGTTGTGGCAACCTTTGTAATGATCCATGTTTGAATGTATACAAAGGTGTATTTGTCTTTTGAAAAGTTTTCAATGTTTTGAAAGTTTGTTTTTGAAATTGTGTTGTGGAGTGTGTTTTGAAAGGTGGCAAGGATTTGTTTTGCAAGTTTGATCAAGTAACTAAGAGTTGTCTACCCCTAAATTTACTCAAAGATTTTTTTTATGCTTTAACCCTTTTAACAGTATTGTTCCACCATTGTGTTTGGTGGACAATCTTGTGTTAGGATGTTAACGGGACGGGCACGGGTCATCGTTTAGACCATGAATGCAATAGTGCCAAGTGTCTTTGGCAATTTTTCTTTTAAGGGACTTGATCATTTTTAGGCAACTTGAGAAAGCGTCATCGAGGGACTATGATCATTTGATTTGTTTTGTTTTGCCAAAGACACTCAACATGCAACATGGCCCATTTTTGAAGGCAACAAGTGGAGTAACCCTAAGGGTGCAAGTGTGATTGGTGTTGTCCATTTTCATGCTTTTTTGTCTTTGTCTTAGTCAAGCTATTTGTTGGTTGATTTGCATACAAACCCTAAGTCTATCATGGCATAATTTGAAAGCTTTTAAATGCAGAAATTTAAAGTCCTAAATTATTACAACATGATTATGGGGATGGGGGTACAAATGTTTGTATGGGAGGATTTTTGACAAGAAATTAAATCTAAATCTATTACATCCATATTGAATAGACAAATATTAAATTGTACAATATTTAAACAAATATAATAAAAATGCAAAATGTATTATGCACAAAAATGATTTTTTTATATATGTGAAAGTATTTTCAATGTGAAATATAAACAAAAATGAAAAGGTCAATTTTTGGATATTTTTGTTATTTAGGGCAAAACCCTAATTTTTTAATAAATAGCAATTATTTATTAATTATATACAATATTTATATATTTATTTATACAATAAATAAATAAAAGGGAAGTATATTGTAAAAAAGTATTTTTTAGTGTTATGTATTAAATAAAAATAAAATGTATTATTTTCATGTTTTTGTCCTAAATATTTAATAAAATATACAAGTATTCATATTATATATTAATTATACTAAATATATATACAAAAATAAAATATTAATTATTTACAAAAAATGTATTTTTTTAGAAAATGTTTTCAAAATGTAAAGTAGAAATAATAACTGAAAATGAATATATTTTTGTATTATTTTTTAGTGTTTTAAATAAAAGTATATATATTTATTTACATACATATATTAAATAAAACAAATAAATGCCAAATAAATTCAAAAAAAAGGTGGAAAAATATTTTTGATATTTTTGATATTTGAGCAAAAAATAATAAGTCATAATCAAAAAGAAAAAATCAAAAATAGTCAATATATCACACAATGGGCCAAGGGGGTGTAAGTTAAAAAGAGTGTGCAAAGAGTAAAAACAACTCAGGCCCAGCCCAAGTCACCACCTTCTTCAACCTTCAGCCATTCTGTTTGAATTTCGCGCGCCTCCTTGCTCAAACAACAAACTCCTGATTCTTTGACTTTTACACAAAACTCATAACACAAACACTGTAGAGCATCAAATCACGAGTTCAAATATGTAAAAAACTTAACCTAACTCTAAGAAACCAGGGAAAATTTCTTCATCCCCAATTTCTGACCTAATTTTTCTTCAATGTTCATGGCCAAAATTCTCACAGCATACTCAATATAAATGAAAGGTAAATACATGGATGGCTTCAGGGCTATGAGGAGAACATGTTTCATTCACAAACCTAAGCCTAACTCTTCCTATATTCAGAGATAGAAGTTCATGTTTTTACCTATTTCAGCTTGAGTCGTGTACAACAATGGAGGTATCTTCAATGGAGTTTGAGCTTTGGTACAGCTTGCCTGAAGTCCAAGGATGCTTCTCCAACACCTAGCTTGCCTTGAATCACTATGAATCGTGCTATGGAAGTTCACCTGCACAGCTGAAAAATGAAAATGGAAACAGGGGTTAGGGATGTTACAGTTTGTATCTAGGGCTTGGGATAGCTTCAATGGATGGTAGGGAGTGTGTTTGAACAAGCTTTGGCCAAAACGCACGAGCAAACTGAGTTGTGCAACTCAATCTGCAGGGATGCCCTGTTTCTTGCAGAAAAATGGTGTTTTGATGAATGAGGAGGTTTGAGGGGTGGTTGATTCATGTTTTAGGTTAGTTAGGGAGTGTGAAAGATGTTCACAAAGTTTGCTTAGGTTGGTGTTTACAGGAATGAGAGATTGGTGTGAGTTTGCAAGTTTTCTTCTAATGTAAGCAAAGGGATGACAACTTGTGATATAGGCCTGTCCAATGTCCTTAAGCATGTTGCATATCTTTTTCTTGATCAGAGGGATATGTGTACAAATGCTAGCCTCAAAGATCTGGCCCATGCCTCTTGGATTTTGAATTTGACATAAAGCACTACTTTACAAAAATGGCAAAGTTGTTTTTTCTAATTATGAATTAGTTCTTTGTGTAATGACTAAATGCACGAAACAAGACTTGAACACAAAGGTTAAGAATTTAATTATTGAGTGTGAAGAGGTTTAGAGGCCTTCAAACCATCACAAACCCTGCTGACTTGAAAATGCAAATGTTATGAACATGTATTTGGCTATGAACAAAAGTGACTTTTGCCCATCTTTGCAAATTCGATTCTCCCTAACCACAAGGGTGTTTGAGAAGTTCTTGGACAATTTGGAAAGCTTGGAATGTGTACTACAATCCATATTTGTAATTAAAATTGAAAATCCAAGTGGAAGCATGTGAAAAGTGGCCATGAAGTTGGACAAAAATCCTGCCTAGAATAGGTCAAAATTTTCTAAGTTAAAAATGTTTTGCACCCTTATTCCAAAAATCATAACTTGAGCTACAAGCTTCCTTTGAGAAAACTTTGTGAATCAAAGTTATATATTTTGCAATGGACTACAACTTTCATGTTTTGTGTTTTGTTTGAATCCATTTTCATCTTGATGAAAAAATGGGACAAAGTTAGGAAAAAATAAGGAAGTTTCATAACCTAGAAAAATTCTAAGTTATGAAATTTTTTTCATTTTAAACCCTAATTTGCAATTTTGGGTTTCTTGATGAACAAGTTTCATAATTTTACATGTCTTGATGAAAAATGAATCTTGGCACTTGATTTTGACCAAAAAGTCAAAGTTTGACTTTTCAGTATACAGTCAAATTTTGATCAGTTGACTGGAAAATTCATTTGTCAATCCTATGCATTTGGGATCTTTTGAACTTGTTGAATGTGTCAATACAATGCCATTGATTCCTTGAGTCCATATGTGAACTTGGTTTGCCATTGGTTAGGTCAAACAGTCAAAAATTGCCTTTGTGCAGTCAAAACCCTAAAAATGACCATTTTGCCCTTTTGGTGATCTGATCAAATTTCTTGTGGAATTATGATCCAAACTTGACCAAATGGTTCATATGAGTTCATTATGTTGATGTGGGTCAAATTTCATGAGGTTTGACTGTTAATTGGTCACTGTTGACTTTTTCCCCAATACAGCTGATTTCTAGGTCAACTGTCCACTTGACTGGGCAAAGATTGGAATCAAGGCTTGAAACTTGGTATGGATAAACTTATGGGTCCAATATGAAGCATGAAAGTCACTTTGGGCATTATAGATCAAAACATCTTTGTGCAAACTCAAACCCTAATTTGGGTCAACAGTGCAAGGAGGAGTCTTGAGCAGAGCAAACCCTAACTTGATCTTGAACTCCTAGGGTCTTGTGATGAGAAAATGTTGATGAAATGAGAGGGCAAATTTTGGGGTACAACAGTTTCCCCTGTTCAATCTTCTTGCACCTGAAGAGTTAGATTGGCAAGTTTGCCTTTCGCGTCTCGAAGGTAAAAGGAGATTGGACACTAGAGTGCCCTTAAATTTGCACTCGTCAAAGCATGGGTGCCGGAATGGGCTTCGAGATGCCATTTAGAGATGGGATTAAAGATGCCATCTGGAGGGGTGACAGAATCTTGTCGGGGATGGGCTTAAAGATGCCATCTGGAATGTTTGTTGAACTGTAATGTGATAGATCAGAAACATGAGGATCAAAATGGTATCCGTGTCTGAATGCATTTGAACTATATCTGGAGACTAAGTTTGTATGAGCAAAAGAATGGCCTTCGTGCCTGGGGCGTAGCTGGACTGTATCTGAAGTTGAGATTTGTATGAGTAGCAGAATGACTTCCGTGTCTAGAGTGTATCCAAAACGGTAACTGGGATTGAGATCCGTATGAGTAATAGAATGACTTCCGCGTCTGAAGTGTATCTGAGACTGTAACTGGGATCTAAACATGTGACAGAATGACTTCCGTGGCGAATGCACTGGGGAGAATTAAACTGTTGTTGTAAAGGTCAGAATGGTATCCGTGCTTGGAATGCACTGAACCTTGAGGTGGATAAATGAATCTGAATGAGAGATAGAATGGCTGCCGTGTCTGGAGCGTATCTAGTCTGTATCTGATTGCTGTAGTCTGAATGAGTAGTAGAATGACCGCTGTGTCTGGGGTGTATTTGTATTGTATCTGACTTGAAATTATGAATGAGTAATAGAATGACCGCCGTGTCTGGGGTGTATCTGTACTGTATCTGAATAGTTGTTAATGATAGCCTTTTAATCTTATCCTGAAAAGGATGAAATGTTAGCTAAAACACAAAGTTATGCTGCATGATATGTGTGATGCAATATATATGTTATATCAATGTTTATGATATATGAATGTAATGAATGCGCATGTAAGCTGATGAGTTGTATTGCTGAGGATAGATGAATCTTGGATAGCCGGAGATGAGAGAATCTTGACTGTTGCCAGGAAAGATGAATCAATGACTGCTGCAGGGGACTGCAGGAATCTCTGAGTGCTAAAGCTGAGATATCCTTGTTGACTGCTGACTGCTCGGGGAACAAGATCTTCAATTGTTGAGGATTTTAGGACCACTGCTGGGGATTGGAACTCCTTGGTGACTTGTAGGGAATGAGAATTCTGATGATCTCTACTGGGGAGTCCAGGACCTGGGAGGCTCATGATGGAGGAGTAAGACTGAGAATCTTCAATCTGATGGGAAGTATCTCTGTGGGGAGAAGGTTCACTAGTCTGGTTCCGCTGGGGATTGATAGTTGGAAGTTTTAGCTCCACTGGGGATAGGATTTTCAGATTTTTAAGGCTCCACTGGGGATCCTGAAATTTAACTCTGAGGGGAATTGAGTTCTGGAAGGCTCTCTGGTTGGGGGAAATCAGTTTTGAGAAAGCTTTTGTCCTGCTGAGGATCCTGAAGTTTAACTCTGTTTGGGGGATTAAGTTCTGGATTTTGACTTTGTTGAGGAATTTGGAGTTTAATTCTGCTAGGGATTCCTTCTGAAAGGGCATCAAGATATCTATCGGTACCCTTAAACTATATGCAATCATCTTTCTTGGTTTGTAAGGAAAATGACTATGTTCAAATGCATATGCCTATTTAACAAAACATTGGACATTTCTCAAATAAAACATAAGTGTAAAAGAGAAAAAGGAAGACAAAGCAAATTTCTGTATTTGGAAAAGTATTTGTATTAACTTTTTATGAGTATCTTTGTACAAAGGAGACAAGCATCCTAGTAAGAGGATGTTGTCGGAAAAATTGAAAATTTTATACAAAAGAAAGATGGCTATGTGTAACAATTCCATGGGATTCCATTTTGCTATAGCCTTCACAACTCTGAATATCTGTCCATTCAATGCTTCGTCCGCCGATGACTGGATTGCTCAGAAGCTTGGAGCTGGTTGATGAAGAGATTGTTCTTTAAAGTGATCCGACGAGACATAGTCATACGCTTTAATTCCCTAACTTTTGCCTGAATCGCCCTTTCGGGTTTTCGATCCACCGGGAAATCCTTTTTTGCCCAAGCCGCCCTTTTGGGTTTTCGACTTGCCGGGTGTACAAATTTTTTTTGTTTTATCCCTAATTTTTGCCTGAACCGCCCTTTCGGGTTTTCGGTTCACCGGGATGCCCATTTTTTCCCAAGTCTCCCTTTCGGGTTTTCGACTTGTCGGGTTATTTCATGCGTAGTATCTTTTGACTATGTCTGCGTTCGCAGGGTGCGGAAAATCGTCGCCGTCCATGATGGTCAGAATCATTGCACCACCAGAAAAGATGCTCTTGATCACAAATGGTCCTTCATATGTAGGAGTCCATTTGCCCCTGGGATCACTTTGCGGCAAGATAATCCGCTTGATTACGAGATCTCCGACTTGATATACTTGACGTTTGACTTTTTTGTTGAAAGCCTTGATCATCCGTTTTTGATACGTCTGACCATGGCAAACAGCAGCGAGTCGCTTCTCGTTGATTAAATTGAGTTGATCAAGTCAGGTCTGAATCCAATCGTCTTCGTTCAAACCAGCGTCCTTCATAATCCTTAAAGAAGGAATCTGAACTTCCATGGGTAAGACAGCTTCCATGCCATATACCAAAGAAAACGGGGTTGCCCCGGTTGAAGTACATGCCGTGGTACGATATCCATGCAGAGCAAACGGTAACATCTCATGCCAGTCTTTGTAGGTGACTGTCATTTTCTGAATGATCTTCTTAATGTTTTTGTTCGCAGCTTCAACAACACCGTTCATCTTCGGCCGATAGGGAGATGAATTGTGATGATAAATCTTGAACTGTTCGCATAGAGCGGTGATCATAGTATTATTCAGATTTGTACCGTTGTCTGTGATGATCCTGTCGGGGACACCATACCGGCATATGAGATTTTGCTTGATGAAGCGGACAACCACATTTTTTGTAACAGAGGCGAAGGAAGCTGCTTCGACCCATTTGGTAAAATAGTCAATGGCGACCAGAATGAAGCGATGTCCATTGGACGCTGTGGGCTTGATCTCTCCAATCATGTCAATGCCCCACATTGCGAATGGCCAAGGAGCTGTCAGAACGTTGAGAGGAACAAGAGGAATATGAATCTTGTCAGCGTAGACTTGACATTTGTGGCAAGTACGGGAATGTTGATGGCAATCAGCTTCCATGGTAGACCAGTAATAGCCTGCCCTTAGAATCTTCTTAGCTATTGTATGCCCGCTCAAGTGGGTGCCAAATGTACCGCTGTGTATCTCAGTCATGATCAACTCTGCTTCAGCTTTGTCTATGCATCGGAGCAAAACACAATCATGGATGCGTTTATAGAGGATGTCGTTGCTCAGGAAGAACTTGGCAGCAAATTTTCTTAGGAACTTTTTGTCATTTACGGAAGCTCCTTCGGGATATTCTCTAGTCTGGAGATACCTTTTGATTTCGTGAAACCAAGGTTGTTCCACTACTTCTTCGGTATTAATCTCATGACAATGCGCAGGTTCATTCATTCGCTCGATGGTGATTTAGGGAGCCTCGTTATCCCAGTTGAGTTTAAACATGGAAGACATTGTAGCCAGAGCATCTGCTAGCTGATTCTCTTCTCGCGGGAAATGCTCGAAGGTGATTTGCTCGAAATGAGGTAACAATGTCAGGACATGTTCTTTGTATGGGATAAGATTAGGATGTTTGGTATCCCACTCTCCTTTGATTTGACTGATAACCAAATCCGAGTCCCCAAATACGATCAAAGATTTGATCCCCAAGTCTATAGCAGCCTTGAGACCAAAGATGCAAGCTTCATATTCGGCCCTGTTGTTGGTACAGCTGAAACAAAGTCAGGCCGTGAAAGGTGTATGGCAACCTTCCGGGGAAATGAGTACCGCACCGATACCGTTTCCAAGTGCATTTGAAGCACCATCAAAGTACAGGGTCCATCGGGATCCTTTTTCAGGTCCGTCATACGGTCTGTTACCTTCAATGTTGTCCAAAGTCATGATGTCCTCGTCCGGGAAGTCGAATCTCATGGATTGATAATCTTCGATAGCTAGATGAGCTAGATGGTCAGCTAGTACACTCCCCTTTATAGCTTTTTGGGTAGTATACTAGATTTCATACTCAGTCAGGATCATTTGCCATCTAGCGATTCTTCCAGATAAAGCAGGCTTCTCGAAGATATACTTGATAGGGTCCATTTTGGAAATCAACAGAGTGGTATGAGTCAACATATACTGCCTTAGTCGGAGAGCAGCCCATACCAAAGTGCAGCAAGTTTTCTCGAGCAGTGAGTAGCGAGTCTCACAGTCGGTAAACTTTTTGCTAAGGTAATAAATGGCATGCTCTTTTCGACCAGACTCGTCATGCTGGCCCAGTACGCACCCCATTGAGTTATCCAACATGGTCAGATACATGATCAACGGTCTTCCTTCGACGGGTGGCATCAGAATAGGAGGTTCTAGCAAATACTCCTTGATCTTATCGAAAGCAGCTTGGCAATCGTCGTTCCATTCGACTACCTGATCTTTCTTCAGTAGTTTGAAAATTGGCTCACAGGTAGACGTCAGATGAGAGATGAATCTGGCAATATAGTTCAAGCGCCCCAAGAACCCTCTAACCTCCTTTTCAGTACGGGGGGCAGGCATTTCTTGTATAGCCTTTACTTTTGCTGGATCGACCTCAATGCCTTTGTTGCTGACAATAAATCCTAGAAGTTTACCAGACCTAACTCCAAAAGTGCACTTACTTGGATTCAGCCTGAGTTTGTACTCCTTCAACCTGGCAAACAGCTTTTCCAGATGTTCAAGGTGTTCCTCCTCTGTTTGTGATCGAGCTATCATGTCGTCTACGTAAACTTCGATCTCATGATGTATCATATCATGAAACAAAGCCACCATGGCGCGCTGATAAGTTGCCCCTGCGTTCTTCAGTCCGAACGGCATCACCTTGTAGTTGAAGGTACCCCATTGTGTAACAAAGGTTGTTTTCTCCATGTCCTCGGGGGCCATTTTGATCTGGTTGTAGCCCGAGAATCCGTCCATGAAGGAAAACACCTTATGCTGAGCTGTGTTGTCAATCAAAATGTCAATATGCGGTAGCGGAAAATCATCTTTAGGGCTAGCCCTGTTCAAATCCCGGTAGTCCACACACATTCTGACCTTGCCGTCTTTCTTAGGTACTGGCACGATGTTAGCAACCCATTGTGGATAGGATGTAACAGCCATAAAGCCAGCGTTGAATTGCTTCATTACTTCCGTTTTAATCTTCTCAGACATGTCGGGCCTCATTCGGCGTACTTTTTGCTTGATCGGTGGACAATCCTCTCTTGTAGGGAGGTGGTGAACCACGATGTCTGTGTCTAAACCCGACATGTCTTCATAAGACCAGGCGAAGATTTCGAAGTATTCATTCAACAGATGTATTAAGCGCTCCTTGACACTTGGTTCCAAATTGGCACCCACTTGTACTTCTTTCCTGTCTTCCTCTGTTCCTAAGTTGATTGTTTCCAACAACTCTTCATGAGGTAAGATGGCCCTCTCTTCTTGTTGTAGAAGTCTGGCTAGCTCTCCGGGTACTTCACAATCTTCGTCATCTTCATACTCAGCCTGATTGACCAAATCTTCAGAGTTATTGAAGGACATAGCAGAATAGTCACCCATAGAATCCAGAGTGGATGGGTACCTGCATTTGTGAGTGTGGGTGTGTGTAAGGGATAGCCATCCTTAAACAAACAAAAATGCAAAAGGAAAGAAAATGAACACAGCAGTTTATAAATGAAAGACGTCCAATGATTCATTAAACATGGCATATGAATATGAAGAGAATCAAAACCCTTACAAATGGACCTACATGCCCCGGGCAAGGCATGAGGTGAAAAAGTAGTGTGCAAATTGTTTAAAAGTAATTATTACAGACCAACAGGGAATGTTCGAAAGATAAGTTATTGATTAATGAAAGTAATGGGGACGAAGTCTTTCGCCTCCCAGTTGTGCAGTCCCCCTTCGATGGTTGGGAAGATCCAATCTTCAATGTTGGCCTCTTCGTCTTCGTCTTCCAAAGCATTGATTCCATGAGGAGAAATCTTGATGGGTGTCCTTTCAATTTTTGAGCGACGCATAGCTTTTTGCCCTGCAGCGGTAAATCCCAACCCAAACTTGTCTGTCTTGTGGGGAAAGTCAGGCAACTGACCCCATGTTGAGCTCTTCCCCTACTTCATTGCAGCCTTTGCGTCTTTCAGAGATGCCATCCTGGCCACCTGCTTGGGCTCCTCAGCTATTGCCTTTGCTAATGCAACCTCGGGAGCAATTTCCTCGAAGTGTTGGAATGGTGTTTCAATGAATTCACCCTCCACCTCTACATACCGAAAGGAGTTCAGGTGACTGATCATATATTACTCCTCACCGTGTATAGTTATGATCTTTCCTTTGACAGGGTATTTCAGCATCTGATGCAGGGAGGAAGTGACTGCCCCAGCATTATGTATCCATGGTCTCCCTAGCAAGCAAGAGTATGACGGACGGATGTCCATCACATAGAAAGTTGAGTGGAATACTTCAGTGTCCACTTTGATGGGAATGTCGACCTCCCCATGCACCATTCTTTTAGACCCGTCAAAGTCCCTGACAATGATATTACTTGGTTTCAGCTCCAAGCCTTCACAATCCAATCGGTCCAGAGCTTTCTTAGGCAGCACGTTCAGAGAAGAACCAGTGTCGACCAAAACATGGGCAAGAGTAGTTCCTCGGCATTCAACTGACACATGCAATGCGTCATTGTGCTTTCTTCCTTTCGGGGTCAGGTCAGCATCAGAGAAACCCAGGCCGTTGTCAGCAGTAAGGCTGGCTACACAATCCTGGAATTGATCGGCCGAGGTTTCCTGGGGAACATGGGCTGTCTTCAGAAATCTTATCAAGGCCTTGGCATGAGCCTCCGATTAAAGCAGCAAAGCTAACATGGAGATCTTCGAGGGTGTTTGCCCCAGTTGCTCCACCACGTCATAATCACTCTTCTTAATTATTTTCAGAATCTCCTCCATTTCTTTCTTAGAGGTTTCGGGGATAACCAATGGCTGAGCCCTCGTCCTGACGAGCTCATCTTGGATCCCTTTCCCCTTATCAGCAGAAGTAGGAGGGACAACTACAGGAGTAACAGCTTCTTCAATCAACGGAGTTCTTGCAGAAAGTTTTATCGGTGCAGGAGTAACCTTGGCAGCAGCTGAGGGTCCAAAGATTGCCTTTGGAGGGGCAATCTCTGGAGAGAAAATTCTCCCACTTCGGGTAATCTTGCTCGTACCGGCAATGTTTCCAATGTCGGCATCTTCTTCGTCAGAGCTCTCTTCAGTTATCTCAACTTGTTTAACACCATGGTAGTAGATTTCTCCACCATAATTCCATGGTATTGATTTGTCAGATTTGTAGGGGACAGGCCCTGGCATGGTTATTTTCAGAGGAACAATCTTCGTAGCGGATGTAATCTTAACAGGCTTTTTAGGGACCTTGGAAAGATTGGTGGAAATGGTGATTATTGAAACATCTTTGATAGGGGTTGGAGTAGCAGGAATCTTTTCGAAAAGAATTTGTTGGCTGTCCATTAGGCCTTGGATGCCTATCTTCAGCAATGGACAGTCAATTGGTAGGGAGGAACAACAGTAGCAGTCTTCTTTACATCCTGGGAAAATCCCAGCTTTCAACAGATTCAACTTGATTGTCAGTAATGGAGTTACCAGATCATCAACAGCAGAAACATACAGATCTTCTTCAACGGCATGAACATGATGGCCATGTTTTGGCATCAGAGCGGATATTACGTTCGGCTTCTCGGGGGCGTCGAACTCAACCTCTTTTGCATCTATCAAGTCTTGAATTTTATTCTTTAGCGCCCAACAATTGTTGGTGTCATGTCCGGCGCTATCATAATGGTAGGCACATTTGGCATTGGCATGATAGTATGGAGATGTGGTGTTAGGGTTTTTTGGTGCCTCCTTTAAACCAGTCAGATTCAACTTCAACAAATGGGGAAGAACTTGTGCAGACGTCATATTGATGCGGGTGAACTGCCGTTGTGGCCGCTCTACCCGTTGCTGGTTAGATCTAGGCTGATTGGTACGAGGCGATCATTTGACAAATTTTGAATCATCACGGCCTCCGCAGTCGGCCGGCGCTCAGTTCTCCCCAATCCCTTTTGAGAGTACACGACAGCTTCCTCCTTCTTGGCTGGAAATGGTTTTTTAACAGTTGTAGATGCAAAGGCATCCCTTTGAATCTTCCCACTCTTAATACCAGCTTCCACCCGCTCGCCAGTCAGAATCAATTCAGTAAACCCTGCAGAAGAGCTCCCGATCAAATGGTTGAAGAATGGGCCAGATAGGGTCCCTAAGAACATATCAACTAGTTCCCTATCAGAAAGAGGTGGCTGCACTCTTCCGGCCAAGTCGCGCCATTTCTGGGCGTATTCTTTGAATCCCTCATTTGAGGCCATTCCCATACTTTGTAGCTGAGTACGGGTTGGCGCCAAGTCAGTGTTATATTGATACTGACGATAAAAGGCAGCTGCCAAGTCTTCCCAGTTATGCACTTCTGACCTCTCAAGCTGGTAAAACCAGTCTAGCTGTGTACCGGACAAACTGTCCTGAAAGAAGTGTACCCAAAGATTTCTGTCGGATGTATGAGGTTGGATTCTTCTGACATGTGACCTTAGGTGCATTTTCGGGCAAGACAGCCCGTCATATTTTGCAAAAATTGGCACCTTAAACTTTGGAGGGATCACAATTCCAGCAATCAATCCCAATTCTTCAAAATCTAACCCAGGAACCCTTTGCAGCTCCATAGCTTCCAGTCTATCCTCCAGGTTTTTGTATTTGTCGTCCGCTGGCGGGTATTGCTGCTCTGAGTAGTCTTCATCTTCCTCAACCTCTTCCTCTTCAGCTTCGGACTCAGAAGGTAGTGCAGCTCCTTTTCCCTTATCGGTTCCCTCATCAGATGCAGAGGGGAATTCAAGAACTCTCCTAGCTTCATTCTCAAATCTTCTTCCCAGTGTAGCTACCCCAACAGTACTTTTAGATCCTCCTGACCCTTTGCCAAGGTCATTAGGAGCTGTTGAAACTGTGAGTTTTGTGACTGCAGATCTTTGACCGTCTGTTTGAGATCCATCTTACTGAAATAAACAGCAGAAAGATAAGGAAACCTGGTGTGAAGACCTGCTTATGCATATGATGAATGATATGTTTATTCATGCAATGCATTCAAGGATTTAGAAATTCAAAATTGTTGCAAACAAAAAGAACACACGTCATATTAATAAGAAGAAATTTTGTCAATACATAAATGCCCCATGGGACAAATATTACAAAAACTTCTTAAGGTAAAAAGACGTTGCGCATCCTCTTTGGTGCGATGTAAGTGTTGAGGGTCTCCTCCTCGTGAAGTCGGCGGGTAAGCTCCAAAACCTTCTTCTCACTGGCGTAGAAGCTGGCTTCAAAAGTATTCCGCTCTTCCTTGAGTTGGATCCAACTCTTCTGCATCTCCTCCCATGATGTTGGCATGTCAGGATATAGGATGGTGTAGGGAACCTCTCCTTCCTTAACAGGCTCTTTAATCAAAGGGAGAATGTGAGGGTAAGGCATCATAAGACTCTGGGCGCGGGTTCGTACCCACTTGAGATAAGGCTCAAGAGGGATGGAGTTCTTGTGCCCCAGTGTCTTGCTATCTACCTTGTTAGGCATCCTCCAAGCTCTGATGAATCTTTGGCAAAGTCCTTGCGCATCGTTGTCGAAGTCAAAAACTAGGTCAGGAATCAGCATGTCATGAGGCCCATCCCTCCGTGCATATCCAAATTGTCTCAAAGCTAGACAAGGGTTGTAGGTAATGCCCCCTCTAATGCCAAGTAATTGAACATTAGGGAACTCACCACAATGATCGACGATGATGACATTTTCTCTGGACCGAGAACACCAATGTACATCAGAGTGTGTGAGGGCCATAAACCGTTGTGACCACCTTAAGCCTTGTTCATTCTTCAAAACAGATTGTGGAAGGTGAGAAATAAACCACCTAGCAAGGAGAGGAGTATAACACATGAGAACACCTCTCTTTCTCATTGTTCGTGTGTAAAATGAGTGGAGGATGTCCCCAAGCATTGTAGGTATGGGATTCCTGGATAGGAAAATCTTGACAGCATTGACATCTATAAGTTGGTCAGGATTTGGGAACAAGACCAACCCATAAATAAGGAGTGCCACAATTTCTTCAAAAGCTTGTAGATCCAAGGAGTTCCAACACTCTTGTGCCTTCTCAAACAAGAATTTTGCCAAGAAGCCCTTGATACCACTTCTAGTCTCCCAATGCCCATTGATGTCAGATGGTTGCAAGTGTAGTGCTTGAGCAACATCTTCAGGCTTTGGTTCTTTTTCCATACCGTTGTAGGGTAGTTGATTAAGAATAGGAATTCTCAGGAGTTGGGAAAATTCCTCCAAAGTAGGCACCAATTGATAGTCGGGGAATGTGAAACAGTGGTGAAGGGGGTCAAAGAATTGGAACAACACTTTCACCATGTCTTCTTCAATGCTAGTGTTGACTAGGATGAGAAGTCTACCATGCCTTTCACTGAAGAGAGAGCTTTCTGGAATTCTGGATGTGAGCTCCTTGAGTTGAGGAGGGATTCTCACAAGGTTGACTTGGATAGTTTTCCTGCGAAGAATTTCCATGACCTACAAAACAAGAACAAAGATGAAGATCCAAACCCTTGAAATGGTTAGTGGATGCATATGATGCTTTATGATGTTCATGATGTATGCACAAACATATGTACAAGCAAGTCACACAAAACCCTAGTTTCAGGCTTGCATGAGGTTTCATAGGTAAGTACCCTCTTGAGTGTAGTTGGCTTAAAAACCTGTCCTATAAATAGTAACCAGGTTCTAAGGAGCTCAATATCATTGAATTGTTTTCTATGTTCATTGTTTTGGTTTAGCCACTTAACTAGCGACCAAAATATTCCAAGAAAACAACCCTTAATGAGTGTAGTATCGAGTATCTACCAACTTCGGACTGCACCAAAGCCGGTCATCTCACTACCCCTAATAAAAGGCCAAGATGGTCAAGTAAGGTTCTAGGTCATTAGTGCTTAGTGACATCACTCAGCGGCCCCGTACTCTCCTTGATTGAACTCAAGGGTTACCGGTACTCACAAATATGTCGCACTAATATAGCTATTGCTTCAACCGTGTCGGTATACCCCACACAGTTTCCACAACGTATTGCTATCTATGAATGTTTCCCAAATCCGGGTGTAGGATTCCAAGCCCACACAAGAGAACCAAAATGTGAAGCAATCAAAGCAAACAATTAGTCATGCAAAAGGGTGATCTAAGCCCTAAGGTTACTCCATTTTTAATTCAATCCCCAGCAGAGTCGCCATTTCTGTGATACGGTGGGAGAACTGACTTGTGGTTTTGCGTTTGTTTTCGCAAATGTTTCGGTTTAGCAAGAGTCGCCACCGACTTTTTATTTTATCCTAAGGAAAGGTTAAAAAGCACAGGAAAAAACCTTTGAGATGTTTTCTTGGGTTCGGGGAGTAGATTATAGAAAGGGAAGGTATTAGCACCCATTCTATCCATGGTTATCCATGGGCTCTTAGTTACTTGCTTAGATCACTTGCTTTGCATTTTCAATTGTTTGAAATGGTGCTTTCAATTGTTTGAAATGGTGCTTTGTGTGTGATTTTGAAAGATGTTTTGAAAAGAGGCCATTTGTTGTGGCAACCTTTGTAATGATCCATGTTTGAATGTATACAAAGGTGTATTTGTCTTTTGAAAAGTTTTCAATGTTTTGAAAGTTTGTTTTTGAAATTGTGTTGTGCAGTGTGTTTTGAAAGGTGGCAAGGATTTGTTTTGCAAGTTTGATCAAGTAACTAAGAGTTGTCTACCCCTAAATTTACTCAAAGATTTTTTTTATGTTTTAACCCTTTTAACAGTATTGTTCCACCATTGTGTTTGGTGGACAATCTTGTGTTAGGATGTTAACGGGACGGGCACGGGTCATCGTTTAGACCATGAATGCAATAGTGCCAAGTGTCTTTGGCAATTTTTCTTTTAAGGGACTTGATCATTTTTAGGCAACTTGAGAAAGCGTCATTGAGGGACTATGATCATTTGATTTGTTTTGTTTTGCCAAAGACACTCAACATGCAACATGGACCATTTTTGAAGGCAACAAGTGGAGTAACCCTAAGGGTGCAAGTGTGATTGGTGTTGTCCATTTTCATGCTTTTTTGTCTTTGTCTTAGTCAAGCTATTTGTTGGTTGATTTGCATACAAACCCTAAGTCTATCATGGCATAATTTGAAAGCTTTTAAATACGGAAATTTAAAGTCCTAAATTATTACAACATGATTATGGGGATGGGGGTACAAATGTTTGTATGGGGGGATTTTTGACAAGAAATTAAATCTAAATCTATTACATCCATATTGAATAGACAAATATTAAATTGTACAATATTTAAACAAATATAATAAAAATGCAAAATATATTATGCACAAAAATAATTTTTTATATATGTGAAAGTATTTTCAATGTGAAATATAAACAAAAATGAAAAGGTCAATTTTTGGATATTTTTGTTATTTAGGGCAAAACCCTAATTTTTGAATAAATAACAATTATTTATTAATTATATACAATATTTATATATTTATTTATACAAAAAATAAATAAAAGGGAAGTATATTGTAAAAAAGTATTTTTTAGTGTTATGTATTAAATAAAAATAAAATGTATTATTTTCATGTTTTTGTCCTAAATATTTAATAAAATATACAAGTATTCATATTATATATTAATTATACTAAATATATATACAAAAATAAAATATTAATTATTTACAAAAATGTATTTTTTTAGAAAATGTTTTCAAAATGTAAAATAGAAATAATAACTGAAAATGAATATATTTTTGTATTATTTTTTAGTGTTTTAAATAAAAGTATATATATATTTATTTACATACATATATTAAATAAAACAAATAAATGCCAAATAAATTCAAAAAAAAGGTGGAAAAATATTTTTGATATTTTTTTAAATTTGAGCAAAAAATAAGAAGTCAGAATCAAAAAGAAAAAAAATCAAAAATAGTCAATATATCACACAATGGGCCAAGGGGGTGTAAGTTAAAAAAGAGTGTGCAAAGAGTAAAAACAACTCAGGCCCAGCCCAAGTCACCACCTTCTTCAACCTCCAGCCATTCTGTTTGAATTTCATGCGTCTCCTTGCTCAAACAACAAACTCCTGATTCTTTGACTTTTACACAAAACTCATAACACAAACATTGTAGAGCATCAAATCACGAGTTCAAATATGTAAAAAACTTAACCTAACTCTAAGAAACCAGGGAGAATTTATTCATCCCCAATTTCTGACCTAATTTTTCTTCAATGTTCATGGCCAAAATTCTCACAGCATACTCAATATAAATGAAAAGTAAATACATGGATGGCTTCAGGGCTATGAGGAGAACATGTTTCATTCACAAACCTAAGCCTAACTCTTCCTATATTGAGAGATAAAAGTTCATGTTTTTACCTGTTTCAGCTTGAGTCGTGTACAACAATGGAGGTATCTTCAATGGAGTTTGAGCTTTGGTACAGCTTGCCTGAAGTCCAAGGATGCTTCTCCAACACCTAGCTTGCCTTGAATCACTATGAATCGTGCTATGGAAGTTCACCTGCACAGCTGAAAAATGAAAATGGCAACAGGGGTTAGGGATGTTACAGTTTGTATCTAGGGCTTGGGATAGCTTCAATGGATGGTAGGGAGTGTGTTTGAACAAGCTTTGGCCAAAATGCACGAGCAAACTGAGTTGTGCAACTCAATCTGCAGGGATGCCCTGTTTCTTGCATAAAAATGGTGTTTTGATGAATGAGGAGGTTTGAGGGGTGGTTGATTCGTGTTTTAGGTTAGTTAGGGAGTGTGAAAGATGTTCACAAAGTTTGCTTAGGTTGGTTTTTACAGGAATGAGATATTGGTGTGAGTTTGCAAGTTTTCTTCTAATGTAAGCAAAGGGATGGCAACTTGTGATATAGTCATGTCCAATGTCCTTAAGCATGCTGCATATCTTGTTCTTGATCATAGGGATTTGTGTACAAATGCTAGCCTCAAAGATCTGGCCCATGCCTCTTGGATTTTAAATTTGACATAAAGCACTACTTTACAAAAATGGCAAAGTTGCTTTTTCTAATTATGGATTAGTTCTTTGTGTAATGACTAAATGCACAAAACAAGACTTGAACACAAAGGTTAAGCATTTAATTATTGAGTGTGAAGAGGTTTAGAGGCCTGCAAACCATCACAAACCTTGCTGACTTGAAAATGCAAATGTTATGAACATGTATTTGGCTATGAACAAAAGTGACTTTTGTCCATCTTTGCAAATTCGATTCTCCCTAACCACAAGGGTGTTTAAGAAGTTCTTGGATAATTTGGAAATCTTGGAATGTGTACTACAATCCATCTTTGTAATGAAAATTGAAACTCCAAGTGGAAGCATGTGAAAAGTGGCCATGAAGTTGGACAAAAATCCTGCCTAGAATAGGTCAAAATTTTCTAAGTTAAAAATGTTTTGCACCCTTATTCCAAAAATCATAACTTGAGCTACAAGCTTCCTTTGAGAAAACTTTGTGAATCAAAGTTATAGATTTTGCAATGGAATACAACTTTCATGTTTTGAGTTTTGTTTGAATCCATTTTCATCTTGATGAAAAAATGGGACAAAGTTAGGAAAAAATAAGGAAGTTTCATAACCTAGAAAAATTCTAAGTTATGAAATTTTCTCATTTTAAACCCTAATTTGCAATTTTGGGTTTCTTGATGAACAAGTTTCATAATTTGACATGTCTTGATGAAAAATGAATCTTGGCACTTGATTTTGACCAAAAAGTCAAAGTTTGACTTTTCAGTATACAGTCAAATTTTGATCAGTTGACTGGAAAATTCATCTGTCAATCCTATGCATTTGGGATCTTTTGAACTTTTTGAATGTGTCAAGACAATGCCATTGAGTCCATATGTGAACTTGGTTTGCCATTGGTTAGGTCAAACAGTCAAAAATTGCCTTTGTGCAGTCAAAACCCTAAAAATGACCATTTTGCCCTTTTGGTGATCTGATCAAATTTCTTGTGGAATTGTGATCCAAACTTGACCAAATGGTTCATATGAGTTCATTATGTTGATGTGGGTCAAATTTCATGAGGTTTGACGGTTAATTGGTCATTGTTGACTTTTTCCCCAATACAGCTGATTTCTAGGTCAACTGTCCACTTGACTAGGCAAAGATTGGAATCAAGGCTTGAAACTTGGTATGGATAAACTTGTGGGTCCAATATGAAGCATGAAAGTCACTTTGGGCATTTTAGGTCAAAACATCTTTGTGCAAACTCAAACCCTAATTTGGGTCAACAGTGCAAGGAGGAGTCTTGAGCAGAGCAAACCCTAACTTGATCTTGAACTCCAAGGGTCTTGTGATGAGAAAATGTTGATGAAATGAGTGGGCAAATTTTGGGGTACAACATAATGCAATGATTAGCTTGAGCAATATATGGCTGAAATAGTCTGGAGAAGTCAACTTGCAGAGCTCTATTTTTGGTTATGGAGGTTGATGGAGATGGAGTTACATTTATGAAACAGGGTCATGGATATGTTATATTTGATGTGTAGGAGCTTTGTGATTGATTAGGAAAGAAAACACACGAGGGAAATGAGAGATATAAGTTTAAGGTCAGAACTGTGCATTGATGGAGTTTTTTGTGCAAATTATGGATTTAGGGAGTTTTGGTGTGTTTCAGAGTGCTTCAACCCGTGCCTTAGCTTGCAAATAATGTCTTATTTATAAGCAAAAGGTTTTGTGTGCTACCACAAGTCAGAATTTGAATTTACATGTTTAAGCTCAACATGTGATTTTTTGACAAAATAAGTTTCCATGCCTTTTGTACTTGTTATTGTAGGATGGTTGGACTTTAAACAAGCTTGCTTCTGACTTTGTGGATGGAAATGGTGACTTTCTCTCTAAAATGGCAAAATGCTTTGGACAATGCTTGAATCAATTGGACAATTGATCAATCAGTTGTGTAAACATTAAACTAAGGAGTGACAGACAAGTTTAAGGCCTTCAAAGTGAATATTATGCAGCATGGCTATGGATTTGGTTCATTGTGCATCACAAATTTTGCCTTGCAAAACAACTTGAAACCCTAACTTCTGACCTTCGATTCTCCTTGCTCACAAATGATCTCAAGGAGTTCTTTGACTTTTTATAAAGCTTGTAATGTGATATAAAACCCCTCTTTAAATCACTTTTTCAAAATCCAAATGGAACTATGTGAAACTTGGCTCTGAAGTTAGATCAAAATCCTGACAAAAATGCTCAAAATTTCACTAAGTGTTTTAGTTTCATGACCATGATTTCATGGATTAATAACTTGAGATCCTAGCATTTTTAGGAGGAGTTGTGTAAAGAAATGTTTTATATCTCATTGAGATCTACAACTTTCATGTTGGAAGTTTCTTTTGAATCATCTTGCATCATGGTGAAAAATTGGCTCAAAGTTGTGAAAAAATATGAAGTTTTCAACACTTAGAAAAATTTCTAAGTTTGGAAACTTTGACTTTTCAAAATGAAATCTTGAATTTTTTATTTCTTGATGAACAAGTTTCATATTTTTACATGTTTTGATGAATTGTGATCTTTGACACTTGATTTTGACCAAAAAGTAAAAGTTTGACTTTTCAGTGTGTAGTTGACTTTTGATCAGTTGACTGAAAATCAAATGTCAATCAATTGATCTTGAGGGATGTTTTGAGTCATACCATTAGGTCAAAATGATGCATTTGAAACCTTGAGATCATGTCTCAAACCAAATAACCATTTGCTAGGTCAAAAATCAGAAATTGCCCTTTCTGAGTCATAACCCTAATTTTGACCATTTTGCCCTTTTGATGATCTGATCAAATTTCTTGAGGAATTGTGGTCCAAACTTGACCAAATGACATATAGGAGTTCACAATGTTGATATGGATAAAAAATTATGAAGTTTGACTGTAAATTGACCACAATTGACTTTTTCCCTAATATAGTTGATTTTTAGGTCAATTGATCAATTGACTGAGCAAAAATGTGATCCAAGACTTGAAACTTTACATGAGAAATTTTGAAGGTCCATAATGATCCATGAAAGTCATATGAGGCATTAAGATTTCAATTATCCTTGTGCAATCTCAAACCCTAATTTCAGCCATTAATGCTTAAGGAGGTATCTTGAGCTAATTAACCATAGTGTAGTCTTGAACCAAAGGAGATCTTGTGAGAAAATACTTGATAAATGAGAGGGAAAATTTTGGGGTACAACAGCTTCCCTTGTTCAATCTTCTTAAACCTGAAGAGTTAGATTGGCGGATCTGCCATTCGTGACTTAAAGGTGGAAGATGATTGGATACTAGAGTGCCCAGAAATTTGCACTCGAAGATGGATTGTGAATGGGCTTATAGATGCCATTTGGAGGAATGATGGAGATTTTCCAGAGATGGGCTTGTAGATGCCATCCAAGGGTGATTGTTAACAGAAAATGGACTAAGTATGAACTTGATTTCAATTAGAAACGAATCAGAATAAATCATTTGAGCAATTTATCTGAAACTAGCAGAAGTCTTGTATGTTATTTGATTGGGAAGAATAAGAATAAATCTTGGAGCGATTCATCTGAACCAGAAATGTTCATTTGGAACGTATCAAGATAAACCGTGGAGAGGTTTAGACTGAACCAAAAGAGGTCTTGAATATTCTTTAACTAGAGAGAATTAGAGTAGATTTTTGAACGATTTATCTGAAACAGAGAAAGTGCCTGCTAGGAAAGAATCAGAACAAATCGTTGGGGGATTTATATGAACCAGCAGGGATCTGGAGAATAATCAGAATAAATCATTGAGAGATTTATCCAAACCAGAGAAAACTTATGCGGGAAAGAATCAGAATAAACTGTTGAGGGATTTAAACTGAACCGGCATGGATCTGGAGAAGAATCAGAATAAATCGTTGAGAGATTTATCTGAACTAGAGGAAACGTCTATGGGAAAGAATCAGAATAAACCATTGAGAGATTTAAACAGAACCGGCAGGGATCTGGAGAAGAATTAAAATAAATTGTTGAGAGATTTATCTGAACCAGAGAAGACGTCTGCGGGAAAGAATCAGAATAAATTGTTGAGAGGTTTAAACTGCACCGACAGGGATCTGGAGAAGAATTAGAATAAATCATTGAGAGATTTATCTAAACCAGAGAAGACGTCTGTGGGAAAGAATCAGAATAAACTGTTGAGAGATTTATCTGAACCAGAGAAGACGTATACGGGAAAGAATCAGAATAAACCGTTGAGAGGTTTAAACTGAACCAACATGGATCTGAAGGAAATATCTGTTATGTAGATGGTCGACCAGTCCTTTCTCGGGAATTGATCTATAATTGACTTGTTGAAAATTTGACGATAATTTTCTGTTGATTGATTTTTCCTGAAAAGGTGAAAGGTTAGTTTCATGCAATGCCATGATGTATGAAATGCATGGTACAATGTTGTTTCTCAAAATAAATGAGATCGTGTTGTATGCATTTGTGATGTCAATGCTATGACGTATGGATGTAATGTATGGACTCGTTAATTGTTATGGCGCAGTGTTGCTGGAGTTGGGGAAAATAAATCCCTGAGTACCCCTGGGAATGTAAGTCTTCATATTTTGAAGTTGAAGTGTTGATGTATGAGTTTCCATTTATTAGAGAAATAAACTCTGTTGTGTAAGGGAAGCATCGTGCATTTCTTGTGGACCTCGTGAAATCCTGCTGGGGAATCTTGGGAAACTGGGCGACTTTCACTGGGGAACCTTTGGAGCGGTAACCAGAAGTTTTGTTCCATCGGGGATGCGAGAGCACTTGATACCATTAGGCTGCATACTGGAGATATGTTAGTGATCCTGTAGTGGGATCTCCCAGCTTTCGCTTTTGCTGGAAAAAGTATCTGCGGGGAATTTTGTGGAATAGTCTAAAGATATTATCCTATTTCTTAAAGCCATTAGTGATTGTCTTTCTATTTTCTGTTCCTCTTTTTTTTGTTCATTTGTAAACAGTAGTTATGTTCAAATGCATATGTTCAAAAATAATCATTGGACGTTTTCGCAAACAAAGCACGGAAATAAAAAAGAAAAACAAATAGTTTTACACTTTCAAAGGGATATCCTTGTATGTACTTGAATAAGTATTTTTGTAAAACGAGACGAACATTCTAGTAAGAGAATGTCATCGTAGAAAATGAAAATTGATACAAAGAAAAGATAGCTATGTGAAATAATCCCATGGGGTTCCCATTCTGCTATAGCCTTCATGTCTCCGAGCACCTCGCCCACTTGCTGCTTTGTCCAAAGCTGATTGGATTGATTAGAACCATTTGAGTTTGTCAGTCGATGCTAAAGGTTGTCTGTAAGGTGATCCAACGGGACATAGTCATACACTTTAATTCCCTAACTTTTTCCTGGACCGTCCTTTCAGGTTTTCAGTCCACCGGGATACCCTTTTTTGCCCAAGCCGCCCTTTCGGGTTTTCAGCTTGCCGGGTGTACAAATTTTTTTGTTTTATCCCTAATTTTTTCCTGAACCCTTTTGGTTCGCCGGGATGCCCTAATTTTTTCCTAGGCCAATCGACCTAGCAGGTCTTTATTCATGCGTAGTATCTTTTGACTATGTTCGTGTTCACAGTGTGCGGAAGGTCGTCTCCATCCATAGTGGTTAAGATCATTGCTCTACCAGAGAATATTCTTTTGATCACAAATGGTCCCTCGTATGTAGGAGTCCATTTTCCCCTGGGATCACCTTGTGGAAATATGATACATTTGATTACCAAATCACCAACCTGATATACCTGACGTTTGACCTTCTTGTTAAAAGCTTTAATCATATGTTTTTGGTACATCTGACCATGACAGACAACCATAAGCCTCTTCTCATAAATCAAATTCAACTGGTCGAGTCGAGTTTGAATCCAATCATCGTCATTTAGCCCTACATCCTTTATGATCCTCAGAGAAGGTATTTGGACTTCAATTGGTAGAACAACTTCAATGTCGTATACCAAGGAGAAAGGAGTTGCGCGCTCCATGGTATGGAAACCGTGGAGAGCGAATGGTAACATCTCATGCCAGTCCTTGTAAGTCACTGTCATTTTTTGTATGATCTTCTTGGTGTTTTTATTTGCGGCTTCGACAACACCATTCATCTTTGGCCGGTAAGGAGAAGAATTATGGTGATGGATCTTGAATTACGTGCATAGTGCGGTGATCATAGTATTGTTGAGATTCATACCATTGTCTCTGATGATTCTTTCTGGGATACCGTACCGAAAGATGAGATTCTGTTTGATGAATCAGGCCACAACATTCTTGGTAATGGAAGCGAAAGAAGTTGCCTCAACCCACTTTGTGAAGTATTCAATGGCCACCAAGATGAAGCATGTCCATTAGAAGTTATAGGTTTAAATTCTCCAATCATATCGATGCCCCACATAGCGAATGGCCAGGGAGTAGTCAGGACGTTTAGAGGAACTGGAGGCACATGTACTTTGTCAACATAGACCTGACACTTGTGACGGGTTCGTGAATGCTGATAGAAATCTGCTTCCATAATAGACCAGTAGTACCCCGCTCGTAGGATCTTTTTAGATATCGTGTGCCCACTAGAATGGGTGCCAAAAGTGCCTTCATGTAGATCAACCATGATCTTGTCTTCCTCGACCTTGTCTATGCAACGAAGCAAAGTAGATTCGTGGTTACGTTTGTAGAGAATGCCATTACTGAAGAAGAACTTAGCAGAGAATATTCTCAAGAACTTATTATCATTTACTGAAGCTCCCTCCGAATACTCTTGGGCCTCGAGATACCTATTGACTTCATGGAACCAAGGCTTGTCCGTTACTTCTTCAGTATAGATCTCGTGATAGTATGCTGGTTCATCCATCCGCTCAATGGTGATCTGGGGAGTCTCGTTACCCCACTTGAGTTTAAACATGGATGACATAGTGGCTAGCGCGTCTGCTAGTTGATTTTCCTCTCGTGGAAAATGATCAAAGGTGATTTCCTCGAAATATGGGATTAATGTTAACACATGTTCTTTGTAGAGGATGAGATTAGGGTGCTTCATGTCCCATTCTCCTTTGATCTGACTGATGACTAAGGCTGAATCTCCAAATACACTTAAGGACTTGATTCCCAAATCTATGGCAGCTTTGAGACCCATAATACACGCTTCATATTGTGCCATATTATTGGTGTAGTTGAAACAAATTCTTGCAGTGAAGGGAGTATGACATCCTTCAGAGGATATGACCACGACACCTATTCCATTTCCGAGTGCGTTGGAGGCTCCGTCAAAAACCACGGTCCATCAGGATCCTTGTTCAGGTCCGTCATATGGTCTGAGTTCTTCACAATTGTTTACCATCATGATGTCTTCATCTGGGAACTCGAATTTCATGGACTGATAGTCATCCACAACCTGATGAGCAAGGTAATTGGCTAGCACACTACCCTTTATTGCTTTTTGGGCAGTGTATTGAATTTCATATTCAGTCAGGATCATCCGCCATCTTGCTATTATCCCAGAGAGGGCAGGCTTCTCGAATATGTATTTAATTGGATCCATCTTGGATATCATTAATGTAGTATGGGTCAACATATACTGTCTTAGCCGACGAGCATCCCATGCCAGAGTGCAGCAAGTTTTCTCGAGCAGTGAATATCTGGTTTCACAGTCGGTAAACTTTTTGCTCAGGTAGTATATTGCGTGCTCTTTTCGGCTAGACTCGTCATGCTGCCCCAACACACACCCCATTGAATGTTCTAAGACCGTTAGATACATGATAAAAGGTCTTGCTCGACTGGAGGCATCAAAATATGAGGCTCTTGAAGGTATTCTTTGATCTTGTCGAAGGCAGTTTGGCATTCATCATTCCATCTGACTACTTGATCTTTCTTCAGTAATTTGAAGATTGGTTCACAAGTAGCGGTTAGGTGAGAAATGAATCTGGTGATGTAGTTTAGCCGTCCTAAGAATCCTCTGACTTCCTTCTCGGTGCGAGGAGCATGCATTTCTTGTATTGCTTTCACCTTGGTAGGGTCCACTTCGATACCTTTACCGCTGACAATGAAGCCTAAGAGTTCATTGGACCTCACCCCAAATGTGCATTTATTCGGGTTCAACCTTAGCTTGTATTTCTTTAGCCTTTCAAACAGTTTCTGCAAATGGTCAAGATGTTCCTCTTTAGTTTGAGATCTGGCTATCATGTCGTCCATATAGACCTCTATTTCGTGATGGACCATGCTGTGAAATAGAGCTGCCATGGCGCGCTAATAAGTTACCCCAGCGTTTTTCAACCCGAATGGCATAAGCTTGTAACAGAAAGTGCCCCACTGTGTGGTGAAGGTCGTTTTCTCCATGTCCTCAGGTGCCATTTTGATTTTTTTGTAGCCTGAGAAACCATCCATAAATGAGAACAATTCATCTTGTGCGGTATTTTCAACCAGAATATCGATATGAGGAAGTGGGAAATCATCCTTAGGGCTTGCCCTATTGAAATCTCGGTAATCTACACACATGCGTACTTTACATTCTTTTTTAGGAACTGGAACAACATTGGCGACCCATTGTGGATAGGAGGTGACGGCTAAGAATCTGGCGTTGAATTGTTTCATGACTTCAGTCTTGATCTTCTCTAACATGTCTGGCCGCATGCGACTGACTTTCTATTTTACCCGAGGGCAGTCTTCTTTTGTTGGTAGACGATGGACCACGATATCAGCATCAAGTCCTGGCATGTCTTTGTATGACCAAGCAAATACCTCAACATAGTCATGTAGTAAATGAGTTAAGCGCTTATTGACACTCGGTTCTAGATTGGCACCTACCCTGACTTCTTTCTTGTCCTCTTCGGTACCTAAATTAACTGTGTCAATCGGTTCTTCGTGGGGTTGTATGGTCCTTTCTTCTTGTTATAGTAACCTGGCTAGTTCCCCTGGCACTTCACAATCTTCCTCACCTTCGTCTTCGGCTTGGTAGATCGGATTTTCAAAGTCACAATAGGCCATAGCAGAATCGTTACCCATGGGATCTTGAGTGGATGTGGATCTGCATTTTGATATGTGAGTGTGTGTAAGAGCATAACTATCATTGAAAAAATAAACATGTAGAAAAAAGAAAGAAAAAAAAATAAAGAGCGTAAAGTTTGCATGCAAAAACGTCCATGATTCATTGATGACATATGAAAATGTAGTAACAACCCATACAAATGGACCGTTGTGCCTCGGGTAAGACACAAGGTTTTAAAAGTCTCAAATGTTTAATTATTACAAGTCCGACAAAAATTTCAAGACAATTATTGTTGGATAAAATTAATTGGGACAAAATATTTGGCTTCCCAATTGTCGAGTCCTCCGTTGATAGTTGGGAAAATCCATTATTCCAGGTCACATTCGTCATCACTATCCTCCACTGTGTTGACTCCATGGTTGCTGATCCGCAAAGGTGGTCCCTCGGGACGAGCACGACGAACAGCTTTCTGGGCTCCTGAAGTAAAACCCAAACCAAATTTGTCATACTTGTAGGGGATATCTGGGAGTTGGCCCCAAATAGTACACCCACCTTCTTCGACTACCGCCTTGGCATCTTTCAGAGAAGCCATCTTTAGCGGAGGTCTGGTAATCTTCGGGACTTGGGAAACAGTCTTGGTTGCTGCCACTGTTTGTGGGACTTCCACGAAATGCTGACACGGAGTTTCGATGAATTCACCATCCATTTTCACGTATCTGAAGGAGTTCAGGTGACTGGCCATATATTCCTCCTCTCCATGGACAGTGATGATTTTTCCCTTGGTTGGGTATTTCAACATCTGATGTAATGTAGAGGTGACGGCACAAGTGTCATGAATCCAAGGTCGGCCCAATAAATAGGAATACGAGGGGAGAATATCCATTACATAGAAAGTTGAATCGAAGGTCTGAGTTCCAACTTTTATGGGGATGTCCACCTCCCCATGCACCATTCTCTTTGAACCGTTGAAGGCCCTTACCACTATATTGATGGGTTTTAAGGTCAAACCTTCACAGTCTAGTCTATCCAGAGCCTTCTTAGGCAGCACATTCAAAGATGAACCAGTATCAACCAGGACATGGGCCAAAGTTGTTCCCCTGCATTCGACAGAGACATGCAACGCCTCATTGTGTTTTCTTCCCTCTAGGTGTAATATCATCATCAGAAAAGCCCAAACCATGATCAGTGGTCAAATTGGCCACACAGACTTGGAATTGGTCAGCAGAGGTTTCCTGTGGCACATGGGCAGTTTTAATAAATTTCACCAAGGCCTTCGCATGAGCCTCAGAGCACAACAATAAAGTTAGCATAGAGATCTTTGAAGGGGTCTTCCCTAGCTGTTCGACTACATTGTAGTCGATTCTCTTTATAATTTTCAAAATTTCTTCCATCTCCTTCTTGGAGGCCTCTGGGATAGATAGTGATTGCGCCTTCATTCGGACAAGTTCAACCAAAATGCCTTTGCCCCGAGTCTCGGTCGACATTGTGATAGGGGTGTCAGTAGGGATAACCATAGGAACTGTAGTAGTAGTGTCAACAAGAACAAAAGCAGGGATGATCACATGATCGGTAACAACTTTCGAAGGAGCAATCTCAGGAGAGAAAACTCTTCCACTCCTGGTTATTTTGCTGGTTTCCACAATGTTGCTGATGTCGAGGTCAGCCTTCTCAAAAATCGAGTCTTCATCAGCCAGCCAATCTTGTTTGACGCTGTGGTAGTAGACATCACCCCCATAGTTCCAGGGGACAGTTTTATCTGAGGAGTACGGGATCAATCCTGGCATAGTAATTATCAGTGGAGTCACCTTAGGAACAGATGTAATCCTAATGGGTCTTTTGGTGGAGACCCTGGAAGGATTGGCGCAAATGGTTGCTATTGAAACATCCTTGTAAGAAATGGTTGGAACGGGAGTCTTTTCAAAAAAAATCTCTTTGTCATCCATCAGGCGTTGGACACCTGCTTTCAATAAATGATAACCAGTTGGTAGGGATAAAGAGAGGTGACAGCCCGGAAATAAACCGGCCTTCAACAGGTTCCTCTTGATGGTCAGGAGAGGAGTAACAAGTTCATCAACAACAGTAACAAACACATCATCTTCAACAGCATTAGCATCACGGCCATGCTTGGGCATAAGAGCGGTGATAACATTTGGGGTCTCAAGAGCATCAAATTCAATTTCTTTTGCCTCGAGAAGGTTTTGCACCTTATTTTTCAAAGCCCAACAGTTGTTGGTATCATGGCCCGAACTTTCTGAATGGTAAGCACAACGAGCATTAGGGTTACAATGAGGAGAGGCGGTGTTGGGATTCTTCGGGGCTTCTTTCAAAGTTACCAGATTAGATTTCAACAAATATGGCAGGACTTGAGACAGCGTCATATTTATCCGGGTAAATTGTCTTACCGGTCTTTCTGTACTAGGCTGGTTATTCCTTTGTTGAGTAGCTGCAGGCTTAGGGATCATGATGGCCCCTACCGTTGGACGGTGTTCAGTTCTGTCCTGATTCCTTTCAGGGTACACAACACCAACCTCTTTCTTCCCAATGAAAGGTTTTCTCATGGCACTGGAGGATGTGTCCTTTTGGATCTTCCCACTCTTAATCCCACCTTCCACTCTCTCCCCGGTCAAGATTAATTCAGTGAAGCCAGCTGAGGAGCTTCCAATTAGATGATTAAAGAAAGGACCGGGAAGGGTACCCAGAAACATGTCTACTAGATCTCTGTCAGACAGGGGAGGCTGGACTCTTCCTGCTAAGTCCCTCCTCTTCTGAGCATAGTGTTTGAAACCCTCGCTCGAACCCATAGCCAGAGTTTGGAGTTGAGTACGGGTAGGAGCAAGGTATGTGTTGTACTGATACTCTTTATAAAAAGAAGCGGCCAGGTCTTCCCAATTATGGATATTTTCCCTCTCTAGTTGATATAACCAATATAGCTGAGTCCCAGATAGACTATCCTGAAAGAAGTGGACCCACAAATCTCTGTCAGCAGTGTGAGGCTGTATCTTCCTCATATAAGATCGAAGGTGAATCTTGGGACACAAAACCCCGTCATACTTAGCAAACACTAGTGCCTTGAACTTTGGTGTAATAACAATCCCAGACACCAAACCCAGCTCTTCAAAGTCCATCTCGGGCACTTTCTGAATCTCCATTGCACTTAGACACTCTTCCAGATGTTTGTACTTCTCATCAGCTAGAGGATATTGTTCCTCAGAGTAAACATCCTATTCTTCCTCTTCAGATTCTGGATGGTCAATCACTTCCTTGTTTTTCCCTTCTTGATTAAACTTTTCACCTGATGATGTTGCAAAGTCTATGGGCCTTCTGGATGGCCCTGGGAACCTTCTTCCCAGATTCAAAACACTGATCGATTTCTTTGATTTTTTCTTCTTTTCTTTGGTCAGTAGAGTTTTCAAATCCTCTTGTACTTTTTCCAAAGTCAAGAACATTTGTTGAAACTGAGCGTTCTGCGCCTGGAGATATTTTACTGTCTGCTCAAGATCCATCTCACTGAAATAAACAGTAGAAAGATAAGGATACCTGTTGTAAGAAACCTGTTTATGTTATGATGAATGGAGATGCATATGCAATGATTTCAAGGAATTTAGAGATTTAAATTTGTTTTAGACAAAAAAGGAACACACGTCATATTAATAAATCAAAGTTTGAGTACATCATGCCTCTTTGGGCTTACAAAGAAATACAGAAACTCTAAGATAAAAAAGCTGAATGCATCCTCTTTGGTGCGATGTAGGCGTTCAGACTCCGCTCTTCATGAAGCTGCTTGGTGAGTTCCAGAACCTTCTTCTCGCTGGCGTAGAATTGGGCCTCGAAAGTGTCTCGCTCTCCCTTAAGCTGTATCAAATCCCGTTGCAAGTCTTCGAGAGAGGTGGGCATGTCAGGATGAAGGATAGTGTATGGGACATCTCTTTCCACAACAGGTTCTATGATAACTAGGAGAATGGAAGGATAAGGCATCACAAGTTTCTGAGCATGAGTTCGCACCCATTTGAGATAAGGCTCAAGAGGGATGGAATTCTTGTGCCCCAATGTCTTGCTATCTACCTTGTTCAACATCCTCCAAGCTCGGATAAACCTCTGGTGGTAACCTTGATCGTCATTCTCGTAGTCAAATACCAACCCTTGAATAAGCATCTCATGTGGGCCATCCCTTCGAGCGTAACCAAACTATCGTAAGGCCAAGCAAGGGTTGTAAGTGATACCTCCTCTAATGCCAAGTAAAGGGACATTAGGGAATTCTCCACAATGGTCGACGATAGTAACATTCTCCACAGATCGGGAACACCAATGAATGTCTGAATGTCTGAGAGTCATCAACCTATGTGACCACCTTGAACCTTGCTCGTTCTTCAATACAGATTGGGGAAGATGCGAAATAAACCATCTTTCCAATAGAGGAGTAAAACACATAAGAATACATATTTTCCTCATAGTGCGAGTGTGAAAAGAATGTAGGATGTCTCCTAACAAAGTAGGCACCGGGTTACGAGACATGAAGATTTTGACGGTGTTCACATCTATGAGTTGGTCAGTATTTGGAGACAAGACCATCCCATAGATGAGAAGGGCCACAATTTCCTCAAAAGCTTGTAAATCCAAAGAGTTCCAACAGTCTTGAGCTTTCTCAAACAAGAACTTGGCTAAGAAACCTTTGACACCACTCCTTGTTTCCCAATTAGTTGTGACATCAGATTGTTGCAAGTGTAGGGCTTGAGAAATCTCGTCTAGTTTTGGATCTCTTTCCGTACCGTTGAACGGTAGTTGATTGAGAATGGGAATCCTCAAGAGTTGGGAGAATTCTTCCAAAGTTGGCACAAGTTAATAATCAGAAAATGTGAAGCAATGGTGTAGAGGAACAAAGAATTGGAAGATCACCTTCATCATATCTTTATCTGTGTTGGAGGTAACCAAATTTAGGAGGAGACCATGTCTTTTGGTAAATGGAGAATTTTCAGGAACCCTTGATGCTAACTCTTTAAGCTGAGGAGGGATCCTTACGAGATTGACTTGAAAGGTTTTCCTGCGAATATAATCCATGTCCTACAAAATAAAACAAAGATAAATCCAAAAATCCTTAAAATGGTTAGTGAGTATGAGTATAATGTTATAATGTTTATGATGTTATGTACAAGTAAATATATACAAATAAAACAAACAAGTCCTTAGGTTTAGGCTTGCATGGAGTCTCATATGTAAGTTCCCTCTTTAAGTTTAGTTGGCTCAAACCTGTCCTAGTAATAGTAATCGGGTTCTAAGGGAGCTCAATATAATTGGTTTGTTTTCTTGGGCATTGGTTCAACGCAAGCTTCATTGGTTTGACTATAAATTGACCACAGTTGACTTTTTCCCCAATACAACTGATTTTTAGGTCAAGTGATCAATTGACTGAGCAAAAATGTGATCCAAGACTTGAAACTTGACAAGAGCAATTTTGAAGGTCCATAGTGATCCATGAAATTCTTATGAGGAATTAAGAGTTCAATTATCCTTGTGCAATCTCAAACCCTAATTTCAGCCATTAATGCTTAAGGAGGTTTCTTGAGCTAACTAACCCTAGTGCAGTCTTGAACCAAAGGAGATCTTGTGAGAAAATACTTGATAAATGAGAGGGAAAATTTTGGGGTACAACACCTTGCACCAACAGTATGAGTTATTATCGATGGGAGAATATGTATCGAATGTTTAGAAACGCGTCCATCTCATGAAAGGTTATGGTGAAATCATAACTGATAAGATGATAGTTGATAAGGTAATGAGAACATTGACCTCTTACTTCGATAACATTACCATAGCTATTCAAGAATCCAACAATCTTGAAACCCTAAAAGTTAAAGATTTGGTTGGTTCGTTAGTGGCACATGAGATGAGGATTATCGAAAGGAAAGGAGTTCAATACTCGATACAAGCACTTCAAGCTCAATCATGGAAAAGGAATGGTGGTTCCAAAAAGTTCAAAAGCAATGTCAACAAGACTCAGGGAAAGAAGTCTTGGTCGAACCCTCACAAGCATCAGGTCGGAGACAGAGCTTCTGAATCCTCGAAAAGAGGAGGAGGAAACTATCAAAAGGACAAAGAAGATAAAAATCGTGTGCAGTGCTATAACTATGAAAAGTTGGGTCAAGTAGGCAAGAATTGTTGGTACATAAAAGATAAGGGATCAACATGCAAGGACATATGACTAGTTGAAAGAAGTGGTTGGCCGATTTTGACGAGTCGGAGAAGAGCAAGGTAAAACTTGCTGATAATAGTTTATTATAAGTAGAAGGTACTTGCAACATAGTCTTTCAAATGAGTAATGGAGGGAAAGTTATAATCAAAGATGTGCTCTATGTACCCAGAATGAAGTGCAACTTGCTAAGTGTTTGACAACTAGTCGAAAAAAGTTTCTCAAATGTCATGAAAGATGGAGTTTTAAAATTGTTCGACACCAAAAACAATTTGGTCTTATAATCTCCTCTGTCGAAGAACAGGGCGTTTAAGATTATGATCAGTTCGACTGAAGTACAATGTCTAAAAAATGTTATCGACCACAAGGATAATTGGTTATGGCATTTGAGGTTTGGAAATTTTGAAATTTTGATCACTCAATCAGCTAATTACTCAATATATGTATCTGTTATCCCAAGTCTTGAGATGCCCGACAAATTCTATAAAGGTTTTTTAGTCAGAAAGAAATCCAGAAACTATTTTGTTTCGACTATGCCAATGAGATCATCATGCATACTCGAAGTGGTACATTCAGATGTATGTGGTTCATTTTAAGAACATATCATTAGTGGAAACATATATTTTGTTTCGTTTGTCGATGATTTCAATTGAAAGTTATGGATCCATGTGATCAAGGGAAAGGACGGAGTATTCGAAATCTTTAAGAGATTCAAGATACTTGTCGAAAACAAGAGTGCTAAGAGGATCAAAGTTCTATGAACAGATAGAGGTGGTGAATACACATCCAAGATGTTTTAATATTTCTATGCAGAACATGGTGTTGATCATGAGGTAACTACTCCTTATATGCCTCATTATAATGGAATTACAGAAATAAGAAACATAACCATATTGGATATGGAATGATGCATGCTGAAGCAAAAGAATTTTCCAAAATCCTTATGGGGTGAAGGTGTTTCGACTACAGTTTATATTTTGAATATGTTTCCTACCAAGATATTAAAGAACAAATTTCTGAAGAAGTATGGAGTGACAAACGACCATAAGTGAGTCATTTGAAGGTGTTTGGCTCTATGTGTTACGAGCATGTTCCTAATGCGAGAAGAAGGAAACTTGATGACAAGAGTGAACCTATGATTCCGGTAGGATGTCATAAGACTAGTGCATACAAGCTATTCAATCCAATTAATGAGAAAATTTTGTTTAGTCTAGATATTATAATTGATGAAAATTCTGCATGGGATTGGAATTTTGATAATGCAATTAACAAGCCATTGATGAGTTATGTTTTCAACGAAGAAACTGATGAAGTTGAAGTCGAAGAAATTGTTAATATTCTAGTCGAAGTTGAAGCAGTTGCTAACATTTTTGACAATATTGAAGTATGATGTGGTGTACTCGCAAGTGTACGAATCGCGTCAGAGTAATATAAAAGATTATCGATCCACAGAGACCAATCGTCAATCTATCGTTTCCTATTGTTACGGTGTTTAGCTAAGTCAATATTAAACAGGCAATCGAGCATCCAAGAAAGTAAAGTGCGATGAAATAAACTTCAGATATAAAAGAGGGGTCGAATGTAATTCACTTAGTCAGATGATATTCGTAATGCTTCGGAATAGAACTACTTATAGGGAAATATTTTCTACTAAAGAAAAGAACTAATTTAACAGGAACTGTCACTGTCGCATAATCAGAACCGAGTTTACTCTCTAATCAAATCTACTTATTGTCACTTATAAAAAGGCGCACATTGTGTTAAAGTAATAAACCTATTTTTAAGAAATAAAGTACTTGACCAAGTTGAAAAGTATTTTAATCTGGAATTTCTAATAAAAAGGGAACCTAACTTTAACCCTATAAACGCGTCCAAAAATAGTTTCAAAATAGATTTCTTTGATAATAAAAATCCCTAACTAACTGGAAAAAGCGCTTTCGCTTCCTTTGACCAGTTAGAACTAACCGAGTTTAACAAAAGGTTAGACGGCTTTTGATCTTACCCAACAATAATAAAGTACAGAAAACTCGTATTAAAGACAAAAATAGCCCATAAGCATTTCTATTGACACATTATTTGGAATATCGATCTAACTAGATTCCTTACATTCTAGCCCAGTAAGGTTCAGCCTGACATGGGAATGTAAACAGACATCTTAAAATAAATCATGCGAGAAAGTAAATAATTTAAAGTGCGTTGCGGAAAATAAACAAAGTAAAAGAAGATGCAGGAAATAAACAAAGTAAAAGCAGGTGCAGGAAATAAACAAAGTAAAAGCAGGTGCAGGAAATAAACATAGTAAAAGCAGGTGCAGGAAATAAACAAAGTAGAAGCAGTGCGGAATATATAAATAGAAACCTGCTCCAAACGGGGAGGTTTTAAATCTGGTAAAAATTGGAAGTAAAATGCGACTGGAAATAAATAGTAGTTGAAAATAAATGTGGCAATATAAACTTCTGCCGAAGTGCTCCAAACTTGATTATAGACTCAATCAACAGTGTAATAATTCCCCGATGTGAAGAATTATCGCTTACAATGGTGAAATTATATGGCTTAAGTTCGCAACTATGGTTGGATCAAGTGTGCAACTAAGCTTGGGTAATTTGAAATGAAATCAGGAACTTCTATTTATAGAGGATGAAGAATGCAAGAAATCACAGGAATGCCCCCAACCCCTTTAGGGGAGGGGGGAAGTATCGTCCAAAGGTGGCGCCCGCCATGTGTGTTGATGAAAGGGAAATGGGGAACATGGAAGTTGAGGTCAGCAAGAGGTGGTCCACGTCATGGCCTACCCTATGCATGGCGCCATGGTGGACCCCATGAGTGCAAATTTGACCTAAACTCCTATTTTTCAGCCTGTTTTCCTTCATTTTTTCAGGGGAACTCTGGATAATTGAAATACCTGAAAAGGAAACAAAAGATAGGCATAATACGAGATAACAATAATAAAAATCCTAAATAACATGTGAAATCAGAGTAAAAAACAAGTGTAAAGTAAGTGTTATCAAATTCTCCCACACTTAAACCTTGGCTCGTCCTCAAGCAAAAACTCTAAATAGATTAAGAATAAAAAATGGTTTTAGTGAACAAGTTGGGCTGCAAGGGGCCTATGGAATTAAAACAGGGATGTATTGATAGGTACTGACTTATTTAAACCAAGGATATCGTAGTGACACTCTTCCATAAAACGGACATAAGCTTCATTCTTTTATGAACCAATCCATATCATGCCACTATGCTTAGGCCTATATTTTTCCTTTTTTCAAATCCTTTTTCATTTAGGCGCAATCACATTAAGCCTGTTATTGGTACATGCTCATAGTAAAGTGACCGGGTAGTGATTCTGATCATAAAACGTTGGGCTCTGGTACAAAAAGTTGGTGTAACCCCATTTATTGACCCATTTATAGTTGTGGGGGATCGGATCATAATCCTCCCTACCAAGTTCAACACTAGATACCTTTGAACCAACTAAAGATGGGTAAAAAAAAATTCTTTTTCTTTTTCTTCTTCTTTTGCTTTATTTTTCAACGTACAACTTTTGTTGAGTTAAATCACTTTGTGAGGGTCACCTATCCCGTGGTTGTAGTTTATAATAAGAACATAGCATATAGATCATTCACTTCTCTTCGGTCCCCTACGTAGAGCATGCTTATACCGGAGCTGACTGCTAGGATAAACTATTCAAGGATTTAAGAATGAAAATTTTAAGGCCACGACATAGGGGGTCTCAGGATCGAATTCCTAAATTTACGAAGCTTAAGGTGTAAAAACGATGTCGATGCTTCAAAAGGGCTTTCCCAAGTCATACTACATTCTATCTCAACCAGGTCTTATAGCCCAACTAAGTTTAAAACACAATGTTTTTCTTAGATAAATTTTCGGTTAGGCTCAAGAAATGGGGGAGTGGACATACACTAGACCATACAGATATAGATGACTCGTCAAACACATGTATTATTTTGAAAAGAAAGCAAACAAGAAAACTAAAGCAAGCAAATGAAGAAGTAAAATAACGAGAAGGAAAATGCAGGAAAGGAAAAATAAAGTGAGAATAAAGCGAGAAAAATAAAAATAAAAGCGAGTAAATCTCCTCCCACACTTAAATCGAACATTCTGCCCAATGTTGCGAAATAAGATAAGGAAAGAGTCATCTGGTAAAGTACTAAAGTTGGTTAGTTCCCTCGTCATCCTGCGGTGAATGTTTAGGATGACGGGATCGGCTACGACGACGACTGCTCTGAGAAGCCTCGAACTGGTCGATTCTGGCGGACAAAACAATCTGTGAACTCTAAATCTCGCGAAGGTTGCCTAAAAGGGAACCTTGAGTGGCCCCATGAGGGCAGAGTTCCTCTGAAACTGAGCTTGTTGCCTGTGTTGCTCATTGGATATCGCCAATTGGGATTCTATAAGACTTTGAAAAGAGCGGTTTGACTGTTGTCGTGACGCTTCCATAAAACTCATGTTATCTGCCAACTGTTGTTGGATGGCAGAAAGTAAACCATCTCTTCTCTACTCCCGGGCTAGCTGGTCACGCCACATCTCTTCAATGATGTAGAAGCCAGGAGTCATACCTGCAAAAGTGTTAGAAGTAGAAGGTGCAGTGTGTACAAGTGAAGCATGGTGGGGGGACACAGGTAGGTCATGAGGTTCATCCCTCTGCTTGTATTCTTCATCAGTCTCGTGTCCGTCCCCAAGTAGAACATTAGGAGGTAATGGACCCGTAAAAGGTGGAGCATCTAGATCATTGGTCCAATTCCTTGCAATTCGTACATCAGCACGTCTAGTGCAAGGCAAAACGACTAATGGGATAGCGACACCCCGAACCATAAGTTCAAAGCCACCCGCTCTCCTCACCTTGAACAATTTCATATCTTTTAGAAATTTCAAATTAATTGTACGGGGAGGCAGAGGTGCTAGTGTAACTATCTCAGCGTCAAGGTGCAGGGCCCTAGAAATAGATGTAACTAGTCCCCCAAAAGCTATGGTCCCTGTGTGTCTCAGGACATCAATCATGTGAGCAATCATAAACGGGACTGAATTAATTATTCTATTAGTGAGACTACCCTGCAAAAATAGAATTTCTCTAGCATTTACCTTGTTTGGATTCTCCCGGCCAAAAATAGTACAGGCGAGCATATATCGAAAAATTCGAATAGTTGGGTTATGGATCAATGATGCTAAAATGCATTCAAGAGAATTTATAAAAGAGTTTGACAATTGGCGCCAGAAGGAAAATGAATCAGTGGACCATTCAGAATCCAAAGGGGTCTCACAAATAGCGCCATCACCATGAGGAATACCCAACAAAGCTGCTAGTTCGTTGGTGCTATATTCATATTCAACATTAAACAGACGGAATTTAACCGTACCGACGGTACTAGCAGTGTCGGGGTGAACCAAATAAATTAAGGAACTTAAGAATTCTCGAGTTAACCTTTCAAAGGTGGGCTCTTTTCTAGTAAAAATATCATGCAATCCTAGGATGTCAGCTAAATGGAAAAACTATGATAAAGTCCTAAAGTATATAGACAGTCTTCATCGACATACCTGGTTGAGACAATTTCTCGTCCTTGCAATTTTTCAAGGATTTTCCGTTGTCGGTCTCCGGGTTTGCCTTCACGAAGAACGTATCCGTTGAACTCCATTGTTGCTCCTTTGGAAGAAATTTGAAAAAATGGGTTTCAAAAATTGGTGTTGGAGATTGGGAGGAGAAAGTTTGTATTTTTATGAAGGTTAGAAAAATGGATGTTGGCGTGGTTAATGGGGTAGTAGGTGGTTGATAAAATGAGAGGTTTTGGGGTTGAAAATGGAGAAAGTGGGAGGTTTTTGAAAATCTGCCCGTTATAATCCCAGTCTCCATGGCGGGCGCCATGGTCTTGTTGGCGGGTGCCATGTTTGAAAATTGGGTTGGGCTCAAATTTCTTTGTTTTGTTGGTTTGGGCTTCTTATTCCAATTTCTTCTCGTAGGTGCAAACAACAATTCTTCATTTGGTGCTTCCAAGGATTGGTGTATTTAAAAAAAATCGTTTATGTTTATAACTTGAAAATAATAAACTCATAAAAAATAAAATAAACAATTAATTAAAGAGAAAAAATAAAAATAAAAAGAAATATACTTAATCATGGTAAGTCACAAAAAATAAAAGGAAAGTAGAATGCAAGAGTTAGGCATAAAAATAAATAAGTCTGGAAAAGGAAACAACATGATAAACCAAACAGAAAAACAGTACAGATATAAATCAAGATCATCAAGGAGTAGTAGGGTCCTTGGTCGACTTAGAACCATGAGTTACAGCTAACTTACTGCGAAGATCATCAATTTCCTGCTGTAGGAGGTCTGCCTCAGTAGAGTGAGTAGCATCGGAAACCATAACCTGAAGAGAGAGGTCTTCAACTATCTGAAAAAGTTGGGCTACCTCTCTACGCAGCTTAGCAACCTGTGCATAGATGTCGGGTTGCTGCAAAGAGAAATTATTAGAGAATACAGTGGTCCTTTCTGGCGATGGACATGGATGATACTCAGGTATCATAGGTGATTTTTTCTCGTACACGGTCTCTCCAAGACCTTCTAAGGCATATGTCCAATTGGCAGGGTTATGGACATTGGTCATCATGGGATCAGGCAGGGTAAAATAGTGAACAGTTTGATTATCAATCAGGAGTCTATACTGGTTGGGATTAAAGTAGACTCTCCTCATCAGCCCATGATCCAAGCAGAAATCAATGTCCATTGTAGTATATCCATAGTAGGAGGTAAGGTGAGATAACTTACTTGTTTGACCCAAAGTAGAAGCAATATGAGTCATTGTCACTCCCACATGGAGGATACCTTCAGCAGACTTAGAGGTCATCATAAGATTCCACAGCAGAAAATTTCCACATGCTACAGGGTGAGACTGGGTCGCACAGTAGAGGAAAAAGATCTCCTCCTCACTAACATAGGTATTAGTGTCGGCCTTCCCTAAGAAAGTGTGAGCAATAACCATCTGAAAATACCTGAAAGCGAGGTTGTGAATAACAAGGGATAGTTGAGTGGAAGGATCAAGGCTCCCTCCAGCAGTAATATCTCTCCAGAATTTCTCTATGTCCCTAGTCATGAAATAGCCAACTGGTAGCTCAAGTATAGCATCGGGTGTGGTCTGGAAGCCTAGCAAGTCGCCAAAATCCCTCTGGGTAAAATAGTATTATACCCCGAATAGCCTGAAAGTGAGATATCCATCCTGGCTATTATAGGGATCAAACTCGAATGAACTGAGGAATTCTAAGGTGAGGTTCCTGTAGGTCACATTTAGGCCATCTGCATACTCGTCCCACTTTAGCTGGTTGCATAGATACTTGATACTGTCTTCAAAGCCAAGAGCTTCCATGCAAATCTGGTTTAGATATCTGGTCGGTGCCATGGGTCGCTGTGGAAGGACCGCATAGCGTTGTCTCTGAGTGTCATCTCGGAAGGAAACATGCATGTCATCGAAATGCTCCATCCTGAAAAATGTAGTTAGCAAAGACGGCTAGCAGGTGATGCCTGAAATCATAAATTTTGCAACTGTTAGTATAAAGATAAAGATAAAATTTGATAAAGTAAAAAGTAAATAAATGAAAAAAAATAAAAATAAAAAAACCCATGGGTTGCCTCCCATGCAGCGCTTGTTTAACGTCTTTAGCTTGACGATTAAACTTCATATATCGGAAACTTGTACTGGTGGATCAATCAGAGTGTGGCTGGAGTAGTTGGTGGGAATTTCACCTCCTTCATAGTGCTTCAACCTCTGCCCATTGACGATGAATGGGCTACAATAATTGTTCTTGATCTTGACTGCTCCAAATCTTAGGATTCTAGAGACCTTAAAAGGACCAGTCCACCTTGAACGTAGCTTTCCAGGAAAAAGTCACAACCTGGAATTGAAAAGGAGAACAACGTCGCCTATATTGAATTCTTTCTTTACAATTCTTCTGTCATGCCAAGTTTTGGTTCTTTCTTTATATATTATAGCATTCTCATAGGCAGACTGGCGGAATTCCTCCAATTTATGAATGTCAAGGATGTCTTTTTCACCAGCAGTCAAATATTCTAAATTTAGGGTCTTAATGGCCCAATAGGCTTTATGCTCTAACTCAAAGGGTAAATGACAAGATTTTCCATAGAATAATTGGTAAGGGGTTGTTCCAATAGGGTTTTTAAAAGTTGTTCTATAGGACCATAATGCTTCATGTAGCTTCTGAGACCAATCTTTTCTGGAAATTGAAACGGTTTTCTCTAAGATTTGTTTAATCTCCCTGTTAGACACTTCTACTTGGCCGTTAGTCTGTGGATGATAAGGTGTTTCTACTCCGTGCTTTACTCCATACTTACTCAAGAGCTTATCAAAGATTCAGGATATGAAATGTGATCCTCCATCACTTATAACGAGACGGGGTGTTCCAAACCTCGGAAAAATGATATTCTTAAATAACTTGACTACCACTCTTGTGTCGTTTGTGGGTGACGCAATAGCCTTAATCCATTTAGACACGTAGTCCACAGATACCAAAATGTACCTATTTCCCATTGAAGATGGAAATGGTCCCATAAAGTCTATACCCCAAACATTAAAAAGTTCGACTTCTTAGATATTCCTCATTAGCATGTCATCACGTCTTGATATGTTCCCGGTGCATTGGCATCAGTCGCACTTGACGATGTAGGCATGAACATCGCGCCATAAAGTTGGCCAATAGAGGTCTGTTTGAAGAATCTTGGCGTTTGTTTTAGATATACATGCATGTCCACCATAAGGTGAAGAATGATAGTGTCTGATGATGTCTTCTATTTCCTCTTCTGGGAAGCAACGCCTGAAAATATTATATATTCCTCTCTTGAATAGGAGTGGTTCATCCCAGTAGAAATGTTTAACATCTTTGAAGAACTTCTTTTTCTATTAGTAATTTAGATCAGGGGGTATGATATCTGCAGCTAGGTAGTTTACAAAATCAGCGTACCAAGGTACGCTCTTCATTACTGAAAATTTTTCAAAATCTTTATCTCTGTAAGGCTCGAAATCATCAGTCTTAGCTATAAGTCTGTCATAGGTGAAATCATCATTTATAGGCAATAAGTCAGGTTTTAAGTGTTCTAATCTAGAGAGGTGGTCAGCGACAACATTCTCTGTGCCTTTCTTATCCTCAATGTCTAGATCAAACTCTTGGAGTAACAGGATCCATCTATGTAATCTAGTTTTAGCATCCTTTTTATTTAATAGATAATGTATGGCAGCATGATCAGTGTAAACAATGATCTTTCCTCCAAATAGGTAGGACCTAAACTTATCTATCGCAAAAATTACTGCCAATAATTCTTTCTCTGTTGTTGCATAGTTGAGCTGGGCGGTATCTAGGGTTCTACTAGCATAATTTATAACATGTAATTTCTTGTCTTTTCGTTCTCCTAGAACAACACCAACTGCATAATCGCTGGCATCGCACATGATTTCAAAAGGTTGTGTCTAATATGGGGGTTGCATGATCGGAGCTGAAATCAGTGCTTGTTTCAAAAATTTAAAAGCTTCGAGACATTTCTCGTCAAAACAAATTCAACATCCTTCATTAGAAGATTAGTCAAAGGTTTTGTTATTTTAGAGAAGTCTTTTATAAAACACCGATAAAAACCAGCATGTCCAAGAAAAATTCTAATCTCCCTAATGGTTTTAGGTGGGCTGAGGTTTTACTTAAATTTTGGCTCTATCGACCCCAATGCCTCTTTCGGAGACAATGTGTCCTAATACTAAACTTTCATTAACCATAAAATGGCATTTTTCCCAGTTTAGCACTAGGTTCACCTCTACGCATCTTTCAAGAATTTTTCGAGGTTGGAGAGACAATCTTTAAAATTGAATCCACACACCGAGAAATCATCCATGAAAACTTCCATTATTCCATCTAGGTAATCTGCAAATATAGACATCATACAACATTGAAAAGTGGCAGGGGTATTACAGAGTTTGAATGGCATTCGTCTATAGGCGAACGTTCCATAAGGACAGGTAAACGTTGTTTTCTCTTGATCCTCAGGGTGAATATGTATTTGTAAAAATCCTGAGTATCCATCTAGATAACAAAAGTGCGAGTGTCTGGCTAGACTTTCGAGCATTTGATCTAAAAATGGAAGAGGAAATGATCCTTCCTGGTTTCTTTGTTTAATTTTCTATAATCTATACACATATGCCAACCTCCTTCTGTTCGTTTAGAAATATGCTCACCTTTCTCATTTTCTATGACTGTGATGCCTCCTTTCTTTGGCACCACATGCATAGGGCTTACCCAATTACTATCTGATATTTGGTAAATTATACCACCCTCTAGTAACTTAAGAACTTCTCATTTAACAACATCGCTCATTATAGGGTTTATTCTTCTTTGATGTTCTCTTGAGGGTTTTGAGTTTTCCTCTAACAAGATCCGGTGCATGCACACCGATGGACTTATTCCTTTTAAATCGGAGATGTTATACCCTAAAGCTGAGGGATATTTTCGTAAGATTTCGAAGAGTTGAGTTGTCTCGTCTTGACTTAAAATGGCGTTAACTATAACAAAACGATTCATCTCTTTATCTAAGAATCCGTATTTGAGGTTCATGGGAAGTTCCTTCAGTTCTAAAGATGGTTTCAAAGGGCAAGGCATGGGATCGGGAGTAAGTGATAAACATTCATAGAGGTCGTCATCGATGTAAGGTTCTAAACTTTTAAATCCATCGTCCTCCATAATGGGGGTTGAAGGTAACTTGATATTTTCGTTAGATTCCTCTCGCTTAAGTTCTAATATACACTCGTCAATGACGTCGATGGAATAACAGGCATCTCCTATGACTGGTGCCATTAAGAACTTTGAAAGAATAAATTCTATCTTTTCATCACCCACCTCAAATGTTAATTTTCCTTTCTTAACGTCAATTATGGCTCCGGATGTTGATAGGAATGGTCTACCTAAGAGGATTGGGATCTCTTCGTCTTCTTTAATATCCATAACTACGAAATCAGTTGGGATATAGAGCTGGCCGATCTTAACTGGTATGTCTTCTAGTTTGCCTATAGGATACTTAACTGGTCTATCAGTCAGCTGGAGAGACATTTTAGTCGGCTGCAATTCTCCTAAGTTTAACCTTCTAAAAACTGCTAAAGGCATAAGGTTGACGCTAGCTCCTAGATCTAAGAAGGCTTTGTCAATAGTATGATTTCCTAGAACTAGGTTCCTTATCTGATGGTTGGGAAAATACCTTGAGGGGTCTTTGTTTACGATTCTCGACCATAGTTTTTTTAATTCTACGGAGAAAATGGATGTAACGTTCAGGTTCCTCTAAAGGATTGAATAAGGTTCCGGTGCTGCGAGATATTTGCATCAACCGAACTGTAAAACTTAGTCTAGACGGTGCGACTATAGGGTGCGAAATTTAACAAAATTGGTCCCCGACAACGGCGCCAAAAACTGGATGCGGTGTATTCGCAAGTGTACGAATCGTGTCAGAGTAATATAAAAGATTATCGATCCACAGAGACCAATCGTTGATCTATCTTTTCCTATTGTTATGGTGTTTAGCTAAGTCAATATTAAACAAGGAATTGAGCATCCAAGAAAGTAAATTGCAGTGAAATAAACTTCAGATATAAAAGAGAGGTCGAATGTAATTCACTTAGTCAAATGATATTCGCAATGCTTCGGAATAGAACTACTTATAGGGCAATATTTTCTACTAAAGAAAAGAACTAATTTAACAGGAACTGTCGCTTTCGCATAATCAGAACCGAGTTTACTCTCTAATCATACCTTCTTATCGTCACTTATAAAAAGGCGCGCATTGTGTTAAAGTAATAAACCTATTTTTAAGAAATAAAGTACTTGACCAAGTTGAAAAGTATTTTGATCTGGAATTTCTAATAAAAAGGGAACCTAACATTAACCCTATAAAAGCGTCCGAAAATAGTTTCAAAATAGATTTCTTTGATAATAAAAATCCCTAACTAACTGAAAAAAGCGCTTTCGCTTCCTTTGACCAGTTAGAACTAACCGAGTTTAACAAAAGGTTGGACGGTTTTCGATCTTACCTAACAATAATAAAGTACAGAAAACACATATTAAAGACCAAAATAGCCCATAAGCATTTCTATTGACATATTATTTGGAATATCGGTCTAACTAGATTCCTTACATTCTAGCCGAGTAAGGTTCAGCCTGACATGGGAATGTAAACAGACATGTTAAAATAAATTATGCGAGAAAGTAAATAATTTAAAGTGCGGTGCAGAAAATAAACAAAGTAAAAGCAGGTGCAGGAAATAAACAAAGTAAAAGCAGGTGCAGGAAATAAACAAAGTAAAAGCAGGTGCAGGAAATAAACAAAGTAAAAGCAGGTGCAGGAAATAAACGAAGTAAAAGCAGGTGCAGGAAATAAACAAAGTAGAGGCAGTGCGGAATATATAAATAGAAACCTGCTCCAAATGGGGAGGTTTTAAATCTGGTACAAACTAGAAGTAAAATGTGACTGGAAATAAACAGCAGTTGTAAATAAATGTGGCAAGATAAACTTCTGCCGAAGTGCTCCAAACTCGATTACAGACTCAATCAACAGTGCAATAATTCCCCGATGTGAAGAATTATCGCTTACAATGGTGAAATTATATGGCTTAAGTTCGTAACTATGGTTGGATCAAGTGTGCAACTAAGCTTGGGTAATTTGAAATGAAATCAGGAACTTCTATTTATAGAGGATGAAGAATGCAGGAAATCACAGGAATGCCCCCCAACTCCTTTTGGGTGGGAAAGTAGCGCCCAAAGGTGGCGCCCGCCATGAGGGACATGGCGCCTGCCATGTGTGTTAATGAAAGGGAAATGGGGAACGTGGAAGTTGAGGTCAGCAGGAGGTGGTCCACGTCATGGCCTACCCTATGGTTGGCGCCATGGTGGACGCCATGAGTGCAAATTTGACCTAAACTCCTATTTTTCAGCCTGCTTTCCTTTATTTCTTCAGGGGAGCTCTAGATAATTGAAATACCTGAAAAGGAAACAAAATATAGGCATAATACGAGAAAACAATAATAAAAATCCTAAATAACATGTGAAATCAGAGTCAAAAACAAGTGTAAAGTAAGTGTTATCAAAGTCGAAGAGGGTGTGGCTGAAACAAACTAAAGACCTAAAAGAAATAAATTTCTTCCAACAAGACTTCATGATTATGAAGTGGTAGGGGATGATGAAGTCACACCAGATGGAGAATTAGTTAATCTTGCTTTACTTGCAGGTGCTGAACCAATCAACCATAAAGAAGCTTTGAAGATTAAATATTGAAAGTCTGCTATGGTTGAAGATTTATAGGAAATCGAAAGAAACAACACATGGGAGTTAGTCGAGTTGCCAACATAGACAAAAGTTATCGAAGTAAAGTGGGTGTTCAAGTTGAAACACAGTGTTGATGGGTCGATAGCAAGACATAAAGCAATATTGGTAGCTAGAGGTTTCCTTCAAAGAGCAAGACTCGACTACTCTGAAGTAATTCCTCAAGTAGCAATATTGGATATTGTTCGACTAGTGGTAGCATTGGCATGCAACCAAGGATGGGAGACATTTCATTTAGATGTGAAATCAGCATTTATGAATAGTTCTTTAGACGAAGAAGTCTATGTCACATAACCTCTTTGTTTTGTGATTCAGAAGGAAGCGAGTAAAGTATATAAATTGCACAAAGCACTTTATGGCCTCAAGCAGACACCTAGTGAATGGAACAAGAAGATCGACTCATACTTAGTTAAATTGGGATTTCTAAAATGCAAGTCAGAGTATGGTGTCTATGTTCAGGTTGCAGCACATGATATAATAATCACCTGCTTGTATATTGATGACTTGTAGGTAACTGAAAATAGCTTGGAGAACTTGTTGAAGTTCAAAGAGCTAATGATGAAGGAATTTGAAATGTCGAATCTGGGAAAATTGTCTTATTTCCTAGGCATGGAATTTCAAATGTCGAAGAAAGGTATGATGCTACATCAAAGGTAGTATGTGAAAGAGATACTTAAGAGATTCGGAATGGATTATTTGAATCTTGCATCTTCACCTATCGAACCAAATGTGAGGTTGGAGAAGAATGGAGAGAAAGACAAAGTCGATGTAACTTTGTTCAAGCAAATCGTGAATCTTTGAGGTATGTGTGCAACAGTCGACCTGGTATAGGTTTTGCAATCAAATTAGTGAGAAGATACATGAGTGAACCAAGAGTGTCACACATGAAGGTCGCAAGAAGAATCCTAAGATACTTAAAAGGATCAATAAATTGTGGAATACTATTTCTCCGAGACTCTGAAGGAAAAGAAGTAGTAATTAATTGTTTTTCAAATGCTGATTTATGTGGAGATAAGGAAGATTGAAGAAGCACAAATTGATATTTCTTTCAAGTATTTGATGCCCCAATCTCATGGTTTTCGAAAAAGTAACCTATGGTGGCATTATCATCGTGTGAAGCTGAATATATAGCAGAATCATATGATGCTTATCAAGCAATTTTGATCAGATCTGTACTTGAAGAAATGATTGTTAAAGTGAAGAAACCTCTTGTATTGTAAATCGAAAACAAGTCAATCATAAATATGGCGAAGAATCCAATTTTACATGGAAGAAGTAAGCATATCGAAGCTAGGTTTCACTTCTTGAGGGAAAAGGTAAATCAAGGTGAACTTGAAGTTAGGTATTGCTTAAGTGAAGCATAGTTAGTAGACATTTTCACCAAAAGATTGAAGATCGACAAATTCTTGAATTTAAGAAAGAAATTAGGAATAGTTTAGATCGACTACGATTAGCGTAGGTCTGACAACTTGGATTATGAGGGTATCTTGAAATATTATATTAGATTTGATTATATTTAATATATAAATATAATTCAAGTAGTGTAATCTCAAGCCCAATTATGATTGTATATAAATAGACATAGTGTGTATTCTTATTTTATACAATATAATTCAAGTGAATAATAAAATTCTTATTTCCTTTACTATTCTCTATTTCTCTAGTTCCTCACACACTAACAACTTTTACCTACATAAATTTTCATATCTCCCTTGTCCATGAGTCTTAGTGACAACTTCTCAATGTTTAACTTTCTACACTAGCTATTGATATCATTTATATTATTATCATTAGGATAAACAAAAGTTAATGTTTTAACATTAATATAGAAATATATTCTACCTCTCTTAATGCTAATCACAACTTTCTTTATAATTATGTATGGCCTTCCGAACAATAATATGGTATGAAAGTCCTCTAGTATCAACGATCTTGCTACTAAAAGACTATTGGAAAGATAATTTAGTTAATGTCTACAATTCTCAATGCTTATCTTTAATAGGGCCTTTTGGCATTTTCAATATTTCGTATAAATATGCTATACTAGGCTATCAATATTGTATCCCTACTTTATCTCCTCTATTTTATATAATAGTAGTCTTCTTGTTATCATTCTTATTCATTCTTCTTCTCCCACTTCATTACCTTGCACCAACAAATTGGTATCTAGAGCACTTGGTTCTGTTTTTCCTGGGAAACACGAGTGTTTGTGAGCTGTGTGTTTGATTTTGGTTCATTATTTTTTCTGTTGAAATCTTGAACAAAATCTGAACAGAATCTGATTATGTGGGTTGGGAAACAGTGTGTTTGAAGATCTGAAAATCTGTGCAAGATTTAAAATGAGTGGAGGCAGTAGTTTGAACACCAAACTCCCATTTTTTAATGGCAAAAAATGGAACAGATGGATGATACAAATGCGTGTGTTGTTTGGTGCGCAAGATGTTCTAGATCTGGTTACAAATGCTTTGTTCTATATTGTTTTACCCCAAAATTTGCCCTCTCATTTATCAAGACTTTTCTCAAAAGACTTCTTGGACTCAAGACAAGATTAGGGTTTGGTCAGCTCAAGACATCTCATCTTGCACTGATAACCTAAAATTTGGGTTTGAGTTTGCACAAGGATTTTTGGACCATCAATGCTTCATGTGACTTTCATACATCATTTTGGACCCCTAAGATTGCTCATGATAGGTTGCAAGCCTTGAGCCACATTTTTTATCAGTCAATTGGACAGTTGACCTAAAAATCAGTTGTATTGGGGAAAAAGTCAACCATGGCCAATTTACAGTCAAACTTCATAATTTTTTATCCACATAAACATTTTAGACTCATATGTATCATTTGATCAAGTTTGGATCACAACTCCTCAAGAAATTTGATCAAATAATCAAAAGGGCAAAATGGTCAAAATTAGGGTTTTGACTGAGAAAGGGCAATTTCTGATTTTTAACCTAGCCAATGACCAATTGAGTTCAAGCATGATTTCAAGGGTTCAATGGCATCATCTTGACCTAATTACATGGTTCAAAAGATCTCAAGTTCATTGGATTGACAGATAAATTTTGCAGTCAACTGATCAAAAGTCAATTGTACACTGAAAAGTTAAACTTTGACTTTTTGGTCAAAATCAAGTACCAAGAGTCATAATTCATCAAGATATGTCAAAATATGAAACTTGTTCACCAAGAAAACCAAATTTGAAAATTAGGGTTTTAATTTGAAAATTTTCATAACTTAGAATTTTTCTAAAAGTATAAAAAATTTCTTATTTTTGCCCAACTTTTCACCACTTTTTCACCATGATGCATTTTGATTCAAGAAAATTTCCCAACATGAAAGTTTTAGTCATCCATGAAATCTACAACTTTGCTTCACAAAATTTTCCCAAAATATGCTTCAATCTCAAGTTATGAATTTGTGAATATAGGTCCATGAACTTCTTAACTTAGTGAAATTTTGCCCTAATTTAGGCAGGTTTTGGACCCAACTTCATGGATATTTTTCACCTAGTTCCAAGAGGTATCTCAAATTTCATTTCAAATATGGATTATAGAGAACATTGCAAGCTTTCCAAAATGTCCAAGAACTCTCCAAGATCATTTTTGAGTAGGGAGAATCGAAGAAGGGAAGTTGGCATTTTCTCAATTTTGATCAAGCCATTTTTACATAGCATCAAGTTGCAAATCAAATCTATGCTGGTTATATCTTGCTTTACAGGTCCTAAGCTTGCTATACACTCCATAATTAAATTCATACTCAGAAGCTAAAGCCTTTATCTTTGCTTTTGAAGCTTTACACAAGATACATTTCCATTTTGGGCAAAAAGTTCACATTGCTATTTTCATAAAGAGGAACTTTTGCAATTTTGTCAATCTTGAGCATTGAACCTGTCCCCTTGATGCATACAAACTCTAAAGCTCTCAAGAAATATGTACCAACTCTTATCAGCCCTCAAGTAAGCTAGTACAAGCATGTGGGATTAGTCACTTCACTTTACTTCAAATGCAAGGAAAGTTGCAAAAAGGTCCAAAGCTTGCACAGCTAGTGAGGGCTGACTTTGGATCACTTCTATACAAATATACAAACTTGTTACAAGGCAGAGCAGGCTTGGATTGAACTTGAAACTCTCTAAAACTCAAAAACACCAAAAGTCTACCAAAACACTCAGATTCTGCAAAAGCACAACCAACTCTCATTTGGCTCGTGCGTTTTGTGTTTAACCACTTCAAACATCTTAAACACTTGCTACCTAGCCAATCCAAGCCATCACCCTGGTTCTGTAACCCCTGTTTCAGCATCCACCATTTTCACTTTGGAAGCTTGCAGTTGGACTTGGTCAAAGAGTTCCATCCATCCTCAAAGCAAGATAAGCATTGGAATAGCTTCAGTGAAGTTCAAGGAAGCTTAAACAATCACCAGGCCTCCATTAAAGTCCCTACATTGCCCTACTCGAATCCAGCTGAAAGAGGTATTTTCTTAAACTCTATCTCTGTATATAGGAAACTTCAAGCCACGATTTGTGAAGAAAAAATGTAGCTCTCATCATAACGAAGTTATACGTATCATTACTTTTCATTTATGTTACTTGTGTTAAGAGAATTTGAAGATTGAAAACTCTGAAAAAGTTAGGTCACGAATTAGGGGTTCAAAAATTCTCCTTGATCTTTAAGAGTTAGGTTACATAATTTATATGGTTGGAATCGTGAGCTCAAATGCCACATTTTTCATGTTATGAGTTTTTGTTTTAATGCAAGCATGAGAGAGTTACAGGTTTGAACTGAAGCGCGCGTAGGGAGAACGAACGAAGGACACAGATGATGTTCTGGGCTTTTTGGCGCCTTCGGCTTTTTGCTTTTGCTATTTGCACCCCCTGATTTGCTATTGCACCCCCCTGGCTGAACTTTTTATATTTTTATATTTTTCTTCATATTTTATATTTAATACTTTCATTTATTTTTCTTAATGATAAAAAATACCAAAAAATGATTTATTCATTTTCACACTTTTATTTTATTTTTTAAAATTATTTTCTCACATGAAAAATAGTTTATTTTGATAAATAGAACTTATTTTCTTAAATAACTTGTAAATATAATAAAAAATACTTAATATTTTTATTATACTATTTATACTCATAAATACTTATTTTCTATACATACTTAATTTTTAATATTTATATATAATATTATTTATTATTTTCTTATACAAAAAATATACAAGATAACAATATAGAACCTTATTTTCTTTTACAATAAAAACTAGGGTTTAACCCCCTCCAACAATAATATTTTTTTTCTCCTTTTTTTAGGGTGTAAATTAATTATTTTTCTCATACAAAAACAAAACACAAAACATTTTTAACATAAGCATTGCATTGCATTTTAAATATTTGTCTTATATTTATTTAATTCGCGCATTATTCGATTTGGTTGTAAGAATATATTTAGGTTTATATTTGTGCAAAATCCCCATTCAAACTTATATCCCCCCTCCCATAATAATTGTTGTAATAGCTTAGTTTATTTTACGCAATTTATCGCTTTATATACTATGACTAGTAATTAGGGTTTGCATGACAAGAATAAAACAAAGCAAACTAGAAAACCCTAAATACAAGACAAAAGCATGAAAATGACACACTTTGCACACAAGCACCCTTAGAGTTTCTCCCACTTGGTTGCCTAAAATAAAATGGCCATGTTACGCATGCGAAGTATCTTGGCAAAACAAAACAAGTATAAGATCATAGCCCCTCGATGACGCTATTCAAGTTGCCTAAACAAAATGATCTTGGTCCCTCAAAAATGCTAAGATACTTGGAAATATTGCTATCATGGTTATACAATGACCCACGCCTGTCCCGTTAACATCAAAAGATAGGGTTGCTTACCAAATCAATGGTAAGTCAACAATGTCAAAGGAATAAAAAATGCACAAGAAAGACATTTGAGTAGGTATATAGCTTCTAAGTCACTTGCTCCATTTCAAACAACAATCCTTTCTATTTTCAAAAACAAACACACACATTTCAAAAACATCTTACAAAACATTGAAACATTTTTCAAAAGACAAACATCTTTGTATACATTCTTACGAACGAGAATCATTACAAAGATTGCCTAAACGATGGCCTCTTTTCAAAATACTTTCAAAACCACACCAAACACCATTTCAAACAAAGCAAAGCAAGTGATCTAAGAAAGTAACTAAGAGCCCATGGAAAACCATGGATGAAAAGGGTGCTAGCGCCTTACCTTTTCATAATCTACCCCCCGAACTCAAGAAAACATCTCAAAGGTCTTTCCTGTGCTTTTTTACCTTTCCTTTTGGATAAAAGAAAAGTCGGTGGCGACTCTTGCTAACCGCGATATTTGCGAATACAAATGCAAAACCTCAAGTCAGTTCTCACAATGTATCACATATATCCATCAGTGTGTAGATGAAAGTGTGTTCGAGAAGATTGTTGATTCAACAATGTCAAAAGGGGCATGGGATTTACTGGTGAGATGTTACGGTGGTGACGCATTAGTAAAGAAGGTGAAGCTTCAATCCCTGCGAAAGCAAAATGAGAACTTGGTCATGAAGAATAGTGAGAAAATTTCTGAAGATATCTCCAGAGTGATCCTGATCACTAATAAGATGAAGGCGTATGGAGAGACTCTGTCTGAACAAGTAATCATAGAGAAGATTCTGAGGTTGCTTACTCCTAAGTTTGATTACATTGTTGTTTCTATTGAACATTCTAAAGAGCTGGAAACCATGAGAGTATAAGAATTGCAAAGAAGTTTAGAAGCACAAGAGTTACGTCTGTCTGAGAGAACTTTTGAGAGGGAAGTTAAGCAAGCTCTGAAGGCTCCTTTTGTCAAGAAAGACCAGAAGCAGAATAAACATGGTGATAGATTCGAGAATTCAGAAACATCAACTTTTGATGATAAGAGATATCATAAAGGAAATGAGAGGTATGACAAAAAAGAAGGTTCAATGTTACTCTTGTAAACAATTTGGCCATTTTGCCAGAGATTGTAGGTCAAACAAGGAAAGGAAATCAGAAGATGCATATATGGCTAAGAAACTTTGATGATGAACCTGTGCTACTAATGGCTTCTAATTCTAATGAAAAATGCTTAGAAGATTGGTGGTATATGGACACTGGTTGTTCAAACCACTTAACTGGAAACAAACAATGGCTGACAGGCTTTGACTCCAGAAGGAGAACAAAGATCAGATGTGCCGACGATAAGTATCTAAATGTAGAAGGTATGGGAGATGTCAGAGTTAGAGTGAAGAATGGGAAAAACATTCTGATGAAAGATGTTTGGTATGTTCCGGGTATTAGAAGAAATCTGATGAACGTGGGTCAATTGATTGAGAAAGGTTTCTCAGTTATTATGAAAAACAATCTCTTGACGTTGTATGATTCTAATCAGAAGTTGATTATGAAGTCTGATTAAGGAAGAAATAGAACATTCAAGGTGAATGTAGAAACAACTGAAGCAACGTGTCTTAGTGCAGAAGACGCTGAAAGTGACAGTAAGCTGTGGCATAAGAGGTTGGGGCACTTGAACTATAGAAGCTTATGGCATCTATGTTCTAAGAAGCTTGTACATGGTATTTCGAAGATTGTGAAGCCTGATAAGTCATGTGAAATATGCATGAAAGGCAAGCAACCCATATTTCCATTTGCATCAAAAGTAGCCCCCAGAGCGAAGCATGCTCTAGGGGTAGTACATTCTGATGTGTGTGGACCATTTCCAGTACCTTCACTTGGAGGAAACAAATATTTTGTGTCTTTTGTGGATGAGTTCACAAGAATGACATGGATAAAACTCATCAAGTTCAAGCATGAAGTGTTTACTGAGTTCCAGAAGTTCAAAGTGAAGGTTGAGAAGCAGAGTTGTCAGAAGTTAAAGATTCTGAGAACAGATGGTGGAGGTGAGTATAACTCTACAGAGTTCCAGAAGTTATATGAGGAAAATGGAATAGAACACGAGGTTACTGCTCCATATACTCCTCAGCACAATGGTCTTGCTGAAAGAAGAAATAGAACTTTGCTTGATATGACCAGAAGCATGCTGAAAGAATAAAGGCTACCTCACGTGTTATGGGGAGAAGTTGTTTCCACATCAGCATATATTCTGAACAGGTGTCCAACAAAGAAGCTGAAGGAAGTTGTTCCTTTAGAAAAGTGGACTGGAGATAAGCAGAGTGTCAGTCATCTGAAGGTGTTTGGCTCTGTCTGTTACAAATATGTTCCAGAAGCTAGAAGACAAAAACTAGATGATAAAAGCAATGTAATGTTGCTGGTGGGTATCACAGTACAGGTGCGTATAAGATTTATTCTCTAGAAACTAATAAAGTTGAAGTCAGTAGAGACATTATGGTGAAAGAGTCTGAAGCATGGGATTAGAACAAGTCTCAATCAGACCCTGGTGTAGTGCCAACACTAGAGTTAGCCATTGAAGATATTTTAGAAAGTTCAGAAGATGAATCTGATTCTGAAGATGAGTCAAAAGGAGATTCTGACAATGGATCTGATTCTGATCCAGATGCTGATGATGATCCAGAATCTGGTGGTGACCATAGTTCTGGAAGGGAAAACTCTGAAGGTGGTAACTCCGAAGGTAGTAGTTCTGGTGCAGTTTCAGAACAAGCTCAAAGACCACAACGAATCAGACAAAAAACAAGAAGGTTTCCAGATTTCGACATGTTGCAAGATAATGAAGTTGATTCTGAAGGAGAAGTCATTCAATGTGCCATGTTAGTAGATTCTGAACTAGTGGTCATTGAAGAAGCTCTCAAGAAGAAAGAATGGCTGAATTCTATGAAAGAAGAACTTGAGTTAATAGAAAGGAACAAAACATGGAAATTGACTAAACTTCCAGATAAGAAAAAAGCCATCAGCGTCAGATGGGTCTTTAAGTTGAAACTTAAGCCAGATGGTTCAATTGGCAAGCACAAAGCTAGGCTAGTAGCTAGAGGTTTTCTTCAGAAACCTGGGCTAGATTACTTTGAGGTGTTTACGCCTGTAGCTAGGCAGGAAACAATCAGATTGGTGATGGCTTTAGCTACAAATAGAAATTGGCCTTTGATGCATCTGGATGTGAAGTCTGCATTTCTGAACGGTCCATTACAAGAAGAAGTTTATGTGTCACAACCTCCTGGATTTGTGAAAACGAATCAGGAAGGGATGATATACAAGTTGAATAAAGCTCTGTATAGACTGAAACAAGCGGCCAGAGCTTGGAATCTGAAAATTGATTCATTTTTCAAGCAGAAGTTTCAGAAATGTGAGATGGAATATGGCGTTTATGTGTAACACTCTGATAACAATATGATTTTGGTGTGTCTCTATGTTGATGACATTTTTCTAACATGAAGCTTCCCAGAAGATATAAATAATTTCAAAGAAGTTCTGATGAATGAGTTCGAGATGACAGATCTAGGAAATATGACATATTTCCTAAGGATGGAGATTTTATACTCAAAGAAGGGTATCATTATGCATCATTTGAAATACGAACTTGAACTTCTGAAGAGATTTAAGCTGCAGAATTGTAGAGTTGTTGTTTCACCACCAGAAACCAATCAAAAATTGGATTTTGACTCTGATGGTGATTCTGTTGATACTACAACCTTTAAATAGTTGGTTGGTTCTCTAAGGTATTTATGCAATACTAGACCTGACATTTGTTATGCAGTTGGATTGGTTAGCAGATTCATGAGTAACCGAAAGGGGTCTCTGTTGTACCCTAAAATTTTCCATCTCACTTATCAAGAATTTGCTCACAAGATCTCCTTGGGCTCAAGACTGCACTAGGGTTTGATCAGCTCAAGACACCTCCTCAAGCACTGATGACCAAAATTAGGGTTTGAGTTTGCACAAGGATTTTTGAACTTTCTATGCCCCATATGATTTTCATGGATCATTATGGACCCCCAAGATTACTCATGTCAAGTTTCAAGCTTTGAATCACATTTTTTATCAGTCAATTGAGCAGTTAACCTAAAAATCAGTTGTATTGGAAAAAAAGTCAACTATGGCCAATTTACAGTCAAACTTCATAATTTTTTATCCACTTCAACATTCTAAACTCATATGTATCATTTGATCAAATTTGGACCACAACTCAAGAAATTTGATCAAATCTCCAAAAGGGCAAAATGGTCAAAATTAGGGTTTTGATTGGGAAAGGGCAATTTTTGATTTTTGACCTAGCAAATGGTCAATTGGTTTAAGGCATGATCTCAAGAGTCTAATTGCATAATTTTACCTAATGACATGGTTCAAAATATTGCAAGTCCATTGGATTGACAGATGAATTTTTCAGTCAACTAATCAAAAGTCAACTGTATACTGAAAAGTCAAATTTTGACTTTTTGGTCAAATTCAAGTGCCAAAGGTCATAATTCATCAAAACATGTCAAAATATGAAACTTATTCATCAAGAAATCAAAAAGTCAAGATTTCATTTTGAAAAGTCAAAATTTCTAAACTTAGAAATTTTTCTAAGTGTTGGAAATTTCATGTTTTTTCATAACTTTGAACAAAATTTTCACCATGATGCAAGATGATTCAAAAGAAACTTCCAACATGAAAGTTGTATATCTCCATGAAATCTACAACTTTTCTTTACACAAATCCTTCCAAAAATTCTTAGATCTCAAGTTATAATTTTATGAACATGTGGTCATGAAACTAAACACTTAAGTGAAATTTTGCCCTAATTTGGTCAGGATTTTGACCTAACTTCATGGCACTTTTTCATATAGTTCCAAGGGGAATCTTCAAAAGAAATTCAAAGATGGGTTGTAGAGCATATTTCAAGCTTTCCAAAATGACCAAGAACTCCTTGAGATCATTCTTGAGTAGGGAGAATCAAAGATATGAAATTAGGGTTTTGTCACTTGAATTACAAGTCATTTTTTGATGAACACATGAACCAACTCCATGCTAGGCTGCATAATCCTTGCTTGGCAGGCCTCAAACTTGTTTGTCACTCCATAATTAAATGTTTACACAACTGTTAAGGCTTTGATCCAAGCAATTTATCTATTATCCAAGTTGCATTTCCATTAATTGCACAAAGTTGACATTGACATTCTTGTAAAGCAAGATTTTTGCATAAAGTTCATTCTTGAGCCTCTAACTTGTTCCCTCTAATCACACTCCATCCTTAAAGTCATAAGCAAGCTTTTTTAAAGCATAACCACTCTATCTTAGCAAGTACACAAAGCTTTGAAACTTTAATTTCTCAAAAATCACATGTTATGCATAAACTTGTGATTTTGAATTCTGATCAACAAGAGGTCTCCAAACTTGTTGCTTATAAATAGAGTCACTATTTGTGAGCTAGAGGACGAGCTTAAGCACCCTGAAATACACCAAAACTCTTTCAAATAAGAAATTTCCCAAAATGTCCATTGTTGCACAGTTTATGACCTTGAACATCAAACTCACATTTCTCTCGTGCGTTTCTTGGCCTTTTAGTTTCTAAAGCTTCCTTACATCAAGTGTATCCTATCCCTGTCCCTGTTTCATTACTGTAACATCATTTACCATATCCTCCATAACCAAAAACAGAGCATTGCACATTGACTTCTCCAAGTCATTTCAGCCACTCTCAACTCAAGCAAACCATTGCATTAGCTTCCTAGGACCTCAAGGAAGCTAACCTGATCATCACCATCACTTGAAACAAGCTCAGACACAAAACACGATTTCCAGTTTTGAGGTAAGTTTCCTCAACTTGGAACTCTTCATACAAGCATCCTCAATAGTTTCTTTGTGAACAAAACATGTAGATATCATTTCCCCAAAGCTAACCATGTACATAGTTTCCATTAATTTTGCTTGAGCTTAGAGAATTTTGAAACTGAAACTTATGAAATTTTTAGGGTTCAGATGAGGCCATTAAAATTCATGCTTATATTTGATCTATATTTTTAATACTTTACATTTCTAGAACCGTGAGAAAATTTGCTACAAATTTCATGTTTACAGTTTTCATTTTTGATGAGAAATGAGCAAGTTATAGTTGGTCTGGCTGGAGGTTGAAGATGAAGTCTTCAGGGCGCGTTTTGCCTTGTATGTTTATTGTTTTGCTTATGTTAACGGATGTATAGCCACCCCAGTGGTAGAAGCACGCGCCTGTAACCTATGGGACCTCGGTTCGAGCCCCAATGATATCCTTTTCATTTTTCACATTTTTACTTGCTGATTTTTGTGTTTTTTTGGCAGGCGCTGGGCCCTTTGGGCCTAGCTTGTTTTTGTTTTTTCTAGCTAACCTCCCTGTTGACTAATGGCACCCCTGGCCCAAGTTCATTTTTTTTATTTTTTATTTCATTTTTATTTTCCTTAATATTTTTCCAAATATTAAAAATCATAAAAATACAAAAAATGATAGATTTATATTTTGACTTATTTTATTTTTCTCACAAAAAGTAATTTTATTTATTATACTTTATTTATTTTTATTAAATAATCTTGTAAACTTAATTAACATTTTGTTTTTATTTATTTATTTTTCACACCATTTAAAATACATTATTTTTAATATTAAAAAAGGCCAAAATATTTTATAATACTATAAATACTTTTAAGATAAAAATACCAAAAATACTTTTCTTAAACTTATTTTCTTTTAATTAATTAATAGAACTATGGTTTTATTTAAAATCCTTTCTTAATAAAATTCAAATTTAATTAATCATTTTCTTTATTTAATTAGGTTAAGCTAAAATCCTTTTTTTCATGAAAATCAAACAAAGATACATTTTCTTTACATTTTGCATTTTTTGTACATTTATTCATTTTGTACTTTGCATTTATTTATTTCCTTGTACATTGATATTAATTCAATATGGTTGTAATAGACTAATTAGGCTTTAAATTCTAGCAATCCCCATTCAATTTGTACACCCCCCTCCCCACAAATGTTATAATAGTGTAGTAACTTTAAATCCCGCAATTTATCGCTTTTATATACAAATGCTAGTAATTAGGGTTTGTATGGAAAGACTAAAACCAATACTTAGAAAACCCTAATTCAAGACAAAAAACAAGCATGAAAATGATACACTTGCACACAAGCATCCCTAGGGTTATTCCACTTGGTTGCCTTATACAAAATGGCCATATTACGCATGTAAGGTATTTTAGCAAAGACAAACAAAAATACAAGATCATAGTCCCTCGATGACGCTATCAAAAGTTGTCTTTCAAAATGATCTTAGTCCCTAAAGAAAAATGCTAAGATACCTTGCAACATTTCTAATCATGGTTATACGATGACCCACGCCCGTCCCGTTTACATCCAAAGATAGGGTTGCTTACCAAATCAATGGTAGGACAACAATGTCAAAGGAAAATAAAAATGAACAAGAAAGACTTTTTGAGTAGGTAGAATGTTCCTAATTACTTGCTCAATTTCAAAACAAACATCCTTGCTATTTTCAAAAACAAACACCTACACTTTCAAAACATCTTACAAATTTGAAATCATTTTCAAAAGATCAACACCTTTGTATACATTCTTACAAACAAGAATCATTACAAAGATTGCCTAAACAATGGCCTCCTTACAAAATACTTTCAAAAACCATACAAAGCACAATTTCAAACAAAAGCAAGTGATCTAGCAAGTAAATAAGAGCCCATGGAAAACCATGGATGAAAAGGGTGTTAATACCTTTCCTTTTCATAATCTACCCCCCGAACTCAAGAAATAATCTCAAAGGTATTTCCTGTGCTTTTTCACCTTTCCTTTTTTGGATAAAAGAAAAGTCGGTGGCGACTCTTGCTAACCGCAACATTTGCGATCAAACGCAAAACCTTAAAGTCAGTTCTCCCACCGTATCACAGTCTCATTTCCAAGATGCTGTCAGAATTCTGAGATATATCAAAGGAACTCTGAAATATGGAGTGTTGTTTCCTACTGAGAGAAAGGCAGAACCAGAATTAGTAAGTTATTCTGATTCTGACTGGTAAGGAGACAGAGTGGACAGGAGAAGTACTTCTGGATACTTGTATAAATTTCTGGGAGGTCCCATTTCCTGGAGTTTCAAAAAAAAGCCTGTCTTGGCTCTGTCAACATGTGAAGTTGAGTATATCGCAGGTGTTGTAGCTGCTTGTCAAGCTATTTGGCTTCTGAATCTCTTGCATGGTCTGAAGGTTGAAGTTGAGGAACCTCTGAAGTTGATGATTGATAATAAGTCTGCAATTTATCTTGCCAAGAATCCAGTGCTACATGGAAGAAGCAAGCACATTGAGACGAAGTATCATTTTCTCAGAAGTCAAGTGCAGAAAGGAGTGTTAGAAGTTTTGCACTGCAGCACTCAGAAACAACTAGTAGATCTTTTGACGAAGGAAGTTAAGACAAATCAATTCCATCGCTTGAGAGATGAAATTGGTGTTGTTAGCTTCTGATAGAATATCTAAATTAAGGGATGGTATTGGAAATATAATTTAGTTAATGTCTATAATTCCTAATTCTTATCTTTAATAGGGCCTTTTGGCATTTTCAATATTTAGTATAAATATGCTATACTAGGCTATCAATATTGTATTCATACTTTATCTCCTCTATTTTATACAATAGTAGTCTTTTTATTATCATTCTTGTTCATTCTTCTTCTCTCACTTCATTACCTTGCACCAACAAAGACAAGTCTACCATTCTATTAAAATTGTCCTCCCCTTTCAAAAAAATTACACATAAAAAAGGTTATCTTTATCTCTTCATAATCCCAACATTTTATTCAAGTTCTAAATAAACTGAAATACAACACGTGTAAAAACTTTTCAGCTTCCCTACTTCACTTTCACTTCTCTTATCTTTTCTTCCTTCCTCTCTCCCTAAACTTCTCCTTCCTTTCACTTCTCTTCTCATTTCATGTTTCATGTTTCAAGTTTTACGCTTTGTTTTTCACAGTTGCACCCTTAGATATTGTTCCTTTTCTTTCTTCTCCTCTCTCTTCCCTTCAAACCCTATCTCTTACTTATCATGTTCATTATTATTGTTTTAAGTTTTCAGGTCTCACTATTCATCAACTGCGAGCTTCATCCACGGAGAATGTTAAATCTATTTCGGGTTTAGGGTTTAGGGTTTAGGGTTTAAGGTTTAGGGTTTAGGGTAGATCACATTTATTTGCTTTCATTGTTTGATTTGTATGCTTTACATTATGGTTCTTTGTTTGGGTTTGAATCCTCTACCCAGATTTGGGATACTATATAGGTATGTAGCAATACATTATGGAAACTGTACGGGGTATACTGACATGGTCTAAGCAATAGCTACATTAGTGCGACATATTTGTGGGTACGGGTAGCCTTTGAGTTAATCAAAGAGAATACGGGGTCGCCGAGTGATGTCATAAAGCACTAATGAACTTCTAGAACCTTTATTTGACCAACTTGGCCTTTAGGATGTAGTGAGATGACCGGCTTTGGTGCAGTCTGAAGTTGGTAGATACTCGATACTACACTCATTGAGGTTTGGTTTCTTGGGATATTTCGGTCGCCATTAAAGAGGCTTGTGCTGAAACAATGACCAAGGAAACAAACCAGTGATACTGAGCTCCTTAGAACCCGGTTACTATTATTAGGACAGGTTGAGCCAACTAAACTTCAAGAGGGTACTTACCTATAAAACTCCATGCAAGCCTAAACCTAGGGACTTGTTTGTTTTGTTTGTATATACATACTTGTACATAACATCATGAACATCATAACATCATACACATTCACTAACCATTTCAAGGATTTTGGGATTCATCTTTGTTCTTGTTTTGTAGGATATGGATTCTCTTCGCAGAAAAACTATTCAAGTCAACCTTGTAAGGATCCCTCCATAACTTAAGGAGCTAGCCTCAAGGATTCCTGAAAACTCTCCATTCACCGAGAGACATGGTCGCCTACTCAACTTGGTCACCTCTAACACAGATGAGGACATGATGAAGGTGCTCTTTCAGTTCTTTGATCCTTTACACCATTGCTTCACATTTCCCTACTATCAACTTGTGCCTACTTTGGAAGAATTCCCCCGATTCTTGAGGATTCCCATTCTCAACCAACTACCTTTCAACGGTACGAAAAGAGACCCAAGGCCAGAAGAGATTGCTCAATCTCTACACTTGCACTCATTTGATGTGACAACTCATTGGGAAACAAGGAGTGGTGTCAAAGGTTTCCTAGCAAAGTTCTTGTTTGAGAAAGCCTAAAACTGTTGGAATTCTTTGGACCTGTAAGCTTTTAAGGAAATTGTGGCTCTCCTCATCTATAGGATGGTTTTGTTTCCAAATCCTGATCAACTTATAGATATGAACACCGTCAATATCTTCATATCCCACAACCCGGTGCCTACATTGCTAGGGGATATCCTACACTCTTTTCACACTCGCACAATGAGCAAAAGAGGTATACTTATGTGTTACACTCCTCTCTTGGAAAGATGGTTTATTTCGCATCTTCCCCAATCTGTGTTAAAAAACAAGCAAGGTTCAAGGTGGTCACAAAGGTTGATGACACTCAAACATTCAGACATTCATTGGTGCTCCTGATCCATAGAGAATGTTATTATTGTTGAGCATTATGGAGAGTTTCCTAATGTCCCTTTACTTGGCATTAGGGTAGGTATCACCTACAATCCCTGTTTAGCTTTAAGACAGTTTGGTTACGCCTGAAGGGATGACCCGCATGAGATGTTGATTCAATGTTTGGTATTTAACTACGAGAACGACGATCAAGGTCTTCGCCAAAGATTTATCCGAGCTTAGAGGATGTTAAACAAGGTAGATAGCAAGACTTTGGGGCACAAGAATTCCATCCCTCTTGAGCCTTACCTCAAATGGGTACGAACTCGGGCTCAGAATCTTATGATGCCTTACCCCTCCATTCTCCCGGTAATCATTGAGCCTGTCATGGAAGGGGATGTTCCATACACTAACCTACATCCTGACATGCCCACCACTCTTGAAGACTTACAAAGAGATTGGATACAACTCAAGGGGGAGCAAGATACTTATGAAGCCCAATTCTACGCAAGCAAGAAGAAGGTTTTGGAACTCACTAGGCTACTTCATGAGGAGCAGACTCTGAATGCCTACATTGCACCAAAGAGGATGTGTACTACCTTTTTATCTTAGAGTTTCTTGTATTTGTTTTGCCCAAAAAGGCATTTATGTACTCAAACTTTAATTTATTAATATAACGTGTGTTTCCTTTTTGTCTAAAAAAAATTTGAATCTTAAAATCCTTGAAATCATTGCATACGCATTTATCATTCATCATAACATAAGCAAGTATCTTGCACCAAGTCTCCTCATCTCTAAACTGTTTATTTCATGAAGATGGATCTCGAGCAAACGGTGAAGGACCTCCAAGCTCAAAATGCACAGTTTCAACAGTTGTTCTTAACTCTGGCCAAGGGACAAGAAGAGTTGAAGACCTTGCTGGTTAGGGAGAAGAAAAAGAAGACGAAGAAGATAACCAGAATTCTGAACATGGGAAGAAGATTCCAAGGGAAGACAAGAAGGGCCTTAGACTTTGCAACGACATCCGGCGAGAAAGACAATCAAGACGGGAAGGGAAAGGAAACAGTTGTTCAGTCTGATTCAGAAGAGGAAGAGGAAGAAGAAGACTATTCTGAAGAACAATACCCTCCGACCGACGACAAGTATAAGCATCTAGAAGAACGGTTGAGTGCAATGGAAACCCAAAAAGTGCTTGGATTGGACTTTGAGGAGTTGGGACTGGTATCAAGAATTGTAATTCCTCCAAAATTCAAAGCACCTGTGTTCGCCAAATATGACGGAGTCTCATGCCCCAAAATGCATCTCCGGTCCTATGTGAGGAAAATCCAGCCCCATACCGCTAACAAGGGTTTATGAGTACACTTCTTCCAAGACAGTCTGTATGGAACTCAACTTGATTGGTTTTATCAGTTAGAAAGAGCCAATGTTCATAACTGGGAAGATCTTGCTGCAGCCTTTTATAAATAATACCAATACAATGTTGATCTCGCGCCTACCCGTACTCAACTCCAGAGTATGGTTGTGGTTTCAAGTGAAGGGTTCAAGGACTATGCGCAAAAATGGAGAGATTTGTCCGGAAGAGTTCAACCTCCTCTATCTGAAAGAGAGTTGGTAGACATGTTTGTGGGCACCTTGTCTGGTCCCTTTTTCAATCACTTAATTGGGAGTTCATCAGCGAGTTTTACTGAATTGATATTGACCGTAGAAAGGGTAGAAGTCGGGATAAAGAATGGAAAGATTCAAAAAGATGCATCCTCTGCTGCTGTAAGGAAGCCATTCATAGGAAAGAAAGAAGTGGTTGCTGTGTATCCTCAGAGAAATCAAGATAGGGATGAACGTCATCCAATGGTGGAGGCTGTTATGATTCCTAAACATGTGCCAGATCAACAAAGAAACAACCAACCAAGAATGGAAAGTCCAGTCAGACAGTTCACCAGAATTAACATGACCTTATCTCAAGTATTGCCACATTTTTTAAGATCCAACCTAGTGACTTTGAAAGAATATCCAAAGAACCCTAACACAACCTCTCCTCACTATCATCCTAATGCTCACTGTGCATACCACTCTGAAAGTCCCGGCCATGACACTAATAACTGTTGGGCTCTAAAGAACAAAGTACAAGACCTCCTTGAAGCTAAAGAGATTGAATTTGATGCGCCAGAAAATCCCATGTCATTTCTGCCCCTATGCCCAAGCACGGCCATAATGCCAACGCCATTGAAGAGGATATGTTTGTTACTTCAGTTGATGAACTTATGACCTCACTCCTGACTATCAAAAGGAACTTGTTGAATGCCAGTATTTTCCCGGGTTGTGATGAAAGTTGTCATTTCTGTTTGTCCTCACCAACCAGTTGTCCTTTGTTGAAAGCGGGCGTTCAATGCCTAATAGATAATAAGGAAATTTTGTTCGAAAAGACTTCTGTTCCACCTGCTTCTTATAATGATGTTTCCATCGTGACCATTTTCGACAATTCTTCCAGGGTCTTCACCAAAATACCCGTTAGAATCACATAAGTTTCAAAAATAGCTCCTTTCATAATACAATGCCTGAACCAGTCCCATTGTCAGACAAAAATGTACCATGGAATTATGGAGGGGATGTCTACTACCACGGTATCAAGCAAAATTAGCCAGCTGCCGAAGATTCAAGTTCTGAGAATATTGACTCTGATATCAGTAATATTGCAGGGACTAGTAAGATTACCCGAAGCAGGAGGATATTCTCTCCAGAAATTGCTCCTCCAAAAGCAGTTTCTGGACCCGCAATAATTATTGTTGTTGTTGCTCCTCCAAAGGTTATTTCCAGTCCTACAATCATCTCTGCTAATACTCCAACTGATAAAGCTGATACAACCCCTGTTATCACTCCTACTGACATTCCTGCTGCCGAGTCAACCGAGACTCGAGGTAAAAGTATTCTGATTGAGCTTGTCCGGACGAAGGTACAATCATTGGCTATCCCTGAGACCTCCCAGAAAGAGATAGAGGAAATTCTAAAGATCATAAAAAGAAGAGACTACAATGTAGTTGAGCAACTGGGGAAAACTCCATCTAAAATTTCCATGCTGGCTTTACTACTATGTTTTGAGGCGCATGCAAAGGCCTTGGTAAAATTCTTGAAAACTGCCCATGTACCCCAAGAAACATCTGTTGATCAGTTCCAAGACTGCGTAGCCAGCTTGACTGCAGATAATGGCCTAGGTTTTTCGAATGCTAATTTAATGCCAAGAGGAAGGAAGCATAATGATGCATTGCATGTCTCAGTGGAATACAGGGGCACAACCTTGGCTCATGTTTTGGTGGATACCAGAACATCTCTGAATGTGTTGCCTAAAAAGGCTCTTGATAGGCTTGACTACGAGGGATTGACATTGAAGCCAAGCAACATAGTAGTAAGGGCCTTTGACGGCTCAAAAAGGATGGTGCATGGGGAAGTGGATATCCCCATAAAGGTTGGAACCCAAACATTTGATTCAACTTTTTATGTAATGGATATCCGCCCTTCGTATTCCTGCTTGCTAGGCAGACCGTGGATTCACAATGATGGCGTTGTCACTTCTATGTTGCACCAAATGCTAAAGTATCCAATTCAAGGGAAGATTATCACCGTTCATGGAGAAGAATAGTATATGATCATCCATCTCAATTCCTTCATATATGTGGAATTAGATGGTGAATTTATTGAAACTCCATTCCAACATTTTGAAGAAGTCCCGCAAGATGTGGCATTAACCAAGGTTGTGTCTCAAGTTCCTAAGATCACAAGGCCTCCACTCAGGATGTCATCTTTGAAGGATGCCAAGGCAGTAATAGAAGAAGGTGGGTGCACTATTTAGGGATAACTCCCAGATATCCCATACAAATCTGACAAGTTTGGCCTGGGTTTCACTTCAGGTGCTCAGAAGGATATAAGCCACGCTCGTGTTGGAGGACTACCCTTGAAGATCAGCAACAGTGAAGTCAACACGTTAGAGGATGATGAAGATAGCTACAACCTGGAGGATTGGATTTTCCCAACTGTCAGTGGAGGGCTCAGCAACTGGGAGGCTAGAGATTTTGTCCCGATCACTTTTATCCCACAGTAATTTGTCTTTACATTTTGTTGGATCTATAATATTAAAACAATTCAGACTCTTAAAACCTTGTGTCTTACCCGAGGCACAATGGTCCATTTGTAAGGGTTATTATCTCATTTCCATATGACATCAATGAATCATGGATGTTTTTGTATACAAACTTTGTGATCATTGTTTTTCTTTTTTACATTTTTATTTCTTACAAAGATAGTTATACCCTTACACACACTCACACTCATAATGCAGGTCTACATCCATTCGGGATCCCATGGGTAACGATTCTGCTATGGCTTTCTGTGACTCTGAAAATCTAATCTGCCAAGCCGAAGACGAAGGTGAGGATGATTGTGAAGTACCATGGGAACTTTCCAGGTTATTACAACAAGAAGAGAGAACCATTCATCCCCGTGAGGAACCGGTGGACACCATCAATCTAGGTACCGAAGAAGACAAAAAAGAAGTCAAGGTGGGTGCCAATCTGGAACCCAGTGTCAAGGAGCGTCTGATTCAGTTGCTACACGAGTATGTTGAGGTCCTTTCCTGGTCGTATGAAGACATGCCAGGACTTGATGCAGATATTATGGTACATCGTCTACCTACAAAAGAGGATTGCCCACCAGTAAAACAAAAGGTCCGTCGAATGCGACTAGATATGTTAGAGAATATTAAAGCAGAGGCCATGAAACAATTCAATGATGGATTCATGGTCGTCACCTCCTATCTGCAATGGGTTTCCAATGTTGTTCCCGTGCCTAAAAAGGACGGCAAGGTACAAAGGTGTGTGGACTACCGATATTTGAATAGGGCAAGCCCTAAGGAAGATTTCCCACTCCCGCACATTGACATTCTAGTCGATAATATGGCACAACACAAAGTGTTTTCCTTCATGGATGGTTTCTCAAGTTATAAACAAATCAAAATGGCGCCTTAGGATATGGAGAAGACAACCTTTGTCACACAATGGGGCACATTCTGCTACAAGGTGATGCCATTCGGACTGAAGAATGCTGGGGCAACCTATCAGCGTGCCATGGTAGCTCTATTTCACGACATGATACATCACGAAATAGAGGTCTATGTGGACGACATGATAGTTAGATCTCAAACAGAAGAAGAGCATCTTGATAATTTACAGAAACTGTTTGAGAGATTAAAAAAGTACAAACTGAGGTTGAACCCAAATAAGTGCACATTTGGAGTAAGGTCTGGTAAACTCCTAGGCTTTGTCGTTAGCAATAAAGGTATTGAAGTAGATCCTGCCAAGGTGAAAGCTATACAAGAGATGCCTGCTGCTCATACTGAAAAGGAAGTCAGAAGATTCTTGGGACGCTTGAGCTACATTTCCAGATTCATTTCTCACCCGACAGCTACCTGTGAACCAATCTCCAAACTACTGAAGAAATACCAGGTAGTCAAATGGAATGATGAGTGCCAAATTGCTTTTGACAAAATCAAAGAATACTTGCAAGAGCCTCCTGTGTTTATGCCACCAGTCGAGAGAAGGCCATTAATCATATATCTAACTGTTTTGGAAAATTCAATGGGATGTGTGCTGGGGAAGCATGACGAGTCTGGACTAAAAGAGAACGCTATTTATTACCTGAGCAAAAAGTTTACCGACTGTGAAACAAGATATTCACTGCTCAAAAAAACTTGTTGCGCTCTGGCATAGGCTACTCGCCGGCTAAGACAGTATATGCTGACCCATACTACCTTATTGATATCTAAAATGGATCCAATAAAATACATCTTTGAGAACACTGCTCTCTCTGGGAGAATAGAGAGATGGCAGATGATCCTGACAAAATATGACATACAGTATACTACCCAAAAAGCAATAAAGGGCAGTGTACTAGCTGATAACCTTGCTCACCAAGCTGTAGAAGACTACCAGTCCATGAAGATCGAATTCCCGGATGAAGACATCATGATGGTAAACAACTGTGAAGAATTCAGGCCATATGACGGACCTGAACAAGGATGCCGATGGACCCTGGTTTTTGATGGGGAATCTAACGCACTCGGCAATGGTATTGGTGTTATACTCATATCTTTTGAAGGGTGCCATACTCTTTTTACGGAAAGACTCTGCTTCAATTGTACAAATAACATGGCGGAATATGAAGCGTGCATCTTTGGTCTCAAAGCTTCCATAGACTTGGGGATCAAATATTTGAATGTATTCGGAGATTCTACTTTGGTTATAAGCCAGATCAAAGGGGAACGGGACACCAAACACACTAACCTCATCCCTTACAAAGAACATGTTTTGACATTGCTCCCACATTTTGAAAAGATTACCTTCGAGCATTTCTCGCGAGAAGAAAATCAGCTAGCAGACGCACTAGCCACAATGTCATCTATGTTTAAACTTAAATGGGATAACGAGGCTCCCCAGATCACCATTGAACGAATGGATGAACCAGCACACTGTAACGAGATTAATACTGAATAAGTAGTGGACATGCCTTGGTTTCACAAAGTCAAGAGGTATCTCGAAACCCAAGAATATCCAGAAGGAGCTTCAGTAAACGACAAGAAGTTCTTAAGGAGATTCTCTGCTAAATTCTTCCTTAGTAATGGCATTCTTTACAAACACAACCATGACTCTGTGTTACTTCGGTGCGTAGATAAGGTTGAAGCTGAAAGGATCATGGATGAATTACACGAAAGCACTTTTAGCACACATTCCAGTGGGCATACGATGGAAAAGAAAATCCTACGGGCAGACTATTACTGGTCTACCATGGAAGCAGATTGCTATCAACAATCTCGAACCTGCCACAAGTGTCAGATTTATGCTGACAAAGTTCATGTACCGCCGGTTCCTCTGAATGTCTTGACGGCTCCTTGGCCCTTCACTATGTGGGGGATTGATATGATTAGGGAAATCAAGCCAGCAGCATCCAATGGACACTGCTTCATTTTAGTGGCCATTGACTATTTTTCCAAGTGGGTGGAGGCAGCTTCTTTCGCTTCCGTTACCAAGAATGTTGTCGCCCGGTTCATCAAGCAGAATCTCATCTATCGTTACGGTATCCCGGAGAGGATCATTACAGACAATGGTACAAACTTGAACAATACTATAATCACCGCCTTCTGCGAGCAATTCAAGATCCAGCGTCACAATTCTTCCCCTTACCAGCCGAAGGTGAATGGTGTTGTCGAAGCCGCGAATAAGAACATTAAAAAGATCATACAGAAAATGACAGTCACATAAAAAGACTGGCATGAGATGCTACCATTCGCTCTCCACAGATATCATACCACAACTCGCACATCAACCGGAGTAACACCCTATTATTTGGTATATGGCATGGAGGTTGTCTTGCCTATTGAGGTCCAGATCCCCTCTCTGAGAATTATGAAGGATGCATGGCTGAATGAAGACGATTGGATCCAGACTCGACTTGATCAACTAAACTTGATTGATGAGAAAAGGCTTACTGCTGTCTGTCATGGTCAAATCTATCAAAAACGGATGATCAAGGCTTTCAACAAAAAGGTTAGACGCCAAGTGTATCAAGTTAGGGATCTGGTGATCAAACGTATCATACTTCCGCAAGGTAACCCCAGGGGCAAATGGACTCCTACATACGAAGGACCATTTGTAATCAAAAACATATTATCTGGTGGAGCAATGATCTTGACCACCATGGATGGCGACGACCCTCCGCACCCTACGAATGCAGACATAGTCAAAAGATATTACGCATAAGAGACCCGTTAGGTTGACACACCTAGGCAAAACAAGGGCATCCCGGCCGACCAAAAAGGTTCAGGAAAAAATTAGGGATAAAACAAAAAATATGTACACCCGATAAGTTGAAAACCCGAAAGGGCGGCTTGGGAAAAAAGGGTTTCCCGGTGAACTGAAAACCCGAAAGGACGGTCCAGGCAAAAGTTATGGAATTAAAGCATATGACTATTTCCCATTGGATCACCTTATGGACAACCTTTGGCTTCAACTGACAAACTCAGAGTTTCTGATCAATTTAATCATCTTCGGACGAGGCAACAAATAGACAAGATGCTCGGAGATACGAAGGCTATAGTAGAATGGGACCCCATGGGATTATTGCACATAGCTATCTTTTCTTTGTATCAAAATTTTCATTTTTTACGACAGTATTCTCTTACCAGAATATTTGTCTCATTGTACAAAAATACTTACTCAAAGTCAATACAAAGATATCCCTTTGAAAGTACAAAACTATCTATTTTTTTTCTTTACTCTTGTGTTTTGTTTACAAAAACGTCCAATGATTCATTTTTGAACATATGCATTTGAACATAATTACTGTTTTGTAATACGGTGGCAGAACCGACTATTTTGAAATACCGGTTTGCGTTTGCAAAATGTCGCAGTAAGCAAGAGTCGCCACCGACTTTTATTTCATCCAACCGGAAAGGGAAAAAGTACAGAAAAAAAAATCCTTTTTTCGAGATTTTGAGTACGGAGCATAGATTATAGAAAGGGAAGGTGTTAGCACCCTTTCTATCCATGGTTTTCCATGGGCTCTTAGGTACTTGCTCATCTTTAAAATTTCTTGTGTACGTGCTTTATTTTGAAAATGTTTGCTTCGTGATAACCCTTGTATCAACCCTCAAAGGTGTGACGAAGTTTGTTTTGAAAATTGTTTTGAAAGGTGTTTGTGTGAAAAGATTTGTTTTGAGCAAGTACCTGCTAGCATCTACCTACTTGAAAAGAGATCGTTTCTATTCTTGTTTCCTTTAGACAACGCTATCCTACTATTGAGAAGTAGGTAGCACCGTCGTTAGAGTTGTGAGGGTCAATTCATAAGGGACATACGATCACTAAAGCAATGTTAGGACACCTTAGTAATTACCCTAGAGTCTCAATATCATATTCGAGGCAACATTTCCAAGGCGACATTTCCGAGGCAACATTTCCGAATGGGACATTTGATCTTTGTTAGACAGGAGGGCAACCACTAAGACCCTATGCTTAACTATCGTTTACCGAAGGCAACCGAAGTGTGAGTATACCCTAAGAGTGATATGTGCGGGTGATCTGTTTTCAATTATTTAGTCTTTGCACATTAGGGTTTTCTAACTGTATCAAATTATCATGCAATCTTGTCATACAATCCTATTAACATACATCTAGACAGTTAAATATTTGCGAGAATTTAAGATGCGAGAAAATAAATCTACGCTATTACAAGGCTTCGGGGAGGGGGATTAATTACATAGCCAAAAACCGAGGAAAAGCGATAAATGAAAATCCTAACTTAAACTATTACATACCAGTGAGCAGTTACAACAATATTGGCAAAAATAAATAATCAGCACGCGGCGAGCTAAATGCGAAGCGACTAGGGTTTTGACCCTTGACTAAACTTAATTGTAATTGATCAAAGTAAACATGTTTTTTTGTCCTTTTTTTATTTTTTAAGAAAGTAATGAAATAATTGAATTAAAAAAAGAAAATCCTAAATTCTAATTAATTTTAATTGTGAAAGAAATTAGAATTGCCTTAAATTAATTAAACTGATTATTTAAAAAAACATTTATTAAGAAAATAAGTCTTTTTTCTGTGATTTTTGGTTGGTTAATTTTAGGAGAAAAATAATTTTAGTGTTGATAAAAAAAACAGAATAATTAAAGAAAAAAAATAAAAAATTAAAAGAAATAACCCAAGGGCCTGCTGTCAGCGGCTCTGATCAGAGGATGATGGTCCAAAAGATGGTGGCCCACACGTGCTGGTGGATCCAGCAGATGATGACCCTCAAAAGATGGGGTGCGCTGGATCTAGTTCTGAATGGGATCCAAAAGATGGTGGCCTGCACGTGCTGGATCTGATTCTGACTGGGATCCAGAAGATGCTGGCCTGCACGTGCTAGATCTGGTTCTGACTGGGATCCAGAAGATAATGCACTGGATCTGATGCTGGCTAGTGGATCTAGAAGTTGATGATCTTCAGAAGATGCACATGCTGGCTCTGGCGAAAACAAAGGAGAAAATACCAAAAGCTCACGCCTGGGGTCGAACCCAGAACAATGAGCTTCTGACTTCCTTCTTTTGGCTAACTGCGCTGGACATTAGTTTATTAATATAATAGAAACAAACAATATATATCAGAACTACAGGTTTTTGGCTAGAATAATGCACCAGAATTTGAATCAGCCAGTCAGGCTATGACACGCTATTGTCTTCTTCCCTAGAATCGTCGTTTAAAGTTCTGAACTTTTACCTACAGACACGTCACTGTGGCTACAAACCTGCAACTTTCAATCATCAAGAAAACGCATGCTAAATGAATTCTAATTACATGGTTGTTCATCTCGAACCCATGAACACTATGGTACTACTTTCTTGGACCAATTTTACTGATACAGAGAAACCCTAAAACATAAGAGCAAACCCTAACAATGGCATCTTCATGTACAAGCGTTAGAAATACAATTAAATGGTATCAAAAGCTTGCAAACTCAAAGACAAACACAAATATATCATTAAAATATGCAATGGGTGAGTGAATCAATGAAACTGAATTCGAATTTGAAGGCATATCGTGATACCTCTATCTTGCAATTCCAGGCGTGAAAAGGCTTGAATCTGATTAGAAATTTCTCCTGGATCGTCCAACAACCTATTGGCAACCTGAGGACGACACGAATTGACCTCTAACACCGAAATTGGAACACCACTTTTCTTGCAATCTTTTCAGTTTTTCTTTCACCTCTGCACGGTCGTCTCCTCCTTTTTTTTGCTTTGGGAATGTTCAATTTATATTAGAGAATGCATTAGGGTAAAATTTGCATCAAATCTTTGCCATTTATGAAGATTGACCATTGATTTATTCCTTGCACCAAATCTTTCCAAAATAAGCATTTTCAATCTTTTTATGTCCATATGAAGCCTTGCACAATTTTATCTTGTCACCAGCTATATAATGACTCTAATCATGCACAAAATCTCATGGTTTAATTGATTTTTGATATTTTCATTGTTTTATATTGATTTTATTTGATTTAAATGAAATAAAATCAAAATAAATAATAAAAATAAAAGAATAACAAGTGGAAGGGCTCATGGGTCGTGGATCACATCACAAGTTCAGTGCAAGCATAAAAAGTTAGGCCCATTTAGCAAAAAATGCAATTTTTGACACATTTGACTTTTGGCAATTTTGCAAAAATGGTCAACTTTGACAAGGCATATCTCTTTCAATTTTGACCCTATAAGGGTGCTCTTGGATTTTTTAGAAAGCTTAGGATGTCCCCTAGGAAAACTTTTTGTCCTAATCTCAACTGAGTCTTCCCTACTCATGTTATGAAGCTTTGACCCAAAAGGTGTTTTTGTTGACTCCTCAAAATGACCTATAATGTCAAAATTCATATCTTTTTAGGAGTGCATAATTTTAACTTGAGATGTGAAGATTGATTGTGGGGAATTACATCCTCTTCACAATGAGCTTTGGATGGTCCATGTTTGATAAAGTATGAGAAAGTTATGCTTGGTCAAAGTTTAGTTGACTTTTCCTACAAAACCCTAATTTAGCAACTTTTGGGTCTTGATGAATTGTGAGCAATCCTTGAGGAATCATGATCAACCCTTGATCAAATGATGATTGATACTTCAAGATGAGGATGTTGACCAAAAATCTTAAGGTTTGACTGTATGTGGGCCACATTTGACTTTTGACCTAGCAAAATCGATTTCTAGGTATTTGAGCAATTGACTGAGCAAACTTCCTCTACAAGGCTTGAAACTTGACATGGATGATCTTGAGAACATATTAGGACAATGGTGAGAATTTGGGATCCTTTGGACTCAAGTATCTTGATGCAAAATGAAACCCTAATTTGAGGTAGACTGCCTTAGGAGAGAGTTTGTCTGGTCAACTCTTGAACCTCCTTGAGCAATTTGAGGACCTCACTTGACATGTATTGAGAAATATGGGAGGGCAAATTTTGGGGGTACAATATCTGCCCATGTTCAATCTTCTTAAACTTGAGGATGTATATTGGCTTATCTGCCTTTCGTGATCTGAAGGTGGAAGATGATTGAACACTAGAGTGCCTAGAAATTTGCACTTGCTTGAAGTGATACTTGTCTTGCGATATAGGGAATGGGCTTATAGATGCCATTTGGAAGTCAATGACGGAAGATGGGCTTAAAGATGCCATCCTAAGAAGTGTCAATCGCATAAGAGATTCCTTTGCGAGAAACTGTGTACCTGTTGTTGAGGAGGACTTCGCTGGGGACTGTCGGTCTCTGTCTTGAGAGAAATAGAGCTTTTAGGAGCTTCAGTTGTCCGTTACTCTACTGGGGAAATGTGAAATCAATTGGGTTTGATCGGGTCTCGGTCTTACAGTGTTGTGGGTTGTTGTCTGGGGATAAGAGGGGAAGAAACCTAGATGGTAAGGTTAGGATAAGGAACCTGGATAGTAGAGTTACTTCGATATGAAAGCCTGGATAGTAGGGCTGTGAGAAGGAACCTGGATAGTAGGGTTACTTCGATATGAAAGCCTGGACAGTAGGGCTGTGAGAAGGAACCTAGATAGTAGGGTTACTTCGATATGGGAGCCTGGATAGTAGGTGTGATACGGTGGGAGAACTGACTTGGGTTTTGTGTTTGTTTTCGCAAATGTTTCGGTTGAGCAAGAGTCGCCACCGACTTTTTATTTTATCCTAAGGAAAGGTTAAAAAGCACAGCAAAAACCTTTGATATGTTTTCTTGGGTTCGGGGAGTAGATTATAGAAAGGGAAGGTATTAGCACCATTTCTATCCATGGTTATCCATGGGCTCTTAGTTACTTGCTTAGATCACTTGCCTTGCATTTTCAATTGTTTGAAATGGTGCTTTCAATTGTTTGAAATGGTGCTTTGTGTGTGGGTTTGAAAATGTTTTTGAAAAGAGGCCAATGTGGTGGCAACCTTTGCAATGATCCATGTTTGGATGTATACAAAGGTGTATGTCTTTTGAAAAAGTTTTCAATGTTTTTGAAAGTTGTTTTTGAAAGTGTGTTGTGATGTGTGTTTTGAAAAATAGGCAAGTGTTTTTGTTTTGCAAGTTGGCAAGTAACTAAGAGTTGTCTACCCCTAAATTTACTCAAAGATTTTTCCTATGTTTTAACCCTTTTAACAATTTTGTTCCACCATTGTATTTGGTGGACAATCTTGTGTTAGGATGTTAACGGGACGGGCGCGGGTCATCGTTTAGACCATGATTGCAATGGTGCCAAGTGTCTTTGGCAATTTTTCCTTTAAGGGACTTGATCATTTTTAGGCAACTTTCGAAAGCGTCATCGAGGGACTATGATCATTTGATTTGTTTTGTTTTTGCCAAAGAAACTCAACATGCAACATGGCCCATTATTGAAGGCAACAAGTGGAGTAACCCTAGGGGTGCAAGTGTGATTAGTGTTGTCCATTTTCATGCTTTTTTGTCTTTGCATTAGGTCAAGCTATTTGTTATTTGATTTTTGCATACAAACCCTAAGTCTATCATGGCATATTTAGAAAGCTTTAAAGTGCGGAAATTAAAGTTCTAAATTATTACAACATAATTATTGGATGGGGGATACAAATTTTCAAATGGGGGATATTTAGCAAGAAATTTAAATCTAAACTATTACATCCAAATTGAATATACAAGGTAATTTAATATTCAATAATTAAATAAAAATACAATAAATATGCAAGATGCAAAAAATGATTTTTATATGTATGTAAAAGTGTTTTTCATGTGAATATAAACAAAAACAAAAAAGGATTAATTTTTGGATATTTTTTCATGTTTTAGGGCAAAACCCTAATTTTGCAAATAAAAGGTGTTTATTATTTAATATATACAATGTTTATTAATTATATACAAAAAATAAATAAAAAGGAAGTATATTGTAAAAAAGTGATTTTTGAGGTCAAATATTAATAAAAATAAAAATGTATTATTTTTATGTTTTTTTCCCTAAATATTCTAACAAATATATAAGTATTTATATTATTTATTAAATATATTAAATATGTACAAAAATAAAAATATTTATTATTTACAAAAAAAAAATATATTTTTTAGGAAATGTTTTCAAAAGATAAGATAAAATAAAAATCAGAAAATAAAATGTATTTGTATTATTTTTAGTATTTTAAATAAAAGTATATAGATATTTATTTATATGTATAAACTTAAATAAAACAAATAAAATTCAAATAAAAATGCAAAAATGGTTAAAAAAATGTTTTTAATATTTTTTATATTTTGACAAAAAATAATAAGTCAGAAACAAAAAGAAAAAATCAAAAATGATAAAAATAAAGCACAATGGGCCAAGGGGGTGTATGTGAAATAAAGGGGTGTAAACAGAAAAACAACCAAGCCCAGCCCAAAAGGGTTGTCTTCAACCTCCAGACTGTTTGAACACAGAAAAAACGCGTGTTTTCTTCCTTCCCTGCTAACTTCTGATTCCTTGATTTTCAATAAAAACTTACAACATCAAAGTTATAGAGCATCATGTCACGATTCTAAACATATAAAGAAGTTGATCTAACTCTCAGAAATGAGAGAGAATTTCTTCTCCCCCAATTCCTGACCTAACTTTTTCCTAATGTTCAGGTTCAAAATACTCTTAGCACATACAATATAAATGAAAAGTAACTATATGGATGGCTTCAGGGCTATGATTAGAACATGCTTTCTTCACAAACTTAAGCCTAAATATGCTTGGATAGAGAGATAGAAGTTCAAAAACTTATCTGTTCAGCTTGAATCGTGTATGACAATGGAGGTACTTTCAATGCAATGTGAGGACTTGTATAGCTTGCTTGAGGTCCAGGGATGCTTCTCCAACCTCTAGCTTGCTTTGGAACTAGCTGAAACGAGCTATGGGAGTTAACCTGCACAACTGAAAAAATGAAAATGGTGAAGTTGGTTAGAGGTGTTACAGTCTGTAGCTAGGGCTTGGGATAGCTTCAATGGATGGTAGGGAGTGTGTATGAACAAGCTTTGGCCAAAACGCACGAGCAAACTGAGTTGTGCAACTCAATCTGCAGGGATGCCCTGTTTTGTGCAGCAAAGTGGTGTTTCTGTGTTTGGGGAGGTATTGAAGGTGGTTGGCTCGTGTTTCAGGTTAGGTTTGATGTTTGGAATGTGTTCAATAAGTTTGCTTAGGCTTGTGTTGACAGGAATGTGAGTTGTTGTCCAAAATGCAAAGTTTCTTCCTTCTTAAGTCAAAAATGCCAAGTTGGGTTGTAGGCTACCACAGGCCCCTCAAGTATGCTGCAAAGTTTGCTCTTGATCAGTGAGATATGTCCATACCTTTGTGCCTCAGAGATTTGCTTTGTACCTCTTGGATTGTAAACTTGACATAAAGTGTAACTTTACAAGAATAGATAAAATGCTTTTTCAAATTATGGCTTAATTCTTCATGTAATGACCAAATGCACAAAATAATGCTAGAACACAATGGATTGGCATTTAATTATTGAGTGTGGATGAGATAAAAGGCCTGTAATCTAGTTGTGCAAGTTGAGTTCAAAAATGCCTAAGTTATGAACATGAAAGTGGCCATGAACAAAGTGACTTTTGCCCATATTGCCAAATTCGATTCTCCCTAACCACCGGGGTGTTTGAGAAGTTCTTGGACAATTTGGAAATCTTGGGATGTTTACTACAATCCATCTTTGTAATGCAAGTTGAAATTCCAAGTGGAAGCATGTGAAAAGTGGCCATGAAGTTGGGCAAAAATCCTGCCTAAAATAGGTCAAAAAATTTCTAAGTTATGAATGTTTTGCACCCCTATTCCAAAAATCATAACTTGAGATACAAGCTTCTTTTGAGGAAACTTTGTGAATAAAAGTTGTAGATTTTGCAATGGACTATAACTTTCATGTTTTGAGTTTTGTTTGAATCCAAATATATCTTGATGAAAAAATGGGACAAAGTTAGGAAAAAATTAGGAATTTTCATAACTTAGAAAAATTCTAAGTTATGAAATTTCTTCATTTCAAACCCTAATTTGTGATTTTTGATTTCTTGATGAACAAGTTTCATAATTTGACATGTCTTGATGAAAAATGAATCTTGGCATTTGATTTTGACCAAAAAGTCAAAGTTTGACTTTTCAGTATACAGTCAAATTCGGCTCAGTTGACTGGAAAATTCATCTGTCAATCTTGTGCATTTGGGATCTTTTGAACTTGTTGAACATGTCAAGACCATGTCATTAAGTCCTTGAGTCTATATGTGAGCTTGTTTTGCCATTGGCTGGGTCAAATAGTCAAAAATTGCCTTTGTGCAGTCAAAACCCTAAAAATGACCATTTTGCCCTTTTGGTGATCTGATCAAATTTCTTGTGGAATTGTGATCCAAACTTGACCAAATGATTCATATGAGTTCATAATGTTGATGTGGGCCAAAAATCATGAGGTTTGACTGTCAATTGACCACAGTTGACTTTTTCCCCAATACAGCTGATTTCTAGGTCAACTGTCCAATTGACTGGGCAAAGATTGGAATCAAGGCTTGAAACTTGGTATGGATAAAATTGTGAGTCCAACATGAAGCATGAAATTCATTTTGGGAATTTTAGGTTAAAAAAATCTTTGTGCAAACACAAACCCTAATTTGGGTCAACAGTGCAAGGAGGAGTCTTGAGCAGAGCAAACCCTAGCTTGATCTTGAG